>RPOG01000206.1:0-605260 GCA_008086565.1 Thalassoma bifasciatum
GTGAACGTGTGAGGATGGGGTGAGGGAAACATTGTCAATTGAGAGGCTGAAGTTGCTGGCGGTTGGGGTGAGGGATTTGGGACCAGTGATTAGGAGGTTTGACTTTTCACAGTTGAGTTGTAGGTAGTTTGCTTGCATCCATGATTTTATTTCGGTTAGGCAGTCGGTGAGGGTGGAGAGGGTTGGAGCAGTGATGGAGATGTATAATTGAATGTCATCAGCGTAACAGTGAAAACGGAGACCGTGACGACGGATGATTTTGCCGATGGGGAGAATGTAGATAATGAAGAGGAGGGGACCAAGCACCGAACCTTGGGGGACGCCATGGGTCAGGGGAGCTGTGGTGGAGGTGCAGTTATTGATATGAATGAACTGGTGTCTGTCGGAGAGGTATGATTTTATCCATATTAATGCTGCATTAAGTCTCACCTGTCGGGCCCCTTCAGTAAACAGTCTCTCCAGACTTCGATCTAGCCAGCGAAGAAAAGGCCGAAAGAGCAGCTCTACCTTTCCCAGAAGCTCATTAGTTGCATGCTTGGCATGAAGCCACTCTATAGATGCTTCCTGTACATATCTAAGTCATAAGAGAGAAACATCAAAAATAGAAACTTGCTTTCAAATGGATTGGTTTTATAAACTGTAATGTTTTTTTACCTAGCCATTAAAGGTGGCAGATCCTGATCCAGTGGGATATCCAGGGTGAAAACCTGAAACCATTTGTTCAGTTGATGAGGCACTTAGCTAACTTGTATAGTTCATATTGTTGAATTTTTTACTGCAGAGCCTAAAAAGTAAACAGAAGTGTTTTGTTTTACCTCTTTTGGGTAGTTGTCAGGGAAGCTCACCATGATGTCCACTTCTTTTAGGTCAAAAGGCTACAGGACAAAATACTCCGGTCAGTATACTTACAGATAATTATGCAGTTAATTTCGTCAACGTCCCAAATTAATACAACAATCAAATTGCTGTGAAAGTATATTAGCAGGATTTGTGCTTATCTATGTCTACTGTGATAAGGAAGAATTTGTCTTAGGATGTCACTTATTGAGAGAGTCTACCACTACAATATCAGATTTCCCACATCAAATAGAAAGATGAGATATACAAAAACCAGGTAGAAAAAGTGTTCACCCAGTCTGGATCTGTGGCCTCTACTGTTGCCCTGTAATAAGTAACTTTTCCATCGCTTCGTTCCTGAATAATCAGCTGATCTTTAGGAAAACGCTTCTTCAGTTGCGTTATCTCTGTGTCCCGCAGTTGCTTTGAGATTTCCTCCGTCAGGTTGCACAGCTTGACGTCCTGGGTGATACCTGGGCGGGGAACTGGCGCCATCCTCTGCACAGGTTGTGGGTTATGACCTGGAACAGACTGATCATCCACGTTGGGTAGCTGCGGTGGATGCCAGAAGCGACACCTGTCCTCCATGGTGCAGTTCCCAGACAGAAAGTAGCGGCAGGGGCGGCGGGCTGGGCCTGGGGCAACCCTTGTGTTTGTGGAAGGGGGTCTGCCACCTACGTTTCCTCCAAGGACTTCTGGGTGTGAAGATGTAACATCTGACACACTGGGTGTTCTTGTGTGTTCCTGATGAACTTTGGAGTCATCTCTTACATGTCGGAATCTGCATCTGTTCCCATAATTGCAGCGTCTTCCTTGAGAGAAAAAGCGACACAGTTGCTGTGTTTGAAGCTCTGGTGTCTTCTCTCCATCCCCATTCTCCATTACTGTTAAAACCAGAGTACAGAGATACAGCAAATAAGATTTTAGAGATGACACCAACAGTATAACCTGCTAAAACCTGCTAGCTGATTTTAAATCACTAACAGTGGAAAAGGATAATTAAGGTTCCTCCTCAGCAAGATAGGGAAGCTATTGTTTTATTGTCTTTTCGCAAGGACATTGCTTCCTTATTTTACTGATACAAAGTTCACAGGAGGATCACTTTTGACTCGAGCGAGGATGACTCTGTTAGATATTCTTCTTTCGAAGAAACTTAGTATCTGGTAGCCATTAAAAGTTTTCTGTGCCCGCCCCTATTGTGTCCCCCTAAAAAAAAATAAATAAACATCATCTAACATTCTAGAAAGGGACAGATACAGGGGCAAAAATCATTTGCTTTGTTTCAATACATTCAACTTGGTTTTTAAAAGTCAAAATTGTGGGGGGGAAAAAAATCAAAATTATCAGAAAAGAAGTCAAATTTTGATATAAAAAGTCGAAATTTTGTCTTTTTACCTCATGAATTTGACTTTTTTATCTCAAATTTTCGATTTAGTATGGGTAAAAGAAAAATTTCATTTTTTTTTATATCTGTAATTGGCAGAAATGGGCATGTATAATTTTTCTGATAGTTACTTTAAGATAACAATATTTTGTCAAAGTCTGCCTTGATTTGAGAAGCCAGATAGATTTAATATTAATTTGTTTATGGCAATACAAAACCTGTGTAATCTTTAGCCCGGTGTTTACACGATAACTTTGATGGTGTAAAGGTCAAAAAGCAGGACAGTAACTAGTTTTATAGCTTCTTTCTATGATAGATATGTGACGCTACAGGTACTCATTAAAATTTCGCTGGACTTTGTAACATTATGCTCTACATTAAGGACATTACCATCAAACAGAATATACATAAACATTGCGTTTTGACAATTTACTCAAAGGCTGATTAACCTAAAACGTTTCAACCCGTTTGAATGGACGTTGGCTATTTCTTCATTAAACTTTGTCAACAAACGTGGGGAGGTCGCTAGCACAAGCTATATGGCTCCATCTCTCTCTAAAAACAAATTATTGACAGGTGACATTACCTCAC
The DNA here is from genome assembly GCA_008086565.1 of Thalassoma bifasciatum. Lineage (NCBI taxonomy): Eukaryota > Metazoa > Chordata > Actinopteri > Labriformes > Labridae > Thalassoma > Thalassoma bifasciatum. The sequence continues at coordinate 2,813 of RPOG01000206.1, forward strand.
ATACACACGACAGTCCACGTACAGGGAGGGGAAAAAAAGGGAAAGAAAATCTGACAAGATTTCTAAAAACGTTACAAAGTAGCTTTTGCTGCTGTAGTAGTTTGACAGGCGACTCCGTTCTGCAAGTGGAGCGTGTTGACACAACTACGCACGCGTAGTGATTTTGCGTAAGTGCGTATGACGTAAAGGACTAAATTGAAAGGGTGACAATTATGTAAATAACGTGAGCAGGAGAGAAAACTGCATAAAGATGTTACAGAGATTTTGACACCTAAACCTCACAGTCGCCCTGTTGTAAACAAGGTATACACTCCTTTTGTCGCCCTCTATAGTATGGGAGGCATAAAGAGCTTTGCAAGGTCTCTTCTCCCCAAGAGTACATTCATGAGCTGAAGCACTTTTAGTTATGCCCAGAAATTCGGGTGAAATTAACACCTAAAATGATGGTAATTTGAGACAATAAATTCAAAATACTGAGATATGTGTGTCAAAATTCCGAGATAAAGAGTTTAATTTTTGAGCTAAAAAGTTGAAATTTTGGGTTAAAATGTCAGTCATGTTCTCAAAAGTCAAATTTAGAATTTTTGTCTCAAAACTATGACTTGATCTCAAAATTTTGACTTTATTTGTGCAAAAAGAAATTTCAACAAAGCCAGTTTTCATTTTCCATTTACTTTCAGGGCTGAAATGGGCTTCAATGTACATATGTTAACATCATAGAAATTTGTCATTTCCAACAGAAAAGGAGTGTTTTAGATAAATGTGTAGTATATGAAGCTCCTTTGTCGTCTTTGAGTATCTGTGGGTATTGAAAGTTGGTGAGGGGACTTCTTAGATGGTAGAATATTCAAGAAGTTAAATTCTAGTTGTTTTTTGTTTTGTTTTTTTTACTTGAAGCTTAACCAACAAACATGAAAAACACTTCCAATGCTCCCAAAGCAAGAAAATTTGAACCTTACAGTACAACAATTCCATCATAAGATCCTCCATGGAGTGAAGAAAGATTAGGAGCTTATACATTTTCAACACCATCTAATTACACAAATAGAGGGCTACATGTTACTAGGAAGATAAGGTTTATGAATAATTTGTGACTGTGTTGAACCCAGCTAACACTTGAAACCACTGTGTGAGCAAAGCACAAGCAGACACTTGCAGGGCTAAGTTTTACCTAAGCTGCAGTTTGTAGCTGGAATATCTAGAATCCCCCAAATTAATAGATGTGATTGTGATTTCTGCTTCAAGATGGATCTTTCAGATACCAGCACAGCTCTTTGGATAAGATGTTTCGGGAACGATACGTTGCTGCAGCCTCTGTGGGACTACCTGCGGTTGAATTACAGAGACTATTTGAGATCTCCACTTTTCCCTGTTGTTCTGACTGTGTCATCATATTTTGTCTTATGCCTTCCTTTCCTTTTTTGTGACATTATGGGTGAAAAGTTGGCATGGGTTCAACAATTCAAGATTCAACCTGGCCGTCGTCCCACAGCCTCTACTCTGCTTCACTGTGCAGGTGTTACTCTGTACAACCATATGTTTCTTGTGCTGCCAGCATCAGTGGCTCAGTGGGCATGGAGGCCACCTGTAGACCTGCCAGACCGTGCCCCGTCCGTGCTGGAGCTGATTGCTGGGGTGATATGCAACCTCCTGCTCTTTGACTTCCAGTACTTCATCTGGCATATGCTCCATCACAGGATACGCTGGTTGTATGTCACTTTCCATGCCATCCATCATAACTACTCCTCACCTTTCGCTCTTGCCACTCAGTGTCTTGGTGGCTGGGAGCTGGTGACAGTTGGCTTTTGGACCACCCTGAATCCTGTGATCCTAAGATGCCACCTCCTCACCACATGGACCTTCATGGTGGTGCATGTGTATGTTTCTATTGAAGATCACTGTGGTTATGATTTTCCCTGGTCCACATCACGGCTGATACCGTTTGGCATCTATGGAGGCCCAAGCAAACATGATGTGCACCATCAGAAACCTAACACCAATTTTGCACCACATTTTAGCCACTGGGATAAAATATTTGGAACACATGCTGATTTTGGATTCTGTTCTGCTGTGAAATAAGGCTGTAACACTTCAGGTAGCAGCTGTAGATCAATTCTTGAGCTTTGATGTGTGTGTGAGTGTGAGTGCGTGTTTGTAAAAAATCAATGCTTATTAAATTATGAAAGGTTTAGAAGTAAAAAAAAAATGTTTGAAAAATCCTGGACACATAAGTGGGTGAATGTTACTGCACTGTAATAAAAATATGAAATATTCCCTATGACTTCACTGATTCCTTATTCCTTTTATCATTTCTTGGACAATCTGAACAATGTGAAAAATTTACATCTTTTGATATCACAATTTCACTTCCATTTTAGTGAAAAAAACCCCAGTGTGGCTATGTTCAATAACACTTTTAACTAAAAGCTAATAACTGACTGCTAACACTAAAAACACAACACCCACAACAAAGACCAAGTTAATTTTCAAACTTAATAGGTCTTCTCTCAAATAGCAAGGAGAAATAAAAAATGCAAACCCGACAAAATCTCGGGTCTCAGCAGGTTAATTATACCTAAATGCATTTTTCTCTCAGTTCCTCTAGTCTCTGCACTGGGAAAAGGATCCTGATCTTGTATGGCTTGTATTACATTCCTCCCCGTGCAAGATCATACACCTTTCAGGGGCCACTTTTCCACTCTTGGGGGGTGTAGTGTTTCCTTTCTGATGGTTTCATTTCACTGGAGAGAATATGACAAAAAGTAGGGTACTCCTCACATAAAGGTCATTCTTATACACATACACTTAACAGGATTTTCAAGTAAGGCATAGGCTATAATTTGCATCAAAGTGGAAATACTGGTAGTGGGCGGATAAATCCAAAATACTGATGTATCAATACCAAATCCGGTATCTGTATTGATAAATACCTGCGTGATAAGACGGACACTGAAAGTCATCAGTATCTTGCTGGTTTCCCAATCATTATGTTTCTGTAACATTTAATCAACCAGTATGCCATCAAAATGATACATTTAATGCTGGAGTGTAATAATTGTTGTTAACCATGAAGGTTCAAATTTACTGTTTTACAACAAAGCAGAAAAAAACTAAAGCACATGACTGTTCTCTGATTGAAAAGTTAGTTATTTATTTTCATTTATGAACAGAAACATTTAGTGGTTGTGTTTCATACTTGATTAATTTTGACACTTTTCTGTGTAAAAAGTATGGATACCAGTATTGATATTGGGATACTGGTCCTATATGAGTAACACAATTCATAGATACCAAATTTTCACAACATAGCAAATATTCACAATATTGCAGCTTCTTACTGTGAATTTCTATCCTGGCACAGATATTTGTGTTTTGAGGCCATCTGTGATCTGATCAGTGATTCCTGATCCTCCTATTTAATGTATGAGGAAAATGCCAGGTCTGTAAAAGTGTTACATTTTTCCACCACTAGATGTCAGCAAAGCACTCCAGCTGCTGCCTTTCCAACACAACACTTTAACTTCTAACAAGCAAACTTAACAAAAAAAGCAGAAAGTTTCGGTGTAGAAAAAGGTGTTGTTGAATTAAATTCTGTTTTTTTTTTTTTTTTGGCTCGGCTGGATTATTTTTCCCTTCGTAGTTTGTTGCTGTAAACCTGACTGTGTTGGTGGCGCTGCAGACAGACGGATCCAATGACACTGAGTTGAGATATGGAGACGGAGTTGTTGAGCTGGCCAGTCTGAGTAACAACCTGCGCTATTCTCCAACACGAACAGCACTCAAACCCCGTGTTGAAGATGGGACATTGCGGCATCACGTCGTCTAAGACGGCACTGGTCTTTCTGAATCTAATTTTCTGGGTGAGTGTGAAGGTTTTTCACAGTTTTAGATGTGCGTCACAGTCGTCGTCGTCGTCGTCGTCGATCGAATCGACACCCAGGTTCGTCGACGACATCGGCTGGAAACAAAGTGTCCTCTCCCGAATCAAACACTTCCGTAAGGCGTTGTGTGTACTTTAAATTCCAACAGTTGTGCAGCTATATTCTCTGTGTGCGGTAGAAACGTATAAGCCAATTTCAAGGGCACAATGGGATTTTTATTAGCAAATGATGTTTGCTATAGTCTAACTGTCCCTTTCTGTTTGACAGCCCCTTGTGGGTTTCAGGCTTCTTTTAATCCAACAAGCTGAAGCTTTTACATGCTGAAAATTTAACAAACATGTCAATGAATTTTATATTCATCTTATTTATTTGTAAAGGACTCATGTTGTTTGATTGACAGTGCACTTAACACTTGAAGAGGTCTGTCCCTGGAGACAGAAGTTACTTGGCTAAAGTGAAACATGTAAAAGTCAAACAACAGAAAGCAGCACCCAATGTGTAGACTTTCAATATTGTGTGATTAGTGTTCATAACTGATCTTAACACCGTCAGCCTACCCTTTATTCTCTAATTTGTTGTGTTAGGAAGTCAAAGCAATAGTTGAACCAACTGAGGACATTTTAGATAGGAGTTGAGCTATTTGCAAAAATAATCTATTTCTCCTTATGTTGCAATTGTGAATTATTGTGCCATTGTTTTTAGGATCCCCATCTTATGTGGTGGTAAAAAAATAACCACAAGCAATAATTGTCTCTCAATAAAAAAAGAGAAAACTAGGGTTTTTGTTGAAAAAATTCCAAAAGGAAACTTTGTTTGTACATTCTTCTAAAAAAATGAATATCACGATAAGATCATATGATGGTCACTCATTTCATAAAGTAAAATCCAAATATAACATAAACTGATTATACATGGAGTGAATTATTACAAGTTTTCATTTTTGAAATCTTGATGATTATGGGAGATAATGAAAACTCAAAATTCATTGCCTCTGAAAATTGGAGTGTCATGTAAAAATGAAAAAATAAAATAAAATAAATAACAAAACCGATAAATTCAAGAGAAATGACAGGCCTATGAAAAGTGTGCTCATTTCTATGCACCCACCCAATTTTGTCACTTTTCACTCACATTAAACTGAAACTTATTTTCATTGCTACCTTTATACTGTTTTTGCCACTTTTCGTCACTCAGATTGTTGCTCTTGGTAAAGTAGTTTTCAACAATTTGGCTAATTGGATTAGTTCAGGGTTGTAGAGCACAAAACATCTACTGCAAAAGATTAAATTGGTGTTCTGACACATTGAAGAAACTGCACTGTCTACATTTAGAATATTACAGCAGGCCACATTGCGATGTAATCTTATTTGCAATCAGTTGCTCAGCCCTATTTTGGATAGTCAACTCTACAGTTATAACCATCTCATTACTGTGAAAGTTAAGGTCATTCACTTTAATGGTGGATATGAGTAGAGTCTAAAATGAATACTGAATCAAAACAAATCAAGCCATTCTGTTTGTAGCTATTAGCAGTATACCCTGGATGCTATATCTGCATAGGTAGGCTTTAATATCATGTCTACTTTTTCTATCACCCACAGGCTGCTGCTGGTATCCTGTGCTATGTTGGAGCTTATGTATTCATCACGTATGATGACTACGATCACTTCTTCGAAGACGTGTACACACTCATCCCAGCAGTCACCATTATTGCAGCTGGAGCCTTGCTTTTTATTATTGGGCTCATTGGATGCTGTGCTACAGTGAGAGAGAGTTACTGTGGACTAACAACGGTCGGTAATGCACTTCACAATTTTAGTTAGATTTATTTAGGTGCTCATGTTTTTATCTGGTAAGGGATGAATCAAAGATGTGATGTAGAAATTGGAGTTTCATGATGCATTTTTCAGAAAAGTAATGGATACATATTAATAGATTTGATATTACAATAACTGATTTCATAAACAGAGGACTTGTTCTGTATTTTCTTCATAACCTGCTAACAATCCACAACTCATTTGCAATTGTCTGTTGACCTTCTTTTTAATCCTGAAATTCAATCCACAGTTTGTCGTCATCCTCCTGTTGGTTTTCATGACGGAAGTAGCGGTGGTGGTTCTCGGATACATTTACAGAGCAAAGGTAAGAAAGTCAAACAGAAGCCAGAGCAGGTTTGTTTATCTCAGCCCTGTTTGAGACTTAATGTGTCAGCAGCCAGATCACACCCATTCTGATCTGTTAATGCTTATTATATATTTTTAATGTAACCCAGTCACGGGAAGTGTGGTATTTCTAAGTTTTGTCTCAACCCTCTTCGCCTTTACCAGGTTGAAGATGAAGTTAATACGTCTATTCAGAAAGTTTATGATGAGTACAATGGCACCAACAGCAACGCCCAGAGTCGTGCCATAGACTACGTTCAGAGACAGGTGAGGACAAAATACACGTCTCCTCTATCAAGCAGATTTTATATTTTTCAGTTTTCTTAAAACCTATATATTCATCTGTGCTTTTTTCCTCATTTTTCACAGCTTCAGTGTTGTGGGATCCACACCTACACAGACTGGCAGAATACACACTGGTATGAAGAGTCCAAAAATAACAGCGTACCCATCAGCTGTTGCAAAATGAATGTTGTAGGCTGCACGGGGTCCCTGACTCGCCCGGAAGATCTCTACCAAGAAGTAAAACAACTTCTTCTTTGGGGAACTGTTGTCTTGATGCAACTATCATTTTACTTTCATAGTTGTTTGTGAATTTATTATTTTTTTGTGTGTTTTTAGGGTTGTGAAGCTCTGGTTGTGAAGAAGTTGAAAGAGATTATGATGTACGTCATCTGGACTGCATTGATATTTGCTTGCACCCAGGTAAGTAAATAGTGTGTTATGTTCCCCCAGTCAGTATCAGTTTTTCATTAAAAGACATGAAGAGTTTGGTGAAGATGGTAAATCTGACTTTTGAACTCCAACCACTGCACTGTGTCTTGCAACAGAAACAGTCCCTCAATGCTAAAATAATTAGCAGACATGTCGTTTAAAAATGGGAGAATACAACACATTTGGAGTCACCCACCAGATTAGCTTTAATTCCTGACAGCTAATCTGAATGGCTTCAGGGTGGTCTGTTTTGGATGTTTGAAAAAAGAGGTTGGTGGCAGCTCTTTGCCAACAAAAAGTATGAAGAATATATAATATATGTTGTAAGTACATATGTAAAAAAAAAAAAAAAAAATGTTGCAACCACCTTCCTTTTTGAATACAAAGTGTTTATTCCACAGTGGAAGTCAAACCATCCAGGATCAGCCAGGGAAACCCTTGAACTTTCAAGGTTTAGTCTTAGAGGCTTTTCAGTGCCTCCTTTGATTACATTGCTGTTGCTTGTCTTGGCCGGTACACTCCTGGAAAAGAGAGTTTTTAATCTCAACAAAACTCTTTTTGGTTATATACGGGTTAAATAGGTAATAAATAAAAATAAGAATTTTCATACAGTCTGGTATAAACTCTTGTTTTCCCAGTACATATGTTCACTTTATAACATGGGTTTGTTTTCATGGGCCAAATAAAATACTCCTAATACTTCTAGGAGAACAAGTATTAATGTTGTTTGCATAATGGAAATTTCTGTGTTTGTTCCATGTGATGAAAATAGTAGGACAAAGTTCAGTGAATAGAAGGTGACAAATCTCTAATTAGCTTTATTTCTTTTTGTTTCATGGATGTCTTTAAACATCTGTTGCCTGAAGAATGGAGTTTTCCCACATTCACTGAAATAAAACAAGACACTTGATAACAGTTTTTAACCCTGTTCTGTGTCAGCTGAATTAATCAAATACAGCCAGTGTCACTGAATTTGAATAAGTCAACAGGCTTCAGTTTCTAATTTGCCCCTTGGTGTTGCAGACCATAATTTATCTGTCGCCTGGACGGATAAATTCCCACGTTGACCCCATAAGTATAAATACACAGTCAGCTGTGAGTTAGATTTGTTTGGTTTCAAGACAAACAGGGAGAGGCTGCTTTTCTTGTTTCTCCAAAATCAACCAGATCCACCTCTTGTAGCATCTCTAAACCTGACTTGCCTGGCTGTGGTATGAAGACAAGAGTCACAACACAGAACTCAAAATCAGGCCTGCACCTGTACTCTGTAACAGGTGTCCACAATGTTTCTTCTTCATAATTTGGTTTGTGTATGGGTAAAATCGTGAAGGCACAATATGAATTATTCTCCATCTGGTTGACATTGAATAATACTGCGGCTACTGTGTGAAACATTTCCAAACTGATGAGGAATATGTCTTGTTTTTCTAGATGCTGGGGATGTTGTGTGCATGTGTTGTGCTGTGCCACAGAGCCAGAGACCCTGCATACGAACTTCTCATCACAGGAGGCACCGTGGCATAGAGGAGAACACATCTGTCAGTGTAGGGCAAACTTACACTTGCTGCTGGTGAAAGCATGAATCTAAAATATTACCACACTAACCTCGAAACACTAACAACAAATAAGTGATGTAGTTTTACCTGTTTCTCCCCCCCAAAGAAGAAAGCTACTGACCAAATTCTGTGACGGTAAATATAAATGAGGTTGAGTGTCTGATAAAGATAAAATGTCTGTAGCTCTGAAGAGGGTGAAAGACTATCAAACTGTGTAAGTCATATATGAATTAAATGGTGGACAGGGTATTTCCTCATAATTTGCACTGTGTATGGCTTTGCATTATGTCTATTTAAATCTGTCACATGCTTGAATGAAACATGGTCTAATTTGATCATAGATCTCTACTTTAACTTCTAGTACTACTCTGATACAACTACTGTTACAACCTAGTATCACCAGCAGTATTCAGTCCAAAACGTCCCAACCAAAGTCACTTGTGCAAAAGGTTGTGCAATATATGTAACTTGACTGGCGTTTGTTAATTTGATCTCCCTTTTAAGAAACAACTCTTTTAACCCCCCTTCTGTAAGTGTAACGTTTCTTGTAGAAATACATTAAATCCTGATTAACTTTGTCCTGTAGCTGGGTTGGGTTTTATTTGTCTCGATAGTCTACTGATATTAGTTTTAAAACTTGATTTGCAGAGATGTAGCAATGAGTAGAGTGAAAATAAAATGTTGGAAAGCTTAAAAGTTGATTTTTTTCCCCTGATTATTTACTTGATTTCTCTTACTTGATATCAGATCTTCAACCAGCTTGCTATTCTGCATGGACAGCAGGCTGTTGTCACTGAATAAATCAGTCAACATAGTCTCAGAAGACGAGAGGTTCAAGTAAATGTGTTTTCCATGAGGCAGAAGTCTTTAATTATTAATCTTCAGCATAGGCTTGGGATTACCATCAAAACACAACCTTGAGAAGTTTGACATAACAAACTGATGCTACTGAGCAACCGTTATGGGCCCCTGTATTTACTTACACTGTTGGTAAACAGACAGACTGGGTTACTTGATTGACTCTAGGATGGAAATACACTGTCCAGTGGAGGGTAACTGGATACAGCAGCAAATAGCTCAAGTACATGATCCCATAACGACAAGTTTTTACATTTCAGTGATTTATTTGTAATTTTATTTGGTTTTCTATTAAAAAAAGGTTGCATACAGTACACAAAAATGAGTCACAAGAGGAATATAGTGCAAAATGCTGTATTTACAATTATTTTCTTGTGAACAGTGATGACAAAGCATGAAAAGGTTATGTTGAATAAATAAAATAGTTTTGTTGTCAAACATGCAGCATCTTGAAAGAAACAACAACCTGGGATGAAAATAACAGTGCATCATGCAAACAAAGCTTGAAATAGAAACCATGATTTTTACTTTTTTTTAAAACTTTTTTTTCTAAATATTTTATTGGAGACACATTCAGGACAAATATAATGATAGAAATTCAAAATGCACTATGCTTGTTTTTTCTATCAAAACCATGAACATTATTTCGCATCCAAAGACAATTATGATAAATCAAATTAACTCCATAGAACAATAAGATGCATCGTTCCAAGAGTAAGAAACCAGTGATTCGTGCTCCCAAACGTTTTTAGTTTTAATGAAGAGGGTTTTCTCAAAGACCATAAGAGAAACCAGATTTTTTCACCAGAATTTGCATCTATTCAAGAACTCTTTTTTATAATAAAGTTAATGCAGAAACTTTGTGCAACAAAACTCCCACTCCCAATCATCAGTTTGCACAAAACACACTAAGGGTAACAGAACACAAACATACCAAAGCAAAAAAACTCATTTTACATTCAGCAATGTCTGATTCTGCACTGTTTATCAAAGACTTTGTGTGTGACAAGTTTGTAATACTCTCATTTTATAGGCACAAGTCTGGTAAATGAGTTGATCAGACCCTTGGGTATTTGCTGTAGGCATGGGTCAATGGAAAAATAAATCTTCAAGTAGAAACATTAAATCTAACCACCAGACAAAAGTCAACACGTCTTTTTAAATAAGAGTTTCACGCCCAAAAGTTATTTTATTTTATTTTATAAAATCTGTTTGAACATTGTAATGTCAATTCTTTTTCTTCTGCCCTCATGTCAGTTGAAGTAAAGATAGAGGCCCTCAAAAGTTACCCTCGTGGCATTAATGTCCTCCCTAGAGGGCGCCAAAGTTCTTCAGATCTGACTCACAGAGGCTCTAATGTGATTATGAACAAATGTCAAACTCCCAGTTTCTGCTGTAGGATAGTTTGAAAATAAAAAGGCTTTTAAAAAAAAGTTTCTTGAGGATCTCAGCAGTCTTACATTTTCACTGCCAGGTACGCGTTCCTTATTCTTTTGCAAGATAGGAGCCTGGAACCAATCCTCTTTGGCCATTCCTTTCTACTGCCCACCATCCATCCTCACCTTTATCTGTGACGACCACAACATCTCCAACAGACACAGAGAGCTCATCTTCTCCCTGTACAAGAACATCAACACCCAGTGACTAGAAATCTAATAGATATGAACAAAAACAATGACATGTAGACATGGCTCATATTAGATATCTGACCTGTGCAACGTAGTCATACACAACTTTGAACTCCTCATTAGTCAACTGGGACCCCTGAAGTCCAGGAATGGAAGCATAAACACCATCTGATGATGCTGTCAAAAGTTAAAAACATGATCAGCTCTAAGTAAAAAGATATGATTCACACTGATTTTTCATTTTCTTCCCAAACTCATTACTAAGCTGATAGAATGACACTTCCTCAGATCCTTGGCAGATTGAACAAATAATCTGATGATGGTGACAGTTGAAAGAAGTTGCTCCAAATCTCTCAAGTCTGACGTACCAATTGTCTCTTTCTGCCTGTTGTGTCCAAAATGTCCTCATTTGAACTTGCTGAGACGTTTTGCTAAGCCGTCATTACACTGACGTGTGTTCTTATGTGTGTGTTTTACGTATGAATCGATTTACTAATTGGTTGAGCAACTCCTCAATGTTTGGTAAGCACAAGATCAAAGAATAAGTGCAGTGACTTGGAGTTGGTCCACACCACATTTTGCAATGATCAGGGGATTTCACAAATGTTCCTGTCATAATTTTGAACACATTGTATAGTTTCTTTTATTACTTAAAGACCTTACCATGAGGCTGTGAAACAGGATCATTGAGACTCATCTTTGAGCCACTGGAAACGTTCCCCTGTAGTAGATTTGAAAACCTATAAATTGAGAAAAGAGCTCAGAGTAATATACTCAGATAAACATTACAGGGATCAAAATATAAATAATATAGATGATTCGGAAAGTGGTGTCAGCCTAACCTTTTCATGACTCCTCCTACAAACCCAGCACTGCCGTTTCTGTCACCTATATTGTTTTGCTCGTAGTAACTTTGATATTCAACTGGAGCTGTGGAATGACCAAAAATGCCCCAGTCACAAGTTGCAGGAGCCATCTCAAGATAATATTAAAATATCCAGCTTGGAACATATTCAAATCTAAATCAGGAAGGCTTTATGGTGAGACGCTACCTGGAGGGGTGGAGCCGGTCTTTTTCATCTCCACAAAGGAATTGTTGTCCTCAATGATGTCACACTTTTCCAGTGTTGACCTCACTTCCTCGTAACACTGAAAGAACATTTTTTTGTTTTCCTTAAAATATTAAATATTTAGCACAGGATACTGGACTTTGAACAACAGCTGAACTCACCTCATCATCTTTCACACTCTGCATTGATAAATGGTTACAGTGCACCCACAGAGAATTCCTCAGTATACTCAGACGGTCTTCTTCCTGTTGCTGGAACATCTGTAAAATAGGGAGATTGAGGATCTAATAAATGATTCAGAAAAGAATGGAGGAACTATTCAAAAAAGGTCATCATCTACAATTCAGCTTTATGAATATAGTGAGCTTCAGCTTTGTTGATGTTATCTTAGGGGAACACTGCTGCACGGAAACACGAGTGACTCACTGCAGTCAGCTAATAGGAAGTATTGCACATCCTCATTGACAGAACAAGCTGTGGGTATTGCCACTGTTGTTCTAATTGTGTAAAATTTAAAATGGGTCAATCTTGAAATGTTTGGTTTATCCAAAAACAGCTCAAGTGCTGCACTGTACCTCACATGTGCTGATGTGTGTTGCTTCCCATTCTTGCCGAGTCTTGTCAAGCTGTTCAATGTTGGATATGTACTGTTTCTCTACAGAAAAATGGAAAAAGTAATGTGAATGAATATATCACATTTTTCAAGATAACATCGCACAGATTTGGATGGATTTTTGATATACATTTTAGAAAAAGCAGCTTCCTGGTAAATGAGCGTACTGGCACAGGTCCATATAGAAGTATGAGGCAATGAATGAGCTTAAGATATCCTAAATAGTCTTGTTATGTTATCAGTTAAGTTTGATTCTATTAACGCTGTCTTAACTAAAATATGATCAGTACATGCAGTTGTCTGCATTCAGAGTTGAAAAAGCATTTAAAGTGTCTATTTTAGAAACAGAATTACACTGTGCTCCACAAACCAGAAATAAGCTACAGATCATTACATGTTCATCTATTTCTGAAACATAAAGAAAGGGGAAGGAGAAGACTGTGACTAACTTGCCCCAAAACTTTTTCTAGTTAATCACTGGCTTAAACTTAATATTTTTTCTGGGAAACATCCATCCTCAGAGTCAAGCATTTCTTACCAGCCTCTTCTGCAGCCTCTCTACACTGTTTGGATTTGTTGGTCATCTGTGAAACACAAGAGAAAGAAACATTAACATTACATCTAAACTGATAAACTATAGTTTGTTTTCTTCCCCAATTTTTTGTGCACTGATTTTTGCTTTTTTCTCACCACAATATATCAGTAGTCTAGTCATGTGCCTTTAATGTGTTGTTTGAATTCTCACAATTTTGCATCATGATAAATATTTTCATTTAAAGACATCAGCTGTAAGGATCCTTTCGTTTCTGAATGCACAGAGCTTTAGCTTTTAACAAGTAGCCTGTGCAGAGTTCAAATTTAGTTTTCTGGGACATTACTGGATAAAATTTGGTTTGGTTCATGCATCTGACATAAAATGCAAATGTACACATGATCTAGGAGATGATCTCATTTCCATCAGTGATACAGTTTTTAACAAAGATGCAGTCATAAAGCACCACTGGCCAAGCAGTGTGAATGTGTCTCATGCATAAAAGCTGTAGCTTTTAACTAAATATATCAACAAAATCTTTGAATTTTCTGACGAGGCATCACTGAATTGAACCTCCTCAGAACACATGCATGCCGATTTACCTTCTCAATTTGTTTTGGAGTTGCAGTTGAAGCATTCCCCATTTTCTCTGCGCTTTGCTCTGCCTCGTCCGCCTCTTTACAGCGCTGATCATATGATTTCTTAGACTGTAGGAAAAAAAAACAGAATCAAAATGAAACCATTACATGACTATCACCACATGGTTTTTTTGTACCCCCCTGACTGGAAAAAGGTTGGGGTTAGAGGGGGAGGACATGCAGTTGCAGGAGCATGCATGAAGTGAGATCTCACTTCCTTCTTCTGAGGATGGAGAAATATGAACTTATTATGTTTACCAAACCAATATTATGACGTAAATTAACTTTTATTCTTGCGCAGTTGTCTTCCTCTTGCACCTTTTGGATGAACAGAGCAATGCACTGCTGACATGTTAGAATGCAACACTTCACATGCTTCACATTAGAGCAGGATGTAGCTGAAAATGACAAGTGCAGCAATAGTGGTATAAATAAATCTGCAGAGACTGATATATCTGCGGTTGTGATTGAAAAAGTCTGAATAAAGTTGTCCTTGTAATGTCTAGTCATACAGATTATCATAATAATATATTAGACCTTACTTCACTTGTTTTCTTGTAAAGAGAGACTTTTGCCTTTTGGACCTTATCCATGACGGCCTCAAACTAAAGAAAGATAAAAAAAAAAGATTATGTTGGTGAATAAGGTCATCATTGAAAAACAATAGTTATAGAGGCATGTCTTTTTTTACCAAAAAGGAATTGTAAGCCTTTTATGGTTACCTTTTTCCTCTGTTCCTTCTGTCGCTCTCTGAACTGCTCCATCCTCTTCACCTCCCCCTTCAGCAGTCCAGAAAGCTGAATGTGCAAATTTCCTACATTTTCAATTTCTGGAAAAACACCAAGAGATGCAAGTGAAACACTGAGGAGTAGCATGAGATATTAAGAAGTGCTCAGGTCAAATCAAAACAGGATGTTTATTGTAAGCTCCTTACGTGTTTTCATTACATCCAAGGATGTTCTCAAAGTGCTGTGGAAACAAAATGATCACAGATTACTTGTACAAGTTAGAGACATTTTCTGCTGTTAAAATGTGAAAATGAGAATATAGAAATTTTATGCCCAATATATATTTGAAAGATTGCACTGAAATATGCAAATGAAGAGCCTTCTTTATACTCACACATGAACAAACACCTACCAGATCTCGTATAACCCCCCAGTTTTTTTAGCAATTGCAACCAATTCTTTTCCATATTTTTCCTCAGCTGAAGCCCTTCATGAACAAAACCACAATATGATGCAAGTTAAGCAACACTTAAATGATGTTTTCTGGTAAATAATTCAAATAAATTCATGAAAAATATGAGCCCACCTCATTTTTAAGAGCTCCTCTATGTCTTTGCAAGTCCGACGACCATCACTGAGTCTCTGGCTGATGGCCTCATATCCCACATTGCTGATGAAGTCAACCCCCTAGAGTCATAAAACATCATTTAACACTTTTAGCCACAGGGTCCAAGTTTGATTAGACAAATTCTGAAGTAATAATTCAAAAAGAAAACGCATAATCTTACATTCCTCAGTTTCAAGTTTTTTAAAGAAAAAAATGATCCTTTTTACTGCAATGCTGAAAAAAAATTGTAGTTCTAATACCCTTACTGCACTAAAAAAAACCATTGGAAAATATTTGATGGAAAAACACCTGGTGCATGTGAAAGCCCAAGATTAATATGCCAAAAGTTGTATGCAGTAAGATTGGAGAGATCTTTGGCAGTTTTATGAACTTGAAAACATGACAGACTACATAACAAAGAAGAATTTAACTTGTTTTCTGTGATATACCACATGAATATTTTTGCATGGCTCTTAAAATCTTTAAAACTGGTAGTAATGTTGGAAACAATAAAAGAAATCTCCTGTCTTGCTCAGCATTACTAGCTTATAAATAAATAACATGTATTTAAGCATCCAGGTAATTTTGCTCAGTTTACAGAGCCTAAATAAACCATAGGACATAAGATGCTGCCTTCACAAACATGATGCTGGACTGAATAACTTTCACAGCTATCCAGTGATGCAAAAGGTTTATAACGTGTATAACATTTTGAGGTAGCTCAGGCTGTCGGTAGATAGGATTTAGTTTTTGGATATACACCTGAATGCCTGTTCTATTTGAGAGCCAGAACTTATCTGACTGACTTTTAGATTTGAGGGAAGGTTGTCCTCATCTCACCCTCTATGAATTAGAGCAGACCTATAATCTTTAACCTAAGACTTTACACATACTTCTGCCATGAAAATGTCACTGTCAAAAAGTAATAATGTACCAAATGAATTGCTTCTCTTGTGACTATTGTCAGTGATTTACTCCCCAACTCAATGGATATCATGCCATCTCATCTGGAATGGAAATTGGTGCATGCTGCCTGCTGAGGTGTGAATGGAAAACAGCAACTACCAAAAGTCCCTTTTTATGTCACAGCAGCCTCACTCCTCTGAAGCATGACCAGTGTCGGAGTAATGTTACTGGTGCAGAAATCTCTGAGTTCATTCATTTCCTAATTAAAGTTCTGTCTAAAATTTGAATTCAGACAGCAGCACAAAACTAAAGAGGAAAATGCAAACACACCACTCACACCGGTAACTGAGGCTACAGTTTAACAGTTGTTTCTGAAAAGTCATTTCCTCATGCTTTTCTTGTGGTTGTGGTCAATTTGTTGGCATCTGGTATCATGAACACCTTTATCTTCTGCTGCAATGTTACACACATGTGCTAACCGTTTTTCTTACCAGTACGGAAATGACAGGGTTCCCCATTATGTCTTTATCTAAGCATATTATTTTGTTCTTCATACGCTTTTTTTTGGAAATTTTGAAGTAAAATGTTCTTGCTAATTTTGTTTAACACCTTTAGTCATCTTTAATAAAAATAGAGAGTATATATTCTCAAGATTGTGAACAAGAAGGGTAAAGGTTTATTTTTTATGCAACACATCAATCTCTCTAACATTCAATGAGGGTCAAAGTTAAGATAAAGGATGGGGATCAAAGAGGTTTGAAATCATCAAGAGCTAGCCTGCAGATAAGTAAAAAAGAGACTAGTAGCAGGTGGAAGAGTAGAAAACCAGAGAAAATACAAAAATAAAGTCTGAAATGAATGACAGAGGATTAAAAAACCCAAAACAGTGAGCAGACCATCAGCAGTCCATACTGACTCCTCATACAGTAAAAACTAACATTCAGCACTAGGTCAGAAGAGAACAAATCACAGAAATATGCATAAGGCTTGGTCGTATCATTTTAACTCACCCAAAATGCATCTTTGAATTCTAACTTCATCTTGGTAGTGGTTTCAGATAGTCTTTTTCAAATAATCCACTTAGCTTTAAATCACTTGTTGTTTAACCCGGCGTTGTACCAGGCTGTGGCTCGCAAATGCAAATGAAAAGATCATGACACATTCAGGAAATAAGCTTTCGCTCTGCAACACTCTCCAACTCACTCATTTGGCTTAAATGAGGAAGCAGTGTAGCGGTAGTCACCACAGATGGACTCACAGCAGACCACACATGTGAAGATGTTCAGTGGTGAAGCACAGCCACAAAGCTGACACATGAGATGGCTTTTTGTCATTGAAGCATGATCCAGATTACAACAAGAGTGGCAAGTGAGTTCAAAATCTTTCACCCCATCATACTTCCCTGCTCATCATGAGTACGTAGGAAGTGAAGAAAATAACAAGAAAGCATCATAAAATTGTGTTTGAGGCACTCGTCTATAAAGGACCTGATGGAACAATGATGATGATGATGGACAACCAGAGACTGCAACACTTATGAAGTGTGAAGAGTTTGTGATGTGAAACTTGACCGTGGGCAGATGCGATCAACAACGGAAATCTAAAAATTACGCCTCGATAGAAACAAATGAGAGAACAGCAAACAATATTCACTTTGGTTATAATTCATCATGGGGTAAATGTAGCTGTCTGCCATAGTCTGTCACTTCACTGTGTATGAATGTTTCTTGATTTTTCAACACTTCAGTCTCTGAAATCTGACCGTCACCATCAAGGTCCATTTCTTTAAGGAGGTGAAGAGCCTGGTCAAGACATAAGAGAGAGACAAGGGAAGTAAGTTGCTGCAGTACTGACATGACAGTTTATATATAACATACGCATGAATCAAAAGAGCATGCAGATACACAACAGCTGCGTTTCACCTCTTCTCTTGCTGAACCATAGCTATTAGGAGCAACCCAGCGGAGCTGCTCTTCTCGATTCAACTTCCCATCCTTGTCTTGATCGTAGAGGTCCTTAAACCTCACTGTTTCTTCAATCTCCCATTGTGAGGGTGTATCAGCTGATTAAAAAAAATCAAACAAGCAACAGCATAAAGGTGTCAAGCTGAGCAAAAGAAAATAAAGAGCAGATAATTCTTCACTTTAACGTGTTATCTTACCATCCCCACGTGCATCTCCGATGAATTCACTTAGACTTATGAATCCATCTTTATCCGTGTCATATTCACCCAACACATCTTCAATGGCAAAATCCTGATACATATAATGATATAAAAGAGAGGGATTAATCAATTTCATCATTGAACACAAAGTGAATAGCTGAAGAACAAATAATCTTATCAGGTTTTGTGTGAGTGGATACTTGTCTTACAGCCATGTGATCCACTTCAGATGGATGGGTGAAGGCAAGAAACTCTGTCACATTAAGTCCTGATGTGTTGTCTGCATCAGCAAAGTCAAAGCGTCTCCTCTCCTTCAGATGTAGCTAAAGGGAAATACATTCCTCTATATATAGTGAAGCTATGAAATGCTATAAAAATGGCAAAATATTAAAATGATACCCACATGTCTGAGTGACTCTTGCTCTGGATCCTCCAGGACGACATCATTATCAAAATCAATGAGCTGATCATGAGCGACTGTGTTGTACTCCTCCCATGTTACAATGCCATCTTTGTTGATGTCATATTCAGGGAACCGCTCTTTTGCATCATCCAGGGCATATTTTCCATAGACATGCTGAATCCAAAGTGTGATCTCCTCTTTGGATAGAAAAAAAAACCCACAACAGAGTGCAACTTCTCATCACTACTGTTTGTTTATGCCCTTTTCTAAAAATGTTGACATCCATTTACCTGCACTTAGCAGGCCGTCGGCATTCGTGTCAATTCTTTTCACAATCTCCATCATCTTTTTCTTCTGTTCTGCAGGACTAAGTTTCTTTATCTCCTCTGTGTCCTACAAATGTACAGAACAAGAAACCAGGTAGTGAGTAATAGATTGGGGAATTGTAAGAAGAAGGTGGAGGATGGAGATACGAAGGACAGGTATTCTGCAACCTGGTCTCCCAGGAGGATGTTCAGGTCATGTTCAGGATTGTGTTGCTGGTCGGTGTAATGGTCTTCATGAAGATGTTTATGGGTGCTCTGACCAATTTCAAACCAGAGCAGCAGCAGCAGCATCAACAATGAGGAGGATGCCATCTGTTGAGCAACACGGGTAATTAATGGAGGACAAATTTAAACACATCAGGGCTCTAAATTAGCTGCTGAAATAGTTTGCAAATGATCAGGGCAAACTAGTGCTTCCACACTGCAACTGTGTGACCCTGTGGTAAAATATTAGAAGTTGAAACCAAAGACTGTTCAACAAACTGAACTTGCATGATGATGGACCCTGATTCTACCAGAAACCATGCCGGAAACCACCTCTTAGATGGACCCCGAGTGGGACCATGAGTTTGAAGTAAATGGGTATTACTTGAGTAATACTAGTTGACATGCAATCAATTCCAGTTCTTGTTTGAAAGAGATTAAAAAGAGACAGGAAGAAAAGCAAAGATCCAAAGAAAAAAATAAGCAGTAGCCAAAAGAAAAAGACGAAGTTGGAATAAAGATACGGATAGAAAGAAAGTACTGGAAGTTAGTTAGACAAAAAAAAATATCATGTCAACTAAACGCGTCTCTACCTTTGGAAGTTTTCCGGGGAAGAGTTGACGTTAGTGTCTCCTACAACAGAGGAGAGATTTACTTCCGGTCCCAAATTTCAAAATAATGGTCTGCTAACCTTATCTTTTTCTGCTCATTGCTCTTTAAAGCAACTTCAAACAACCAAAGTGAGTTCAGTAAGGCACTTAAAATCACTACTATGAAACCACAAAAAAATAAAAATAAATAAACAAATAATTTTTTTTTTTTTTTTAAATGAAAAAATAAAAATGAATAAATGTAGGAACAGAAAAAAAAATTCATACAATATCAAGGACACAGCAAGAAAAATTGGGTTGCAAAGTGGCAAATGTCAAACTGGTGCTGGGGAAGGCAATGCAAGGTTTAGGAAACCAGGTAACTGATTTACAACTTGTGCACAGCAGCTTTCAGCAACATTTAGCAACAAACTGTTTAAAATATAAATATATGACTTATTTTTTTATGGTACGTTCGACCACTTACAGAAATATTCACAAATTTTGTGATATTTTCTTTTCTTATAATAATACATTGTCAATGTTAAATCTAAATGTTGATTTGACAAATGTAATTGGCATTATACTTTTAGGAGAAAATTTTATAGCTTAAAGTCTGGTCAAACGTAACAGCAAGAAAAAAAAATCACATTTGTTTTGTAAAGGTGGTTTGTTACCAAATGTCGCGAAAAATTGCTGTTTATTTTAGCATGCGCAACTTTACAATCGATCATTTTGAGTATCAATCTTATCACGAATAAAAACTCTTAATTGACCAATATTGATACCCGAGGTGTCGATATTTCACATCTGCCCACCACTAACAGCAGTTAATTTTCTTTCATGGTAGCGGTCATGCCTTTCTCATGCATCTAATTTCTAAGAGGATGAATTTCTAATACGTGTCAATAAAGTATTTTTCACTTGTTTTGAAGGCAGATCCGCAGTTCTCAGGTTTCCCGTTGCTTGGATACACCTTGACAAATTCTGAGAAACCATCCAAACCAAACCCGCCCGATCTTTATGGTTGCCATGGCAGACTCTTGAAAGTCCCGCCCAGTAGCCATATGTCCCGCCCCTTGACCTGAGCTTTTCAGCGCACCATTGGCTGGAACGTGTGTTATGTGTCAGTTACGGTGCATTGATAGGATAATCCCTATGTTTGTCAAAAATTATAAACTCAACGGACTTCCTGCTCTTGTTAGGTTGTCCTCCTCACTAGCATGTATTTATCTGACATGTTTTTTCATCAACTCTGACAACTGGACAACGTTGTCTGTAGAATTATAATTTTCGCCGACTGAACATTGAAAATACCTCGGGTCGATGTCCAAAGACAACCGCCATGATGGACGGCGGCGTGGCGCTGGGCAGCACCGTCTCGGCCCGAGAGTTAGCCAAGGAGGGGACGGGAGAGAGAGGTCTGGTAGCAACAGCTCTGGGTCCTCGCATGGAGGGGGTAAAAGCAAGAATGCGACCATATCCGCATTGAAGGTACGTGATGATTCAGTAGTTTAGTTTGTTGCTGAAGCGGAGGGGAAAACAGGCGAAGCTAGGAATAAGAATAAAAGTGTTTTCCAGCTCTCTCTGGTGACTTCACCTGTAGTAGGTGTGCTGTTGTGAGCTTTGTTGGCCTGCTCAATGCATGTAATGTCTCCCAGCCTAGAGGCTATTTCAAAAAGAAATATATTTTGAGATTTTGGACTGAATATTTATCATAAAAGAGCCTTTATTTATGATAATGCTCCTAATAATACCAGTATGTGGCAGCATAAAATCAGTTTACAGGAGCACTCTGGTCACTGTAAAGCATCCAGATCTTCCCGTATGTCTCAACTCCTTTTGCAGAGTTTAGTGTAAGTTTGTACCATTTGTAGACAGTCATCATGTGGAGCTGTGTGTTTTGTCCCCTAGCAGCCTATGAATCATCAAATGCCGAGTCCAATCAGATCCAGAGCATCACCCTGTGTGGTTAATGCACTCAGTCTCTGAGCCTGCAGCTACACTCATCACTGGCCGGCCTGCTGTATGCACATGACTGCGCAGTGTTGTGGCAGAAGGAGAGTGAGAGATGAGAAACTGAGAGAGAGTGGGGGCTCTGATGCAGAGCAAGGAAAGCAGAGGAGAGAGGCTGCAAATATAGGAGGTTACATGCAGTGGAGTGGAGAGCAGCAGGCAGATAGACAGCAGCTGACATAGAGACCGGCCTCAGAAGTGGCTGCTAACTCAGCAGAGCTCTGAGGGCTCAGGCTAGATTACAGACAGAGTTACAGACAGAGTAGTGAAAGGCTGAATGGTGGGCTACTGAGCACTTGTCTTTCTCAATCGCCACTGGGGGAAGAGTTGACACAGCTGGGCAAGTTGCTATGACAGTGTGGACTACACAGTAGAGGGTCTATTTTGGTCCTGCCGTCAGATGACGATGTCACCTTGCACAAGTGGCAGTGCTGGTAAGAGGGAACAGGTTGCCTAAAGTGGGCTCCAAAAGTATGTCAGGGGTGGATGAGGACGAGGAACCTGCTTACAGACTGTACTTCTACTGTGTATGTATCCTCTAATCTCTTTCTCTCTGTCTCTACTAATGAGCTAGATCACACAGGCTGCATGTAGTGTCTGACTTGCATCTGTTTGTAGACCTTGCGAAAAGGGAAACCTTACACTTGTTCCTTACTCAGCAGTCAGCATAGTCTTGAAAGTAAGAGCTCTCTTTGGTGCATGGGAATTCAGCTTGGTGGGTTAGGTGTGTTTTGTTCTTCCACAGTACAGTTCAGAAGACAGCTTGTTTTTAGCGGGATAAGTGGATCAAGAGAATGTTGCTGTAAGCCTTTTTTGCCCCAGGCTGCTGCTGCTGCACACAGTAAGCCAATAGTTTAGTAGGTAAGATAATCTCACAACATTAGTCCGTCATCCAGTAACTACCAGGGTACACAGCAAATATTCACAGTTTTTGAAATGGGAGACGGCGCATGCATGCCGTGATGCTGACCCATCTCTCTTGTTCATTTAAGCGAGGTCTGCCTGTGTTGTTTGATGTTCTTTTATCTCTTTGTAGTCCTTCTCCACTTGGCCAAATAAAGCTCAGGCCACTCGACATGTAAAGAATTTCACTCACCAAAAGTAGGTCAGCTGGGTATCTCCCTTAGGGGCATAAAATAATATCAGACTAATACACGCATGCTATTTCTGCATGTGTAACTTCTAATGAGCCATGTTCATCATGCTCAGTGGTGGGACAGCCTTGAAGGATAGTCTAAAAAGATTGTTGTATGCTATTTCTACATGGAGCTCGGCCCAAGTGTCACATTTTTCACTCAAAGCCCTGGATTAAACACAGGCTTGTATTCCTCTGCAATCAAGTGTGGTAGATGAATAATTTAGCTGTGAATTTATGGTCTGAATATTGGTGAAAGTGAGAGACAGCCAGGAAAAGAGAGCACAGCTTGTTCCATGACTCATTCTCTATTACGAGGAGATGTGGTTCTTGATTTTTGTTTTGGTTTAGGTAACAATGTATTTTAAGTCTGAAATCGCGTCCTATAGTTGTCTGACAAAAATAGCCAAGTTTGCTGTGGATCTGTCTATGTTGGATTAAAACATTTATGAACAGTGCAGGAAGAGAGCAGACAGTGAACTGAATTCACATGGAGAGGGGCCTCTAGATTCAAGATACTGCTGCTTTGTAAGAAGACAGATTGTTTTATGACATGATCTATATTGTAAACACTTGGGTGTTTTGGCCTTTAAAGAATTATCTGCAAAAAGATGGAAAGCAGATTTAATTTATGCATCAATGAATGAGCCTCGAGTAGAGCAGTTTCATTACCAAGAGCTGAGGCTGTAAAGAAATGCAAATTCAATGTTTTATCACAGAGCATCTAATTGTCCTGCAGGTGAGGGATGTGATAAGGAACCTCTTGTGATCTTTATTTGAATTCACAGTGTCTCTGCTTCAGCCCATAGTACAGTCAGGTTCACTGATGCATATTCAATGTGTAGGTCAACCATGATGCATGCTCGGCACAAAGCGGGTGCAGAGCTTATGCCTCTAGCTGTTTCTTGTCACAGCGTGTGCCAGTGGTTTTCTGCCATAGACCTACTGTGTGCAGTGTACCACAGCTCATGACCACACACAACTGAAACAGGACAAATAACAGAGACTGAAGTCAATATAACTTTGCAATGAAGAATGCATGGATCTAAAGCAGGTCACTTTAAAAACTACTTCTGATTTAAGGCTCCTGTGTGTATTTCACTGGTTATGAAGTAGAATTAAATGAACAGGAATGTGTCTTTAAGACCTACAAAAGCAAACATGGCTGAGAGAGGGTGGGAAGTATCAGAGTATTCCTGTAAAATATTAAAGGATGCTCAAATTGGAGCATAGTATTGGGTGTTGTTTTGATACAGACTCATAAAGTTAGATTAGAGACAACTGTCAATCCATAGGGCAGATCTATTGAACTCAGTTCTATGCTCTTCTTTGTTTACAACAGCCATGTGCATGCATTACATCATCAACCCTTGTAGAACTGTGCATTTGTAATAGCCAGCGCTAACACAGCATCAAGGAAGATAACTGCAACGTCTCTGCAGTTTGGAGATATTTCTCACTCGTTTTGTCAACCACTCTGATGGCAACTTGCAGTGTGTTAAAAATTTAATTCCTAACTGATCCACTGCTGAAGTTTCAACTGTAAGTTCTGCTTGTATTGGAGATCTACTCACCCAGCATTTGTACATGTACAGTCCTGTAAATATCCATATAGCCACTTGACTTATATTTTATGTCATTAGGTTTACAAAGTTAGGAAAGCTTGAAGTTACCAAAACACAAGTTTTAGTTTCATGCTCATCTTAAGGAGTAGAGAAAGTGTAGTATTTGTATCAACAGATTACCAAAGCCTGGGTCATTGTGTTGGTATTAGAACTTAAAAAATTGGTTAGTTGCATCCCTAATGATAAAGGTATCAATTTATTCACTCGGTGCACCAAATTCTACCAAAGTCTTTGGGTAGGAGGTGGCTTGGCAAGTAGAGGTTTGCTGGTTGAAGTACCAGTATGGACTAAACAATTGCAAATAAGACTGACAGCTGTAGAGCCAACTGCTCTAATGATGCAGCTTCACCATCACTTTGTGAAATGTTGTACAATTGTAAAAGCTCTAACAGTATACTTTACTGCTAAACACAACACTGTTACCTCTGTGTTATAAAAGAAGGTAACCATAGCAACAACTGCCTTGCCTAAGGCTGTGTTACCAGTTAGCTCGGTAAAAGTGTTGTAGTTTGAGGCATGTTTTTGCTGTTTTTGTCGACTCACCTCAGCAGGAAGCCAAACAAACCAAAGGGAGAAAGTTGAGTAGACCTGAAGTTTTATGAGTACAAAAGATATATGTGCTTTGTGTGTAAAAAAAGAGAGCATAAAAAACAAAAAACAACAATGTGTTGTTGTAGCAAAACTGTCTGCCTTATTCTCATCTTTTCCTCTTTTCATAAATTTGACCCTTCTTAATTTTATTGAATAAAAAAACAGAAAAACCCACTGCTCCAATAGCATTGGATGTAGCCATGTGGGGGCTGCTTGATCTGTGGGATTGTTGTATTACTAGATATCTACCAACAAAGGAAAATGTTCATTGAAAAGTACTAAAAATAGCATGAATATCTTCAGTGTTTGTTATCAAGAGAGTTTCCTGACACAGAGGAATGTTACTATGTACAAAGTTTTAACCACAGCTGCAGGTGCAACTTCAGTCAATGTTTTATGATGAGAACTAAATAGTAGATGTCCTGGATTTTTTTCAGTCATTTACTGTATTTTTTTGTCTTTACCAAAATAACGTTTGGCCATGATGTGTATCCCACTATCAAAACGAGCATAATTAGTCTCAAATCTTGTCTTCTCTGGTAATGTTATCCCATTCTGCTCTTCGTCTCAGTGTCTTCTGGACAAAAAATTATTGTGTTGAATCCGTTTCTCTTGCAGGCATCTTTCCAGCGCTCCAACAGCCTCGACAAAGTGAGGAAGATTGTCGCCGAAGAGGGTCGCGCTGCTCGTAACCTCATTGCCTGGAGTGTACCACTCGAGAACAAAGAGGAAGAAGGTTGGTAGCTGCATGCTAATATGCTATCATTCTGATCTAAGCAGGTTTCTTGTTATTTCAGAATCAAATATCACTTAAGAAAGTACAAAACAAAGCATGTTTGTGGTAAAGGTTGCTGTTCATGTGAACCTTTCATTTCACTTACAGTGTGTGTTAGGCAAGCTGCTGAAGAAGCACTTTGCATCCGTGTATTAGCTGAAACTGAAAAAATAACTTTTCATTGTCCAACTTGAAATTATTTATTCAGTTATTGACTATCTTTTCCTTTTTATCATTGCACACCCCCATTACATAACTTAAGCTTTGTATCAAAGAAAGCTCCTTTCAGACCGGCCCACACAGCCTCCCTCATTTTCTCACTTTCACACTTTTTGTCCCTCTTCTTTTGTGGGTCAGCCTGGTTATTTCATTCAAAGCTTATTTGCTCTCTTGAGTTCATGCTGTGAATGCCAAAATTCTTCTCACAGCCTTGTTCCAGTGAGAATCTCACGCTGGCTGCTCCGTAGTTGTCTATGAAATGCAACTATTGATTGATATTTGATATGTTTTCCTGTTTCTTCACTTTCTGTTGAACGTGAATGGTTTTCACACTACACAGTCAATTCAAAACAACCTCACAGTGGGGGCTTCCATTATTGTCGGAGATTACAGATGCATGCTGGTTGTTTTCGTCATGAACACCAGTAAATGCTTGTTTTAGATCTTGCTACTATAGATTGTTTTTGTTTTTTGGTATTTTTACACAGCAAAGTCTAAAAATAACCCTGGTGGCAGTTCAAGAGCTCAGAGGATCAATTCTGGGCAACAAAGGAACAAGAAACAGGTCAGTATGACATTCTCTCACTAGAGGGCACCACTCACCAAGATAAGATGTCTTTGTTTTTTCCTTGCTCTGAAAGTGCATCTAAGGTTGTCATGAAACCTCAAGAAATTCTATACTGAGGATAATCTCTGATCTGAGGTCTCCTTTTGTCAGTAGGAGGGTCTTGAGAGAAGAAGGGTAAAATGTGAAATTGTATTGAACTGTGACAGGCTGTGAAAAAAAATATGATGGGACCACATTTTTTTCAAGCCATGTCCTTGACTCTTCTTCAATGTTATTTAACTCAAAGTGGTATTTTTTTTTTTGCTTTTCTCCTTCATCATAGATTGATACTTTTATATGTGAAATACTTAAAGGCAGCAGCAGGGTAATGTTAAGTGTTAGTGTCCCTACTGGAATTTTAAATCTTGCTTGTTGTCCCAAGTTTAGCTATGTCGTACGTCAAAAATGCAAGATTGGTAATACAAAGCACAGTTTAACTTCCGCCACTGCTCCATGCTTTGCCTCCACAGAATGCCGGTGTGGAAATCAAAAGCACATCCAGTGCCTTGTTGGACAAAGGGCCGGAGAAAAGCCCCACCAAAACAAGGCAGCCCCGCAGAGTGGACCTACGTGCTCGCTACTGGGCTTTCCTCTTTGACAACCTGCGCCGAGCTGTGGATGAGATCTATGTCACCTGTGAATCCGATCAGAGCGTCGTGGAATGCAGGGTTTGTTCTGCTCATATCAGCCACACAGATAAAATGTAAAACCAGGAGGTTTGAGATCAAAACTGACCATTGGGAATTCCTTTCCTTGATGAGACTCAGTAGGGTCAAGATTTATAAGCACTAGAGGGCAACATTGAGATCACAACAATCTCGCTATTCCAGTTCACATTCCCCTTGATTTCTGCTTTTTGTCAAGAGGGGGCTCTGAGGGCTTCCGATGACAGAATTATCACAGAACTCTCTACTTGGCATGGCTGATAGAAGTAAATGATGATGATGGAACAAAAATAATATTTTGTTCGTCACTGAGGCAGAGTTTAAATAATACTCATCTGTTTAGGCTCTACGACCTTTATTTTGGACATAAAATTAACATTGCCCCTGTTTTTTAGGTGGCTGTTTGCTTTTAGTGTGGCCTTGTGATATTGCTCCAGGGCATGCTGGTATGATGCCACTGTTCTGTGTTTTATTGATTCTTCTGCCATGCTGCATTACACTGAGCATGATCTGGTGACCGTCTGCGGTCAGCACCTCGGCCCTGTTCCCTGTGGTGTGGTTGGTCGGCTGTCAGTGTCACAGTGCAGTTCTCTGTGGTGTGATCACCGTGTTGTCAACTAGCCTGTGTCTGACATCTGGCCAGAGTGTTTTCATCCTCATGTATCTCTCCACATCCTAATGCTTTCTAATAGCCAAGGAGTTGGGTGATATGTTTAATCCCTCTACCCACCTAGCTCGGCTTTAATGGACACTGATAGATGATGGAGCCATCTGGAGGGGAAGTAGAGTGCTCTGGTTTCCCCCAGCCACAAAGCCCCAGTGTATCTACATTATTTGCTACACAACTAGCAAACACTTTTCCCATAAAAAAAATATATATAATAGTAGCTGTCACAAGTATCTCCAGCTGCTTCACAGTGTTACTGTAATGTTTTCTGCAATTTTGGAAGAGAATCTCTCAACACTTGTCTTTTTACTCAGAGGGATGCTGTTTATCTAACAGAATAATTAATATTATGTAAGTTATAGCACCAACACACCTTAAACCTCAGTTCACAGAGCAAATTAGTTCCAATCTATTTCTGTATCCTATCTCTGATGTATGAAGTGTTACAGCACAAAGAAAGCAACATGACCTGATATCCTTGTTTGTTTGGGAGCAAACAGGGTTTTTAGTTTTCATCTTTTAAAGTGAACTTAAGCTGGCTAGCCTGAGCTGAAATAACTTTACTTAAACAAAAGAAATAGTGAAGAGTTTGAATCATTAATATGAAGTCAGACTGCCTGATCTATGTAGGTTGTCCCTGTTTATTGTTGGTGCTGTGTACAGGGCACAGCCTTTTACTGCCCACTTTGTTTTATTACAGTGCCTCAGGAAGGTTAAACATTTTGTCATTCCTTGTGAAATGTTATGTTACGGTTGTATTTAGGTGAGTAAGCCTGTTAACATGCTGAAAGCCACTTCACAGTTCCTTCCCTCACTGCTGGCTTATCAGTCAAGGAAGAAGCAAACCTCTCTATCTAGGCCTTCATTACCAAATGAGCACCGGGCCATAGCGACAGTCTTTGCCTGTTAACCAGCTGTAATCAGCGGCCCTGCTGCCGGACACATTTTTCACTGGCCTGACTTGTCTATTAACTAAAAGCACTGTGAAGCTTTACTCTCAATTACCACTCCCTTCATGCTCCCCATCAATCAGTTGTGTTCGTCTCATTAGAGCTGCGGGAAAAAAGCTCCACATGGCCCTCCACCTCTGGATAAAAAAAACTGTCAGTCAGACCAAGCACGGATAGTGTCTATGCTATTCGGAGTTTGCCTTCTCCATCTAAAGTTAATTTTATAAGCTTTTGGAAGGAAACACTGACTGAACAATATGTTCCATCATTTTATGTGAACAAAATACAATGATGTTATCATGTTAATATGTTGAAACAAAGTCTTAAATTCTGGGGTTTAAATATGTCTTTACTGCTTCATTTTTGGTTTCAGGAGGTGTTGATGATGTTGGACAACTATGTGCGGGATTTTAAAGCTCTCATAGACTGGATCCAGCTTCAGGAGAAGTTGGAGAAAACTGATGCACAGAACAGGTGATGCAACCTTTCGTGTATCATGCCTCGTGTTTACTTTGTGTTCAGCGTTTATAGTTCATCCTTGAGGAAAACCCAGGAAAAATGCTACAAAGTTGACTAGAAATGAGTAAAGTATGTACTTTGGCTTGAAATATTGTAGAATAAGCTTTAACTTTTCAGTTCATTGAGGTTGAAATGTGGTTAGGAATTTAGATTAAGAATAGAAATGAGATTAAATTGACTGTAAGATTTGAGATTTTGTATATTGAGGTGGTGTTATCCTTGGTTTTGGGTCCTGAACAGATCAGAGCTATATCTTTGGCTTTAATTCAGAAAGATCCTTGAGTTTATTGGCTCTCTTTGACTCATTGACCACTGTAACAGTAAATCAACCAAGGAATTAAATTCTCACTGCTGCCTTCCAATTTGTTCATTTACAGTGAAATTTTAATCAATAAGTCAACCTCAAACTTTAATTGCCTATATTTGCATCATAAATAGCTGCTTGTAAATCAGCTTTTTAACTTATTTACCAAAGAGTGGGACAACTTGGAATGGAAAAAATGTTGTTAAAGGGATTATTGACACTCACTTTTCAGGCCCACGTCCCTTGCGTGGGAGGTGCGTAAGATGTCGCCAGGACGTCATGTGATGCCAAGCCCTTCATCTGACAGAATGGTTCCTTCCCCAGGTGCACGGCGCACCCTCAACTTTGGGTAAAGCTTTCTCACATATCACACCTCTACTCCTCCTTAAAGCTTTGTGCTCTGTTTTTGTTCTAAATCCACTAATCAACATTTTAAAGGATACTCTCTGCCTGTTTTGAAGGGGTGCAGAGTCGGTTATCTGGCTCCAGCCATTGATTACTGATAGTGGAGTATTTGTTTAATGCAATTTGTTGAGTCTTTCACTTCTCTGCCACAGAATGGGTAAGAAGTGTAGATGAAAGTGTCAGTTAAAGACTGCTGAAGCATCAGTTCAATATGCGTACAGATCTGTAATCGGATGCTGCAGGAAATGGATATTGATCATGACGGAAGTCTGTTGTCCAATACAATCCTGTGTTATCTTTTAGTGGCCAGTACTGAGGTGTTAGATAGGCTGCTGAAGCGTGTCAGACAGACGTCTCTGCCTCGATATAGCATGAAATGGCTGAACAAAGTGAAAAAAAAATTGTGTGTGTTACATGTTTTTGTCCTCATTCAATATGTGTGTGTCTTATTCAGTGGCCCTCCACCTACACTGGCTGCAGCCAGGCTCTCCCACTCAGGCCCCAGCTGGGCAGACAGAGTGAAGTGCACTCAGTCAGCCCCTAGTTCCACTCAATCGACCGCCTCGCCTGTCGAAAAATTGGGTAAGGAATTCTCGCCATTGGAAAACACAACGACATATCTTCCTCTCTACTCGTTCAACACATCATTTTATGTGTCTTTCAGGCAAAAAAGATGCGGAGGGCTGGGAGACGGTCCAGCGAGGACGTACCGCTAAACCCCGCTCTGCCGCCATGGTTGCAAAGGTCAGCCCTGTTTTGGCTCATGTTACTCCAAAACAGGACAGCAACAAGGTGAACCAGCCACAAATGCAGCCACACAAGGAGCAACAGCTCCGTCTGCAGTGCCCCCCCGGAAAAGACAAAACCAGGACTGACACACAGCAGCAAGTTCCTTCTCAGCCCGAGCCTTTGGAGAAAGTTGGAAGTCCAGAAAGTGAACAAAAGATAGAGGTACTGCGGATCAGTCCTTTGTGATGCCTGTCTCCCAGGCATAAATTATCAATGAGGAGCAGAGTAACACTTAACCATTTTATCAGCTTTGTTTGTTTTTGTTTTGAGCCCTCTGTTATACATAGATATACCATCCAAGCAGAAACATCAACTGTAAGGTGGTTGATTGCCCACTGCAATGTCAGAGCCAGATAAACCATGGTTCCTGTCATGATAGAAACAATCTGTTGATTCTTTATGACACACTTGGTAAGTGTGTGTTAAAGCAATTGGTTGGCTTTCAAACACAAATCATTACTTCCAATTGTTTAGCCGATATTGATGGTAATTGGATTCTCAGGGCATGTCAGTATCAGCTTTCCTGCATGGTTTGTGTTGTTAGCCTTGGATTTTGTTGAGTATTGACTAGTTTGATTTTGATTTTTATTGCTCTCATGAATTGCTTGAAATATGCATGTGTTTAATTGAACGTGCCTGTGTTTGTGTGTGACTGTCGGTGCAGCCCCCAACAGAGAGTGTACAAGACTCAGGGCAGTGTGTCGAGGCACCCTGCGAAGACGCGCCTCCCCCAATTCCAGCTCTTACTCCTTCCCAAGCCCCAGAGCTGACCCCATCCTCAGCCCCAGACCCACCAACAGACCTTACCTTATCAGTCCCCACAGTCCCCGCTCTGGCCCTCTCCCCATCCCCAGACCCTCCCCAGACGGATGGGCTCAGTGCACTGTTGGCCTTGGGGGACAGTGGGGCTGAGGGGGGCGCGTCGCAGGGCATGGCCACATCTGCTCCAGGACAGACTGAGACTCCCATGGCAGCGGTGAAACTGGAGAGTGTGCTGGACCCCACAGAGCTTTCTACTGTGAGTGCTGAGAGATGGAGGAGCAGAGGGAGGGGAGGGCGGGGGGGCAAGCAGGGGTCCCTCGGGGTGTTTCACCGCCTAAACAAAGTCAATCTCAAGAAACTGCCAGACCAAATGTGCAGGCAAGACTCTACATAGCTCTGTGTAGTGTTGTTATAGCTCAGATCACTGTGAAGAAAAGTTGTGACTTTTGTACTTGAGCAAGTGTTCCCAGGGTGTTGCGTATAACTGATCTGAAATTGTTTGAGCTATTTTGGCCACTTTTAAAAATCTTTA
Organism: Thalassoma bifasciatum; assembly: GCA_008086565.1. Taxonomy (NCBI): domain Eukaryota; kingdom Metazoa; phylum Chordata; class Actinopteri; order Labriformes; family Labridae; genus Thalassoma; species Thalassoma bifasciatum. The sequence continues at coordinate 34,954 of RPOG01000206.1, forward strand.
CCAAAATAGACTCTGGATTGTGGTCCCTGTTTGTAGTTTGTATCCAACTTTGTGTCAAATTTAGGCATTTTTTTGTCCATCTACATTAGGTGTTAAGACCATTTTAAACAGTTAGAAGTGAATAAACACAGAGCTCTATACACATGGTCAGAAAGACTACACCTTTTAGGTTGGATAACTATCAAATTTTGACAGGAATTGAAAATGTGGAGTAAGGTGAATGTAGTTCCACTGGGAAAGCTATTGGACCTCAAATTTAACTCATTGAAAAGGCAACACCCATATAGTAAAGACTCAGGCCAAGGGACTTAAATGGTTTCCTTAGATATCTTAGTAAAAGACTCTGGACTCAAAGCTGAGTCATACTGTTGCCATGACAAAAAATATACTTGAACTTATTTAACAAATGAACAGTTTCCCAGAGCAAATCCATCAGTTGCCTCCTTCCGCCATCTCTTCATCCTCACAGTTATTGTGCCCTGCATGACTCTGGAATGCTTCCTCACTTGTGATTCTTGTGGTGATTGTGTCGTATCAATTGTGATTGGGTTGATTAAGGTGTGCCCCTCAGTTGTAAGATCATGCACCAAAATTCAAATCAAACCAATTGCATGCTAAAATGAAGGATTTTATGTGCGTCACATGCTCAAAAAAATATATCCATTTATCAAAACATCTTGATCTACATGTATCTTATTGGTAGTGCTACAATTCAATCTATTAATAACGTAACTTTTGCATATACAGAGCAGCAAATATATTAGCAAAATCTCTGTGACTTGTCCTGGTAGGCTATGAAAGATGACAAAAAGACTGCATATACAAAGACCCTAACACCAACTCAGCGTAACAGAATGCACACATTTAACTCATGAAAGGGTTAAAGTAACTGGTTCTACTATGGTTGTAACATGTATCCAATGTTATTTTCCTATGTGTGTTAAATGGTATCTATGCCATGTGTTCAGCCCCAGTCCATGGCAGAAGTCCTGGCCAAGAAAGAGGAGCTTGCAGACCGTTTGGAGAAGGCCAACGAAGAAGCGATTGCTAGTGCCATTGCTGAGGAAGAGCAGCTGACCAGAGAGATTCAGGCTGAAAACAACGACCTGGAGACTGACAACGAAAGTGACTTCTCTGTAAGATTAATCACACTTATTTAAACCATGTGTTTATTTTTCTTATGCTTAATTTTTCAATCCAGATTTGAGATTCAGAGTTTATTTTGAAATGTATAAAAACACAAATGTTAACCACAGGCCAGCATTGGTAATGGAGGTTGCGGAGCGAACATGGATTGGAGTGACATGCTGGCAGACTACGATGGTATGAAGTTAAAAATCTGAATGAAAACTGATCCGTCGTTCATTGTAAAAACAAATATTTAACTGGAGTCTATTTATTTTTCTTGCTTGTGTTTCCTGTAGCTCGTGAGCCATGGCGTCAGAGCACCTCCTGGGGAGACATCGTAGAAGAGGAACCTGCTCGGCCCCCGGGTCATGGGATCCACATGCATGAGAAATTATCCTCACCATCACGTAAAAGGTGGAAAACATTCCTGTATGCATGTCCTTGGTAGCACACCCATGGACTTATTAGCAGTCATAACACTTAATTTTGACAAGGATTGAGCTTGGAATCCTGAGAGTCACAGATCCACTTACTCAGCCTGCTGCATTTTATTTAAAGGTTACCACCCAGAATGTCTAAACAGGTCGTAGTACATATCAGAGCAAATGTCTGCCTTGTGCATTGTTGATAAGCAGGAAACAGCAGGTGATAAATGATTTGTTTCCATTATTTGACAGAACCATTGCAGAGTCAAAGAAGAAACATGAGGAGAAACAGCTGAAGGCACAGCAGCTGAGGGACAAACTCCGGGAGGAAAAGACGCTCAAACTGCAGAAGCTCCTGGAGAGAGTAAGTAAGAAGTGCAAAGTTGATGGAAAGCACCCTTAGAAAAAAAAAAAAATCATGCATGCTGAGCTCAGCCTGGCTCGGAACGAGAGGTTTTGTCAGCGCACTGCCTGATAGAATCACAAAATATTATAACCCCCTCAAATAGCATCCAGGCCAGCTGGCCGCAGACAGTCGTGAAAAAGACCCCGGCCAAAATCAACAGCCTTTCATGAAGTTTGTTTTTGTTCCCCAAGCCATGGAAAGATGAGGGAGTCCTAGAGTAAATCAGGATTAACCACATAAATACATGAAGTGGTGTGTATTGGTATTAATCCCCATGTGAATATACCGGAGAGGGTAGAAACTGATGAATTTAGAATCCATTGTTTTTCTAGAGTATTATAACGATTTTTTCCTTCCCACTTCTCACTATTCTCTTCACAACAGGAGAAAGAAGTGAGGAAATGGAAGGAAGAGCTCTTGGAGCAGCGCCGCAAGATGATGGAGGAAAAGCTGTTACATGCAGAGTTTAAGAGAGAGCTGCAGCTCCAGGCAATTGTGAAAAAGGCTCAAGAAGAAGAAGCAAAGGTATAGAAGGGGATCCCTGAAAAGCAGTGACAATATTTGTGTGGCAGCCATTGAATTTTATGAATAGAGTGGGACATGTGCAGTCAGTTCTTTTCTCTCAGATTGTTAAATAACATTCTCATAAACTAGTCCCGATACAAACAGATGATACCTGTTATATTTGTGTGTGTGCTTAGGTGAATGAAATTGCATTCATCAACACTCTGGAAGCCCAGAACAAGAGACATGATGCCTTGGCTAAGTTAAATGAGTATGAACAGCGACTGAATGAGCTGCAGGAGGAGAGGCAGAGGAGGCAGGAGGAGAAGCAAGCCAGAGATGAAGCTGTGCAGGTGCTTTATAAATACCAAGTCTACGAGATATAATTTTCTTTAGACTCGCGTGCATTTGTTGTCTCATTCTCTCCCTCTGTAGGAGCGTAAGCGAGTCCTGGAAGCTGAGCGTCAGGCACGACTGGAGGAGCTGCTGGTGCGGAGGAAGGAGCAGGAGGCTCGAATTGAACAACAGAGGCAGGAGAAAGAGAAAGCCAGAGAGGATGCAGCACGGGAAAGAGCCAGGTAAGAAGCACCAAATTCCTTCAGTGTGGTAGTGTAAATCAGATAAATACATGAACTTGATTTGATATCAGCAGCTGCTTTAGATAAACTCAGGACTTTTCATAACAGCTGTTTACATCCTGCTTCTCTGTCCTTTTACTTACAGGGACAGAGAGGAGCGACTGGCTGCCCTGAGTGCTGCTCAACAGGAGGCCATGGAGGAGTTGCAGAAGAAAATACAGATGAAAGTCAGTTCACAACATCTCAAACAAAGACAAACAATGATCCAAGTTTTCCAATTTGACCTTGCGTACAATTTTCCTTTCTACAGCATGATGAGAGCAGCCGTAGGCACATGGAGCAAATAGAGCAGAGGAAAGAGAAGGCTGCTGAGCTCAGCAGTGGTCGACATGCTAACACAGACTACGCCCCTAAACTCACACCGTACGAGCGCAAGAAACAGTGCTCCCTGTGCTGTGTTGTGGTATGTAAACCTTACGGATCAACTTCTGTTGCTACTTTTATCTTAGAGAAATGTTCTGGCATATGTGTGTGGGTATCTTTGACACAAATAAACCTGTGAAAAAACCACAGATACTGCAGCAAAAAATACTCAGCCTTTTCCTTTTTCAGTTGCTGCCTGTTTTCTTTTTTTGTATTAACATGTTTTATTTTAAATTCTTTATTTTCACCAAAATAAAGCATTCATTCATTCATAAATCAGAAGACTTTTAGATTGGTTTATGTAGAGGAGGATTTAACAGTATCAGTTATGTGTGGGTGTGAATGTAAAAACTACTTGCGTGCATTTATCTATGTATGTGCAATGCATGCATCCTGTGCGCATCTGTAAATTTGTGTGCATATGTATGTATGTTGGGTGTATATGCATATATATTTTTCAAAGGTTTAAGATATAAATTTGCAGACATATCTAAGTTGAGACAAAAGAATTTAGAAAATGTAAATGTTATTAGATATATAAATAATACATTTGTATAATAATTATGGCTAATTTATCCTAAAATAGTTTTAAGGTATGATGAACATAAGTAAAAAGGATTTATATTATAGTTCATGCATGCTGAAATGATTGTTAATGTTGGTGTATTATACGATATATGCCTACATATTTAATATATATGAGGACAACTGACTGTATTTTTATTTTATTCATCAATTTACAAAGGAGAAGGGGTAAACTTGATCAAGTTTTACCACTTTCCCCTCCTTTTTGGAATGATAAAAGAAGTTAAATTAGGGCTTTAACAGTTTTTTTTTTTTCTCTTTTGGATTCTTTGCAAAATTGCAGAGTTTTCTATGTTCTGACTTTGTTTATAGGTTGTTTTGTTTATTATTTTCTCTTACATTTTCAGTAGAAACATTTTTCATTCATTCAAAGTCAAACAGAGAGTCTTGAATTGACATATATGACTGGACGTGGCTGTATTTCAAGTGTGAGGGAACAAATCCACAAGCAGACACTTAATCTCAGATGAAGCTGCTACTGTGGCAACTAAAGTGAGGCACCTTGTGTCCTCAAACCAGCATCAGATAAGCAGATGGGGGTGAAAGAGTTAATCTTGTTAAATGTTAGATGACCTTGCAGAGCATTTGACACCAGAGATTATGGGTTGGTCAGCTACATGCACTTAAATTAATTACATCAAATAATAAAAAAAAAACATTCATAGTGGACCTTTGCCAACCACTCACCTGTCTATTGTTAAGGTTATTTTATAGGCTAAAAAAGCATTACTTTGATATATGTGATGTTGTCCATGACTTCATTTTGGATTTGAAATTTGTGAACCATTTTCATCAAGTTTTGGGTAATTTAATCTCCAGTGATGTTTGTGGTCCCCAGCTGTAGGATCAATCTGTCTCATTAAATAAAAGAAATGGTAAAAACACAAACATCTGATCAACAGATCATTAAGGAAAATGTAGTAAATGTCACTAATTGCAAAGCCTTTTAGCCCTTGCTTTAACCCAAAGTTCAGAAGAGCTAGGTCATGTCCCATTGAAGAGCCAGCGTGCGATATCATTTCACTTGCATCCCATGGGGTTCTGTTGACCTTTTCTTGCCTCTGTCTCTTTTGTATCCACAGCAGTGACCTCTGACCACTGTGTTTGTGTTTTTCCAGATCACCTCAGAGGTGCACCTGTTCAGCCACACCAAGGGCAAGAGGCACCAGCAGGCTGTGCGAGACAGTAGCAGCATCCAAGGACGGGAGCTCTCTGATGAGGAAGTGGTGTGTATCTCTCATACACACACACACACACACACACACACACACACACACACACACACACACAACCTGTCAGGAACAAACATTCACTCGTCCTGTCAAACAAAGCTGCCATGCTACTGCTGCTGCCTGTGTCATGTAAAGAACAAAGAGACACTTGGCTTGTCTTTTATGACACGGTCATTATTATTGTTTATGCTTCCTCTTATACTCCGCCACAACTCTGTTGCTGGCTTTGTGACATTACAAATGGGCCTTGAAATGTACACAGTCAGGGTTCAGCGCTCAGGGATGACATCACCCCCTTGTCTTCAGGCTGTTTTTGTCACGGAGTGCATTTCCATGGGAAGGGAGCTCGTTAATGCAAGGTAGCCTCTCAGGCTGCAATATGAGATTGGCTTTTCAGCAGTGTTCATTGTGAGGCTGACAACTGTTGGTGCTATACGCAGCACCTTTGGCCCTGGCAGCTCCTTCATTCAAGGCTTTTTTCAGTGAGGTATAATTGATACCCCCTCCTTTCTTTTATCTTAAATAATTTCCTGTCCAAAGGAAGCACATTTTTTTCTGTTTGACACTTTGATAAACAGGGCAATGGAGACAAGCAATTCACCAGTACAGGACAATAAAAAGTGCTGGTATGGGCACTACAGTTCATACAGCTTTTGCAATTACCACAATAACAAGGCTTTACTGTTTTCCGCTGCGCTTTATGTCTTTTTTTTATTCAAATCAGCCAAAGTGCAAACCCCTTGCATCACTGCTTGTCATCCTGGTGTAAATGTTTTACTTGATAGCTTAAGCTATTGTGTTCTATCTTACGTATTTCTATAAGATGATATTACAATTTCCAGAATTACTTTTTTCCTCCCCTGTGTCACAGCTTATCACAAAGTCCTTTTGCTCTACAACTGCAGACTTCGTTTAGCTAGACTTAAGTGACGTTGTTTATATCAAAGCTAAGTCTGGAATCTGCTTTTTAATTCATACCACTCCCAACTATTTCTCAGGCTACACCTCCATAACTCCTCCTGCACTGAAAGATTTTTAATTAAACTGAAGATTGTTAGTGTAACTGTGCAAAGGTCGCTCCATAGTTTCCTCTTGTCAGATTGCTACAAATGCATCATGCCTCTGAATAAAGTAACTCCGTCAAAGACCTGTAAATTAGTTTGACACAGCAGTTACCATGTGTGGGGAAAGCCTGATATTATGCTTAACTCTTCAAACTCTTCATTAGTCCTGGTTTAGTATGATGCAGGGATAAACAAAAAACATTTGTGAATTTATTGAGCTCCCTACATCTTAAAAAGTCTTAAAAAATCTCAGCCTTTTTTTGTTTTGCTTGCTGAAGATGACTTCACTGGGCTCCATCTGGGCAAACCTCTGGAAGGCGTTGAAGAGTCAGGTAGCAAAAGCTGTGCTGATGACCACAATTTGAGAAGCTTGATGAAATATCTGAACTGCCAGCTGAAGCGAGCCTCTCCCTCCACTCATATCTGAGATTTGACATGTGTTCAGCAGTGAGGCTGCTGTTGAGAGATCCAATCAAATAGTTTCTGAATGTAAGTGGGGGTTAGTGTAACACAAAATGTCATGTAAATCACTTTAATGAAGGAAATTATTCAGAGTAAGATTATATCACTATATGAATCTCCAGCACAACCCACAGCTGTTCAGCTGTTTTTGATAAAACAGGGGACCTGTCAAATGGAATCTAGTTTGTGTTTGTCCTCTTTCCGATCTGTTTAAGGTCTGTTTGTGTCAGGGGAAAGGAAATGTTTAGAGTGGTGTCATATTACTTCTACCAGAGGAAATGTATGGTGTTGAGAAGAAGTAATGCCTATATGCAATTTGATCATAATGAATGTTTCAGATCAGAGTCACAGTGTCTGCTTTATACTTGATGTAAAATTTTTGACACCATCTTTTTCCAGTGATTTTAAAATAACGTTTTGGATGTACAAAAATCAATTTCCAGTCATTCGTTTTTGTATCAGTTGAGATGAAATACTCCCCATCAAAAATGTGCAGAAGTCCTGCTTATTTCTTTAAACCGGGCCCAATGGCCCATAGCATGAAGCTCAATTTAAAACACATTTTCATATTTTTGTCCTTGCACCTTTTAGTCCAATTATGAACACCTGTTTTACTATGACCCAGAGTAAAAATCTCTATTTATGCAGCAGGTGCACACACAACACTCCTGACCAAAGGCGATACAGCATCCACACGCTCGGGTTAACTCTGTTACTGAATGAAAATCCTTTATCTGTGAGACCATCCTATCCTCCAGGGTGCTGGATGACAGCATAATTGAGTAATTGGTTTCTTGCACATACATCATGTTGTTCAAATTGGGTTGCTTTCTCTTGCCTCTGGGGGAGAATATCAGAATCATCTGACAAGGCCAGACAGGAGGCAACACCTCCAGATTTTTAGCAGGTTTGTGGGTGATTGGCCTCAAGATCAGAGGTAGTTAGAGGGTACAGTTGCTGAGATGGATGGATCGGGCTGTTACACAATACACAAGGTGCTACATCAATGGATGAGCACACGGATATGAGTGGCTTTGACTAAACTGTGTTGACTATGTGATTGGGTCAGAGCATCTTAAGAACTGCAGCACTCTGGGATGTTTCCATTTTGCAGTGGTTAGTACCTGACAGTACAATATGCCGTCAGTCCTCTGTGTTTGTTCACACCCAAACTGTGGCTGGTAATTGGGCCACAGCTGAGATACATATGTTAGAGATTTTGGGCCTGCAGTTTTAAAAACGTCGGTAACTCTTTTAACCAATTAGTGAGTCTGACACCAGTGAGTGGGAGTTATGTTTCATAATGTAGTTGAACTGTATAATGAATACAGAATATAATGAGAAATATATATGGAATTAGAAATTAAGTGGAGTTGAAATTATGAAAATAAAAAATACTTTCTAAATAATCTGCGGAACTCCACTCCTGAGCTTTTGTATTTGTAGTCCGGTAGATTTTTGGCTGTATTTGAGGTATTCTTCTTATGTCTTCTCTAGGAGCATCTTTCCTTGAAGAAATACATTGTGGATATAGTGACGGACAGCTCAGTGTCTTCTGAAAGCATGAAGGATGGAGAGGAGAGGCAGAAGGCCCGGAAGAAGGCAAAGAAACTCCGTGCCAGGATGAACTCCAGGTAACACGTGAATTATCTCTCTGTCTGCCTCTCTGTTTTTTCTCCTCTGTCCTCTCAGTGGCCCAGCAGACAAAACTGTGCCAGGACTTTTTTATGGCTGACAGGGAAAGTGAAGAAGATGTTATTTGCATCCTGGCTGTCCACAAGATAGCACTGATGAGCTCAATTTACGACCACTTTCTGTGATTGGGCAGCGAATTTAAAAATCGATCTGTAGAGCCTCCAGCTTTCACCTGTAAAGAACTGTCCTCCAAATTGATGCCATGGCATTGCCAAACCTGAAGCTTTCCTCGATGAACAGGATGTATGTTAAAGTATGAATGAGCGATGCCTATTTTTCTTCTTCTGAGCTATTGATTTTTAAATGAAGTATCAAAGAAAATCAATAGTAATCAACAAATAGGAGGTAGAGCTAGCGTGTGTCAGAACTTCGACCTGAGTTCAATCAATTTAACAGGCTGTCACAACAGGGAGGAAGAGGATGTCAGGGAGACACACTGTTGACAATACTGCAAGGTAGAAGACGAATACAAATAGTAATTATGATAATAGTAATAACAGTAATGTCCTGTGTGCTCACATGAAAAAAAAAGTTTTGTGCTATTGTTCTATTTAAATTGTTTATTGTTCGAGATAAGCTGCTTGCCATGGGTGACTTAAAAAACCCCCACCAATATTAGTCACAACCCGTAATAAACACATTGACACATTTTCAGACAGACCCTCGGGGGGAAATTTGAACATAATAACTTAATACAGATGGATTTTTTCCCCCCACAAATTTCAAGTGTTTCAAACTAAAAATGTTATTTCACAGCATTTATTATCATCTGATTGTGTCCACAGATGGATTAAAATCATTTAATTTTACCATGAACTCAAGTTAATTGCTTTGTTTCCAAGATCCCAGGAGAAGTAAATATTTGATTATTTTTGGACAAATACTCCACTTTGTGAATGGCATAAATTGCATAAATCCTGTTTCTGGTTAAGCTTTTCCTTAATCAACCTGTGGTAATTTTTAAGATCAATTACTTGTTAGATTGTTCATCTGAATGCAATAGGAGACCACTTGGTGTATCTCTGCCTGTGATGAGCAAAAGCATTTTCTTGGTAACCGGTTAATCAATACTTTTTTTTTTTCAGTTGAGCCAGCAGTCCTGTTGTGTCAACTAAACTAAAACATCTTTTCAGAGAGATTTCTAAAACAAGAATTCATCATAATCACGGTTTTCCGCTATTTGAAAAAAAAAAATAAGACGCAGTAACAGACCCAATCAGTCATCCCATTCCTTTACAGTGCTGTATTCTCAGTGCTGCTGGTTTTGGCTCAGTGGTGCTCAGCGGTCCTGAGAAAGTGACAACATGATCTGTCTCTGTTCACCGTCACTCCTTCACCAGCCCTGCTGAGACCAGCACTCAAAGGCAGCATGCTTTCAGAGGTCATAAATAACACAGAGACCCAGTAAACATAAAGGTGAGCTGCTTCACCACCAGGTGGAAATTAACCGTTTTATTGGACCACTGTATGGTGTCCGTAAAACGTGAATGTTTCTCGCTTCACTTGTCACTAGGTCAAAATGCAGCTGTGTTTTTCTGTAAAGCAGTGCAAATGCACATACACTTTCATGGATTTTGATAGAAAATTAGCTGTTTGAATTTCATAATGTAGCCAGTGTCAGGATAAATGTTAACATAAGTCTCCTTTTATGCCCTGGTTTGAGCAGTGAACAAGGAAACAGAGTGGCCAGTGTGTTATTGTTGGTGTGTGTTGACCACAGATGGCAATATACGTACAAAGACACTCCTGTATAGAGTGGGGACTACAGCATGAAGTGGTTAGCTAGGCCTTAACACGTATCACCTAGTCTGCTGCCTTATACTAAGGGTTAAATGTCCTGCCCATAAATAAGGAAACATCCCGATAGAGGCTGGATGGGATTTAAGCACCCTGAATTATTTAAGTGTTATCACTACTTAAGTTTTTACTGTATGTGTTGTTTTTATAAGTGGTGGTCTGCAAGTGTTCAATGGTGGGAGGTTTGGTAAGAAAGACAGGTGGCTGACTGCAATCAACTATTAAAGCCTTAACTTAGCCGCACTTCTTTAAAAGATAATAAATGGAAATAATGAGACAACATTGCATTACAAAATATCTGTACTTCCCAAAACTGGTTGTTTCCAAGTCTTTCCAAGAAACCTGAGTCAATGAATTATTTAAAAGGATGAGACTTGGGTCGCTTCATGTCTGGCAACTGCTCAGTCGAACCCACCTGTCGTCTTCCAGGAAGCGTTAGATCTTATCAGTGTGGAGAGGAGATATGAAGCTAACCGGAAGGCGCGCTATCTTACTCAGATCAATAGTTACTTATCATGTCTGGGAATGTCTGATTGACTGATAAAATCCACTACACGCTGCCCATCACACACACTCACACACACAAACACACACTTCATAATTCTCAGAATCTAAATCAGTCTGTTGGAGTCGAGCCACAAAAAAAAATCAGTCCCTTAATGACCATGACCTTTAAGGAGGTCGCACTCTTAAAACACTGGTTCTGCTGCCCGTAAGCTCGATTAATTGTTTATTTGACGAGAGAAGTGAAGAACTTGAGCCCCGCTTCTTGAAATGACTCAAAGGAAGGTGGATTTAAGGCTAGAAAAAAAAGCCTCCTCAATATGAGTGGATGGCAGCAAACCGCCGTCCCTACAGGGCCGGTGTCTGATTATTTTAAGCCGAGTTACTTGGTGAACGGCTGACAGGCCAAATAAACAGACTCAGTTTGAACTTTCTCTCTTTCTTCACGCTTTCATCCCTTGTGTTCTTTACTGACAGGCCAAAGACTTTTTTCCTGGGATTCAAAAACTTTTTCCTACCTCTCCCTCTGCAGGGCAAAGGAATATGAGACGTCAATGGAGGCGAAGACACAGGTCCCCGATTCCCCGTACAAGGCCAAGTGAGTGCTTTTCTTTTTTTAAAAACAAGACCACGGTGGCTGAGTTGTGCAAATCATAATTACAAAGTTTCACATTTTTCCAAACATTTTTACAATTAGAAAACAAAAGTAAATTTGCAAAACACTTCAACGAAAATGAAACAAATTTACAATGAGCAGAGGCTTTTACAAGCATTGGGACAAATTTTCTAACAGCAGAATACTTTTACAAGTCCTGAAACAAATTTACAAATAACAAAATTATGATTACAAAGAGAATGTACCAAATGCCAAATGTGACCCAGTAGATATTTTTCCAAACCCGTATAAACTCTGTACATCGCACGCTGCCCTCTTTGCTCAACATCTTCTGTCAACACAAATTTTTATGTACAAAAAGAGATTTTTGGAGTTTTTTTATTGATGAAGCAGTTGCCCTCTTTTTGTCAACACAGTGATTAGATAAACATGCTTGTCTCATTTTACTCTTTCCTGCCCTATATTCAAAAATGTGTTAGTCCAAATTTGCAGTTAAAAAAAGTCCCAAAGACTATAATGAAATTGTCTTGAAAAAATAAAAATGTATTAGAAATCATTATTAGAGATAAATAACTGGTTTTACTGACTATTAACTCCTACATGTTCAGATTGCAGCGCCTGGTGAAGGACCTTTTGAAGCAGCTGCAGGGCCAAGACAGTGGCCAGTGGGCAAACAACAAAGTGTCTGGTCTGGACAGAACTCTGGGAGAAATTTCACGCATCTTAGAGAAACAGGTAAATCACATTGTAGTGATTGATTTTTTTGTTTTTTGAGATGCTTTTGAAAACACGTAGCATAAAACATGTTCGACTACATTCACCTTGTTATTCTGCTGCTTTTTGTGCTGCACTACAGAAACATTACCCCAGTTTTTTTGGCTGAACAGTCTGCAGCAGTACACGAGTTATGCCAGCCCTTTGGCATGTCTTTTCAGTGATGAGTTGTTTTTGGCTGTGTCTCCCTGTGTCTCACCCTCCCAATGTAGAGTATCACTTACTCCAAACCAACTTGCCTTTGGTTATTGGCTAATGAAGACCACATTAACTGTGTTTTCGTTGTGCACATGGTACCAATAGAGGGGTTTCCCTGCACGAGAGCCGGCATTGTCTCGTGTCCATGTGGCTTGCACGACTCAGATGTCACTGGTTTAGACAATAGTAAATTGGATTTCCAGATAAAATGCCATTGATGCACAAGACTTAATTCAACAAAGGCAAACAGCTTTGACTTTTTTTCTTTATATACTAGACTTTATTTTTTCACACTCTTGTAGACTGCTGTATTAAAACATAAAATAATCATATCCCTCAGACAGCATTTATCCTTCATTTGAAACATCTGTCCCAAAGGGTAAGTTACATGAATTCTTTTTTATATATATATATATATAGTTAAACTCGCATCAATTTAAGGCTGTGAGAGAAGGAATTAAAACGCCTGCCACTGTGTTTATGATGAGGAAAATATACAGCCCACTTCCTGTAATGAGGCATAAATTTCCTGCCAAGATGTGGTAAGAGCCATCATAACATCCCACTGTGCCTGCCTCTGGGCGTGAGGATAGAGAGATTATGGTGTCCCATCAGTGACAAGGGGGGCGGCTGGAGAGGCTATTACCCAATTTCCCTAGAGAGGCAAAGAAAGAAGTGGCTGAGGTGGGTGGCACAGCGTCCTGTAAGGAGAGAGGAGGAGACTTGTGTGATATGAGCAGCTCACAAGCTGTCACTACATGAGCGCTCCTCCCCTTGACTCCAAGTAGCCCCAGAGGGAGGTCAAGGGTCAGTGGGCCACGAGAGGTGTGCTCTATACAACAGTTGTGTTGCTGGCGAGGAGGCCCTGCCTGGGTGCATTTTCTTTGTCCTATAGCTCTAGTTTAAAAGCCCACTTTTTGAACTGTTCTGTCAAGTTTTGCTTCAACAGCTTCCTACAGAAACATGGAGACATAGCTGAGTGGGTCAAAGTGATTGACCAATGAGGCAGCCAGGGGAGTACTTCCCTCTCTAATCCCTGGACAAAGTCAAATAAATAGAGTCTCCATCAGCATGCCTGTCTAGATCTTGAGTCACATCAAGTCAGACCCGTTTAGATTATTTGACCTAACAAGCATCTCTCATGTCATTGACTCACCTAGAGATTGTTTTTCTCCCCTATATCTGATTCAGTCTCCACTTTCTCGACTAATTCCTCAGACAACACCCGACACTCCCCCTTTTGCCATACCACTGTTTGAATCCCACCCCCACATTTCTCCCCAGCTTTCTCGGCTATGTCTAGTCCCTGACCCCACTGTGTCTCTCCCTCTGTGGCTTCTAATGGTTTATTTTGCATCAAAGCTGATTTCTTTTCTTTTTTTTCTTTTACTTCAGGATTAGAAGATAATGATTTTATAAATACGATTTTCTTTTTTGTGGCACATGTAGTACTGGTATGTTAATAGACAAGCTATATAAAATGCTTCATTCAAAGGGTATTTAGAAGAGTCAACCTGAGGGACAGGTATAGAGCTGTTAATACTGGTGGGAGTTCCTGGGGTCTTGGGAATTGGGGGAATGATAGTTCTTATTTTGGCCTCCAGCTGACTCACAGGAAAAGTTCAGATGAGTTGTATTTGAACCAGAAACAGTGAAAGACAGCAGCCTTAAACAGTCCAAAAACTTAATAACCTTAAGATTTAATTGGGGAACTTGTGTGAAAGATTTACATTACTGCATTGTATCTCATTGACAGTTAAAGAGGTACAAAATGTGACTGTTTTAAGCATACATCCCTTTTCCTTGTTTATGTTTTTTGTTTTTTTTTTGCATTTAATGCTAGCCGTTGAAGATCCCAGCTTCGTTTTTATCCATCTCAGGGCTAACATTAGTTCCCTAGAAGTTTCAGTCATGTATTTACAATTACTGGACGTCTATGGTTTGTGGCAGGTCTGATTTTGTTGCACACTGACCTTTGTTTATTCTGTAAAATGCACAAAGATTAATCACAGAAAGTGTTTCCCTATTTGGCCTGCACTTACCTTGTCTTCTGAATTATTCCCCATTTTGTCCGGTACTCACTAGCATTTTTAGTTTATGCTTGGGCCGAAAGGGTTTACCGCTGCAGCTTTGTTGTGGTTTACATTAAACTTAGACCACAGAGCTTTGTTTAGCACTAAGTTACTTTCTTTTGCGAGGCTGCGTAGTGATGACATCAGTGTGAGGAGAAGGTGATTTGTCAAATTCATCTCTTTCTTGTAAATTGATCTCATGACTCGAATGGGGCAGTTCAAACTTTCAGGCAGCCCTGAATGAACTCTGCCAGTTGTTGTCCATCTGTCAGTGTAGCAGAATGACTCAGGCTGTGCCCACCTCTCTGCTTTTACTGAAGTGTCTGGTGGGAGGAGACTGTCAAGTGCAATCTGGCTGCTCTGCTGGTTTGTGGTCACTGTCGCAGAAATTGCCAGCTGCTTAAGCTTCCAATGGGCTTGGGTAACAATGGTCACCCTGGACAATAATTGGATGAGATTCACTCTGCTGTGTAACGCAGGAGCCATTCTTCTCACTGGTGTCTTAATGCTCTGTCTGAGGCGATGGCTTTTTTGTGTTGTTCATTTTGAAAAGAAATTAGCTGCTCATCTTGTTACTGTGTTGGGTTGCAGCTTCTGTTTGGGTGTGACCAGACACAGACAGATTGAACTCAAAAGGCCACTTTGTGCATTTGGGGGAATATAATGTTCCAGACCACAAGTAGCCAAGCTATTGTTCTTTAAACCATTAATATAAATTTAACAAATATTATTTTTTTACTTGGAAAAGGTCAACGCAGAGCTTTTGTTGGAGTCTAAAGTCAGACTATCTGCCTTGTGAATTGCTACATAGGTACAATGCAGTTTTGATGATAATGTCCACATGTCGAAATGTTCGCACAATAAAAACACAACATACATGCAGGTCACTGGTATATTGATTACATTGTCTGCAAACATTAAAATACTATAACAACTGGTAATCGCAGAATTTCAAACACCAAGTGAGACTGAAATTTAATCAGAATACTATAAAAAGGGGTTTTAGTGATTGGCTAATGAAATTGATTCAATTGTTCAATACAAGATCACTTAATATTCAAAAAAAAAAAAAAAGACTTTGTTGATTGTGTCAAATATTATTCTCACAATGACTTAAAAAGGACTGTGAAGAATTTCTAAGTGATCTTGAAAAAGGCTCACTTCTAGAAATATTCCTGATTGTTATCCACATCTTGAAATGAGATTATCAGCACCCAAATGGGTTATTTCTAAATGCTCAGTCTCAATTTCCCAATCAGGTTCGACAGGACCAGATTGATTTATGGTGCTGATGGGCAAAGTTTAGCTGTGAGAACACAAATCTGTGCTTTCCTGTGTTGAAAATGATTTTTGAATTAATTTTGTTGTAACTGGAGCTGAACTTTCAAAAAGAGAGAGAGGAGGGGGCAGAAGAAAGTACAGGCTAAAGACCCAAAACAGGCGAATCTGTTTTGTGATATCTTACATTCTAATCCACATGCAGCAATTGTACTGCAGTGGTTCAAACTTGAGAGTCTGTCAGTGAAATACAAAGCAAGTTTATGTTTGAGCTGCTTAGTAGATAAGCACTGGTAGGACATAACAGGGACCCACTAACATTACAAGTTACAGAGAGTACAGGGCTTTATGTAGCGCTTGATATAGCCAGCTATAAAGTTTGTATGTTGTCACGTTTTAAACAACAGCGCTGTGTAACTACAAATAAATACATTACCTTGTCGCGGTTAAAGTGTTTTCTTGATCAAAGAAACGTAGTGTTAAATAGAAGATCAAATCTCCATTCATTTGCTTCATAGCAAACAAGCATTGGTAAGAGTGCAAGTGCTCATGGGAAACAGAGTCTTCATCCCAGCGAAACACTAGATTTTCCACATTCATGTTTTCAGGGTTAATTGGTGATTCTAAATTGAGTAAGAGGTTGTCTGTCTCTGTGTGTCAGTCCTGTGATTCACTGGTAACCAGTTCAGGGTGTACTCTGCCTCTTGCCTGAAGAAAGCTGGGAGAGACTCCAGCCACCCGCGACCAGGAGAACAGAATAAACAGGAGAAGATGAATGAATGAACAATAAATCTTCAAATTGTGATTCGGTGACCAATGAAGGCTTATGAGAACAAAATTTGCAGGCAAAGCTATTCATAAAATCTTAGAGGGGAAGAAAGCTGCATTGCACTCTATTCTGAGGCACACATGAGTATCCACCAAGCTTCAGGGAAATGCACTCAATCAGAGAATCAGAGAATGTTAATGTCAACATGTGTTACCATCCAGAGAGCAATAAGTAAGCTTTACAGCAGACCATCCAACATTTACTGAGATTTTTTAGAAAATCTCCTAATTACACTAAGTGGATCAGACTGAAAAAAAAGTGTTCAGAAAATGTTCTTTGTTTGTATTCAAATTTATTTGACTGTGAACAGACACTGTCACAGTAGGGACATAGGAACACAATTTCTGTTTCCCTGTCTGCTTCGGTTTATAAAAGGTATATCATCACAAATCCTTTTGCCTAGAAATCAGCATTCACAGTTCATGGAGCTGTTATCATGCGTAACATTACATGTTTTGTTCAAGTGTTCATCCACACAGTGATAGTCTGGTGCCTTCTTTGTTTTCTATGGACCACAGCATGCATGTACCACCTGGAGATAGCATGTCATGTACTTTAAACTTAATCCTCCTCACTTGTTTGTTCCGTCATCACAACACATAAATCTGTCAGCAGAGCAGAGGAGGCACCAACTAGCCAAGAAACACTTGTCTGATTTTCACAGGAGATGGCCAGGACTGGGCAGGTCCCGGTTACCCCCTTTAATGCCAATTGATAAGCTGCTAAGAAAGAGCTGCTTTTTCTCAGCGAGGAGAGGAGCTTTTAGGGAGCTGTGCAGACGGGAGAGTTAAGCTGAGCCCACTGATTAAGAACAAATTGATTGGGCATTGAAAAAGGATGTCATTTTATTTCACTCTGTTCAGACTCTTGAGAATGTCTTTGAGGTTTTCTCATTATGTGGAAGGTAAAGGGTCTTTGGTGATGTCTGGAAACGTTTTCATCCCAAACCCGTTAGTTTGTTCAGTGCTTCTTCTGTGTGTGTCCCAACACCGGAATCGGGGAGCAGTTACCTCAGCAGCAGCAGAGGGCATGAATGACAGATGAAGAGCTTATCTGTAATTTGGTAAAGCGCTTCCCTCTCAATGTGTTCAGGCTTGTTGGCAACTTCCCATCTTCGGAACAAAAGCGCTGTGAAGTGGCTGGATTTGAGTGCTGTCACAGCACTGGTGGAGTCTGTAACCTCATTAGGTGGAGGAGTGACCTGCAGTGTAACACGGCCCTCAGCAGTTGTGTGTGGAAGGCCGTCTATCAGCAGCTCCTAGTCTATCCAGGAACGAACATGCCTGATAGTCTGCACTTGCTTCTGGCTTTGTACTTGTTGATTTATAAGACAATGTAGCAACAGCACCTGACCCACTGCCAATTACTCCATCATCACAGGAGGGCGGGACCTAACTGTTAGCATGTGTTCATAAATCCTATGAACTGCAGTGTGAGTGAAGTGAGAAAAGAGAGACACTTGAGAAGACAAATGGTCAATGAATGAAATTTAAATAAAAGAAAGATTAAGAGGTAAGTTAAAGGGAGAAATATTTGAAAAGATATTTTAATTAAGCAATTTTAACATATCACTATCAACTAGACTAATGCTGAGTGGATTTTATTAGTTTTAAAGTTGTCATGTGGGAACATGTGACATGTGGAAAAATTTTATCAAGTTGAATGTAGAAAATAAACTGAAGAGCAGTCAAGTTTGCCTACTGGAGAGTTATAAAAAATGAAATTATCCTACAAACACAAACACAAAAGGAAACTGTTGTTCAAGGAGTCAATTTAGAGCCATCTTAGGATAACAGAAAAAAGTAAATCGACATTTAAACCTTTTGAACAAAACTCTCTTTACAGTCGTTTCTTAGGTGAGGTTTGAATAATAATAATTGAATAATAAGAATAACAATTCGAATAATTTTCAAAGACAGCTTCTGATTTCCATCACTGTTAAAAATGAATATGAGAAAAAACATTCTTTTTGAGAGTTTCTGTCTCCCATATTAGTTTTTTTTTTTTTTTTCAGTTTTTACATGATTAAATGAATGGCTTCTTTTTTTAAAGCTAGTTAAAGAGTACAAGTATAGAATACAGTTTTGAAATGCTTTTATAATAATAATAATACATTTTATTTCACGGCGCCTTTCAGGACACCCAAGGTCGCCTTACAAAGGGTAAAAGAAAAAACACATAAAAACAAAATAAAGTTAAAAACAACAACATAAAAGCAATAGAATAAGGGACAATAGGGAGCAGTTAAAAACAGTATGTATTGTGAAACAGATGAGTTTTGAGTTTGGATTTGAAGATGGGGAGGGTGGCAGAGTTACGGAGGTCCGGGGGCAGTGAGTTCCAGAGCTGAGCTTTTATATCTGAGTTGCCTCAGATTTTATCAACAGAAAATAATTTGTCAGAAATCTAAATGGTTCTCATAGTCTGTTGATGAAATGAATAGAAGAAGAATACATCAGGAGTAAATGAAAGTTATGAATCAAGTTAGAGAACTTTATCAACAAAAAATTTCCAAACTTAAATATTTAGAAGCCTCAAAGGAGCTCTGCAGCAGACAGTTGGAATTATAGTGCTTTAACCTAAAACATTTTTCATTTTCTGTTTTTTTCCTTCTGTAATCTAGTTTCTGTAGAAGAAAAATCTGAAGTTATTTGATTGCCCCAGTCTTGGTTTGTCTCTGTGCTGTTTTTCTCAGTTAAGCTCTGCTGTGGCCATCGGGTGAGACCACCCTGGTGCTAACTGGAGCCTGCAGAGAATTTGCCTCCCATTGAAACCCAACTGTTGTGGGGCGGAGTCAGGTTGTGCACTTTTGAGATTAAACAGGAATACTTCTGGGATCACTTTGTGTCAAATTTCAATCCCTTCGCTCCTGAAGGAGAAAAGGGTGGTTGCCTCTCTGGTGAGAGCCATATAATCCCTTGTCCAGCTTGTTCCCTGGCTGTTGTCCCTCCCCCCCCGACTGTACCTCTGTTTCATTGTCTCTCTTTCTCTCTCTCCCTGTCAACAGAACAATGCAGACCAAGTGGCCTTCCAAGTGGGCGGCGGCCTGTCGGCGCTGGAACAAATTCTGCAGGTCATCACTGCCGCATCCACACCCGCTGCAGTTCCTCGTATTCCTCACAAGTGAGTGCTGGCACCAAATTTAAATGTTTATGGCAGGTTTTTCCCCCACATATTGGTGTTAATTCAATCATTACAGTATCTAGAGTATTTGAGTGAAAAGTGACCTATCCTCACAGTTTATTTCTCAATCAAGTTTCTTTTTTAAGCCAGCAGGGTGAGCTGTCCCTTGAGCTTGTGATTGGGGCACTTTGATTTTACAAGTGCAGAGCAATTGTTGGTGCATTTAAGATAACTGGTTGCATGTTCAAATTTAGGTTCATTGTCAAGATTGGAGCAGATTTTTTGGGGTAGTTTTTTTTACTAAAAGACAATCCTGTAAGAATCTGGCATACACTAAAATGAATCATTGAGAATATGCATTGTTCAACAAATTTCTGTCTTTAGTGTTTGAGTATTTTCTTTAATCAAACTAAGACCACAGAAAGTTACTGTAAAGGATGCAATCAAAAAGACAGTGTAACATGACCTTATATGACAGTAGCTGAGATTAAATTTTTGATGAATATCAGTCCATCTTTATGAACAGTCTTTTATTTGTCTCTGGCAGTGTGTGGAAACACTGAAGGTTTTTTTGTGGGGGGATAACCTCAAGCCTCCATTGAAGATTTTTTTTGTAATTTGTCCTCACAAAATATAAACAAAAAACAGTGTGTAATGTCCTCTTCTCAGTCCTGTAAATATACAATGCCATAGATAGCCTTATTCTGAGGACTTCTCTTCAACTAAAACCCTTCTCTGACCCCAGTGACAACCCACTTTTTTATTTCCCTCTCGTAATTGTTTTTGCAACATCATAACATGGATGTGCTAATCTCCTCCAGCCTTCCATATCGCTGTTTTGAATCTCATCATCAAAAATAATCCTCAACACAAACCTTTTTCTGCCCCCCAGATACAGAAAACCTATCCATTCCTGTAACCGTGTTGTGTTCCTTCTTTTCTCTGGAAACACAGAAAGCACATGTGTATCATCTATCATTTTGAGTGCAAAGTATTTTTGAATTGTGGGTCTGGCGTTTGCATGGCCTGCCTGTAGATAACCTCAGAGAGGCAGCTGTACTCACTAGTGGGACTCTGTAATGGACTCAAATGGCCTTGCTCCCCCCATTCATTAGCATTTACTGGTCTCTGAATCCCTGCTAATGGACAAATGCTTCTTATATTTATAAGGCTTTTAAAAGGCATCACATGTATATTGATTTTTTTGTACTCTCTCTTCTTCAATCATTGTAATATGGGGGAATTTCAAGCAGACTTCTGAATAGACAGACATCTTCTTTTATATTGAAGAAGGGAGTGTTTGCTGTTTTTTTCTGACAACACACTTTCTCAGTTGCACATAAAACCTGCATGGCTCTTAGATATCTGACATACTTTGGAGTAGGAACAGATGAGTTTCTGCTTGTGGATACTATCCTGTTTGAATTTTTTTGTAGATTACAAGCAATTACAAAATAATGCTATAAATTTGCTAACAGTCATTTATAAACATCTCAAATTTGTTCCCCTGCAGAGAGTATTATGCCAGGTTAACACTAACTATGCACACATACACAAACATACTATCTGGTTTAAGACCACATACATTTTTGCGTGTTCAGATACAAACTTGGTCTCCAACCTTGCTTGCCTGCATGTCCTGTGCTTCTAGTACTCTTGGATCCTGAAGAGATGAGCCAGCTGAAAGCTTAGAGCAGAACATGAGGTCACGATGAACAAAAAAACACAGCTGTGGAGACACATCTCAACTACATAATATGTAGTAGACCCCTGCTTCTGTGATTTTCACATCAAAAGCTCTTTGTGTATTAGATTGTACGTAGTTACAACATCATGTATGCTTTGTTCAGGACAGTTCAGTTACAGTTTTGAAAAGTCACAGTTTTAATGATAGAGGCAACATTTATAATTCCTTTTGTAAAGTTTTGTAAACCATGCAATTTCTTGAAGAGCTTCCACATTTTAACCTTGTGCTGCAGCTCAGACAGGTCAGTGGCAACGAGATGCAACACAAAGACCCGACCCAACCCGTTCCAACTCCTTATCGCTATCCATCATCCGGATCTCTGTGTGGCCTAATGGGCTGATGGACAGACGCTCGCCCTGGAGCGCGCTACATTATCTGTTTACAGTGATGCTGCTGTATTGATCATCTCCTCCCACCAGATAAGAAGAGTGATTTACAAAAAAGGCAGCTGCGGAGATGCTCTTGTTGTATCTCTCCCCGGGGAGGTTGATTCCATATTGTTACCATTACATTAATGAGCTAATTCCTCTGCGAAGCCCGGCTAATGTCCTGGTGTAACCCTGTGGTCACTGGAATGCCTTAGCCAGGGTGTATGCGGCTAACGTCATTAGCTTCAGCTACAGAGAGTATACACCATCAGAGAAGGCACAAACAATTTCAGATTTTAAAAAGCACAAAACTGATCTACCTCACATTTGTTTTATTTGGGTGACTTTTCTCTAAAAACCAAAAAAGAGGACCTTCTTCACAGCCTCTTGGAGATACTACAAAAATACCCAGATACTCAAAACAACTTAGTTGCTCCATAACTTGCACATTTATTTAATGCACTACTTTTCTGTTTTAAGTGAAAATGTTCTGTACTATAAACCTTAATAATATTGAGAAGCCCATTTCCCCTGGTTAAAAAAATGAAAATGAAAAACAGGCTTTGTCAAGTTTTTTCTTTTTCTTTTGATTGAGTCAAGTTTTTTAGATAAAATGCAAATTCATATGATGAAAAGTCAATATTTTGATGTTTTTTCCTCATAAGTTTGACTAATATGGTCTGAAAATATCTCAACAAAGCCAAGTTTTCATTATCTTTAACCATCAAAAATGGGCTTCCACGATAATGTTACACCACATGCTTAAACCCCTACTATTTATAATTTATTACGTATATCAATGGTCTGTAGAACAAACTGAGGACACAACAGACATTTTGGGGAATTCCATAAAATCCCCCAGACATAAATTTACCATAACAAAGGAGGACAAGTCCAGATCAATGAGGATGTTTGGTCACCCTGGTTTTATAATTTTTATATTTTAGAGGAAAAGAGGATTCTCTGCTTTTAATCTCTATGTAAAATCGACACTTATTAAACCAAGAAGTTTAAGAAATGGCAATTACTCTCAGTTATTTCTCTAATCAGTATTTTTCAGTCTGGAAATCGAAAGCGATATCAACTTAACGTATTCCAGATGCTAAACTAGTGAAATATTAGCATTTTGCTGAGAAAAAAATCTTTCCTTTCAAAATTCACATTATCATTTTGTCTGATTGTGCCAGCTCTGTTTTTGATTGAACTTTCAACTATTGATTTGAACTTCAAAATGTTAGGTCTATGTTCAGTTTGGTACAGTGTGAAAAGCTCATCCCATATAAATGGACTGATATCACTGGTGTGTTTGATTCTCTGAGGTGTAATTTCAAACACTGTGGTTTGGAGGATCAGCTTTGTCTCTCTGTTGTGTTTATTGCATTTTAAGTGTTGCACCCGAGGCCAGTGTCAAAAATTACAAGAACCTTTTTTTTATTATTTATAAATTCTTCTCTCTTCCAGTAGGGGTCACTGTATAAATGATAGGGAGATT
The DNA here is from genome assembly GCA_008086565.1 of Thalassoma bifasciatum. Classification (NCBI taxonomy): domain Eukaryota; kingdom Metazoa; phylum Chordata; class Actinopteri; order Labriformes; family Labridae; genus Thalassoma; species Thalassoma bifasciatum. The sequence continues at coordinate 58,254 of RPOG01000206.1, forward strand.
TGCACTGCTTGAGAGTTGACTCTGATCTTTTGCATAAAAAAAAGAAATAGGATGCTTCTCCTCAACAGTTCAAAAAGCAAAACTCTGTTTTGACAAAGTAGTATTTTAATGTTTTTACAAGCCTGTTTCCACTTTCTACAGATTTATAATTAGAGGCAGTCAGCCACAGGCCATCTACAGAGAGGGGTGTAGAGCGCTGTGGACATTGAGTGATAACCCAATTTGTATTTCCACCTCTGTCTCACATGACCTGGTGTATCCTGTGAAATCAGATCTGCTACCTGTGGTTTTATTTCAGGATGTTTTCCACCGTTTGTGTCTTTGAGTGCGCACACACACACACCTCTGTGCGTGATGGTGTGTGACGACTCATCAGATTTCTTTCCCCATCATACCTGGCCAGTGTGGCACGACAGTCAGAGTAGATGTCCTGGAAGCACTCAGGGTATCGGGGAGATCAACAGCAGAATCAAATTAAATGTCATTTAGATCGCGGTGAATGAAGGGATTGTTTGACAGCACAAGGAAACGGATTTGCTCCTCACCTTTTATTTTGGCTTAGGATTCTTTTTCTTCCCCTGAACACAAATTTACCCTGTTTAAGAGGCAGGGACTCAACCTGATCTGGAAGTTGGTCAGATTTCTGCAGCGTCGCTCCAGTCAAGCTTGACTAGGCACATAGGAAACACACTGAGAGGGCGAGAAATGTGAGACTCAGGTTGAGGAGCACAGATCTCAGTGTTGATAACTCCAGGCAGTGACAAAAAGCAGAAAGAGCTTTTTATGTGCCTGTATTCCTGTTGTCAACTGGATTGGGAGTTGACTGTTTGCCACAATAAGCCGATATGGTTAAACAACTCGTACAATATCTGCTAGCAAAGCTCAGCTTGTTATTATTTCTTCTGATTGAATGTGGAGAATTAAACAGCAAATTAAGTCAAGACGATTTTAATCATATGATGTTTATTGTCTGGCTTTCAGGACTAGTTTGACTTATTTTCTTCTTGGCTTGTCTGTCATTCTTTAAAACACATGAGTAATATTTGAATACATTTTCACTGTCTGTGTCTGTTTTATTGTTCATAGACTTGTTGACCACCCAGGCAGAGCCTCAAAAGGCTACTGGGGGATGATACAGGATCAGGTGTGCTCCATTTCTCCACCTCTTGGCCTTGTTTCTCTGTGGATTTCAAATAAGATTGCTTGCATCACTCATGATCTGTATTTCACATCCCCAGTCTAGTTTCAATCAGTTTTTGATCCATTCAATCAGATCACCAACTAAAAACTTGTGATGGTAGTTTGGTGCCTCTATTTTCAAAGCCAGATTTGTTACAGCAGCAGTGTGTGTGGGTGGTGAAATATGAAGGTTGTGGTCATTTTGAGAGCATGCAAAGAAAGTCTCTCCTCAACAATGATATGGTTGAAGGAATTTAGCCCGGTTAGACAGACTGTCACACAACAGTCCCCAGAAAGTTTTTGTGCAATGTGAGACAGGTTGGTGTTGCCTTTTCTGAAATTGTTCCTTAAAATCTTCTCTGGAGCTGTCATTGAAGGGCATTGAGATAGTGAGATTCCCACCGAGGGCCGACTATCAGGTGTCATACTCATCAAGCTCAATTAGGTGGGTGGAAACCAAAGACAGATCACTGTGATGGTTCATTGTACAAGCTGGTGTAAGGGCATAACTCAGACATGCCTTTGACAGCCTCCTTATTTGCTCAGAGATGACCAAAGACAAGCCTGATTAGTTGTGTTACAAAGCAATTGCATACTCATTACATGAGCAGCGGAGTGAAGCCAGAGGGGCTGATCTGTCCTGTCAGAAGTGATGTGATTTAATTAGAATGTACTTGTCAGGTTAGAAAGAGGAAAAACAGCCAATGCATTGAGTTCAATCTAAAAAAAAAAAAAACTGAACTTCTGTCTGCATGGACTGTTAAAGGACGGACAAGACATTTGAATAGGCCACTTTTTAAAATATTAAAAATAACAATATATCTTTGTCCATTGTTCAAACATTTCAAATGCATTTATGCCAAAAGCCCAGTTAAAGGAGTAAAGTGTTTTTAAAGTGCAATTAAAAGGAAAGCCTTGAAAAAAGTCAATTGCTGCAACGATAGTTCATCACAAAATTAACACATACCTTTAACAGTACTTATAGTTCTATAGTATCAGTTATTAAATAAACAGTATTGGAAGGACAGGCTTATAGATTTGCAGGTAAAACTTATTATTCACAGTTTTGGGGTGGTCGCATGACATGATATCCAAAGGGTAGTTAAAAAGTAGGTTTATTTGCAAAAATGAGAGACTTAATACTCTGTCCTTCAGGTGGTTTCAAAATCCAAGTCCCAAAATTGTTATTTCCTGATAGTAACCCCAGATGATATTTCATAAAATGAACATATTTAAACAGCATTTTTCATATATCATAATGAAAATACGAGTGCAAATGCTTCATAATTTTGTCACTGAATGCAAAACATGTTAGAAATTATGCTTAATAGGGCAATGGATATATCTAATTGACTTAAAGTGATTTAAAACCAGCTGTCCCAAAGAAGTTAAGGCTGGACGGTCGCCCCACATGATGTTTTGACACTTCAGACAGCAGAAAAAATACCAATAACTGAAATGTTTGAGAGGTTAGAATGGTTTTATATAAGGTGGGTGGTATAAGACATACATATTGTCTTTTAATGTAGTTTGAGTTTTATTGTTTTCAACTAAAAAATTCAGTTGGACAGAAAAAGTAGGCGTCGCTTTATTGACCCTTAAGTAAAAGTATCTGTTTTTTCCATGAGAAAATTTCAATTCAATTTCAAAAATAGCCTTTTCAGAGGAAAAACTAAGTATTTTTTTGTGTGCTTATTGAAGGACAAACTTTAGTTTTTCCCTTGACACAGTTTGGACATGAATGGAGCTGTTCTAAAAGAAAAAAGGAATACTGCCTCTGAAGAAAACTTTTAACAATTTATAAATATACAAACAACATCTGGCAAGACAAGAGCTCCAAATCTCTGCTGTCAATGATGTAACCTGAACACTACTATTGACTGAGATGAACTTTATCCGGCTGTTGTGAAACCGCTCTTGACAGTAATCAAGTCGGTCCTGTATAGTCATTTATATCCAGTAGGTCATATGATATCTGTGCTTTGGTGCACTAGGGTATTTAGAAGACCAGGAAAGTGACTTAAAGGCATTTCAAGTAACTCCTGTCCTGTAGAGGAATGTGCGAGGCATTTACCACTGCTTCAGTTTCATTAGCTGTATGAAACATGAAGTTTTAGAAAAGTAGTTGAAGAAGAAGTTGAGTTGACGCTATGGTATTTGCTCAGAAGTTGGCTTCGTATCATGTTGTGTGGAGTCATGATGCAGCAAGAGTGCACACAGCACAGTTTTTACAGGGATCTCGTGTTGCCTGAACTTACTGCATACTCCACACAGACTGTTATATCAGCGCACTTTACTTTTGTATGCAGCCAGTAGCTGTAATACAATTACTGTCCATAATGTTGACCTGTAAGTCATTGTCAATTTGCAAGAGAGGTTTTGCTCTTACTGTTTTCAGGTGGACAGAAGTGAGCTTTGATGTTAGATTAAGACACGATCCGATCACTCAAAATAAAGTGCTTCTCGCATTAACACCACATTCCATGCCTGACAGCTCAACTCTGCAATGTCAATAATGATACAGTAAGATGACTGATTTACCCACCAGCGACTGCAGAGCATAGACTAAAGGCAGTTATTGACAGACTTGGGTCTGCCTTAGTGTAATCTATTTTCCTGTACCATGCCAGCGTGGTTTGACTGAAAACGTACAGCAGATGTGAAGGTTTTGGTAGATATCAAAATGTTTACCATTTGAAATAAACATGGTCTACTTTAGGCACTAGAGAGGCAGATTCCTTTCCTGCAGTGAGCAGATAGGACATGCCATTCTGCCAATGGCTAAAATATACAGTTGTCAGAAAATATTAACTGATGAAACGAGGCTGAGGGGGAGTAGCAGTCACTGCAGAAGCATTGGTCAGTTATCTGAAGCATTAATCTTCCCTGGGACTTGTTTCAGAGCAGACATAATACAGAAGCATGCTCATCGGCGGAGCTCTGGATGCTGTCTGGCGGCTGTGAGGAGCTGCTGAGAGGAATAGTTTTATCTCTCCAGTGGAAATGCTGCACCATCTCACCCCAGATGGGACTGAGATTGCGCTCAGCTCCTCAGAAGGTGGCTTTACTGAGGGGAGTATCTGCATAAGTAGCTGATATGAGTGTTTTTATTCCTCAGATCTGCTTCCTTACTCTCACTGTCAGTGAGATATACTTTTTGACATGTGGAGACAAACTACATCCTTAAAAAACTACAAATATAGAAGAGTGTGTTTGGTTTCCTGATGACTGCAGATAGTCTTGTCAATGCCCAGGGCCAGACACTTAAAGCCCAGTAGTGGTGTTTCTTAAACAGATTGCAAGGGGGAACCAGCCCTACTTTGTGCTTTTTTTTCTGTGAAGAAAAATTGATGCCTTTTTTAAATAACTTTTGGTCAATTTTCTGTTTCAGGTCCCTCTGTGCTGCTACACATACTTACTACCTGGCCTGTTCCTGCTGCCCGCTCAACTGCTCCTATGTGCTGTTTAGCAACAAGATAGCACTCCTCATGGACCTGCTGTTGCATCAACTAACAGTAAGTGTTCACAGCCCATGGCCGAGGTTTACTTTACCATAAGATGTTCTATATTTATTGAAATTCAGTGGAATACTTTGAATTGGTTTTTACTGCAAATGTTTTTTATTCTACAAAGTATAACAGGCATCAAAGTTTAGAGGTTCGAGGTACGATCAAAGTATTTCTTGAAGGGACAGACCAGTAATCAGCTTGGGCCAATAATCAGCGCCAATATTGGCATTTTGACAAATATCAGCATCATCCAGGTTAGTATAAATAACTGGCCAGTTCAGAATTTGGTTATAGTGGCGCTCATATAGCTGCACCACTGTCTGCAGTGCTCTGTCCCCAGCATTGTCCCACCCATAGGTGCTCAGCTTGGCAGATAGCTAGGGAGGGCTGACACAAAAGAGAGGACGAAGAAAAACACAGATCTCTCTCCTCACTCCTAAACCTTGTCAGTCGGTGTGGTGTTGTCAGAGAGACTTAGTTGTGCCGTAAATAAATTCAGTCCTGCTTGATCTGGAAACTGAGAAATAAGATTCAGAAATAACCTATTTTAACACTGATAATCTCATTTTAAGTTGTAGATTGCAATCAGGTATATCTAGAGCTCAAGATTGCTTAGAAAGCCCCACAGTCCCTTTACTAAACATGCTTAAAAGAATTCAAACAAAGCTAAATGTTGGAGTTTGTATTATTCAAAATTTTTACACCAGTATTTTCACTTTTATTGTCAATGAATATTGACCACAAATATTGGTTATTGGCCTCCTTGACTACTAATGATTGGTATTGGCCCTAAAAAAAAAAAACATCAGTCTATCTCTAATTCCTAAAATAGCCACACTTAGATGTGGCTTTTTCACTGAAACCTCCCTGTTTTCATAACAATGATCTGTTGATATACAGCGCTTTGACCGCTGTGAAAACTGTGCCTTTTTGCAGGTGTCTGCTCTTGCCACAATGTTAATGAAAGACAGACAAAGACACAAGCCGACGAGAAACAAACCAAGTGCCCAACCTCTCCACGGATGCCTCCAGACTAGGGAATGTGAGAGCGTAGTCAAGCTTGCAGGCAGTCTGTATTGCGGCAACATGTCAGCCTATATCCTTCAGCACTCTGTAAGGAGGACTGTAAACATCAGCCCACTCCAAACATCTAACGGTGGCGGCGCGCTGGGGCCGCCTACACTCAAAGGCAACACAGACAGGACAAGGCACAGGCACAGGGTTGTGGTACATGCATGAACTCTACTGGGGCTTCCTTCTGGAGCGCCGAGTTCCAATCCAGAGCAGTCATATTTCCTGAGGGCACACAGGGAGAGTTTGCCCGTATGCTTCAGTTTATATAAAACATATCCCAGCAGCTGCTCTGCTGACTGACATATCCAGCAGCACTGCAGGAGACAAACTAACTGTTCTCCCTTTATTCAGTGCAGGTCAAGAAATTAGTCACACAAAATGTACATTCTTCTAAACCCCTTAGTTAAAATGTTATAATCAAATTTACAGCTCAGACCCCTTAAAAGTCTTCGCTGTTTCTAAATGGTGATGGTGCTGTGTGTGTATCCCCGTTTCTGGTATGTGTGTGAGCAACAGAGTGCAGCAGTTAGGGGTCGTCTACCATACGAGCATGTACCCTTTTAATTAGATTTGTGGAGAATGTCGGTGGATTTACCTTTGCTGTCAGCATTCACCCAAACCATTAGACCAAATGAGGAGTCTTTTTTTATCATTGCAAGGTTCTCCATGTTACAGTGTTGCACCACACTATTAGGCTCAGACTTCTATTTGGGTATTTTCATGTCTGAAAACTGAAAATAGAGAAAATAGGCTATCTAGTTTCTTCATACATCCTTTTTATTAAATCTCCTGCCATTTTTCTCCTACACATCTGCACCAGCTTTTTTTGTCATGTCTGTGGCTGCTGCACACTTTTAAACCTAGTTCTGCAACTTACAGAAGTGTTATCAAATAATTTGTTTCACAAAGCTGGTGAATAAATTAGTTGCTTAATTGTGTAATACTGTGGTTCGCAACCTTTTTTGTCTTGCGTACCCCCTGAGCCTTTTTGTCAGATCATGAGTACCCCCTCACTCAAGTATGTTGATGATTCTTTAAAAGTAGAATGTAACACAAGTGATAATTTCCTGAAAATCATGTTGTTTTATTCCCTTAAACAATGGATTATCTGGCATTTACTTCTTTAGAACTCAAATTAAACATCAAAATAAATCATATTCTGCCTTCAAAATAGAAAAGTAATAGATAAATAAACAAACACGCTGTCAAAATAATCAACCCACCTTTGTTATATGTAACTCTTGTAACATTTTCCCACAAAAAAAACTGGCATTTAAACCTTAGAAAAGGTTTGTCCTTTTTCTCATGTTTCCCTCTCCTGAATCCAGAGCACCTGGATGTTTCAGCCATTTATCCATATTTGGCTGCAGGTAAGCAGCTGTTTTGATTTTGGCATTAGTTCAATTTTGATGGGTTTATGTCAGTACGTCTGAGTTGTCAATAAATTATCAAATGTGTCCATTTACCCCCTACAATGTGTCTGCGTACCCATGGCTGGGAATCACTGGTGTAATATCCTGGTGATGCAAGAAAGTCCTTTTGATCAATACCACGTTACTCAACAATAACTCCTGTTGAGAATGGAAACAATTACATGTTTGAGTTAAAACTGCGCCTTTTTGAAACCCTGCGCGGATAATGTGTCCAATGGGTTTGGTTCAAATTCTGATACCCAATGCATTATGTTTTCACTATTTGCAGCTGTATGTCCCTGAAGAAGATAAATCCATTTTTGGTCGCAGTGTGAACAAACAAGTCTTCGAGGGTTTGACGACAGGCCTGCTGCAGGCCATCGCTACTATCCTGGGATCTCTGTGGCCTCACATCCCTGAGTCTGGACAAGGCGAAAAGGCATGGATTTCCTCTCCTGATGCCAAGGTCAAGAGCTCTGCCACAGAGTCCTTCAACACTCGCACACAAGACCTCATCAGGTATTTTCCTTTGCATGCTCTGTGCTACCCTCACACTACTTCTTCTCATCCTGCATGGCACCTCTTTTCCTCATCTCATGACCTTTTTACCTTCTGTACTACATCTCAGCTTTACTCCCCTGACTGGGTTGAGAGTTGGTCAACCTGATTTCCTCCTCAGCGTGCTCTCTGTGCTCTTTTAAGAATAGGCTGACAAAATGCCAGATCTCTTGGAAGGGATCCAACTCGTGTTTAGTTGGGTGGTGTTAAGCAGTGTTAGTGTGAGAATGAGCTTGTTTTCTGGCATCTTTCCAGCTTGGACTTTTCTCCAGTTCTTAGAGCTATATTTCAAGTGAAAAATGTAAAAGTAGCATAAACACAGAGCACCTACAAAGCTTTGGAAGGTCTCCTTGAACCTGGCATTGGAGCAAGCTGTGTTGGTCTGGGCAGTAGGAGTTGGGGTTGTGTTGGAGAAATGTGGGCTGTGAGGAAAGGCAGACCCGCCTTGATGAAGCCTTGAGGAAGAGTGCAGCCTTTCCACCATCCCTCCCACAAGCAATGATTCATCTGGACAGAGCAGCTGTACAGGCCCACCACTCTCATCCAACGACCCGGTCGTAACCCAGGAGACAGGGGAGGGCCTGAGAAAAATGGTGTCGTCAGACTATAATCCTGTGTACGAGTATACCTCAGCTGCCTCGTATAATGTGTAAACCATCGGGGAACAATGAAAGATTAAAACAAATTTAGATTTTCATAACAGTCTCCCACAATGCAAAGTTACATTTTACAAAAAGGGGAGATCACACTTTTAATCTCTCTCATTACGATCCTCTCAGTTTGGCTTTCAGTGCTTTTAGCCCCCCTATCATTTTCATACATATTTCCAGTTCACACTCATTTCATAAGACACTTCAAGTGGTGAATTCGACCACCAAGCAGGTTGTCAAACTTGAAGCAGGCACTGAACAGAGCAGTTGACGTGAGGAAAGCTCTTTTCAGCAAACCGAGAGCTGTGGAAGAGGATCGAGTCAAAACAATGGCACTTGGTTCAAGTGTCAAATGTCCTGCAGTGGAGGCTGAAAACGGTCATAACCACTTGTTCAAATGAGTGACAGTTCTAACAAACAAAGGTATGTGGGAGAAGCAGCGTCAAGACGAGGAAACATTTCTGTCAGAGTGACTATGTCAGCTAGGGGAAAGCCTTGACTGGCAGACGTAGGACTCTATAGATGTTGTTAAGCTTCTGTTGCTTGAGCTGAGCCTCAAGATGTGTGGACGGCTGAGCCATGGGAAGACAACCTCGGGTCAGCAAACTGTCAAAGGCCCAGAGCTATGCTGGCACAGGGGCCACAGCAGCCCTCTAATGACACTATTAGCAGTAATTTGTGACTGAAAGAGTACAGGGAACATGATCATGAGACCTGTCATTGGCAGAGACAAATTGGAGATATCACTGTAATAGCAGGGGGTGGAGGCCGAAGGTGAGGTATCTGCTTTCAGCTGTGGAAGTATGCACAGAAAAGGCTTTTGTTTGCCTGTGGTGAGAGGACCGTTTTTATGGAGAAATACTTTTTACCAAAATGTTTTTTCTCTCTCTCTTTCTCCTTGTCTTTTTCTCTCAGCTACGTGGTAAACATGGGTTTGATCGACAAGCTCTATGGATGCTTCCTTTCAGTTCAAGGTCCTGTAGACGAGCAACCTAAGATGTCCGCTTTCCTTCAGCAAGCCTCGGCTCTGCTGCACAGCATGTGCAAGCTGTGTTTCGTTGTAACTGGACGGTGAGTGTGTCTCTTTCTCTGTTACATACCTCATGCATGTCTGTGATCGCTTGAACCGGCTCCACACAACCTACCCTGTGCCACTAATAACAGAGACTGAGTCACTGTCACGAGGATCCATAAAGACTGGAGCTCAAAGTTACTTAAGCAAAGACTGCAGTTCCTTTGCTATCAGCCAGCAGGTCGTTTCCTCCAGCCAGCTAACTCGCTAAGCTGTCGTTACTGCAGATAGAGATAGGCATCTACTTGACCCAGCGCTCTGTCACTCACCATAAACCTTAGCCTGCAGTGTGGGGGGAGCCCACCCACGTGTGCTACAGTGACCTCCACACATAGAGGTGCAGTGGCCCTGCTGACAGAGGCTAAGCACACAGTCACACCAAGGGACTCAATTCCTCACTTAAGAGGAAGAGAAAAGCTGACTGTGGCTTTAGGGCCAGAAATGCTTTGAAGTTGTGCCTTTGAAAATCTTGAGCCAGGAATCAATCAAATCAATTAAGTTTTCATCCATAAAAAGCCTGAGCCTTGGCAATACATTACTCTATAGTCTTGTCATTACACATTTAATGTAGCAAAGCATGCTACTGCACCCTGGTAGCTTCAAGGTGCTGCAGTGACAATCACTTGCAGCTTCAGTCAGAGCCAGTCACTGAATATATGTGAAAAAACAAACCACGCTTTGCAAGTTTAATGAGACCAGCAACCTCTGTTTCTGCCAAGATTCTCTGTGGGTCATATACACGAACCCTAAGTAAGCTTTTAGAATATTTTGACCATGCCAGTTGTTGTGTCAGGGGGATTACATTGGCATTAGAGGTTGTGTTCTTGCCTAGCAGCATATTTCACACAGAGCCTGTTGGCTAACATCAAGTATCAGCATGCACTGTAGGATCCATCCAGAGGTCACACACCCTCCTTTCTGCACGGCTGCAAATCATAGCTGCAGCCGCTGCTGCACTCTTAAATTGTCTGTCTGTGCTAGCGGAAGGTTTTTCCCATGAGTTTTTATCATTGCCTCTAAAAACATTGCAACATTATTCAAACAAAACAATCTTATATGTATCTGAAAGTCAAAGTCATAAGTTTGATCGTTTTATTTGTTTTCAAGTGTTGTGTAAACTTAGGCCTGAACTGAAAATAGTGCAATGATGGACTTTAAATTTTACCTTGTCACACATAATCATGTTACAATTTTACATTGAGAGAAAATGCTTTGAAATATAAATTTTGAAGTCTATTGCACCAAGACAAAGTCCTCTTCTCGTACAGCAAAATTACAGATCACACTTAGTGAGGGGTTTTTTAGGATACTTAGCAAACATCAATTTAAACAATTTCGATCAAACATTTTCAAATTATTGCCCTAACAGTCTGAACATTATCAAGTAGTCTGAAGTTGCTGCCGAGAGCTTAATGTCATGGCATCACTTGTTTAGCCTCGGACAGAAGAGAAGAAACAATTTTTAGTGTTGGATGGCCTTCACTTTATTTGGTGAATCAACAAAAGCAGAGCAGAGCAGGAGATGAACTTGTAAAATGCAGCTGTGATCCAACACCACAGTTTTTAGCAAACTTTTAAATTTTTGCTGTTCCACTTATTTTAGAAATGATTCAGCAGTACAGACAGGGCAGTTTCTTTTATTCAACATAAATCAGTTTACAAGTCTTTGCCTACTGAGTTCATAATTGGTTATCAAATATTTTCCTCAGTAAGGATGTTCCCATGAAAAATAGGTGATAGTGTATTTTACATCACTTTAACAAAAAGAAAATATTCTGTGATAGTTTTCCTAAAAATTAATTCATATTTTCATCCTGATGGTCATCAAGACATGCTCAACACTGAGATTATAGCCCATGTTATTCATACAATAAAAGTTAGTAATGACTGTCTTGTTGAATTTGTTTTATTGTAATCACTGTTATGACTCTTTTAACAAAAAAAGAAGCACAAGTTCCACATTAGAAACCTTCATGCTGCTCAAGTTTACAATTCTACTTTTTTTTTCAATAATTTCAATCAGCTCTTTTCCTTTCCAGTGCTCCCAGTATATTCGACAATAAACGCCAGGACCCGACAGGACTAACAGCCCTGCTGCAGTCCACAGACCTGGTGGGAGTGGTGCACACACTGTATTGTATCCTACTTCACAGTTTCGCACCAGAGTCTGCTTCTCAGAGTCAGGAGCCATACGGCCCTGGGGTCATCCAGGTGGCCTTGCAAGGCATCCGCTTCCTCAACAGTTTTGCCCTGCTTGACCTATCTGCCTTTCAGGTATTTATCAAAATAAATCCAATACAAATTCTTCTTTCAGTTACCTTTTATCTTGCTATTGATGAAAGGGATTTTTTATGGTTCTGTATGTATGTTTAGCATGTTCTGTTATATTGCAGAGACTTAATAATACAACAAAAACACTACTTGTTTTGGGGAAACTACTACTGTGTTGTTTTAAGCCATTTGAAGGGAAGATACTCTCCTCGGGACAAAGCTGACCTGTGGATTTAAGCACAGATGCCCTTTGACCCCTTGGTCAGTTATTGGAATTGACCAGAGCCTGGTGGGTCAGCAGCTAGGATGCAGCACGTGTCCTTAGCACTGTGAGCAGGGCTCATACATTACCCAGCACAAGGAGGAGAGACCAACAACTTCCCTGAGCTAAATCACCACACAGACTGAAAGGCACGAGAAGGAGCGAGAATGCTGTTAATTATTTTAATGTCTTGTGGTAATTACTTTGAAGCAGCTTCCTCTCACTGACCCGCCTCATTCAGGCAACTCAAAACAGCTGGAAATCAAAGCGTCGTGCTGGTGGGGTTTTATGAACATTTTAAATAATGTCTCTTTTTTGTGTGGGGTTGTAGTCACCTTGTGTCTTGCATTACCTCCTACCACAGGCTAAGAAATGCTGCAGTGGAAAAGTGTTCAGAATTCAGGCTGTTGATTCACAAGCTGCACCAACTGAAAGTGCTTTAAGGGTTAAATCCCAAAGGGTTCATTGCAATTTATTTATTTGTACCTTCTGTGTTTGAATCTAACGAAAACATATTAATCAGAATCTAGAAATATATTATTTTCCTATTTGTCTTACGACTGGAATTTTTATTATGTTAGTCTAAATTAGTTTAGGGAATGAAAAATGAGTGACCGCCTTTGTTTTGTCTCCTAACTGCTGACACTGTTTGGTGGTTTATTCTGGGGAAAGAAGTCGTGAGTCCTGAAAACAGCCTCATGTTTCCCAGGTATTGTGCTATGGATGATTCAATGCTAACACACCCAAACTTCCAGTGGAGTGGTGATCATCTTTTGGTGCGCAGTCACACTGACATGTTTAACAAATACTGTCTGTGAGCTGCCCCTAGCATCTCATTTTGAAGTGGGATTTGGGTGTTTTATTGTGGGACCCTGCGTGAGTTTACACTCTTACACCGTATATCCTCCTTCCAGCAAAACATATAATCTTTTATTACTTTGTGTTGTTATAGTTTTGGGCTTTTTGTAATCACAATCAAAGACGATTTATGCCTCATTTACAGTGAAGCCTTTTTGTATGTTTTGTCTGTGATCTGTCAGTCTGTTCTAGGAGCTGAAGGCTTGTCTCTGGCTTTCCGACACATCGTGAGCTCGCTGCTCTGGTACTGTACCCAGCATTCCTCCGAGGAGCTGCTGCACGAAGTCATCATCTGTGTGGGATACTTTACTGTAAATCATCCTGACAACCAGGTAAACCAGCTCCACCCTTTACTGAGCACAAAGAAATTTTAATATTGAGACTAATTTACACATTTCATTTTTTTTAAGACATACAAAATTTTTGTGTTCAATTTTTGTTAAATCATGAATCTGTAGAATGTAAAAAGTTCAAACAAAACAACACTTTTTTTAAAGTTTTGTTATTTTTCTTTTTCTTTTGCGGCCAGCAGTAAATTAAATGTTGCTAAATACTCAGAAACTCTGTGAACTAAAACCGATATCTCGAGATCACAAGTTTATAAAAAGAAGTCAAGTCAATGGCTTGTGTTTGTCCAAAAGATGTGCGATAATACTGAAGGATTTCCTTTAAAGCTTTTGTGTTTGATTACCATTCCCAAGCCCATAATACATCAGTTTCTTAAAGTTGGATTGATGCATTACACCTTGACAAGTTGTTTCTTTATTGTTAAACTAACATCATCTCTGATGTAATACTTGCTGAGCCCAGTAACATTGTCTGGATTTTGTCCTGTTCATGTATTATTAGTCAGAAAATGGGTGTAGTTTTGTAATCGTAACAAAAAGCACCTGTTTAAAAATTTATGCCTTGGCACCTTCCTGCTTTCAGCCTGTATGTCCTCCATTGTCCCTCTGAGCGACTCTTTGTTCCCACCTTGTAAAGTAGAGCAGCGTGCCAGCCACGCTGCTAGAGCTACTTAGGCTGCTCCGTGGAAGTGAGCAGGATGTGATGAAGCAGACCTGGCTGCTGTATAATTGGCCGTCATGCGTGGCCCGTCAACCGGGCCCCTGATTAGCCACACTACACTTGGTTGGGCTTCGATTATGTTAAATGAGAACCACACAGACAGCGGCTACGGCTCCAATCTCAAACCTGTGATGTGTCATTTATGTCCATACCATCACAGACGAAACAACTCAGAGGCTGATAAATGTTTCTAATTTACCTTGTTTCTTCCGTTTCTTAATATTTAATCAAGTGATCTTTCTAGAGCAGTTTTCTCACCTTGTTGCTCTTATTCCATTTAATTATTCTGATTTACAGAATTAGCATTACCATCACAACAGATCCAATTTGCATCTTAAATTGAATAATTGAATGAGGGCTGTGATTAAATTGAGGGTATAACAGTCTTTTTTTCTCTGTACACCCACAGCCATGTAAACAGAGCAGCCATGCCTGACTGTATTTACAATGGGGAAAAAAACATATGCATGTTGCTAACTTGATGCCAATCTGTCATTCCTTTCTACCTGCCAGAAAAATGTTGTTTTTGGGGGAAAATCTTTGCTTGCAATTTAATTTTTAGTTTCAAAACTTAAATTGAAGATTGACAAGAAATGCGATCCAACCTTGATGTAGAGTTGTTTTCTTGCCAGTGGTCCAGATCCTGGAATGTGTCCATTCTTTACTGAGATGAACGGCGTAAAGGGGAATATTTAGAGCAGCTTGAGCTTTTCTCAAGCTAATGTAAGCATTGGCAGGACACTAAAGCAGCCCGACCCGGGGCCTATGTGGTCGCAGAAGGACTGCTGATTCACTGTCGACACACAAGCTTTTGTTTATATATATGCTCTAGAAATAAGGCTGCTCATAAAAAGCAGAACTTTGAAGCAGCACTATACGTAGTGATGTATTCCCTCTGCTCTGGAGGCATGAATAATTCAGCTTGTCACACAAAAAGCCATCAGGAGAGTGACATATGTAGGCTTGTGTGTTTTTCAAGTACGCTTCTGCTCTTGGGACCACTGAGCCATGCAGCCATATGTTACATTATCTGTGCCTTACTTTTGGACAAAAAGAAAAAAAAAAGCACAAATGACACCAAGTTTGTAATTGACATGAAGCTGCTCTTCCTTTTTCTCTCTCTCTCTCTCTCTCTCTCTCTCTCTCTCTCTCTCTCTCTGAAGGGATGTGTCTCAGTAATCTCCCTGCCTTTAAACTTAGTGATTCATTTCTGAATCATCCACTGGGATGATCTGTTGAATCTTTGAGCTGATGAGGCTGTAATTGTTAACTGTTGACATGTTAAACCTCCTGGATGCCGTGTGCTTTTTTTAGATAACACAAGCAATTTAAGAGTGTAGAAATCTTAAGAAAACTGTGTGTTTTTTTCTAGTACCTGGAAAATGGCCACACATGCAGGGAGAATTATCTACACACACAAATGCTTTGGTTTCTGTAAGCCCCGTCCTGACATAACCTGGCTCCTCCGTGCTTATTTTTTGTGAACTGTTATACCTGCAAGTGTCATATGAGCTATGAAGCATCTGTTGCATGAACAACTCGCACATCTCCAGAGCTGAGCCTTATCAGCAGGGTCATACTTCTGCTTCCCATTCTCTATGAGGGCGTTTCCTCTGCCTTGCAGGCCAAAGCCAAGCTTTAGGCCTGTAATTCCTGTTAACCTGATGTCGAAACGCTCCCTTCAGTAGTCCATTACAACTAAGACAACCAGGCCCTCTCTGCCTTCAGGGTAAGTGCAGCTCGTGCAGACCGTAGGGAGCCAGCGCGGGGGGAATGCACACTCTGTATCACCCAGCAGAGTAAACAGAGAAGGAGAGACACAGACACACACTTCTCCCTGACTGGCAGGAGAGGGCCTTATTGTTAGCTCAGTAGATGATTTACACTGCACTCCAAGGGTGAACGCAGGTCCAACTGACTTTAAGTGAAGCTGAGGACATTTTTATCCCTACAAACCTTTCAGAGAGGGGTTTCCATCGGTCCGTAACACTGTTGTCAGGTCAGTTTGAAAGCAGAATTATCAGCTGTAAGATCTGTGACAAAATGACAGCGTCAGCCCATAAAGATAAGTAAAGAGTTATTAAGCCTTATTGTGCAAACATCAGGTTGTTTCTGGGCTTTTCAGTCAACTGAGAATTGACTTAAAAGTCAAGTTGGAGTGCATCCGTCAATATCTTTGGTGATGCACTGTGACATTCAAAAGCTGCATCCTGTGCATGAGGTGTTGTAAATGTAAAGGAGCACTAAACAGCTATTGAGCTAAGTTTGCTTTGTCTGCTCTGCTGCGCGCCTTATCAGTGAGACAGTTCCACTCTAATGGATCTGCTCTATATAGTGGATTCAAGTGTCACATATACAGCCCTGCACTGGCCCTGGTGATCGGACTGTCTAGACGCTACAGTGAATAGAGATTCCTCTGTGTAAAATATCTCTTTTTGAAAGAAAATCTGTCTTTGTGTCTTTGCAGTTCTGCTGCTTCATGTAGTCTTGAAGCGTAATTTTAAAATCTGGGCTCGAACCTTTTTTCCTCTCTATTCTCAAATCTGCTTTCACTTTGGTTTCCTGCTCCAACACAGACTTTTCCCAGGAATTTGTTTGCGTTTTGGAACATTAACTTTACACACTCTTTGTTGTCATTGAGAGACAGTGAGGAAGTTATGTAATGGAAGCGTCATAAAACTTGGCACTGTTTGAAAGTGCCAGGTCTGTGGACTTCAGGAAGAACAGAGCAGCCAAGACACTTGAGTTTTAACAGGGTCTGTGTTTCACCCCAGGCCAGATGTACGAGTTCAGATGCTTGTTGTTAGTTTTATGATGTCAGGCTTTTGAGCTGCAGACACTTCAGCTGAGCTGGAAGCAGAAATGCTATAGCATAATCTCTCGTTGGAAGGCGTCCTGAGCTCTGGCATTTCTTCACCTGGTAGAGACGTGGAAAGTTGGTAGGGGACTCTGCGTCTTTGTTACCCTCAGACTCTCGCTGCCACCAGGTTTTTGTTTTATGTCTTTCTACGTCAGGCATTTGGGGGTAGACAATTTGTTTAGGCAGCCAAAAGATGAAACTGCATAGTGGAGGATTATGAGCTTGCAGGGTGATTTGTGAGTTGGATCTTCTCAGAGTCTTAGCTGAAACATTTTACACCAGCTATGGTGTTAAATTATGCTACCTTAACCATCAGAATGAATAAATATTTTAGCTTTTGCAGAGTCATGTTTTTGGCTTTCAAATAATTTCATGTGTAAATCTCTAGCCTCCCATTACCCGTGTATGTTCAGTAGTTTTGCTACAGACAAGATAAATGTGACAAAGTAGGATTTAGAGGAAAGTAGCATGCAAAACCTAAAACTACGTGCACTGAAAATAAGCAGCTCTGCTTTTGAAAACAACCAGATCTTTCCTTTTCCCCTTTCTTCAGGGGATGAATTTGTCGGAGGCCTACATTCCTAAAAAAAAAAAAAAAAAAAACACTTATTGACTCAGTTTAACTTGGAGAAATCTGGTCTTTTACTCTTACACTGCAAACTCTTCTTTAAAATGCGGTCAACTCTTGATTTCAGTATACAGCGTAGCAGAATTCCCATCCTTTAATCTTTACACTTAAACACTTACATTTCAGTTTGAAAAATTCCCTGCCCTTGTCTTGTGTAAGTATTTGAAAAGCATTCAAGTTCAGTCTGTTTGAACCATCCGTATGGTTTCTTTAAACATGCCGTGGCGGGAAATGGCACTACTCGGTGTCCCTTTGAACGCTGCTGTAGGGGGCAGCTCTGAGAAGCTTCACCTTGAACTGATAAAAGCAATGAATTATCACTTTGTTTATCCTGCCGCTCAAACTTGGAGTGCATTATCAAAGGAGAGGCCAATGGAAGAGTATTAGAGGGTGTATTTTTAAAATCTTGTAAATCTTCTTAATTTATGTCACTGTGACTTGGGGACCTCACTTTGCCCTTCTGGTTTCTATTTGCCTTGAGCTCCCAGCCCTGTAGCCTGTTCCTGTAAAGCAGATCAGTATTTTCCACCAGGGTTTAGCATGTTGACCTGCTGGTTTGCAGACGGTTGCTGATGGCCCTCTCAGGCTCAGGGGAGCTGACCAGAGCATTAGGCTGGAACCCCTTCCTTCGCTGCAACCCCCTTTCTAATCAAATGAGGCTGGGGGGTGATTTGGTTGTAATACTGGTGGCCTGGATGTGATGCTGTGTGATTGACAGGCTGTGATGGAGAGCAGGGTGTCAGCAGGGTGAAAACACCATTAATGTTATTGCTCATTTCTTAAAGTGGGGCCCGCCACACTGTTAGTGGAGGTTTGCTCACCCTGCTTTCCTACCGCCACCCCACCTCTCTGTTATCCTGTTGCACTATAAATGCCCTCTCAACCTCTGGTTCACCCAGGGCAAAAACAAACTCTTCCAGTTTGCGTGCCTCTGTACTGTTGCTAAAAGAGCTCCACAGAAAACCTGAAAGTGAAGTTTTTAAAGCGCTGAAAATGACATCAGGTCTCATTTTCCTCGTATGCCACAGCAGCTCTGCTATTTCCATTTGTACAAAACATCCCATCATTGTGTTTTATTACCCATAATTGCGTGGTGGGAGGCTGTGCCCTGCAGGTCTCCTCCTAATGGCTGTTTGTGTGTTGTTTTAGTGGCAGATTTACATGTGGGAGGGGCACAGGGCGGTGATTTACAAGCCGCTGTGCCACTGACTGGCCGCCTGGCTGGCTTAGTGACTGACTGGCTGTGTGCTCTGTGTGTTCCAGGTGATAGTGCAGTCTGGACGCCAGCCCAGCGTGCTGCAGAAACTGTGTCAGCTGCCCTTCCAGTACTTCAGCCACCCACGCCTCATCAGAGTGCTCTTCCCCTCCCTCATCTCAGCGTGCTACAACAACCCCCAAAACAAGGTGATCCTGCAGCAGGAGATGAGCTGTGTGCTGCTGGCTACATTCATTCAGGTAAATATGGGAGCCTGGTAACCTGTACAGTGTATTTATAAACTGAAATTGATGATTATTTTACTCATCGTTGAATAAAAGTTGAATGGCTGTATCAACAAAATATTGAAGGAAAAAAAAAACATTCATTTAAATTAACCGGGGATGAAAATGAGACAATAATAAAAGAAGTTTCTCACTCTAGAGGGGATGCTCTTTGCACTAGTTGATTAATAGTTGCTCATGCAGGCCCCTGGTGAATCTGTAACAGGCAGGCTTTTACAAAGATTAATGGTTTCCTTCACAGTGGATTTACCTGCCACTGGTTCAACTCCCGGTAAACAGCTTGTCTCCTTCATCTTCCTCAGACAAGCTGCCCCTCACCACTTTGCAACCACCACTGTTTAGACACCGATTAACTCCCATTGAAAGGAAGACAAGCCATTGTCGTTTCTTTCAAACAAAGCAATAATGCATGGTGTCCTGCCCCACCACCCGCATTGTTGAGTTAACCTCATGAACATTCCTCAGAGTGAGACGATTTGATCCAGGGTGGTTTCCAATGACACATTATACTCAAAACATTTAGTTTGATTAGTTAATTCCACTGGGATGTAGTTCTAGCTTCATATTTTCCCTAAAATATTGAGTTTTGTGCTGGATGGTTTACCTAAAAGTTGATGAGGAAATCATTTCACACTGATCACTTGTTTTACTGGATCCTAACACCTTGTATGAATTTTTTAGGACTGTGCTGCAAATGAGAAAGACAACAAGACAAAACTAGCAGGTGAGTTATGTGAATATTTAAAAACCAGATAAATTGCGTCAACCTAAATTTGTCTGTATAGCTAATTAGACTGAATAAGAAAAATACCTTTTTAACCTTCCTCTACTACTCTAACCACTGGTTTTGGCAATAATTTAAAGCATTTTTCAAAGAATCAAAGACTTCTGTTGAGACTGCCAGTAAAATACTGTTTGTTTCCTCCCAAAGTTTCCCAACTGGATTTCTGCGAGTTGTCCAACCGCTTTCCAAGAGACCAGTGGGACTCAGCGCTGCAGTTTTTTCTCAAGAAACAAGACGAGTGATAGAGTTGTATACTCTTCTCACACTGGATGAGAGCAGCAAAGACACTACAAAAGACTGAGACCAGGAGATGTTTGGGATATTTTTGGCTCCTTACTGTAACTCGGCACATCAGTAAATACTGTCTTCAAATGTTGTCGAATGTAAAGAAGGTGAAGCCTTATCCTACAGTTATTAGATTTCCTAGAAATCAGAAAAATGAGGATTTTGCACATTTTTTTCTTGTTTATCACACTAAGAAAACGCACAACTATTCCTTTTGATGTCTAGACAGCCATTTGTATCTCTTCTTGGTCCTGTTGTAGACAAAAAAAGATTCTTTTTTCAAAGCAGTGACATTCTAAACCTGTAACATTACTTGTGCTTTTATTTATAATTTGCCAAGGATTTTCATCTATACTGTTTATTTTTAATTTATTGTGTTTGTTTCTTTTGAATGTGAATGACCAGAATGTTTTTTTCTAGTCTTTAGAGCCAGTTCCAAGCTAAATGACCTGCCTTGGTGCAATTATATGTTAAAAGTTATATTTTTCACTGTCACATCTTTTCCTTTCTTTCTCTGTCAGAAGGCATTTACAAATTAATATAATTTATTGACTTATTTACCTTTATTGTGAAATTAAAAAATGAACACATAATCTGTTGTCTGTTTTATTGCATGGAAACTCTAAATGAACCTGAACTTGTTTGGCTTTGGATAAAAGTCTGGTTGTTTTCGTCATTTAGATCCTGAGAATTTGACTAATGGTTAAGATGAACACAATCCTGCCCATAATGTGAGTTTTAAGAATCATGGGTTAAGATGTAAATTTGCACAAGAAGGTGAAGCCTTATTTTACAGCCGTTTAGATTTTCTAGAAATAAAAAGAATGAGGATTTTGCACAAAATTGTCTTACCACACAAAGAAACAACAATTCTTTTTGATGTCTCTCTTGGTCCTGTTGTAGATTAAAAAAAGATCAATTTTCAAAGCATTTCAGCTATAAACCTGTTACATTGCTGATGCCTTTATTTATAAACATATAAACTGATGAGGTCTGGCATAATAGTATTTCAGGTGCACAAAAGTGAAATTTGCATATTCAGGCTCCACCAGCTTACTTGTCTGCCTGGAGTCAAGTAACTTACTTTTAATGAATCCTGGAAACGTACTGATCAGTGTCAATGAGGTTGAATTTTAATATTGTAAGTAGAACACATTTTTGCATCATTGCCTCTTAATAGTCCTACACATAAGGATCAACAATGAGTGAGTTTTTAGAGATCAGAAAAAGACAACAGTTTGAAAATGTAAAGAGGTACCCTCCTTTTGATTTTCACACTGTGCAAGATCATATTATCCTGTCTTAAAATTTGAAGCCATGTACCATTAAAATCAAAGTAATATTTCAAAACTTGGACAAGATATTTTAAAAGTAACAGGGATATATTTGATGGTTTGATGTTTATTCTTATGTATTGCAGCTCTAATTAGGCACACTTCTTTAAATTTACATATTCTTCTACATGTCACCACTCTTCTCTTGCAAACAATCTACAGATTCAGTAGCCTGTATCAGCATGTCTGTAGGACTTAACAGGACTTAAACTTTCAGTGTGACTCCGTTTTCTTCACTGATAAAGCCGATCCTCCCTAACAAATTGTTGAGGTGTACTGTGTCAGTCCCGGCTTGACCTGCATGCTCTCTTGTCCGGCGGCTATTTGTCGATCGGGATTCCCACTGGAATGAAAATAAACTGGATGAGTCCGCAGGCTGAAGTGGTCTGTGTGTGTGCTGAGAGGTTTGTTTTGGGTCCATTCAGTGTATCCTTCGCAGGTGATGCCGGATGCAGATAAGGAGCCGCCGCTGCCTGTCCTCTGTCTAGACTTGTAACCATGGGCCCCGAGCTGGTGATGGGACTTTTGTTCAAATAAGACAAATTTGATCTTTGTATTATAATAACATAGGAGGGCAGTAATTTCATTCAGCTTCAATAATGAGCCCTGGTGCAATAAATAACATTAATTACTCAGGCCCCAGCTTCTTCTGACCTATGGCATGAGGACCCACTGGTTAAAAAATACTTTCAGCCTTCAGTCACTGACCCGGTTGGCTCTGAAATTGAGAAGGCCCCTTTTTAGGCAGGTTAAAGTAGACTACAACCCCGGGGTTAGTGCATCTAATCTGTTATCTCTTGAAGAAAGGGGCACACGAATGTGACGTCTTTATTCTAGTAGACTTTCTTTTTTCAGTGCTCGTTTCTCAGTTCTCATTTATTGTGCCAACTTTATTCTATATTCGTTTGTGGGACAAATAGATTCTGTTCGCAATCACCAGTTAGAACTCATTTTTATTGAAGAGATCAGATATGTCCTCATAATAAATAATAATAACTTATGTTGAGAAAACGCGAACAAAGCGCGTCTCACCTGTTTCATGTACAAGAGTCGATACTGAAACTTACAAATCATGCACGTGTACACAGTTCGGATATTTGATCAAACAGGAGACGTATTGTCCAACACGGGCTCATGTATTTGAATCCCTACTCACCAGTTTATGGCCACATAGGGCATTGGCAGCATGGTAAAAGGTAAGGCAGAAGCCCATGCGTCCTGTGTGTCTTGCCGGGCATCCTCAAGCATGAAAATGAGACTAAAATGCCGAAATATTTAGAGGCAACAGTCATATCTCCAATTTTCCAGTCAGGACCTGAACGTCTCCTCAAGCATAATCCATCCTGCTCCGTTTCTCTGTCTTGATTGACTGTCACTGAGGTCTCCGCGTGACCCTGCAGAGGAGGACGCAGGCGCGCGCTCCGGGGCTCTGGCTGACCTCGAGGCGTCTCCTCACGTGTCCACGGGGCTTGGGACCATACTGTTCGGTGTGTCCGGTAACTGCGAGGACAGAGAGGTCACATCACTGCCCGAGGAGTTACCCAAAGAGCCCGACTCAGAAAAAGATACCTATGGGGACAAACACAGACATTCAGAGCTCCAAAACAGCAAATATATTTATTATTTCTAGACGAATGTGAGACATATTTTTTAAAATTAAGGAAAATAAAATCTTGTGGGGCCTGCACGAGATTGAAAAACTGTAGGGCACATATTTGTCCCTTTGACGAAGAAATGTGTCAGTAATTTACGAGTAAAATTTTAAGATAACCTACCAGTAGTGAGTAAATTATGTTTATTTTTTCTCATTATCATAATAATAATTATTATTATTGTTATTATTTTTCAAAAATCATGTCTTTTACTTACTTACTATTTCACTATAGGGGAATAAACTTTGACATTTTCTCTTGTTACATTTTGTTATTTAGAAATCAATCCGTTTTTACCAGTTGTTGGAAGGCGGGTTGGTCCAGGTCGCTCTGCAGGGCGAAGTCACTCAGACTTTTCCACGGAGGCTGATAGGTTTGCACCTCTACTGGATTCCCCTGCACCGTGTTGTCGTGCCGGATGGGACTCCCTGCTACCAGAGCTGTGCCTGACAGGCCCTGCAGATTCTACAGGGAAGAAATAAAAAAAAAAACAGCTCACCAAAAACCCAGTACTATGTCCACCTCCACTCTGCAGAATTGACATCAACTCATCTGTGTTGAGACAGGTGTGTTCTTAAACACATACAAGACAGAGGTGTGTATTGTTGCCTTTAGGAACAACAGGCATGTTTACATAACTAAGAAAACAATATAAAGAAAATAGTTGAATAAATCAGTCACCTGCAAAAAATACAATAAAATAATCCAGGCAAGCTTCATCTGGTCCAGCTTTTAAGACGGGAAATAATGTTTATAATTTCAGGAATAGTGCATTCATATCACAGAAAACACTTAAAATAACTTGTTGAGAATAAAAATAACAGAATAAAAATGTGCAAAGAGAGTAACAGAGGAGAGAATGAATGAATACACTGACTTCACCTCTTAAGACCCAACGTTCATGTGGACGTTACATTTCTGCCTCTCAGAACTACACTTTTTTTTTTTTAAACCTATTATCCACATTTAGGGAAACTTCTCACATCATCTTTTGGTGATTTCACAACTTAACACTCATTTCAGTGGGAAAAAACGGTGTATTTATGAACAATAACACTCATAACTAAAATCTACTGGCTATAATAACACTAAAATTATGACTTCCTGTACAGAGACCAAGTTTAGTTTTAACATTTATTAGGTCTTCCTTATCCTAAATAGCAAGGGGAAATAAAAATGCACACCAGACGAAAGCACGGGTCTCAAAAGTTCAATATTTTCTCTTTGATATTGCAAGTTTTCTTGTCAGAGGTGTCAATGTAACTATTCAAGCCATTTTGAAAATGAATTTGTTTGTTTCTGTAGAAAAGGAAATATTTACTTTTAGGCTAAGTATTTTTATCCAATGTTTGTATCATGAAAAAAAACCTCAGGACTATAACAGGGCTTTATTTCTCATAACTTAAAGAAGCTTAAGTGTAGTAGCGGGCTACATCAACAATGAAACATTTTGCCTATAATTTCAAATTACAAAGCATATTAAAAAGTGTGTCAATAATGCAAAATTAAATGCAAATCAACATTTGATGAGAAACGGTGTCATGGCCTACAGAATGTATATGCACTCAGCAAGCTTAAGGAGATTCAACATTGAACTTGTGTAACGTGAAACGAGCCTTCATCAGGTGTTATTTAGGCCTATAGTAGTTTTAGTTGAACCCATAATTTACTCACCGTCTTGTCGCTGTGTTGCTGCTGCTGCAGCTGCTTCATCAGGATGGATCTCTTCTTGTCTTTGCAGCGTTTGTTCTGAAACCAGACCCGGATCACCCGCGGGCTCAGGCCGGTCATCTCCACCAGCTGCTCCTTCATCAGGGCGTCCGGCCGCGGATTGGCGTTGTAACAGGTCCGCAGGGTGTGGAGCTGCTTCTCGTTCAGCACCGTCCGGACCCGGGTCGTCTTTTCAGACTGTTTGTGCACGTGGTTCCGGTGATGTGTAGGATGCCGAACCGAAACCGGGTCTGAAGGGAAGGAGTGGTTTCAGATACAGTGCAACTACTTTGTATAAGCAGGCACAGTAATTCAAAATAGGAGGGAAAAGAACAAAACAAAACAAAACAAAAAAGGACTCGATTTCCATTAAACTCTAGTGCAAAATGATAAAAAAAAATAATTCAAATAACCTTCAGAATATTTAAGTTACAGTGAGGCTGTTCTTTAAAAACACAATAGAGGCGTTATAAAACTCAAAACAAACAGTGCATATGGGTTAATTCAAGAATGAAATGTTGGTTACATTTTTAAAGGTGCTTAAATAATTTGAATGGGCCTCTTCAGACAAAAATACTCCTCTTTAATCGAATTTGTTCGTTTCTTCTAATTTTGTTTTTCCAGTGTGTTTTAGAAGAGGGAAAAAGGTTATAAAGGCCGGTAAATGGTTTGTCAGTGTACCGGAGATGTGCAGGGGTCTGTTGCGGATGTTCCCCGGGCTCAGCGGGCTTCCAGCGGAGGCCCGCTCCAACAACAAGCCGTGGTCCGCCCGGCACAGCAGCTCGTCGTCCTGCAGAGAGAACTCGTCCCCCGGCAGTAAGTGTCGGTTGCAAACCGAGCACCGAAAACACTCCATATGATACACACTGTCCCGGGCTCTCATCACCAGGTCACTGCTGCAGAAGCCCATGTTACACTTAGCACATTTAATGCCAAATAACCTACAAATAAAGATAGACAAAATGCTTCAGCATCATCCTTAAAAATTCTGATAAATGACTGAATCTGATGAAACTCCTTCATGGTTTAAACAAAAGAAACACATCAGAAACTATTGGCGCTATTACTGTTTTCTCATGTAACCAGCAATTCTGTTTCATTTCAGACTTTTTGCATGCTTTTATTTATTTTGCACATTGTCCCTTAGAATAGCTTAATTCAGTTTTTGTTTCCACTTTTATTCCACATGCAAAACACATAGCCTGCAAAGACGGATGAACATAGACGTCTACCTTGCATAATCTCTTTTACAATAGGTCTTTCCATCCCGGACAAAACACGTGCAGGTCTCATCCAGGTACTGGCTGCATTCTGCACATTTAAGGCAGGCTGCATGCCACTCCAAGTCCGGGGACACTCTCAGGATGTACTGGTCATGTATCTGACTTCCACAGCCCACACACATTGCGATTCCCGACTTCTCTGTATGAGTTTGAAGAAGGGAGGAATGCATTAATTCACCTTGCTTGCGCTATTTTAATCCCCATGACATCCCTGTTAAACCCCCATTCACCTCAGGAGACAAGGAGTTGTTAGGTGACAACAAACACCTGGATCTTTCCCAGAGAATAGGTGAATTAATATGAGGTTAAGAGAGCTAAAAATATCACAGTGAAACTCAGATGATGGGTCACTTAAAAGCATGATCACTGTAGTTATATAAATGAACTGTGGTTTTCAATACTGCTTTATTTTCTGATATTCTTGTTTTTGATTGTATCCTAAAACGGCGAAAATCATCAGTTTCGGGGGACATAACAGAGACAAACGCGTTGGTTCTTACAAAACCAGCAAAACATGAGAGACTTACTTTTGGAATGATCCCCCATATCATCCAAGAAAGAAGTATTGAGCAAAATGTCCACCATACAGGAGAGAGTGTGCAGTCCAAGCTGGTAGATGGAGGTGAAGAGCGGCAGAGGAGACCGTCCCGTCCCAGGCTGGGTGATAAACTTCCTCCAGTGAGAGGTGGAGAGAAAACAAAGATCCTCTCCACCAGTGACGTCTGCAGACCTGGACCTCTGTGGGTCTGAGGAGAGAGGGTGCCATGCAAATCTCCTCTTGGACCCCTGCTCTGTTTTTTCTTTTTTTTTCTTTTCTTCTTAGGCCAGCCTTGTGATTTTTTTTTTTTTTGCTCAGCATTTTGTGAGCTCCCTGCCTGTGTCTACGTCATGTGCGAAAACTCTTTCAACTATAAGCCTACTGTCATTTGCAGATAAAAATCTGTAATCAAAAATGCGATTATTTCTGATTTATGGTCTTTACTGTTTTTTTTTGTATTTCATTTTAAGAGTTATTTTATATCAAGAAACAAAACACGTATTTTATTGGTAAACATTTTCATACAGTTTACTGTAAAACTTGTTCTTGACAGCTATTGCTTGCTACATGGCATTTATCTTCTGTACTGTCTTTTTTTCTGCCCGGAGATTCTTTTTTCCTGGTATAGTGTAAAATAAAACAACATAAAAAACTAAACCAAAAAATTGTTGTGGCGGTATTTCTCATACATTACCTAAGAAATATTGTTGTCTGTTTTCTAGCTACTTATTTTTTAACTTTTTTAGGGGATGAGCGCTGGTGGGGTTGAACGCACTTATTGTAAAACTAAAAACGATTACACTTTCCTTTTTTTCCAGGGGCGAAACTCTTCTAATTTACCAGTGCTCTCGTCCTACTATGGAGGGCCCTCTACTGGATGACTTATCTATTGTAACTTCTGATTCAGGGGGGATCATCATATTGCATACAAAATATTTTATTTTTAAGCTTTCATGAATGTTCAATCAATCAAACTTTATTAGTTTTCATTAATTATAATTGTTTATTTATTTATTTGATATTCATTTTATCATTATTTACAAAGTTTCTTAATTATTAATTATTTGAACCAAATCATAACCAACGTTTTTTTCCAGGTGCCAAATCATCTTTCACCGAAGAGACCAAAACAGTGTCAGGTCCAGACCTGTAAACATTGACGGATTTTTGTTTTATAAACAGAAACCCAACATCAAGAAATGTATAAGAAGTTATCACATCGTAACCTACCATGAGTACAGTACTTGGCAGCATTCATCAAGTTAATGGGAAGGGAAAACTCCCCTTTAACGAACAGAAACCTCCTTTTAAGGATGGCAGCATCAAATTAATACATCAATACATGTTTTTTTCATAAATTATATTTTTCACAATCCAGCACAAAATAAGGGACCAAGAGCACGATAAAATAGAGAGAAACCGAAAAAACAAATATGCTTTTTTTGTAACATACAGGTATTTTTCTGTGCGGGTAAGTTTTTTTTAAATTTTTTTTATTCCCATTGCATGTCAAACATTTCATATCTTAGCTCAAAATGACCTGCATTAATAAGGAAGTATCCAAACCTTTAGTTGTACATTAATTTTATATAGAACACATGGTTCAAATGTGTGTGAGTAAACAGAAATCCTGGGCTGAGCCTCCAACCACCCCGACAGAATTTTTTAGGACCCTGATCATTTTTGTAGGCTAAGGATTTTTTTAAATTTTGAATTCAGTTTCAAACACAGGTCGGCAAATTTGATGGTAAGAGATATTGCGGCAGAAGTCTTGTTATGACCATCCCCAATTCAGGATCATTATGTAACCTCAGAGTATTTTTCTTTTTCCTTCTTTTGCACTGATCATGACAAAATGAAATATTGCACTGAAATTCTCTGTGTAGCCTTCCAGGGATTCGTCGCTTTATGCAAACAATTTATGTTTTTCATAAATAATTTTACAAGTTTAATTTCAGAATATTATCACATCAGTTATTTTATTTTGTAAACGAAAATCGGAAGTCGGTGAGCGATATGACCGGAAGTTTACGTTCCACGTCTTTCATTCTCGCGAGAACGAGTCTTTATGTCATACAACCTTTGGCACAGTTTCTGTCTGCAGCAGCCGTGAAAGCGTCCAGGATGAACAGGGCTTTCAACAAAACAAGCCTGAAACAACTGGTAAGATTGTAAAGGACTTCATAACACATGTAGGACAGTCGTCTATACCGTTTTTTGGCGGACTGAATACATGGTGAAGTTAGTTTGCGTAACGTGTTTGTTTTCTTGGGAGCTGGTAGCTGGTTAGCTAACTCACATTGAGGTAATGCATGACTTGATCAACAGTGGTGTCATTTTGAAAAATTGTACGTACCGTTGTATGTAAACGTTGGCTGCTCTTCAATGACAAATACTTTTGATGTGGGTTTGATCAAATTAAGTCTGTGTGCAAGAAGTTTTATGTTTATGCTGCATTTAGCAGGTGTTAGCAGTGATAGTCCATTGGTTATGAAACTCCGAAAACAGCTGTTACGAAACTGTGAATTTGTCATTGTCAGGTTTGACCTAAAATACTAAACTTTTGGCGAAGACTCTCATTTAAAAATGATTTGAAAGTAATGTCAGCTCCTTAACTTCTTATATATCTTTGACTTATACATGTGTCGTGTCATTGACCTCTGTGAGGCAGTAGTGTCCAGTGTTGTCCAGATAACGCTGGTAATATCCTGTTCTGCAAACTCTGAAGCCGTTTATTTTTCAGTGGCGGTAGTGTACATGGATATGTAAATGTTTGATCAATAACCTGCTTGTTCACCTGCCTTTTTCAGTATCAATTAGGGTAATTTGTCGCTGCATAAGCATACACAGGGTGTCCATAGAGTATCTTTATAATTGAAAACATCAAGAAGTGTTTTATGAGATATCTTAATCAGATATGTATGTGCTCACTGCTCAGTAGTTATCAACGTTTTTAATCACATTGTACTCATGTGTTTTAGGTTTCCTGTTGATAAAAAGAGGAGCTGTTAAATTTTCGGTGTACTGAAACAAAAACAGATACCCAGACTCATCCAAACTACAGTGTCATGTTAAAACTTGTGTATGGGGTGCAGATGGCCTGGTGGATATGGCTGCGCACCATGGGGCTTGCCATCGAGCGGGCGGCCCGGGTTCGAGTCCGACCTGTGGCCCGTTTCCCGCATGTCACTCCCCGCTCTCTCTCCCCTTTCCGACACTGTCCACTCCTCTATCTAATAAAGGCACAAAGGCCAAAAAAAATAACTTAAAAAAAAAAACAAAACTTGTGTATGCCGAATAAAGTTACAAGACATTAGAAATCAAAAGATGACCGATGCCATTGTCACCGCTGATGAGCCCAGGCTTCAGAGGACATGGCAAGAAAGCCAGTGCTGTCTAGGTGTGCTTTGTGCAACTAGTGGTGCTCATATAGAGGTTTACCAAATTAGTTAAAAACTTCAACATCCACTCCTCAATTTGTTACAATTTCCACATATTAGTCTGGTATTTTGCCTTTTTAATAATTCTTTTGGTATAAAGAGATTTTATGCACACCCTGTTTACCCCCTACACACATGACAAGTAAATTTAAAAATGAAGATTTGATGCACTGGTACATTAACAATGTTAAGTCCTGTTTACTCTGAACGTGCATATGAATGCCAAGTAAATTATCCACTTGGCTGTCCAGCTCACTCTATTGTTTATTAATTTGTCAACCTCTTCTTCAACAGACTGGTCTCCTCCAGAGGTTTCAAAGCACCTTGGTGGTAGCAGAGCACAACAATGAAAAGCTGACCCCTATCACGCTTAATGCCATCACTGCTGCTAGTAAGCTGGGGGGAGAGGTGTCTTGTCTGGTGGCTGGAACAGACTGTGCCAAGGTAGGAAAGGGTTTTTGAACTGATCTGCCAAAAGAAAAAAAACATTTTAGCTGTTTCTGATATGCTATAGATTTATCTGGCATAACTAAATATCAGTTGGCAAAAATGTGAGGGTGTTTGAAATGAAGCATAGTGCATCAAATGTTGTTTTTTTTGTCTGTGCTCCCAGGTTGTGGAAGAGATCAGCAAGGTACAAGGTGTGAAGAAAGTTCTAGTTGCTCAACATGATTCTTACAAAGGTTTCCTGCCAGGTATGTAGCACAAAGGATACCTTTTATTAGTTTAACCGTCATTCAAAGAACTCAGATATCATGAAAACAAATTCTCACTCTTCACAGCAAAAGCCTATAGTGACCAGTCCCAAACAAGCACAACCAAGCAGTATAAACTTGGATCACACCATTGAATTTTGGTTGTAGGGTTAGGGAAAATGAATTGTATTGTCAGATTTCTCAATCCATTTATTCAAGCTGACAAGGTTGAGTGTCACTGATAGACCATTCATCTAATTCTGTTCCTCTTCTTTTTTTTCTTGTCAGAGGAAATGACCCCACTTATCCTTGCAACACAACAGCAGTTCAGTTACACTCACATCTGTGCAGGAGCTTCTGCCTTTGGAAAGGTGAGTTTGAGATAATTCAATATCATGGTAAAAAAAGTTTTTTTATTCAACAGTTCAGCTTTCATATGTTCTGTAAGCCATAGTTATGGTGAACCAATATGGATTTTTTTAGGGCCAATACTGCAAAATACCAAAAACATATTTTCCATCACCCTAATAACTGTCAAGCAGCTGGAGAAAAAATAATCCTGGAGAAAAATATACATCCACCTGTGCATTAGCAGACAGGAGTCAAAATTCAACTATTCATGCACGATATTGATGATATTAATCCCAAATTGCAAATTGTGTTTTTCTCTGTGAAAGTGTATGAATTGTGAACTGAATTGAAGTGCCTCTTTTGCCTCCAGATGCTTTTGTGTGATCAGAGTGGATGTTTTGTTCTTCACTTACGTTTCCTCTGCAGAATCTGCTTCCCAGAGTGGCTGCCAAGCTGGATGTCGCCCCAGTTTCAGATATTATTGAGATCAAGTCTCCAGACACCTTTGTCAGAACCATTTATGCTGGTAAGCCCTGATACTAAATGATGAAGTCACATTTACTTTTAAATCTCTGTATTTTTTTCAATGTTTTCAGAGGTTTCAGAAGTACTTAATTATGGTACAGCCTTTGTGTGATCGAGATGCAAAAAAAGGACCTCTTATTATTATTCCCAATCTGATCTGAATGGTTTTATTAGTTTTATACTACTTGTCATATCAGTGATACATGAATGACTTTTACAGGAAATGCCCTCAGCACAGTTAAGTGTAACGAGCCAGTCAAGATCTTCACTGTAAGAGGAACGTCCTTTGAAGCAGCTGCAACAGAGGGAGGAAGTGCTCCATCAGAAGCTGGTACACTGACACTCAGAGGGATCTCTCACATTCATACAAACCCACCTTTTTTATTTGTTGTTAATCATTGCAATTTGAATTGAATAATAATATTCTTCCACTGCATATCTGATCCCCTGCTCTGTTGAACACAGTTGATGCATCTGCTCCCACTGGAGTTTCTGAGTGGCTTGAACAGACTTTGACTAAGAGTGACCGTCCAGAGCTGACCAGCGCTAAAGTCGTCGTGTCAGGAGGTGAGAAGAATTTTACATTATTTTGTTTTCTTTTTAGTTATTAGAGTTGAGTTCATGTGAGGGCTTTTTAAGAGATCTTGGAAATGTTTCACTTCTATACATATACCTGATGGTAATCCATGATTTAAAATTAGATTATCAGTGCTATTTATTTCTATCTACTGTTGCAGTAGTCCCTATGATAACACCTTGTGGACCAACAGAGTTTTGCAGTGAGAAGAGAGATCTGTGTTTTTCTCTCCTGGAATGATTTCTAGGATTAATTTTGTAGTAATGGTGGACACTGGAGTCATACTGAGAAACAGAGAAAGTCCAGAAGAGCAGAGAAAAACTATAAAGAAGAGTGGTAGCGCACAGGCTAAAAGCTTAAACACTAAGCTATTTGTTATAATTTGCAGTACAATCCTACCTCTGCTATATCACTGCATTGAATTGTGTGTAATTTTTTTGTAGATAGTTGAGATTAATTATTTCTTTTTCCACAAAATGACATTTTCCTTTCTCTTCTAAAGGAAGGGGCCTGAAAAGCGGCGATAACTTCAAGCTGCTCTACGACCTTGCAGACAAGTTGAATGCTGCAGGTAGAACTTCATTTTCATTTCAAGTTATGATTTACACAAACATTTTTTTATTACAATCATCATTTTTAAACATCATGTATGTTTGTTTTTCAGTCGGTGCATCCAGAGCTGCAGTGGATGCTGGGTATGTCCCCAATGACATGCAGGTTGGACAGACAGGCAAAATTGTAGCACCAGTAAGTTATTCTTTTATTTATACCTTGATTGAAATTTATTTAAATTGATGCATCAGATCAAGAAACTATTCAGTGGAAAGTTTTTGAATGGTGAATGGAAACACTTCACTTTCAATATCAGAGTGAACAAATCTGTTGCTATTGACAAACGTCTCATCCTGTTACAATGAATGCCTGCTCAGTATGAACAGAGTGGATGCTCTGCCCTTATAAAAAGGTTAAACTCCCATTATGATCCATGTGACCCAGCCGAGTTACCCCAGCTGTGATTACTCACACATTAGGCTCTGCAAAATGTACTTGATGGCACACTTAGAAGCCTAAATGGTTTAGTGGATCCATTACAGCAGGGTGTGTAGTGGATGTCTGGTCGGAGCCTCAGGTTAGGCTGGACTTGTCCAAATTAGATTTTCAGAATGTTTTGAGAGGCTTGTTGAATTTGGTTAAATATACTTTAAATCTAGTTTGTGTTTTTAACCTCACAAGGCTCCAAGTGTTTAAAGTGTGCGGAGAACGCTCTGAACTACATAAATCTTTAGAAAGATGTCTGAAGTTTCAGAATCATCTCCCAAAGCAGGAACCTTAAGGAACCTTTCTTTGTCAGGAGTGTTAAAAAAAAACAAAAACAAATGAAGTTAGCAAAATATATGTACTGTTGGAACAGACAAACTAAATGAAATGTGGCTGAAATTGGAAATTGTTTGAGGCTCCCAGCTCTTAACTCACAGGAGATGTGCAGACGTTTTTGCCAGTGACTGGATTGTAGAAATGAATCCTTGTGCATTTTTCCCTGGGTCAAAAACTATTCCGCTCACAACATGATGTTCTACTCTTCTCAGACATAGGCTGCTACATTAAATTAGCTCTAAAATATTCATAC
The DNA here is from genome assembly GCA_008086565.1 of Thalassoma bifasciatum. Classification (NCBI taxonomy): domain Eukaryota; kingdom Metazoa; phylum Chordata; class Actinopteri; order Labriformes; family Labridae; genus Thalassoma; species Thalassoma bifasciatum. Next base: position 91,956 of record RPOG01000206.1, read on the forward strand.
TGCACTGCATTGAATTGAGAAGCAGAGTTGGTTTTCCCAGAGGGGGTTGGGGGCTGCTGACCCATTGCACCTACACTCTGGCAACTCTCTGACAGACTACACCCTGAATTATGGAGCCATCAGTCGGCTCTGCTGTATAGTCTTTCTGTGGTGTATCTGATATTTGACTTCATGTCCACATGCAAGTAACACATCTTTTCTTTATGTGTCCACAGGAGTTGTACATTGCCGTTGGGATCTCTGGAGCCATCCAACACTTGGCTGGAATGAAAGACAGCAAGGTATTATCTTTTTGTCCCATATATCAAAGACAGAAAAAAAACCTCAGTTGTTTTTAACTTCATGAAAATTAGCCACAACCGTGTTCTGTTTTGTCACAGCCATTGGGCGAAATGACTAGGAAATAAATCAATTCCGAAACAAATAAATTGATGACTAAAATGTTAGTGTCCACAAAATGAGAACACAACACACACAGAATAATCATATCATGTTCTGTTTTTATCCAGACCATTGTTGCTATCAACAAGGACCCAGAGGCTCCAATTTTCCAGGTGGCTGACTATGGCTTGGTGGCAGACCTTTTCAAGGTGAGTTGCTGCTTCAGTAATGTTGCTGTGTGATCTTAAGCTAGGTAACACCCAAACAGCAAGGTAAAACACTCAGGATGCCAGTTTTAGCAGACTTTCCCAGCACGTTTCCCCAGTTGAGCATCTGGAGTGACAGAATATAACATTTGCATTCTTACTGATAAATTTTGCACGATGCCTTGTTCCACCTAATGGAAATGTGCAACTATTGAATTATTAACATCGTGAATTAATCAGGGGATAGCTGTGGCTGAACTTGCCATGAACAAAGAAACACATCAGCATTGCAGAAAATATAAAAATTGATCAGTAGGACTGATAAGGTGGCTTTACTTCTTCAATCAGCCTCTTCTCACCAGGCCTTTTACATGACTGTTGATTTCTTGTATCTCACTCGAAGCTGAGTAGAGTGAGCCGGGGTGTTAGGAAAACCATTAGTGAGGTGTAGCACTACTCATGAAAACCTTGTGTGCTATATTCTTGTGTGTGTCCTGTCAGTGATGTGTTATTTAGCCCCTCAGCTGGGCTTGAGCACCACAGGTGTCCTGACAAACTCTGTCAGAGTGGTTAGTAATAACAGAGAGTTGTGACCTGCTTGGAGAGATCAGCTTACACATGATCACTCCTCAGATGGCTGATTAAAATGGATGAACTCTCTACTTTTTCCTCAAATGGACAATTGATACCCCAACCCAACTTGGGCATTGACTGATTATACAGTCAAGTATACTGCTTGACTCATAGGGAATGCCAATGGAATAAGTTTATCAAGAATATATGCAAGTGGGCTTCATTTAGGAGTAAAGTGTTCAGGACCATTATACATTGAATTTTATATCTACTTTTGTTTCCTTTCCAGGCGGTTCCTGAGATGACTGAAGCCCTGAGCAAGTAAAGAGAAACAAAGTACTACAAAACTTTAAGACCCAAGCCCACAGGAAGAAGAAAACATTGGACACTGAAAGCAATGCCTTAATATATTTCCTAAGCTGTGGACTTTCATGTACTTTGTTTGCATTCAGAATTTCAACATCTTCTGTCAAACTGAAAACAGCAGACCATAATCAAGCTAAAAATAAGCCCTTAAGTGTATTATTTGCCTGTTGTAATAGTTGTTGCCATTAATTTCTCAATTTTCTAATGCTGTAAAAGATATTGCCGGGGAGTGCTTGATTTGGGTCTTGGCATTAAACTCTGAGATGTTGATTGTGAGATGTAGATCATAATGGTGATACAGAGGATTTTACTCATTCTCCTGCTCTTGCAGAGTCGTGTATTAAACTGAAAACTCATGACTACTTCTCTTTTTCCACATTTTCTTTATTGGATTAATTTTACAATGCCCTCTTTTCCTAATCGAGATCAAAAATGCCAGCTAACATCTCAATTATAAGTTTCTATCAGAGGCACATTCTGTAGTATCATGCTTGAATTTCCTGAAGAAGTTTTCTTGTCCTCACTTTGTTTTTGCTGTGAAATTATAATCAAACCAATCCTGAAATATTTACACAGCCTCAAAATATTAAAGTCATTAGAAAGGTGATGTTTTGGACCTGAATCATGGAAAAATTACCATATACAGGTAGGTTTCAGTCAAATACATGTGTGAAGGACATGCTGTTCTTGCAAAATCTCATTAAGCACTGGTTTTAGTTAAAGTACCATGATAAAAACTCTTTAACTAACGGTTTGAATCATCCACCAGTGAAAAGTTTGACCTACTCTTTACATTTATAGTTTTGATAAAAATGCTAACATTACTAATATAGAAAGACAAAGATAAGAAAGGTGTGATCCAATGTACCCTGCTGAAAAGGACTGCTCTCTGTGTTCTTGAAGACACTAAACCAACTTAAAAGAGCAGATCCACCTGGAGGTCTGATGGATCCATACCTTGTAGCTTGCAGGAATTTATTCATTGTTTCTTGCCCTTGAGTCATGATCTGAACAGTCCAGCATCTCCTTGTTGTCATAGAAATCGATTCACAACTTAGCCAGATATTTTCTGCAAAAACCAGGAGTCTGAAAATGTCAGGCTTGAGCCCTTTTGCTGGTTTATCTTGGTAAATTTATCATAAAACTAAAAAAGAAAAAAAGGTTTTCTGAAAGTTGATTCCTGATAAGTGGTGCCTCATAATCAGCTCTGCTTCCATCTTCTTTTGTTTTTGTGCTGCTATGGAGGGTTCGTCCTCTCATCCTCTCATTTCAGAGGTTCTGCCATAAACGAGCCCAGGACTCTAAACACCTAAGTTTCAGAGAGTTAATCTTGCAGGTGTTCTGAAGAATGAGTCACATGAAGCTCGACATGTCAGGCAGAGTCTTACGTTTCTGAAAGGCGGCTAACTGGAGTATCTACTGGCTCCATCATCCTGTATTTCTCCTCGAGAAGGGGCTCGTTGCTCTGGAGATGGATCAGAGGTTTGGAGTGCAGCCCAACTCTGCTCTCCTGGTTCCTCTTATTGTAGATGTTGAGCCTGTGCTCCAGCTCGGGGCTGGTTTTGGTAGAACCAGCTGGGCTGGGTGGTTTCAGGTTAACAGGGTCTAGGCCCTTCTGTGTGAGACAGGAGTCCTCAGACAGAGAGGAGAGCAGCTCCTGCACCACAGCGCTGGGACTCCCTCGGGGCTGAGTGCCCAATGCCAGAGGGCTGCTGTAGGGCGGAGGGTAGCAGCGTTGGTCGCTGTAATCCGTGGAGGTTGAGGCCTCTCGCACTGTGGAGCTGCAGTCTGTGGTGGAGCCCAGTGTGTGGCTACTGACGCTGTGCTGGCGGGCGCTGAAGCTGGTGCGGGACACTGTGGTGGTGGAGGCTTCGCTGACTGAGCTGCCTGTTCGCTGCAGACAGCTGGATAGCACTGCGTCAGCGCTCACTAAAGAGGAGGGGAGCTGGCTGGGGTTGTTGGGCAGGTGCACGTCTATGGCTGCAGTGGTGATGACTCGAGCAGGGTCCGGGATTCCCATATCTGCAAAACAATAACAGGAGGACCTGAAACACTGTTGCTACATGAGCTAAGAAAAGAAACAGGAGTAAGGTAACCATACCTCCTTTTTTGCCTGGACATGTCCTTCTTTTTGACCCTAAAATTATGCCCCAAGTTATTTCATAAAATTCCCTGAAATGTTAACGTTTCTCCTAAGCTTGTCCCCTTGATAATATTAATAATAAAGTGCTACACTGGGCTACTGGCACTATTCCAAACACTGACCTGTCAAGATGTTGAGCATGCACGAGGCATGGTTCTTATTAAGTCTGAATTTGAGGACAAAATACAACATTTTTGGTTGAAAAGTCTAAATTATGAGGTACCATGGTAAGTTTTTGATTGAAAAGATGAAATAAAAAGTCAAATTCTGAGATTAAAAAAAAAAAAACAATAAAAATTTGGGATGAAAAGTAAATACCAGAGGTTGATCAAGTCAAAATTTTGAAAATAAAGACAAAATTACGTAACAAAAAGACAAAAGTTTGAGATTAAAAGTTGATTTTTTTTTACTCCTGATCTCATGAATTTGACTTTCATCTCAAAACTTGATATAATGTGGGCAAAAGAAAAAAAAGAGTCAACAAAGCCAGTTTTTCAGCTTATTCTTCTTCACTGGCTGAAATGGGTTTTTTTTTTGTTTTTTTTTTTAATGTGAACATTCCTGAAAATTTTCACCTCAAACAGAAAATGATTGTTCTGAATAGATGTACTCGTTATGAAGCTACTTTCTCATCTTTGAGTATCTCTGGGTATTTCTGCAGGATAGGGTGTCGTCTTTGGGGGATTTTAGAATATGGTCACCCTAAGCAGGATGCAGTGGAAGCTCACCACTGCTCGGCTCACTGTAGTACTGGCTGATGTAGTTGTTCATGTCATCTTGACCGTGGTGATCTGAAAAGGAAAGAAATGAACACTTAGTGTGCTTTAACGACAAAGTAAAACCAGCTTTTTAGGTAGCTCTGGCATAGATGATGTGACCTTTTATCTCTCAATGCCATTTCCTGTGCTGAGAACTAAAATTCAGCCAATACAAAGGATTCATGTAATAAAAGCAAGTTCAAAGAAAATATTTATTCTCAGTGAAAAAAAGGGTTTGCTTACTATTATTGTTTTTTATTGCACAAGACAGGACATAGACGAATAGAATGAGTCCATCAGTTTAATTGTTTCTTGCAGAGAGGGTTTAGGATTTTGTATGAAAAGTAAGATGTCATTGGCTTTTAAACTAACCTTATGATGTGTTTTGGGTGTTTGAATGCCTTTAAAGAAGGGGTTCTGATGGATGGCAGCTGCTAGTGTTGGATGAACATGGTGAATAATGAGCGAGAGAGTGGGCATCCTTGCAGTTTGAGAGGTTGTGATGTTAATCTATTAGCGGTGACAATGGCTAAAGGTTAAGTGTAAAATAGTTTGATCCAGTTAATTAATAACTCTGGGATCATTTCTTCATCTTGTGTTTGCTGGTATTTATCTCAATGAATTTTCAGCTTTTGTTGAGAGAAATCTATAATTATTGAGTGTTGATAAAGGATAATCAGTAAGAGATACCCTTGATTAAGATATCTTGCAAATATCCTGAACCAGTCAAAGTGTCTTTCCTAAGTGCTGAGGTCCCACAGGACTGTCAGATATCCTTTATTCATTTATGTTTGTGATTCACAAATTAATTTCATGAGCTTTTCCCAAGAGAGGCTGCTCATTGTTCAGCCCTATCTGTGACAGAGACCATGTCCAGATGATCAATGTGACATAAAGAGCAGCTCCAGTTAAAAGGATGTCTGACAAGCAACACCATAGCTCCCTTGCATGACCAGTCACACTATGATTTATGGCTTTGATAAAAGAAAAGCCTCCTTGTTTTGAGCCCTGACATCACCTGCACTGACAGTGCTTTGTTGCTACAGGCTGGGTAAGTTATGACCTGTCACTGTGCAAGGGGTTTGTAGTCCATCTGAGTATGACAGCAGAATTTTGATGCGAATGAGATGAAAATTTTTAAAAGAGAACACCAACAGTGTTGGTAAAGTACATACACTGTCCTGTTTCACAGCCGGGACCTGATGACTTTCTGTGTCAGATTCGCAGTTATACATATTGTGTAATTTTAAGAAAACAATCCTGCATGTGACAGTGTTATGATATTTATGATTTTTGTCATCTGTGATTATCCTTAAGAACTGAACGATCAAGCCTGCAAAATTTGAATATTTTTTCTCACATTTCTTACATCTTTTGGCTAAAAAAAGCTACACTCACCAGGGACACTGAGTAACCATCCACATCCATAGCCAGTATGCACAGGGGTCACAAAACACCTGTTATTTTAAGGAGTTCAGTTTTCCAGGCAATTTACCTGTAGCCCCTCCAGGCTCCCTGGTCTTATTTGGCGCATGAGGTTCTGAGGTCCCTGAGGCCAGTCCATCCACCTCCTGGAAACTGCTGCTCTGTTTACCCCACATATGGTGGATCTGCATGGCTGCCTCACGCTCTGCTACCAAATCCAGGTCCTGCTGGGCCAGGTGGGCCCTCAGCTGCCTGATTTCAAACTAAAAAGAGAGACGGACAAATAGGAGAGCTGCAGAGAGCACATGTGAAATATCCAGAGGAGAGAAATTCCAATGGACAGGTCGAAACAAATGACATAGCATATAATGTATTTGCTAATATTCACTCCATGTTGAAGCATTTTATTTGCAGGTTATTTCTTATTTTGAATACAAAGCTTGAATTATAGACCATTATTACAAATATAATAAAATGTGATCTTCCACACTCTCCTCCTTTTGTTGTTTGATATCTGAGAAATAAACATCTTTCAGTAACAGCTCTTGCAATCACATTTAGGCTGCGAAGTCAGACGACTCAAAGCGATCACAGAACTCCTATTATTAAATTGTAAAGAAGTCAACAGACTGCTTAAAGATAATGTTTGGTGCTAGCTATCTGATACCCATAAGACTTATTTAAAAGTAAAGTAAATGAGTGCACTCCTGTTTTTGACATTTAACTTTGTCGTCACATTGCCCTTTGCTGCCCTCCTCTGGTTACAGGCAGCTAAAGCATTAAAGCCAGGTGATGATTGAGAAATTTAAAACATAAAAAGAGACATACTGCCTGCTCCTGGCAGATCTGGGTGAGACGGTCAAGCTGCTCCTCCCTCACTGCTTTGGCTTTTTCATACTGCTGTATCTCCATCTCCATCTCCAACTTCACTTGCAGAACATAGGCTGAAACAACAAAGCATGCTGTTGCTATTTTTACACTGTTAAACATTCACTGGCACATCATGAAAAAGTTATTTTCTCTTTCATCTGTTTCATTGTCATATTGATGAAGAACTGCACAAATTTACACTTTGTACTGTTGGATCTTAAAAAGGCTCTAAGTTGAGTTTTGAAATGCTTCCAACATTACTGGCATGACAAGGAGATCTCAGTGGAGCACGCACCTTCAGGATCGGCTTTTTCCTTCAATGAAACAATGGAGCTTCAGGTTGTGCAAGGGCGATAAATGCCAAAAGGCTATGTAAAGATGTTGCAGGGGCATCCTTCATGACTGAGGACCTTGGTCTCGATTAAACAAGTCCAAAATGCCTGCCCAACAAAGGACTTCTTCTGGAAGAATAAGCTCACTCTCTTGGACCATCTTGCCTGTTCCCCTGATCTAAATCACTTTGAGAACATTTTGAAGAGGATGGCAAGGGGAGTTTACAAACATGGAAATCAGTTCAAGATAGTGGATGTGATCCATGAAGCCACTTCACTACGATGAGAAACTTTCCCAGCCTCCTAGAAAAAACACTTGTTTCAAGCCCACTGAATTTTTTGAAGAAGTGGTGATGCTAGTCATTACTAAGTCCTTTTGTGAAACTTTTTTTTCCTAATTCAGAGTTTTTTGGGGGCGTTATTTGAGCTGTGCTCTTTAAGTTTTGATCAACTGCTGATCAACCAGTTTTTTGTTTTTTTTTTGTTTAAAGATATTTTTGGGCTTTTCTGCCTTTAATCAGATAGGGGAGGACAGTGGATAGAGCAGGAAATGGGGTGAGAGAGTGGGGAGTGACATGCGGGAAACAGGCCACAGGCGGGAATCAAACCCGGGCCACCCGCTCGAGGGCAAGCCTCATGGTGCGCGGCCATATCCACTAGGCCATCTGCGCCCCAGATCAACCAGTTTTATTCATATTAATTGTTGTTTCCCAGAAACTGCTTACTTGATTTGTTTAGTCACTTGCCCCTTTTAGTTTTGAAACTCTTCTGAAAACCTTTTTTAAGATCCGACAATGAAATATGAGAATTTTGTGCAAGTTTTCAACTGGTCCTAAGATTTAAATCAAGTGTGTCTACGTCTTAGAAAAAAAGAACGCCACAAGGGGGAGCACCTTTGTAAAAGAAAGCATTCTCCCCCTCCACTGAATACCTGAAGCATTTTGTATGCATGTATGATAAAAGAGATGCATGTTGCAATACTAAATGAGCTTGACATTTGAAGTCCAATTTACATTCCTGGTCTGAATTTCTTTTAACATGAAAAAAAAGAAAAAGAAGAAGACGAAGAAGAAAGGAATTAAAAAAGAAAGCCACTTGTGGTACCAGGAATAGCGCATCATTTGCCCCAGGTATCTCCATCTCAAGGTCCAACTTTAAAATGCTTCAATGACATTCAAGGGCAAAACCCCATGCAGTTTACTCCAGTCCTGCTCCTGATTGTAACTGAGATGAGCTGTTGTATTTCAGCTCTTTGTTGCATAAAGCTGATCTGTACCTCATCCTAATGGCAACTCCTTAGCATATCATTTAGAAGTTAATCCATGAAATATATAACACACATCCAAATTGAAATCAAAAAGAAACCGGTCTGGATGGTGAATAAATAGATAAAATAAATAAAAGTGCTCCCTTGGTCTTAATAGCTCAGGCCATGTGTGCTGAGGTGGAGCTTTAGAAAGCTCTGGGTTAATTTAACTCCTTATGGTTATAAGAGTTAATTCATAGTTATTTTAAGACACTAAACATACAAATGTCAATTTTTTAACACTGAAAACCATGAGCGTAACAACATTTCCAAACAGAGCAGCACAGTTACTATCAGGTCACAGCCGGTGTAAATATTTCATTCTAACTGCACTGGGCTGTTATCATCAGTGTTAGTGAATGAGCTGTTGTTTGCCACAAGGTTCATCTAAATAGAAAGGGTCTGCCTATCTTAAAATTAATGAGTAATAGCAAAAACACGAAGACACCGTTTTCTCTGCATCACAGGTGAGTGCGCACTCAACCCTTTGTGCATGCTTTGTGAATTAGTGTATGTCTTTTTGGCTCATTTGCACAGGTTTGTGAGTGCAAATCTTTAGTGAATCAGAGCCTGAGCGTTTTTGACATCACTGAGAGCACATTGCCATATTTATCTCTGTGACCTCAGAGTAGAGGACAGTAGAAGCTCCTCCCATCCTCACCGTCAATGATCCTCTTGACCCTCCAGATGCGCAGTGTGATGATGAGGCCGATAGCATCCCAGGGGCTGCTGGGGCCGTTGGCCACTGTGGAGGCCACCATGGGGGCCAGAGAAAGAACGATGACAGCTCCATCAAACACCTGAGAAATACACAGACACCCACAGAAACACATGGTTACTGGTATGTCTGTTCGCTTCCACTGCAGTTTGACATTGAGGGAATGACTTTGCAGTAAAGGGGCCCAGAGTAACAGCACCAACGGGACCCATGGGAGCTTACCTCCACTTTGTTCTCTATGTAATCCCATATCCCCAACACCACGATCCTGAACACCGTCTGAGACAGACAGAAGGACGCAGACAGGAAAGGAGTACAGGTTGCTCACAAGGTAAAACTGAAATAAATACAGACTAACACATTCTGTATCCAATTATATGATCAAGAAACACAAGTTGAAATAACATGTGCAACTAAAACTCTGATTTTATTCATCCTTGCATAGCTACTCCATTTATGACATCATATTCTTCCCAAGTGTCTGGATAGGATTTCATTCAAACAATCAGAGATTCTGCAAGTAGCTGGTTGTGCTGATGCAGCAGGGGCTGTAGAGGGCAAACCACTCTCTCCCTGTCTCTGTTTATCTGCTACATCCATCCTCTAAACCCCCATCCTCATTTCACATATCCAAGGTTGCACTAGAGGGAGAGAGAAAAAACCCACTCCCTGTGGTTTCTTCTCAGTCAATGTATAACCAAGGGGTGGCTATTATTGATAAGTAAAACTTCAGCTTCACAAAAGTCAGCAGTGGGGTGTTCTGGTGTAGGGAACTAAGACAAATGTGGCTTGCTGTAAAGAAAATGGAAATCAATAGAGCACACCTGCAGCCTTGAAATTATTTAAAACTAGCAGAACAGAAAAGGGTCCATCTGCATTTTAAAGTGTTTGTGCTGCAAATCAATGGAAAAACCTGAGGGGGGATCGGCTGTGTTGGCTCTGATAAAAGCAGTGATTCATGTTTTCTTAAATCTGAACACTGATGTTGGTATGTTGTGTGTTTTGGCTGTCACTTCTGCTAAGTACACTTCTAATGGGGCTGTACACCACTTCACCTCTCCCCATCAAAATCGAATCAAGCAGTGACAGAGGGCATGGAGCATTTCATTGGGTTGTTAGTATTCTAATGAGAAGCTGTTGGTGGACTTCAGTGGCCTCACATACTGCACAACATAGCACTAACGGATAGGCCGCTGCCTCAGCTGTAAGTGAGACTGAGGAAACACAGAGACTCACCTCAGTAAAAAACACAGAGAGAATAGCCAGGCTGATCCAGTGGATGATGCTGGCAAACTGGAAAGCATTATTAACTGTGGGATTAAAACAGAAACACATGAAAATGAGAACGTATTTATTTAAGGATAGATTCTGTAACATCGAAAGCAGTATAACAGTCCAATTTTGCATAATTCAAATTCACAGACAGAAAGAAACATCCATTATAATTCACCAAGTACTGTACATGAATGTGTCAATATCATTCTGTTTATTTATAAGGCTAATTGTGCACAGCCTCAAGAAGTGCTCAGCTGTCAGCAGAGACATTTCTCTTCATGCACCACCTCTCTCCCATTTGTCTTTGTTTGCTGTGTTCAGTGATCTGTCTATCAGTCTATTCATCTTCCTCCATTCCTCCCCACATTCATCCTCCAGCCAACTCTGGATTACCCGATTTCTTTGTCTGCTTATCCCCCTTCATGCATTTGTCTTACTCCTCTTTGTCTGCCCTGTCAGTCGCTCACTTAGTCCCAGGAGACGGGTAAAGACTTGACAGCATTTGGATATTGCAGGAGCAACAATCCTGCCAAAGTGCTCTTCACTTAGCCTTGTGACACCAATTGGGACCTCAGATTCTCAAATTATGATATATGACGACGTCGCCACTGTGCCAGATGATACAGATGGAGGTGACAGAGGCGTTATATGAGAATGAGTTGAAACTTAGTTTAACTGAAATTTTAGCGGAAATAAAATAACACTATTGAGAGTATTGTCAGAGGCTCATAGATAACAAAAGCCCAAAAGCCCAAATAAAACAATGGAGTAGATGTAAAGGTCCAAAAGAGAGTTCAGAAGCTGGTACACACTCTGAACAAAGTTATTCGTATGTTGTTGATCTATTGTGCACTGTCATATCCTGAAAAGTATTTTTTTTTCTTTTTTATTATGGGCTAGTATACATCTAGAAAAGCATTGTGCCATGTCATTATATGATATCATGCTGCAGCCTACAGTATCATATCAACTGTCATACTGTATTGTATCATTGTGTTTGTTGGAGCCCAATATGAAACTGACCCACAACGTAACATGTTGTTATGTTGCGAGGAAAAAGTTACAAGCTTTGGGCTCAGTATCTGCTACCTTATCAACCTGTTATCACATTTCAGGTTTTATTACATTTTTTAAATTATATTTTAGGTTATGTTACAAATTGAGCTCTAACATATGCTGTATTGTGTCATATCACTTTGTATCATACTGTATTAATATGTACAATACATAATTGGAGTTTTTAAAAAATTAAAACCTTATGCAAAGTCAAATAATCCTTTTCTTATTTTAATGAGTATGGCGTACATCTCATCAAAATCAGAAAGACTGAAGAGTCACTTCAGCTAACATTGTTCATGTGGAAGGTAAAAGTCAACATTCAGTTCACATGAGGATCATTACATGTTTTCTTATTTTAGGAGTAGGGCTGTCCTGGTCATTTTGATCTTATTAAAAGGGAAACTTCACATCAGTGATGTATTTTTGTCAAACTCTTCTACGTTCAGGAAATAAATTATATTTTTTTATATTTCTGTTTTCAATTATTGAGCTGAAACTTCAAGCCCACACCTTGTCATGTTAGCACAGGATTGATCTGTGTCTTATATTTTTTGCTTTAGCTGTAAACTTTACTTAATCATTAGTTTGAGGTCCATGCCTTTATTTACTTGCTGTTTAACTATTGTATAACAATTATGCTGAGAAGCCCACTTTTACCCTCCTTCAGATTGTAATGCAAGTCAAGTCCACACACTAAGTATAACAGACCTTGTCAGAACCATGTCCTTGAATCCACATCCTTATGATCGATACTCGATATAAAGCACTCAGTACAACAAGGGCACTCACACTGTAACAGCTTGGTGTCTATGAGCAGTTCCAGTGTCAGCAGCACCACCACCAGAATGACACAGGCCACCAGGAAACAGTTAAAACCTGCTGACAGCAGACAGACCTGCCACAGTGCTGCCCTGCGCCCGCAGCATGGCTTCAGCCAGTTTGACCTGAAGAGAGGGCAGAAAGAGATGGAGAGGAATGAAGTTAGAAGCTTTGGGAACAAAAGTAAAAAGGAGGTTACTTTGCTCATTACTCAAATTAAAAACATTAACGTTATCTAAACTGTTTGCATTCCAGTTGTCCATGACATGCATAAGACTCAACCAATTTCATTTGTTATGGAGGATGTTAATGACATACCAGAAAAGTTGAGTACTCCAAAAAGTAAATGTGCTCTGGTTTTAACATCTTTCAAAAAGGAGCAGATGTAAAAAGACTTGACTTTATGATATCTATTATGCATGAATTATGTAGCAGTGGCTCTGAATCAACATTTATGCTGTATAGCAATTTGTCCTCAGTATTCATGGTGATATATACAGCGTTTCCACCATTCTACAGAAATAGGCAAAATTCAGGGTTGGAATTTGAGTGAAATATATATCTCATTTGGGAAAAAAACTTTTACCATATTCATGTTGCACCAGATCCAAGGGGCTTGTATATGGTTAGAGAACAGTCAACTTTCACAAAATATTGTCAAAATTTCCCTTAAAGTCTCCCAAAATTGATCATTACCAAAACACAGAAACACATGAGAATAAAAAGAATTCTATTAGACTGTTATTATTTTTTTTCTGTTCTCCACTGTACAGAGTATTTTGAAAGGATTTAACATTTATTTTCTCTATATTTGTCAAAATCTGAATGCTATTTTTCCTTGTAAAATATATAAAATTAATCATATTGACTCCATAAGTCATCATTGCTTAAGATACTCATACAATTAATCAATTAAAATCATATAATCTTGTTTGATAAATCAATACATTTTATTTTTGTTAAAACAGCTGTTGTTTTAGTAGTGACATGAAAACTTGGGACAGGATTTTTTCTCTAAAAACCTGTAATTTAAAAAGTATCTACAACATTAATTTGAATCTTTCAACTTCCCTGTCAAAGAAAACAAAAAAGATCAATTAAAATACAGTATCTAGGAAAAAGGTAACAATTATTCAAATGTTATTTTAATTAACTGAAATTTGGGAGTAAGAGGTTACGACAGCCACCTCCCAATAGAAAGTGAAACATGAAAGATGATTTTTATACATTCATTTTAATGGCATCTCAATTAACGTCTTGCGATAGAATAGATCATAACATGATATTTGTATGTATATAAGGTCTGAACACTTGTTTATCTCAAAGTATGTTTATCATTGTGGGACAGCACCTAGAACACATTAAAATGACCCATTTATATTTTTGCTGCTTTCTTTACATCCAAATGAAATCAGTCATCCCATCATCTTCTACAACTGTTCTCTTCCCATTAAAGCTCACTGTTGAACAGGCATTGGATTGTTTTTGTATATCTTTGGCAACTGATTATAAGACATCTGCTGTAGTCCTCTCTCGAGCGCTGAATCATTTCTGTCTGATCAGAACATGCCTGTTTTTATACCAGCACACTTTATGCTCTTTCCCTCTATGCTGCTGGGCCAAGACACAGGAAAAGTGTTTTTCTGAATGCCCAACATGGTAACTATTTTGTTAACAGATAGACAAGTGCTTCGCCCACAGGCTCTTCTTTGTGAGCGCTAGCTGACTGGGTGGTAACTGCATGCTGTATAGTTCTCCCTGCGCAACTCAGAAGTGCATGTATACACCGTCTGGAAAGTGCAGCCACTCATAGCCCGAAAAGATTGGATGGCTGTGGGGTATGCCTTCATCATCAATGCCTTTTTCATGACTATGTAAGTGCTGTGATATTTACATGCCTGGCTGTCATCTCATGGAGCATCAAAATGGTCAGATGTGGGAGACAAATGGTTTTAAAATAAGCCACTTCCTGACCCCTGAAAGTGTTTTACACATTCTTAAACTGCCACATCTTTCTCATTGCAATATATTTTCCATCGGTCGAGTATACTGGTGCCCCTTGTGTGCTTGCTCCTTGTCAAAGGACATTGTGCCAGAAGATATGAGTGTCACACATGCCTTAAATCCATCCCTGCTCCCCCTTCAACTTCCTTCAGCCAGAGATTGTGACTGACTGGGACTCAGGGGGATTTGTGGTCAATAAATAATGACAAATCTCCAGAAGTCACCCAGGGCTCTTCCTTTCTGGTAGAGCCTTGCTTTCCACACCAACACTACTCAGGTGTGCTCTAAGAAAGCAACACACAGACAAGAAGGTGCGTGTGTGTGTGTGTGTGTGTGTGTGTGTGTGTGTGTGTGTGTGCTACTATTCAATGTCACCTGTCACCCACAGAGGAAAGCTACAGGCAAAGTCTGTCAAAGGACAAGAGAGAATACTTTTTTTCTCTATCCCCTCTTGGTTTAGCTCAGAGGAAAGGGGGCAAACAATGAGAGGGGAAGCCTGGTTCAGGGGCACCAGGCTGATCTAAAAGTGAACTGGAGAGAGATCCAGGGAGAATTAAGGGAGAGCATAAGAAGAGAGAATAAGGAGAGAGAATAAGGAGAGAGAAGAGAGGGATGTTAATTGTATTTCAGGATCATTTCAGTATATTATTAATAAAGTGTTTATTTTGTTTATTCTACTCAACATGTAATTGCTAACAGTAAATTTAAACAGTAAATCATTTTAGCAATATTTGAATCCCCTGGCTTTACTTTTGTCATTACAAAAACAAATATGTTCAAGTTGCTGAAATCTTGACTCTTCCATTGGTTTAGCAAGAAAAACAGAAATATTGTCATGTGGTGGTATAGATGTTTTTAGCTTATCAATTTATTTACTCATTCCATGAACCTCAGGTGGCTTAAAGGAGGACGTAATGCGTAAAGTTCCTGAAATAAATTCAAGTGAGTTGCTCTGACGAACAGAAATTTCACTGGCTAGTTCTTGGCCAATGTAGCTATGAAAAACAACTTAATGGCTAAATGGACTACAAGACCAAGAACTCAATCAGAAATTGGTGAGCATATTTCTATTTTACCCAAGGTCTATGACAACCAGAACAAGTACACAAAATGTTCAACCAGTCTTCCTTTAAGGATCGACTAGAATGACAGGCTCTTATTTAGCATCACTTTGAATCTGAACCTCTGGTGAGGCACGGTTACATATCCTCATCATCCTCCTCCTACGTCAGCAGAGAGGCTGGAGCTCAGCCACGCTGTGTCAGTGCTCTCCTAGAGGCTAACCACTGCACTCAGCCCTCTGCAGCCACCCTCAGCACTGGCCAGTGCCAACAGATCAGGAGCCTACTCTCAGCCAACACTCAGGGTGACGGAGGAGAAGTGATGGCGTCATTAGCTGATACCAAGGAGGTTTACCCCTGAACCTTTTTGTCTACAAGGAGCAAAGTCAAACTCCATCTGCAGGTGGAAGAGAGCCAAGAAAAAGCAACATTTACCTAATGATACACCTGACACACAGTATGCAGACAGTTTTGGACCATTAGTTAAAATAATGGAAGAGAGACCTCGGTTACCTTAAGGACTGAAAAGCATGATTTAACTCACACTGTGTGGACTCATAATTCATTCAGACCTCTCCCAACAGTCGGGCAGAAAAGGTATTAATTTAATAAACCTGTAAAGAAAAACCCTGTCTGGAAGGGGAGTAAATGGCAGTGATGGATTACTCCAAGCGCTGAAACTTAATTTTAGGGAAATCACTTTAAACCTTGAACGCTGAGGACCTGAAGTATTTATGAAGGAAGTGAGACTGCTTTAGTGGTTGAAGACAGTCACCTCGCTCTCTCCCTGGGTCATGGTAGGAATGGATCGAATGGGCAATAACTTAAGGTTTGGTCATGCACACACACACACACACACACACACACACACACACACACACACACACACACACACACACACACACACACACAGAAAGAACATAATGTGGAGAGGAAATGAGAGATGCAGGGTGGCATGTGCTGCGGACAGGTTCATAAAGACATCAAGAGGCCTGCAGCTGCTGCAGGGACACTGAGGGAAGATTGAAGGGTGCCCGACAGCGGCACACAGTGAGGAGATTAAATCATGTAACTGATCAATAGCAACCTGCCTGAGATGGAAGTGATGGCATGCTGTACATGACACCAGCTGCAGCAGAAAGGCCAGAGAGGAGTGAGCAGACAAAGACATCAACCCGAGTGATGAACACAGAGGAAAGTGTCGGCCCGCTCTGCTGGGGCCCATTCACACAGACAGGATGGAGTTTTGGCTCTGGCCCCAGATAAGTGACTCTCTTATCAGGAGGATCATCTTGTTCATTTTACTGTCCCCTGCAATTGAGAGGGGCTAAAATACAATGTAGACTCATTAGGTGCAAGTTAAATGGAAATTAAATCAGAGGTGCTTCTGTGCTGCTGTGTTAAAGGATGAGGTGGAAGTGCTGCAGAGGGAAAAATACATTCAGTAGTAATGAGTGTGAAAAGACTATCAACTTGTCTACAGTATTGATTGTGACACACATACACAGACATTACCGGCAAAAGAACAACTGCAAACACTAGCCTCTCCTTTAAATTGTTTGCAAAGGAAGGCTTCAAATAGTGTCACTCTGAATGACTTTCAGTGCTGTGCAAGGCCTCTGAATAATTGATGGGGACTCTTGATTGATGTCTTGATTGCACATTTACAACAGAGCAACTTTGCTGGGTAAAAATCTCCAGCAAATCAGGCTACAGATCTGTGGCAGCTGGCACACTATTACATTTGCCTCCAAAGTGATTAAAAAAGACATAGTTCGCTGGCTCCTAAGACCCAAGAGTGGACATTACATTCTGCCTCTCTGACCCATGATACTTCAATTTTTTAAACTTTGACCTATCAGCCACATTCAGGGACACTGCCCACATCTGCTTTTGGTGATATCGGAACATTACACCCATTTCAGTGAAAAAAAAAAACCCAGTGCATTTAATTACAATAACACTCATAAGTAATAACTAACAGCAAACTAACAAAACTCCTTTCACAAAAACAAAGTTTACTTATTATACTTATTAGAGCTTACTGGTCCCAAATAGCAAGGAGAAATAAAAAATACACACCAGTCAAAACCTGAAAAAGGACAAAAGGATGCAAATTTGAAAAAAAGGTGATTTATGTATTTCCAGAGAAAAACTTTCTGAATGTCCTTTAACTAGTATTTCTCAAACTATTTTACTCATGATTTTATAAATGCAGAAATGTGACATTTTGATCACTGGGCAAAGGCTACTAACAAGTTAACATTGTTTAGCAGTTTTGCTTGTTTTTGATTCTGCACTGCAAAAATTGAAATCTAAGCAAGTTATTATTTGTAAAAAAAAAAAAAAAAAGGAAAAAAAAAAAATATATCCTTTTATTCTCCAGAGTCCAGAAAATTTGAAAAGAAAAATTTGCATGTCAAGTTTCTTGAAATTAGAAAGATATCTTAATAAAAAAACATTTTTTTTCTTGCCCCGCTGGCTGATTTTTTTTTTTTAAGTTTTTACTTATTAAAAGTGATTCAGAACTCAATTTTGTCTTTAAATTACTTGAAATAAACTTTTTCCTCAACTTGACAGTCAAATGCGGCTAATAACAAGAATAATAAGAAATTTTTTGCTAAAAATAATAATGACCTGCCTAGATTTCAGTTTTTGCTGTGTAGAAATTACAGTCACATATTTTTCCAATAGCATTATGCCCATTGTATTGATAATGTGTCAAACTATGTTCTGTTCCATCAACAGATGTCACAAATCATTTCGTTTAAAGTGACTCATGTTGTTGTCTTTAAAATCCTATGTGAACTCTAGAGTAAACTTGAACCGATTCACACTGATCCTGCTGAACTCATCTGGCTCAGGCAGAGGGAGAAATGAACCTCACCGTGCACCTGCAGGCTGCTGAACAGGAAAGGGTAGAGGATTTTTTTCTCATTCTATTGAAACTCTCTGTGTTACACCTGTCCCAAAACTAACTTAATACACATGGTGGGAAATTCAATCAAGTCAATTGTAAAGGTTTCCCCCTTTTACAAAAGCACCTCTTGTTCCTGAAAATGAGCAGGCAAGTATTTGCCAAACAAGACTAATTCTAGCTACTGGCTAAACTCTTCCCTGTGTAACCACTGCTGAGTCATCTGAGTTGTCACAGCCAAAAGAAGCAAAGATGTCCTGAGAGTTGAAAACCAGCTAAGCAATAAATATGCTGAATAAAGTGAAGTATCTTGGGCAATCAATTGTACTTCTTAGATTTTCTACATTTCATTGCTATGAATCTCTTACAGTCTCACACCCAAGGAATTGGCAAACACTTTTTCAGCAAATAAACAAATCAAATAAAGGTGGCTAATCAATTACAAATGCCTAAAAAAAACTCTTCATCTTTGGCACTCCCTTTGAGATTTCTTTTTTTTTTTCTATTTCATAAAAATGCATGCAGCTTTCAAGTAGGAGACCTTTTCACCTCTCTGCTCCTTGCATCCTCCAAGCAGAACCAGCACAGGGGCCTCAGAGCTGCTCTTTGCCAGAAAAATGGGCCACAGATCCTCAGCAAATGGAGATGGATGGGGCTCCATGTGCGGAGCAGCAGACAAGCTGTCCCTGATAAATGGATTTTCACCAGGACACTTGATCTCTCTCGCTTTCAGCCTAAAAAGCAATCTCACACTTTGCATGTCTGTGAATATTAACAAACCCTCAAACCCTGCACTCAAATGTCATCCATTGTGTCGCACATGGTGCCAGGCAGGAGAGACAATTTGATGGAGAGGAATGTTTCTCTCTGTGTTTGAAATAGAGTCAGGGGTGGAAGCGGTTGGGGGGCGGGCGGGCGGGGGGGGGATCTTTCTCTCTTTTCAGACATCCATCAACACAGAACAGGTGTAGTATGGCTCTGCTTCCAAAGCCCTGTGAAATAGTGCTGTTGCCAAGATTTATACAAGATTCTGGCAAGACCTCACAGCACTATTTTCTATAGTCCACATGTTTCTGATTATATCACCCACTTCAAACTTCAGTGCCATAAACCCAGCTTTGATTAAATGCATGTTGCTATTTTAATGAGATATCTGCCCGAGGAGTTTTTTTTTATAGGGGAGAACGTGAGCAATATGTTGAACAATTTATCAATCTATACTGGATTTAAGCTTGTCTCATTTCTGACATTTCACCTGTCATTCCACAGCAAAGACTGTCACCTTGTTTCACAGCACAGGCTTAATCCTACAACCTTGTCTTGAATAGACAGATATGACATTTATCAAATTGAGCCATCCCTTGTGATCTGCAGCTTTGTGAATGAAATTACAGAGGAGGGTTGCCTAATCCTGCCCTCCTCCATCTTTCTCTTTATCCCCTCCTCCGCCTCTTCTCTCTTCTAGTCAAAGCGGCAGGTTGACCCATTTGAACCATCTGTCATTGATGCAGAGTCTCACACCCCTCAGTCGGGCCCTCAGAGATCAACAGCATATGCTGCTGCTGCTGATGTAGGCAGGAGGATGATCTGTGGATGATAAACTCAGACATGTGCAGGATGTGCAGACTGGAGCCAGGTAGGGAGGTATTCTTCAAGAGACTATGGAAGCAGCAGCTCACAAAAAGAAAATGAATTATAAACACATGTGACTGCATTCTTCCTTCAACTGCATCACGTGCATATTCCTAATTTTTTATCTATTTGTTATTATAATGTGTATCCATTTTTTGCATATTCAGATATAAGAATCATGACATCACAGGTTCCTCTGTCTAAAAACATCTGCGTTTGTGAAGTAATCAAAAAGACGCAATTAAAAAAGGCAGGTGTTTTGGAATAGAGAAAATACTACAATACAATAGGTGAATAATTTTAAATAACACCTCCTTCACTCTGAACTTTCCAACAAGTTCAAAAGATTTCAGCCAAAATTTATCAATCCCAACTACCATCTCGCTCACCACTGCTCAAAATTTGCAAGTACTGTGTGTGCCCCTTGTGGTCCGCAAGAACATCCACCTCCTACATGATCGCCCACAGCTCCTGATAAAGAGCCACGAGAAGCTGCAATGCAAGCCTAAATGTGCATCACTGGTGTGTTTTCTTTTGCTCATTTTTCCACATCCAAATGCAACAAAAATAGCCAAAAGCCTCATCAAGGCCAAGTTATCAGTTCTTAGTTTTGCATCCTTTGACCACTGGGAAGCTATTCTTTCAGTCTTGATCCATTTTCAGATCCAAACTCAGAGACAGAAAAAGAAAAGAAAAACAAGATATCAAAGACTCAAATTCATCAAATCACCACAATTACAATATCAATCTTCTCAGGTTTCATAATTCATAGCAGCCTTTAAAAAAACCCTATGTACTCACTGTAACACATTTTGTACATCAGATATCAATTTTCTGGGGGTGGTAGTTTCATAACAAAATATAACGCTACCAACTTAATCAGGCTTGTCAAAGAAACCGAGTTTAACCAAACAAAAAGGCAGTAAATAAAGCATCCCAAAAGACAGTTAAAAATGTAACAGTGCTATAAATCAGCAGTATCAGAACTTGCAAAGTAGTTAAGCGCATCTTTATGAGTCAGCCAACACTGGAGCTTTTGCATCATTCACAGGAAAGACAGAGGATGTCTATATTTGTTGTTTTCTGCAATTCAAGGGATTCTCCGTAGACCTTTCCCTTTCTTGAGTTGCCCTTTTCCTGCTCTACTTCAGTTCAGGAGTTTTATGCAATCTTTTTAAAGACACGGTATGTATATAGGATCAAGGTGTGGTGCTGCGGCCTTGTCATTAGAACAAATTGTCACAATTTTACCTTTGAGTATGAGTCGACATTTGTGAGAACTCAACACCTAACTCTGGCTAGTTTTCCGACACGCCCATTGATTTTTTACAAATAACAGCATGGATGCTTCAGCCCCAGGAAAATACTTTTTAAGAAGTCACACTGGCCTAAAGTGACAGTAAGGAGAATCAGTTTAAAGTGGATTGCTGCAACTCCTTCAGCCTAAGGACTCGCACAAACTGTCATGATGACATAACTCAAGTAGCTCATGTTTCTTTTGAAAAATGAATGGAGATAAGATTTTCCTTCAAACACTACTTCTCTTTGTTCAAGACAACTTTTCATCAGATGCAACAGGACAGGTTATGTCCTGCCAGTGCTCATCTACCAAGCAGAGCAAATGTAACTTCACTCACTTAAACTCAAACAGGCTGGACTCAAACCACTCAACCACTGGGCCATCTGCACTCTTACAGTGTCCGCTATTACCACTAAACAAATTGAAAAAATATATTTTCAGCAGAGAAACGAACCTCAGATGTATCAGAGATGTTCAGGAACATCTGAGGTTAGTTTGAACTTCCCAACTCCAAGTTCTTGATGGCAATTGTTGAAGGGAATTTTGCAGATGGACAAACAACCTAAAACAGGTAAAGCTGTTGCCTCAAGAAGACATGGATGCAGTCTACAGTGGGGCTAACCAAAAACCTAATAAAAGTGATTCATTGCTTTGCTTTGCTTCGCCTCTGAGCCTTTGATTGCCTTTCTAGAAACCACAAAACGCATTTCACTTTGGTTCCATTCCTCTGAAGTTAAAAACAAGTCATAGAGATAGCCAGAACCTGTAGTGACGAGCTCACTTAGGGTGTTATTTTTTCAGCTTCCAAAGAATTAACTTGAGAGCAAAACTGTGATGACAGGCACGTCTTGGAATGCCTATGGGCCGAAAATCAGGAATTCTAATCTAAAAAGCTTTTGAACATACTGTAAAAAGCACATGAGTGACAGAGCATGCAATTTTTCACGAGCTGGTTGCATATTTCAAGGCTCTCCGGACAACAAAGAGGTTATTACTCCAATTGGATCTTAGTTTCATCATAATGAAAATCTGTGATGTTGAATCAATAAATTCAACATACTTGTTTTGGCACTGCATGACTTTTCCACTACACAATGCCAAATCCCAGGGCACCAGGGTGTCATGTGCGTCTGTGTGCAAGGACACATACTGAGATAATAATTTTGCAGGGCTGCCAGATCCTGCCCTCTGCTGTGGTATGTGTTTTCTGCTCCTTTAGTGGGCAAGCCAGCATGAAAAAGATCTGAGGTAGAATCAAAGAGTGGGCGTTCAGGACAGGACCCATCTGTCCCTGCCCTCAGTCCCACAGAGCGATGGTCCTGGACCAGGCCGGGCCGGGCAAAGTCCAGCCGGACACGGTCAGCCGACACACTGGGGCTTGGATGGCGAAATGCCGGATACTTTAATTAAGCTTATGCTGTTTGTCAACCTTCTCTGCATGGATGCCAGCTTTGCAGCATGCCAAAGGGTTGTGAGTCACGCTTCCTGAGTGCAGAGCAATGGACACATGCTACAGGGGGGTTTGAGTAGGGGCGTATCCTGTCCCAGGGGTGCTGGGTCCGAAGTAAGGCGACATGGTGATAAGAAAAACAACACACACACACACAAATACCATCACCACAGGGCTCTAACATTTCAGGGAAGGTACTAAGCTAACAGCAAGCCTTGTTTTCTGTCAGGATTTGACAGCAGGGACAGAAGGCTGTCTGGTAGCAAGAAATTGCTGTGTCATGGAGCTGAAATGAACACATCAGTGGACATGTTGTCCATTCAGTATGATGACATTGATAAATTCATCACCACATATCCTCCACCGCCATACTCATAATAAAAAAAATGTAAAACAGGAGCATGATTCAAAATGCCAGGTGCAATTATCATGTGCATTAGCCTGATCAACAGCAGAGCTTTTCTGTGCCAGGAAAGATTATAGATTGTGGTAATTGTAATTTTGCCTGAGCATGGATGTAACACTGTTCACACACTTTGGAAGCCACATTTAAATGCAAAATGTGAAACATTTCGAGTGTTAAATGTTCATAAGAATGCATTTTCATGATGGCTAATATAAGTTAACACTGCAAAACTCCAGAAACAAAAGGGCATCAATTAATTGTCAGTGGTTCCTTTTGACTTACCCCTCTCTGTTGTCCTCTTCATCTGGGTTTGAAATGAGCTGAGATCCGGCAAGGGAAATGTCCAGGGCAGCCAAAGGCAAGTCTCTGTAGGCCAAACTGACCAGCTGGACGGGGGCCACACACTGGTTGTCCTCCTCCACCTGCTGGGAGATCACCTCCAGCTCTGAGCCACGAGCCTGGGGGGGAGCCCTGTGGCACACGCAGACAACAGAATGTCATGAGTTTTTTTCTTGTTTTTAACTGATTATGAACAGCCTAAATTTTGTATCTGCATGATGTCACCCTTTGCTTTGGAGAAATATCACAGCAAAGATGGCAGACCTGCAGTGCAAGGTTGTATGAAGGTGTGCTGTTGATTTGAATTAGCTGTTGTAACCACTTGGAAAATGCTCAACGCTGTGGAGTATAAGAATAACTTCAGGGACCATGTTTAATTTTGATGAATGAAAACACAAACATGGGGGGAGGTTTCTTGTTTTCAGTGTTTGCTGGCATCCTCAACAAGGACACATTTACCTGGCAAGTGATAACAAGTTGATCTGCATTTCTCATTAGCAGAGAATACAGCGGAGTAAATCTCAAAGCAAACAAAACATACCAACTTGCATTTCAGAGGAATTTAAAAAATAGGAGGTCCTCAATTTGATAGATTACATTTAGGCTTTAACTACATTGCACATACACTGTAACATATTTTAGGCTACTCTTTACAGCTTTTATACTGTTTAAACTGAATTAAAACTATTGTTGCACTTAGGCATTAATCATTTAAGAATTGAATGTGAAACAATAAATTGTATAGCACAAATTTATTACTTTTGATTTTGCTACCTTCATCAAAAAATGTGTTTTTCTGCAAGATTTTCTATATTTGGCAGAACCACACAAAGAGTCATCTTTCTGTCATTGAAGTTCTAAAACTTGGGAGTGCAGGGTGGGCTGTGATCGCACACGCTCAGCCAATAGCACACAAGGAGAAGTCACCCTGGAACAGGAGTCTAACACCGTGTTGGCAGGCGTCCCAGTGCAGCCAGTGTGGAGGCATCAATAACTTCAGTGCTTAACAGAGGAGGAAGGCATTGATTACAACAAAGGGGGAACAAAGGCCATCAGGCTGTTGGATTCTACAACCTCTGAGCTGGAGGTGAAACAAAGTGGGAGGGAGCAGTTTGTAGAAGATCACTGAGCAGATCCACCCTTCTGATACATGCTAATGTATCCAGGCAAGCCTGGAGAAGAGAATAGGTCCTTCCTTTTCATTTTTTCAGCCTTTCATTTTGCAGTACAATAGCCTCATTTAAAGGTTTATTTTATCATTCATGCAAGAAATCAGGAATCATTTGGGCTTTATTATCCAAGCCTGTTAAAGTATGGAAAATGACCATCCATCCTCATGTTCTAACATCTGAAAAAACCTCTTCCCTCTGCCTTCAAATATCTGATCTTTCGTTATGCAAGTTCTGCTGGATGTGTTGCTTAGCTTGAGGGTCAAACGCTCACATATTAGCATGCTCATCATATATAACATGCATGCGCATCCAAGTGTAATCTGTGGACTTGGCACCACTGACTGACCACAGCAAGAGTGCTAATCAGTCATGACGGACACAAACTGTTTAGTGCATCAAATTCACATTTTCAGACAATCATAGAGCAGGCCAGGAGCCATCATAGGCAGAGCCCAGTGGAGTGGCTGGTTGCCATCCTGGGGAGGGAACGGAGGAGGCTTCACATCTGAACACTTTGCTCCCTCCAACAATGCAAGAAAGGACAGCCAGGAGTATGCTGAAGGCTGGTGTCTTTTCAGAGGCGTGTGATAATAGCGAACGCCACGAGGAAAGAGAAAGGTTAACATAGGGCATGAAGAGCTGGAGGGGAAATCTCACACCCATGTATGGTAAGAGCCAAGGCTTACAGTAGGCCCAAAAGGCACAGAAAGCATGCTTCTTGAGTAGATTATGTTTATAAATGCTGAGCTGGTCTTGTTTTACATGATTTTTTTTCAGGCTAAGTCCTAAAGCTGTGATCCCATGTACTTGCTTAAATATAATGCAAAATTCTGTAATAAACTGGTGATGCATTATCCTTTCATGAATGTTCTACCTTCTCCACCTTAGAGAGACGGTATATGGCATTCACATGTTTAAAGCATGAATATGAAGTAATAATGCTGGATGCAAATCCAAAATATGTTAAAATGTTCATGTCAAACTGAAACAAACTACTGCAAACTGCTAAAAACGGTCTGTCCCAAAAATAGAACAAGATCTTTTTAAGATTTCTTGAATTTATGAGATAAATGCATAACAATTTCATTACTAGATCATAATGTAATGAAGGGGCAGTCCTCAAACACCAAGGTCTGCCCAAAGCTCTGCCCTTGACAGGCCTCAAGATAGTTGGCCAATTAGAGAGTTGGGGATTTGTGGAGCTGGGAACCTCAAAGAGACGGAAGCCAAACAAACAATATCATACGAAGGCTTATTCTAGGGTTTTCTAAAATTTTAGACTAATAGTTTTTTGCTAGTTTCTTTAACCATCTGTTTGATCATCTGTCAGTTTTGTAACGCAACAAGAGGAGTGCCAGAGCTACATAAAAAAAGCAATACCCCCTTGTTAACAATGATCATCCTGTGGGTTTGACACAAAATAACTTTTTAAAACTAAAAATATACTAAACTCAGTGAGTTTTATAAAATATATGGCATGAAATCCAGTTTTTGAACCACATAGTCATATAGATCTGTATATTGAAAATATACAGTTATTTTTTCCCTGTTTTCCTAGAGCTCTGCCTGAGCTATGGTGAGGTATGCAAATTTAATTCTCCAGCACTTTTACATCGAAACCCCATCACCATGGAGTGATCAATAAATACATAACATTGTTATAGCTGCCTGAGATCTCTCCTTCCGAGTTCCTACTTATTGACTGCAATATCTAGGGTTGTTTGTCATGGCATGACAGGTGTAATAAGGGATTACCTCAGAGACGTGTGGTCAAGTTTCATAGTTTCATTATAAAATGTCTTAATGCTTCCTTTTAATTTTCTTCAACCCTTTCAGCTTAAACCGTATCATAGCTATAACACTCAGGTACTCTCCGGTTTAACATTTTTCAAAAAACACTTACTGGACACCTTTTCTCCTACATGGACATTTATAATAAGAACATCTTCGAGGCAATATGTTGTAGTCTATGGAGTTTTAATACATTTCACTTGTGATCCATCGGCCAGTTTTCTGCAGCTTTCAGTAAAAGATGTATTAGCTTCTGCTGGAGTCTTTTACTGCTGAACTCAACAGAGAAAAATTTATTTATATATTTTTAACCTGAAAACTTACCCCAGAGTATGTAAAGGTGGATCAAATGTAGACATAAGAATTGACATGAAAGAGTTTCCTTTAGCTATGCCTGCCATAGCTGGGTTAAATATCATTTAAGAGGGGACTGTTTAGATAATATATTGAATAGAGACATCAAAATGAAACCAGTTTGAAATTTTAGTAAAATCAAGTTCAATCAGCCCAGAAACCAACCTTTAGAATGTGTATTACTTCTTATTACATTAATATTTTGTTGAGCACAGTTCCTTTGAGGGACATATGTAAGTTCTGCGTTGATATTGGTGTCACCTGTGGAGAAAGAGGTGCTGTTTTATTGTTACTTTTCAGATATTTTCCAGTAAACCTATTTGTTATTTTTGAGGGGGCTTTTCTGCCTTTAATAGAATAGTAGAGAGGAAAGTGGATAGAACAGGAAACAAGGCAAGAGAAGGGTGGGACAAGTCGGGATCTAACCACAGGCCAGATTTGAACCCAGACTGCCAGCGTGAGGGCAACCTCATGGAGTGTGACTTAAACTACTTAGGCAATCTGTGCTTTGTAAACATATACGTTTTTTCTCTTCATCTGTCTGGCAAAAAGATAATTCTTCTTCTTTTTTCTTCTTTTTTTTTTTTACAAGTACAATATATCAATCTTTGTGGATGATGTAAAAATAGGGCCAGTAAAATTTAAAGCCTTTTAATAAGGATGTTAAAGAATAGCACTCTTATTGATAGCACTCTTTTGCATTTGTAGACCACGATCTGGAAACCAGGAGCCCAGAAGACTTACTATTGTCCTCCTTGGATTGCATTTCCAGTTAATAACAATAAGTTAAAGCAAAGTGCGGTCAAACCACACACTGACAACAGCTCATGATCATCATAATTTTATGCGCCCCCAACACAGAACAAAATCAATGGTCAAATGGACTATAATGCAGCTTTTCTATCGAGCTGACAAAGAATCTGATTGATGCCTGTCTCATCTTGTTATGAATCATCTCTTCTAAGCGATAAATTCTCTGCTTCTGTCATTTCAGTGAGTTTAGAAGTGCCGCCTCAGCATGAACCAGAGGTTTGCAGAGGGCATCAGTATCATTGTCATTCTGAGTGCTCTCTGCCACTGTATTTCCAGCCAGCTGTCTACAGCCCAGCCGCTCTGTCTCACCCAATAAGTTTGTACAGGGACACTTGGCTGCTCCTTGGTGCCAAGCAATTCACTGCCCTGATATCGTCAGGAAAACGGGGACCAATGTGCCAAATCACTTTTACAGGCCCTGGCCAGATTTCCCAACAGCAGCAACAATCCTGACACAAGCTCCTGACACAGTGATACACTTACAAGATCAGATATTCTAGGAAGTGCCTGCTGCTTTGAGGTCCAGAGGGAAATTACATCAGTTTACAATTCTGCATCGTGAATAGAGAGAGAGGGTCTTTTGTTGATCTTTGGAGTTTCTTATTTTGTATTTATATGGGATCACTTTAGCTCTGAATCTGATGTTTTGTCTGCGTCAGCTCAGTATGAGAAAGGAAAACTCCTGAGATGTCGGGATTTATACTGCATCATCTTCACAACAACAATATCTCATGTTAATTAGTCCTTTATATATTTTTCGTGATAATTAAAAAACCTCACGGGCAAAAACACCCAATTCCATGAATACCCATCTAGAGGTATAGATGAGAACACTGGTTCCAATACATAGTTTAATTTAATTTTTCGGCATCGGCATTTTCCAAAACACATAAGAATGGATTATTTTCAGTACCAGGAGGGGAAATTTCATCGACTGCTTGGTCTAAAATCTAAATAAAAATGGTCGCGTTTAGTCCAACAGGTAAACGTGACCATGTGTAACAATGAGGTCCCTGAAATAATTCCATAACAATGGAGAGCAGAAGTTTTGAGGAGAGGAAAGAAACTATCTTAGCCTCAATTTGGACGATCAAAGAACATGTGTCAATGGGAATAATTCATTGTTGGCTTGAGCTGATAATTTACTGTCCTGTCATTCATGAGGAATTGAATATGACCAATCTATGTTTTGAAAGGTTACCTGGAGAAAAAATGTATTGTCTTGCACAAAACTTTTACGCTATAATAAGTAAAATCCCAAACAGGGTGGTTGGAAAAATACATGCATTCAGAAAGACGCCAATGAGTAACTCGACAAACATCTCCAACACCCCCAATTACTTAACTGTTTGCTAAATCTCAGAAATGCATTGTATCATATTTAGGGTCTTTTATTTTGAACTCAATTAGCACAAGAAAAATAAACAACAACCACAAAGTTGGATAAAAGTGTAAAACTAAGAGTGGCAGACCAGCATCTTCAACCACAAATATAAATAAGAATCAAAACGATGGCACAACCAAGGACTAAAAATTTATTAGTGAATTAGAAGTACAGTGTATGTGGCAATGGTTGGAGACAGAGCTTTATAATACTGAGAAATTGATAAGAGCAGCACTCAGCAAAGGATCATGTGACTGAGAGTTTAGTTCCAGTAAATGTTAGCTGACCTGCTTTAAAAACCACTGGGCTCCTCGGGATGTGTGGTGTTCGCTCTTTGTGTGCTGAATATGAAAACAGGAAGATGCTGCCTTATCAGTGTGTTTCTGTAACATTTGTCCTTATATTTATTTTCAAAGAGTTTCAGCTCATTTATGACTGATATGATTTTGGGGGTTTATATTCTTTGTGAATGCACAAAAAGTAAACCATTGTGTGAAATATGTAACATGTATCCCTTTTAATTTCTGTATTTGGTAGTCGAATGATTCTCCCATAATGCAGCCCATTGTTTCATAGCTACACAGAAAGGAGAGAATGGGAGAGAAAAGATTTACAGCAGCATCAGGTCAAAATAAGCAAGGGTGAAAATAACACAAAAGACTATATTACCCAAAGGTCAATTGTAGCGTTAATTCATGTATTCGTACAGACTATTAAAAACTTTACACATTATCTGGTTCTTTTACAACAGCCTTCTCTTTCAAGTGATCTTATCTACCATCAGCTATACGAACTTGGTGGTCTGAAGTCTGAACAGAGACTATTAGTTGGTTGGAAGCAGCACCCTGTGCCTTTAATCAGAAGATGCAGCTGACTGAACCCATTCTGCATTCACCCTTCACTCCACTCCACTCCATTCCAATCCACTCCACCTCCTCCTGCTCCAATCCCCCTGCTCCCTCTCTTTCCCTTCTCTTAGCCCAAGCCCGTACTGCCATCTGAATGCAGGGCCTGTCTGAAGGACCACACACAGAGTAATTATTAATAAGAGAAGATGACAAGTGAACATCCCCACTGAATGCTAAGAGATGCCAGAGGAGACCGGTGCTGGCTGCCTGTTCTCTGGCTCTCAAAGATGCAGGACAAGGCTGAGTTTGGTTTTCCTGCTGATCCCTAAAGGTCATTCACAAGGGTCTACTTACTGTGGCATTTTTTTCCAGCTTGTATGTCATCATTTCAGAAAACAACCTGTAAATGTTGATCTTTTTATGAAAGAGTTACATGCAATTTTGTGAAATGTGGAAGCAATCATACTTGCAAGTGTTTTACACTTCAAACGCAAAACATAAAATAAATTTTCATAGGGGAGTCACATGCTGCCTGCATATGTTGTTTTTTTTAGTTATTGTAAATAAAAAGAATATTATTTGTATCCGAAACAAACCATTTGAAAGACCAAAATCAAACAGTTGCACAAAAAGAGAACCTTCAGAGGCAGTGGTGGACAAGCAACTTCTGTGTTCCTCGAGGTAAAAATGACAAGGTTTTGTCCATAAAGATCGAAATGACCTAAAATTTGAATGTTTTCTTGGCAATAAAAGTCTGTCCCATACTTTTTGTAATGCTGCCAAAGAAGAGCATTTAAGCATGATTTCAATCTATCACATAAATATCTCTTTGCAGCCATCCCAGCCTGTTTCAAATAATCTACATCAGCATTAACACCAATAATAAATGTCTAATCTATTTATTATTTAGACTGTCACATGTCTCTGATGGATGTGTTGTACTTACTGAGGGTTACTCATGTTGAGGTGTCTTTCTTCCAAATAGACAACCGCACTAAAAGACCCCTTGAGTGAAATGGGATTTCAACACTGCAGAGACCTGGCTCCTACTGCTCCTATGGAAAAAGCAGAAGAACAATCACATTATTACAGGAATCAATCGACAAAGGAAGATTGTTAGATTATGATTAGCTCCAGAACAGAAGTTGAGCATACATGAGAGGAGGTCTATCCTGTTGTGTCAAAGGTCAAGTGCTTAACATTCATTATAAAATTATGAGAATACAAAACCCACAAAAAGCTCAATAATTAAACACAAATGCATGTACAGTTATTATCAGCAGTTTTACTTTCCCTGAAGACACCCTGTCCTAACTTCAGCTTTAGCTATGCTCTGTTAAACTATTTTCCCAGGGAGCACTAAACTGTAATGGATTTTAAATCTCCTCCAATATACGATCCGCTCTGTGAATCAGGGGCTGAGGAACATCACACCTCTTGCATAGCAAGTGCAGCAGGAGGCTAGGTCTTTGTGCCACAGGATAGAGAGCCATTGATGTCCAAGCCCATTCAATGAAAGCACCGCTCCATCTGCTTTGCAGAGAACAGACATGCATGACATGAGCAGAGCAGGAAGCCACAAACCAAGTCACTACTTTGACGTGTAAGGTACAATCCTGCGAAATACTACAAGGCAATTCTGCAATGATAAGTTTACAGCAAAAATTGTTTATAGTGTTCTCTTTTTAACACATGATTCCACGCATGGATTCAGGGGGAATTACAGGATATGGAAAGGGGAAAAGGAGACCTTCTAGCAGGGACAGGTGAGAAGTCAGCAAGCACAGCCACATGAGACCAAAGCAGAGTAATGTAGTGAAGCCCTGCAGATTAAATGCTACTCTGAATAAATCAGCCTAGGTCATCGAAGTGCTGAGGGTGATACTGTTTTAATGCAGCATCCACAAATAATCTTCTCTTTAGCAAGCTACACAAATAAGGAATCAACAGCCAAGATTTCAAATGAAGAATATGTGACAGGGTGGGACAATGGTGTTTTTTTTCTGGACTTGATCAAATCAATTTCACAATCTGCATCTGGAGTTACAACTTAGATAAAAGTCATTGGCACAAGTTCTGAGTTTTTAGTTGTCCACAAGGCAGAATCTTTCACTATTTCAGTTCCCCAAATTGGCAAAGTGGGGTTTTTCCTCATGTTTTCTGGTTTAAAACCTATCAAAAATCAATTTAGAGTCATTTTATTCATAGCTAAATGAGTTGTAGTGTCACTGTTGACATTTCCCCACCGTGCTCAGAGCCCACACACTTAAACCCATGTTCAAACATACACCAATGCATCAGTAGCGACTAGAAAAGAAGCCCAAAGACACACTAACCTCTTCTGTTTTTCTCTACATCGTGCAAAGTGTTGTCGTGACTCCTTTGCCCTCGCAGAGATGATGGTAATATATCCCTCCTCGCCGATGATGATGATGATGATGATGATAATGATGATAGTGATGATCAGTGTGAGGGAAGCTCGGATCTGCTTGCTGTGTGTAGGCTGCGATTTTCCCCAAATTTGCGTTGGCCGAGTACCCGTAAGACAGCGCACGAAGAAAACACCTCCTCCGGACTGAAAGCAGCATCCTTCAGCAGAGACGACGACACTGTCACTGAACCAGGGAGAAAACGCAGTCTATTTCGGAGGGAGGCATAATGTGCTCGCAGGGCTTCCCCCACAATCACACCAGGGACTCCATGTGCCCGATAATGAGAAGAGGAGCTGTCCAGGTGCTGAAAACTGGGATCCAGCAGCGTCAGATGTGAGACAAGCAGGCGTCAGCGCAGAGGAAACCGAGCTGGATACACAAAAATAACGCCAAACATATCAAATAAAACACATGTATCAGCTATTATAACGTTTTCTTATTAGAGCCTACATCCCTCTTTCTGTGCCACCCTGAAAGCGTCGACGTAAAAAAAAAAACACTCTCGCTTCACTTCACCTCTTGAGCGTCAGAGTTCCTCGCGATAACAACCCACCCGCGCGAAAAGTAATCGCTAATACTCAAACACTAACCTGAAGTGGGCTTCGTAGCGCCCAGTTGTGACTTTAAAATGTCTGTGTGTCATTTTGAAGCCTGCACAGTCACTCTTGAATTCCCAGGTAGACTTGAGGAGACATTTGGGATGTGTCCTAAAATGTGGCGCGGGAATTAGGCCCGGGTAGCTACACAAAAAGGGGTCAGACAGACAGTGAAGGAATGGCTGTAACTGTGAGAGAGAAAGTACCCATAGGAGGGATGTATTTCTTCTTCTGTTTGTGAATAATTAAAATAAATAAATAAATAAAAATAAAAATAAAATAATAATAATAATAATAATAATATCACGTTAGGCTACAAAAAAAAAAAAAAAAAAAAAAAAAAAAAAAAAAAAAAAAAAAAAAAAAAAAAAAAAAAAAAAAAAAAAAAAAAAAAAAAAAAAAAAAAAAAAAAAAAAAAAAAAAAAAAAAAAAAAAAAAAAAAAAAAAAAAAAAAAAAAAAAAAAAAAAAATCATAAATGTTTATTCTTTCTGTTAGCCTAAAACTTGGTTTCCCTTCACTGAGAAGAAATATACTTTTATAAATACCAACTTTGAAAGTTATGATAATGTGACTATTTCAATGTGTGTGGTTTTTTTTTTCAATAGTTGTGCAAACCCCGTTTTAAAAATATTCACTGTGGTCGATATAGGGGACACTGGGGATGGTTGTGACAAAGGGATGGTTGTAACATCCTCAGTTTGACCAATCAGAAACGAGCTGTGGTGATGTCATCAATAGAGTCGATTCTCTTTAAAAAAAATTAAATACATAAAAGAAACTCCATCACCGAATCTCAACACCTCACTCAAAATCCATCTGGAATTCAAAATCTGTAAACATGGATTGGAAGTCAGTGTTGCATTATAAACAAAAACAATGCGTTACAAATAAAATCAGGGAAGTGACATTCAAAATATTGCATTTACTTTATCCAACCTGTCAAGTTGTTACAAGATTTGGTGTTGTGGGGAGCAACTGTGTTTTATTGTACTATGACACTGAAACTGTTTGTCACTTGTTTTTTTTTGCATTGGGAAAAGATGTTACTCCATAATTTACTACTGTATGGTAAATATTATATTCATGAGTGTCAGTGGACTCAAAAATGATCAAGGATACAACAGTTCAAAACAGAAATAGAATATTGTTTGATCTTGCATAAAAAAACATTTGAAGATAAAAGAGCAAAAAAAAAAATGTTTAGTTTAGTTGGGTCTGAGTTGCTCCATGTGTAAATGTATATTTGTAAATATCTATATTGTGCAAAAGATGGATATATAATAGTGATGTAAATTTTTGTATCTTTATGTGCATGGTTGTATGTGCATCACACAACTGGGGGGGGAAATGTAAGTCTATTGTTGAAGCCTCTGAGTTGAAAACTGTGTGGCAATGATTTTTCAGGGAAGAAAATAAAACTTTCATCACAAATATATTTTGCCTGGTGCCCATTAGGTACTATTGTTTCACTGACATGAGCTCAATAATTAGTTTCACTAGTTTAATTTGATGTGTTGCATTAGTGCTAATTTTAAAGCTAAATGCTAAAAATGGTGCGATTTTTACTGGTTGTCTGGCATGGGGAGGGTCATAACTGTTTACAATAACTCCCTATCCAGTTAAACATATGTATTACGCCTTAGGCAGTTTGCCCATTTAATAGTTACCTCCTGAGTACATCAGCACTTTCAAGACACACTTTTAAAAAGTGGTTTGTTGATCGTTCCTCAGATTTCCAAGTGTTGTAATTCTTTTTTACATTAACCTGTTTCAGGTGACAAAACACACACAGAGACTCACACATCAAGTAGACCTACTGTAAAATGATTACACGCCCTTAAAGTGAGTTATTTCTACTGTTTTGCTTTATTAAGGTCAGGCATAATATGGCAGTAACCAAGCCCTGGCTACACAACTATTACGTCAACCCACACACTTTATTAATAGGAACCCTTTTATGACTCAACTAACGGTTTTGAGCATGCAGACGTAATTACTTGCCAGGAGGAAGTGGCGTGGTTTGTTTAAAGAGTTCAAAAAAGTTCCCACGATTCCAGTCATGCCTTCTTTACATACCAGTCATTCAAGTGTTTCTCACCAAACCCAGACATGCTGAGCTCACACGCACAACAGATCATTTCCTCACCCAGCTGCTTGATCCCAGGAAACTCTAAATATACCACAACAAAAACAAAAGTTAATCTACAAAGCCTTTCCTTGACAAAAACACAGACACCTCCATTGTCAGATTCTCCTGAGAACACCTTTGACCTTTGGTAGCCTTGCCTTTATAACTCACATGCCATCAAACGACTGTGGCATACTTACAAATTACCTTGTATCCTGACGTTTGAGATGCCATCCACAATGTGGACAAACTGCAATCACAACATTTTTCTCTGAGGAACACGCCCACATTACTTCAGAGGTCCAACAAAAAGCAGTTCTTAGTTAGTTTGAGGTGCCACTATGACTTACTTTGGGGATCTGCACTAACAACAGAAAGCTGGGATTTCACAAGGTAGTAGAGGTTTTTTTTTTTTAAATTAAATTTGTTGAAGAAGAAATACACTTCACTCACAAATCAGTGTCAGCTCGTGACTTTGTTTAAGATCTGAGAATTTTTTGAATACATTTGTTTGTTTTAACTACTGGCATCTGAAACTACTGGTGAGCGCATTTGTGATTGGGAAGTGAGAGATTACTTTAAGACTGTGACAAAATTCTTCTTGTATTCTCAGGGTGGAACAAAAAGAGTCACAAATGATGGCAGGTAATGAATAAATCATCAGTTCAATTCTAAATATATTTATATGTATAGTCATCTAATGTGATTTTGTTCCTAAAATGTTGGATGTTTTGTAGATCACGGAGCCCCTTGTGACCCAAAGGAGGCCACTTACTGCATGAATGGGGGGAAATGCTATAAAATATTTTCAATGAATACACTCTCCTGTGTGTAAGTTGACTGAAACTCCTGTTTTTGCATTGTTGTTTTTTTATTTTAACTTCAATAATACCACTTTGGTGCTATGCGTCAGGTTACTTGACAAACACTATTTTTTTGCTCCATTCCTGGTTTTACTTCAGGTGTAATGAAAATTACAAAGGTAGCAGATGTGAGCAGTTTCAGCTCTTCAGCATGTCCTCCAAAGCAGGGGAGGCTGGGTTAATTGCAGCCGTGGTCATTGTTGCCCTCCTCATCTTACTGGTGCTGGCATTTGTTATCTACTACATACGCAAGTGAGTACATTTTTGCTTTGGGATTATCAGCATTCTAAAGGTGTCTAAAAATAGCCTAAGGATGTGGTAGTTCTTTCTGTTTTACTGTGGCTAGTAGTGTTTCAAAGCTTTTAACCCTTCCTTCTTCACACAGGAGGATGAAAGCCAAACAACAGAGCCGACAGAACAACCAGCAACCGTATTGGAGAGTGAAACCTAGAGTATGACCTTTTTTCCCTGTGTTCCTCTTCTGCTTGTGTTTTGGATGGGATGATGAAATAATTCTCCAAGTTAAGTGTCTTGTCTTGCTTCAGTCACAGATCAGACTTTGACAAGCTGCTGCACTTTTTTTTTTAAGTCAAAGCAGATAAAAGACAGATATGTCATTAATAGTCTTGTGAGATTTTTGTATTCTTTTGTGTTTGCTACAGAAAGGTGTAACTCACAAACACACTCCACAGGTGTGAAACAAATGTGAGTGGGTTGGAAATATTTCACACCTTGCATAGTGCCTTTTGAACACAGCTTTGGAGTTAGCACTGGTGTTACTCTTAATAAGTCACATTTCAATCTATGTGCTTTGTCAGGAATGTATTTATGAAGCCTAATTGGACTGTGTATAAGTTTAAAGAGAGTGAATATCTTTATTATTTAACTGGTATTACGGAGTTCTGAAACATTGCATAAATTAATGAATATGCTCAGTTTACTGTAATTAAATATTTGTTGTTTAAATATATGGAATAATCTTGAATCAATGATTTGACTGTGATTTTTTGACAGGGGACCACACACAACCACACATAAATTGTGCTCTCATGAAGATCATAATGGACACTTCTTCCCATCTTTTAGACCTGGTCATCTGCACTTTATTTGTAACCTCAACCATTAACCTCCCTCGAACCTAAGCCTAAATCTAATCTTAACCTCAGACCACAATTGCTCTGTAAAGTAGTACAGACTGGTCGGGATGGCCTTACTTTGAGCTGAAATAGACTCTCACAAAGCTGGACACGCAGGAACACACATATCCGCAGTGTGTGGGAGGCAGTATAATTAGCCTATCCCAAGCCATTCCTCAGTCTCCTTAAACCTAAAAAAGGGGGCACAAGAAATCCCAGGAGTTTTAGGATGAGATTAGAAGCATCAGATACGAGTCGATCCTGCAACTTGAGAGATTTGATATTTTATGGATAGCATTAAAGTGCCTGCACTCTTTTTAATTTCAAAAGGAAACTCCCAGTTACTGTTGCTTTTAACCAAATGAAAAAATACCCACACTGGACCATAGACATTTTGTTACTCATTATAATTCTCAATACAAACAAAGAACTCAAGCTACTTGACAGCGAAAAGTCACATAATAACACAATCTCGTTAGAAACAGGTGTTGAAGGTTTGTCAAGCACTTGTAGAAAAGTCAGCTCTTTGATTATCCAAAGGTTCACAGTATTAGGTCAACATACAACTAGGTTTCACCATGAGGGAAGTCATGTAGCTATGAGGAAATATCTGCGCAGGGTGGGCCCTGAAACTCACAACCTGGTATAAGTGCAATTTTAAACAGCAATAACTTTCCTATGTTCCGTATTTTTATATCTCTCTCGATTAGAAATGATAACAGGTGTCTAAAATAATGTCGTATTAACTTTTAAATATAGAAATGAACAAACTGTTGAGTTTTGTCAAACTGTGTAATAGAAATATTAATAGTATGTACTGTATACTGGTTCCACCTAGTGGCAATGTGACTGTACTGACATGTATTGTGGTGAACACTTGACAATCAATAGTCAGGGATTTGCCACACACAGAAAACAGGAAAAAATTGATGTTTAGCTTGATTTTATTTCTTCAAAAATTCTCTGTAGCTATTTAAAAGCTGTATCAAAACTTTTACAATAATGTTGTATCAGTGAAAAGTTTTTGTAAAAAAAACTTACGCTCACAGGCATCTGGCTTTGTCAAACTCATGTGCAATTTTCAGTGCAGTGTTGTTCAGTCCCACAGACTGCATGTTGGTGATGATCGTGACCACCACCCCTTGTGGAAGGAGTGGGATCTTATCTTGGCACTGGTTTATCTCCTCACTGGGTAAGACCAGGAGGACACTGCTGGCTCCCACAGCTCCTCCTGTGTGTGAAACATAATGTCTACGCTTCCTGCACTGGCCGTATTTCTGTGCTTTCTCCACGACTAACCAGCCTTGGGCGTACAGTCCATCCTTATCCCAGCTGGCCTCTGTCGCCTCAACTGGTGCCCACAAATCAATGGATGTTTGGGGTTTGAGGAAGCCAGGGAGGAGGCCTTTAGTATCCTTAAGGTGGGCCATCTGGAAGCTGTACAGCAGAGCATTACCAAATAGGAGCAGATCACCCACAGTGGAGAGGAAGCCACCTCCAGCCCATTTGTAGGAGTTGTCGACATAAGGGCAGTTCACAACACGTCCTTTCTTGTTGATATGATAGAATCTGTCGAAAAGCATCAGCAAAAATAACCTCATTAAGAAACTTCCGACTTGATATGCACTGGAAAGTTTTCAGCCAAAACAAGCTCAAAGTAATAGGGGATCACAACAAAGCTCCACTTTGCTATACTGATACATTTCTCCTGTACTACGCAGTGATTCCTTTAAGTATTCTGGATATAGCTTTACTTAAAAGCTGACAGAGTACCTGGAGCGATGGTAAACAATACGGTCATTCTCGTCAGGCACAGTATTGAGCATTCCCAGCTCATGAAACATGTTCATCATTAGATCCAGAAAGTGCCGACCTGCAGCTCGTTCCACAACAGCACTGAGGAGGGTGAAGGCATGGGTGGAGTACAAGAAAGTGGTGCCTACATGAATTGAAAAAAATAAAAAAATACACCTCTTGCAGACTCAAGCAAAAAAAATATTAACAATGCATTAGTCTTTCATATGTTCTGTACCTGGTTTGAAAATGAGTGGGTCATCCTTAAAAAGGTCTAGGGCCTGAGTGACACTTTCATAGTTGTCCTTCAAATAATATTCTTCCTGCTCAAACTCTTTTTTCCTCTGGGGCTGAGCATTTTCTTTGTTTTTACTGCCCTGTTCAGTTGCAGTGGGTTTATCTTTCTTTTCGGATAAGCTCTTTTCAGTCCCTTTCTCTTTTATTTGAGGCTTTAAAAGTCGCTTTGCTTTCTCCTTGTCCTCCTTTACTTTCTTTGCGTCTTTCTCATAATGCCGAATACCACTGAGGTGGGACAGAAGCATACGAGGGGTTATTGTGACCTGAAAGAACAGAACAATATGGTTGTAAGCTGGGCACAAAAAAAGAAGAAAAAGATATGATTGCTGATGAGAAATCTCTGACATCTGGTTCAAGAAGCTTACATCCTGTCCATCAAATTGTTTCTGGGGGAATTCCGGGACATATTGCTGGACAGGGACGTCAAGATCCAATTTCCCCTCCTCAAGCAGTCGTGCAGCTGCTGCAGATGTGAGGGGCTTACTGATGCTGGCGATTCGCATCACTGTGTCAGGGCTACATGGCACACGGTTTTCCAAATCAGCATAACCGATCCCTGAATTGCATGTAGAATACAAACACATCTTATAAATAATCTCCAGGGGTCTCAAGATTTCCTTTCCAGAAATTTGTAAGATGCTTTGTGCTGCAATTGAAACCATGTAAACTGTAAATCCTAGATATTACTTCTCACTCTATTGGAACTGGTTGTTCTTGAGAGGCTTAGTCCACAGCCCAAACAAAAAATCACTTAAACCAACTACTGGAACAGGATGCACATCCCAAGGTAATCACCGCTGAAAGCTTTCTGTTTGTAAAAATGAATTTGCCTTTGAGTGCTGGCCTCTAAAGAATTGTACATGTTGGGTCTTGCCAATATTGTCATGATAACATTTTAGGTAATCTTGTAAGTAATGTAAGGTTTGCAGAAGTGGTGATGCACCAGCACATTACTTTGAAATCTATATGTGATGTTATATATGATAAAATGAATGATATAACCATTAATTATTATGACAATAAAATTGCAAAAGAGTTAAGTATTTCATATTTTGTCCATATTAGAATGAACAGTCTTCAACTGCTACAAAGTTAGACACATCATCTTGTGGTTTCAGGACACGTTAAAGGAAGATTTATTGTAAGCTATGGAAAATTGAGAAAGTTCTTTTTGATTATTTTTCATGTTTAATATGGATTAGTGTCTAATGACAACGAAACTCCTTGTGTCTTTGACTTTGATTAAATAGTTATTAGATCTTCAAGGCTGATTGTTTGTGTCATGAATCATACAGCACCAGTGAACCTGTTGATAACACAATTTTTTGTTTTCTTCGTCATGCACATGAAAAAAGACTCTTGGGACACCAACCTTCAGACCAGACATGAGCACCATTCACAGAGACACCAACCACCAGCCCTGGAGCCCCGACCTCAGCCTGGGACAAACAAACACTGAGCTTATTAGGGTCAAAACTAAGTTAGTGAAGCAGTTTTTGAGTGACAGGAAAATGTAAAAAATAAAGAAAAACAAGTGAAACCCAGTTACTAAAAGGGCCTACCTCGGTGCCTACCTTTATCCGCTCCAAAAGATCCCTGCTGACCATAATTGCATCTTTGTATCGACTGCTGTTCTTTGGATCATTAACTTTATCATCACAGGCTGTGTCCGTGTAATATTTCATCCCAACTGCTAATATAATCCCTGCCCCAACACCACATTTCCAAATTCTGGACTTTGACCTGTATCTAAAAAAATTTGAGCGTAAACCTGCGACATATCCTCTTTGTTGTTGTTGAAT
This sequence comes from Thalassoma bifasciatum, assembly GCA_008086565.1. Taxonomy (NCBI): domain Eukaryota; kingdom Metazoa; phylum Chordata; class Actinopteri; order Labriformes; family Labridae; genus Thalassoma; species Thalassoma bifasciatum. The sequence goes on from RPOG01000206.1 coordinate 132,707, forward strand.
ATAAACACTGAGCTTTTCTGACTGAGACTGTTTCACTGCGCGAGGCCAAGCGTAATTTTTTCTGAGTAAGCAACAATACTACAAGTTAAATCCTGTCTTTGCTAAACAATTTTTATCAGCCCTGTAATAGTTTAGAGAGTGATTTGAGCAGGAAAACACCAACATTGACCAGTTATTCGAGTGTCAATGTGTCGTTGGACGAAGGACAAGCGCAGTGACTTTGTCTGGTTTCGGTACGAACAACGATTTAATCGAACTTGAGCGCGAGAGGACGCATCACCATTTGTCAACTTATCGCTGCTGCCTAGTTTGCATATGACAGGTTTTACATCTGTAGTGGTGGCAATGTGTCCGTTTCCACCACTAACTTGAGTAGCAGTTGTTGAATAAATGTGGTGACCAGGTGCGGGCGGCTGTCCCCCCCTGTTTGCCCAGACAACAGGGCCCGGGTCCTACCGTCCCCCGGGTCTTGACCCGGGAGTAATTTAATACCTCAATGATAGTCTTAAAAAGTTTTATCCGTATAAAAATCCCTTTATGAATTATTTTAACTCGATGTATTTATAAACATAACTCCAAGAAAGATTTACGGGAACTTTATGTGGTCAAGAATCCCCCCACCCCCATCCCCTTCAACACAAAAATGGTTTGGCCCGTGATCAAACTCTAATGTTGACGTCAATTAATGTTTAGTATGTCAAAATGTCAGGTCAGCACAAATCCGGTGCCCAGAAAAGAAAAGAAAAGAAAAGAGGAAAAGAGAGCATGAAAGTCCTTAAGGGATTACTGATTAAATATTTTAAAAAAGGTGATGACAGTGAAACTGGGACAAGTGAAGTAATCGAACAGCAAGGTAAGAAACAACGCAGAAAAGTTTACCGGCCTTGTAATGTAAGTTAACTGGTCAGCTGTTGTAGGTAAGTCATAGTTTCGAACTGTCAGCTCATTATCTCTGACAGAAACAGTTGAGTTTGGTAGAGAGGATGAGACAGCGAGGTGAGACATCTTGCTGCAGGCAGGTGAAAGAGAGAGTGATGAGGGAGGGGCTCGCAGCCCCGGAGCGGAGGGACAGAGCCAGGCTACCCGCGAGAGAGAGGTGGGAGGGGGAGAGAGTCACAGCGGAGCGGGAGGGGACCCTAATTTCAGCGACCCTGCATTAAGGCCAACAAAAATTACTGACTCTGATAGAGTGAGTGTGGTACGTGTGATGGCAAAACAAACCCCATTCTCAGAGAGAGCAAGGGAATTGCCAGTAGATGCAGAGGGAAGGTCATTCCCACACTATTTGACATATTCCACATCTCAAAATGGACGGGAAAAAAATGATAGGGACTGGATAATATATAGCAGCTCAAAACAGGCTCTATTTAGCCTACCTTGCTTGCTTTTCTCCTTCGAAGTGGAGAAGAGGTCAATAAGTGCACTAAATTCCACAGAAGGTATAAAAATTTCCAATATAAAATAATATAATGGTTTGGCAATGCTCTCCATAGAGCGTCAACTTGCAGAGAAACTGGACTTTAATGACATCATAGATGATTTCGCCTCAAGGAAATTTCGGCGCATGGCTTTTGGAGTTTAAATCCGAAAGTGTCACACCAGCATTGGCCTAAAATACAGTGGCAAATATTCACTTATTTCTTACAAGTGCCAGAATTTCAGTGCCTATTAAGAGTGTGTTTTGAAATAACAGCTTAAGTGTAGTTTGCTAATGTTAACCATTAGTTTCAATGCCTGTCGCTTGTCGTTTGCAGAGAGCGATGTTAGGAGAGGAGAGCAGGAGAGAAAAAGAGCAGAGGAACAGGAGAGGAAGAGATGTGAGTAGAGGAGGGAAAAGGAGAGATTCAGGTGCAGGGGGGCCCACCTCAGCTTATCTTGTCCCGGGCCCACCCAAGACTGTCAGCTGGCCTGGTGACCACTACAAATTATTCTGAAATCAACATCTCTAGAAGTGTTACAGCCATTTGCAATACTGTGTCTGTTGAATATCAACACAAGCACACCTCATTTAACTCACTAGAATAGCTTGATTAGATTAACCAAATCTAATTTAAAACTACACATTAAAACCAGCGCTGTAGTCTTTGAAAACAGGACCAGCTGCAGGGCAATTACAATAGTAGGGGAGACCGGGTATGGTTGTAACATGGGGAAGGGTTGAAACACCACCAATTTCACCAATAATTATTGCATTCAGGCCTCTTGTTGACATGTACACAGCATTTTAGCTGACCAAAAACACAAACTTTTTAGCATCCAGAGTGGAATTTTTCTGAAATGCTGTTTCACCATTGCCATTTAAACAGCGGACTGAGGAAACGCTGACGTCATGCTGTGTTTGGCATGGGCACATGGAACCCTAAAACTGAACTGATGTGGACCTGGAGTGAGCTTGAGTCACCGAGTACATGACTACAATCTCCCCTCAGCTTCAAAACAAACTTTGGGGCATTACACACAAACAAATGAAAAAGTCAGAAAGAATGCAAATAAGCTTCCATGGGATAAGATATTCATTTATTCTGACAATTGAAAAATGAAATAAACTGAAGCTCTTTGGAGAACAACTATGAAAATGAGTGTTTGTACATCAAACCAGAAAACCTACAAGAAGTGTTTCAATTTAGTGAAATATGAGGTGAAGAAAAGTGACTGTGAATGATTAACAAACAAATTAGAAAACTTTCAAAATGTGCTTTTATTTAAATTTATATTTTGTACATTTCAGATATGACAAACACTTGAAACATCTACATAGACACACTGATAAGACACTGCACAACCAGATGACTAAAATCAAACTAAAAAGACAAGATGGAAAATTTTTGAACCATTGTTTTAAAGATAACTAAGAATATATAATAACGCATCAGATTTTTTAAATCAATGTCTGACAAAACGTTAGCACCAGTATACATAATGACAGGCATAGCCCCATGTACACTTACACTTCTCTTTTAAAACATAGTTTATTTTTATAGATATGCAAAATGTTGAGGATTAACAGTGCAAAATTTCCTCACTTTGTCCTTTGGTTTGTGCAGAATCAATGTGGAATGGAACGTACCAGATCAGCATAAATGCAGATGTAAAAAATCTTTGTAACCATGAAACACATGAAATGTAANTATCTAAAAAAATTTGAGCGTAAACCTGCGACATATCCTCTTTGTTGTTGTTGAATATAAACACTGAGCTTTTCTGACTGAGACTGTTTCACTCGCGCTCCGGTTCGCATTAAAAAAGACTCATTCGTTGTTATGATGTTCAATTTAGGACAGAAACGATTTGTTAAAAATAGTCGGGACATTATCAAATCTCTCACTAAACTCGTCCTTTTGTGGTTGTAACTGGTCAATAAGCTCACAGTTACACAGCAACCTGCTTCCTGTTCGCGTCACTGAAACAGACCAAAGCCATGGAACAACGATTTAATCGAACTTGAGCGCGAGAGGACGCATCACCATTTGTCAACTTATCGCTGCTGCCCAGTTTGCATATGACAGGTTTTACATCTGTAGTGGTGGCAATGTGTCCGTTTCCACCACTAACTTGAGTAGCAGTTGTTGAATAAATGTGGTGACCACTACAAATTATTCTGAAATCAACATCTCTAGAAGTGTTACAGCCATTTGCAATACTGTGTCTGTTGAATATCAACACAAGCACACCTCATTTAACTCACTAGAATAGCTTGATTAGATTAACCAAATCTAATTTAAAACTACACATTAAAACCAGCGCTGTAGTCTTTGAAAACAGGACCAGCTGCAGGGCAATTACAATAGTAGGGGAGACCGGGTATGGTTGTAACATGGGGAAGGGTTGAAACACCACCAATTTCACCAATAATTATTGCATTCAGGCCTCTTGTTGATATGTACACAGCATTTTAGCTGACCAAAAACACAAACTTTTTAGCATCCAGAGTGGAATTTTTCTGAAATGCTGTTTCACCATTGCCATTTAAACAGCGGACTGAGGAAACGCTGACGTCATGCTGTGTTTGGCATGGGCACATGAAACCCTAAAACTGAACTGATGTGGACCTGGAGTGAGCTTGAGTCACCGAGTACATGACTACAATCTCCCCTCAGCTTCAAAACAAACTTTGGGGCATTACACACAAACAAATGAAAAAGTCAGAAAGAATGCAAATAAGCTTCCATGGGATAAGATATTCATTTATTCTGACAATTGAAAAATGAAATAAACTGAAGCTCTTTGGAGAACAACTATGAAAATGAGTGTTTGTACATCAAACCAGAAAACCTACAAGAAGGGTTTCAATTTAGTGAAATATGAGGTGAAGAAAAGTGACTGTGAATGATTAACAAACAAATTAGAAAACTTTCAAAATGTGCTTTTATTTAAATTTATATTTTGTACATTTCAGATATGACAAACACTTGAAACATCTACATAGACACACTGATAAGACACTGCACAACCAGATGACTAAAATCAAACTAAAAAGACAAGATGGAAAATTTTTGAACCACACAAAATTTCTATTGATTCTTATATATTATTGCGTAGTCTAAAAAATTTAGTTACAGACTGTTTTGCAATCGTGGTCATATGTATTACTGTCCGTATCGGGGTACATGTGAATGTGAAGAGAAAATTTTGTATCAAATAAAAATATCTATACGTTTTACAACTCCTAATTGTCACGTTTTAAAGGAGTGAAACAGGAAAGGTTTGTGCAGAATCAATGTGGAATGGAACGTACCAGATCAGCATAAATGCAGATGTAAAAAATCTTTGTAACCATGAAACACATGAAATGTAATCTAGCCAGATGACTTTTCAAAATAAAAAAATGAAGAAACTATATCAAGGATTAAAACAAAGGCAGACAACATTTCAAGATGAAATCTTGCTTGCAAATGCAATCTTTCCTTTCAGATTGGCGTCATGAGAGGGAATGGTTACACTTTACTTCCTCTTAGCACTGCTCCTTGGTCAAGTCTCACTGAAGGCAGGGCGGTGCAATAAGAATAGTATCTGGCTGTTATCTCTCCACCATGGGAAAGGGGTTCATAAAAAGCAAGGTGCAAGTACAAAAAGCCAAAACCACAGTGTGTGTGGGTGGGAGGTTGGACTGTGCCTTCACAAATTATTCAGTTCCATTAGAGTCTGGTCCAGCATCTGATGCATATCGAGGTTTTCTTCTTTAGCATGTGACAGTTTCTCTGTTAGAACATTAAAATGAACACGTTTAATCTCACAGAAACAAACACAAGTCAGGCAGTAAGTTTGCTTTCATTAATAATCAAGCTGGTTACATAACAGTTGTCATTCATTAGATTGAAGGTCTTACAACCGACCCACATTTCAATCACTGAAACATTGATTTACCACCTGAACACTGAACTATGCAAGCAACCATGCAAACATGTAACAACAGATCTTTTAAACACAACAAACTATAAAAACTGGTTATAAAGATTTCACAAACTAAGTTGCAAGACTAAAAAATTATGTATTTGTAATAATCCCTGATTTTCACTGTATCATAGTCACACTTCCACAAACGGCAACACATGTCAAGCAGTGCAGGCATCAAACATGGACAATGCACACAGAACAGTTTTGGATCTTCTATCAGATCTGATTGTCATACACATTTTCAAAACAAAACCTTAAATAAACACATCCAACATTCACACAATTTAGTCGTCATTCAAAGCCACACGCAGCTCATTCGAGAGAAGACGGTGTTTCTCAAGTTGATGGAAGAGGCCATCTACGCAGTCAGAGAGCAAGTTTGAACACAGAGAAAAGACAAGAAATCAGAGGAAAAGAGATAAAAGAGAAAATGAAGAGTCTGTCGACACCTACCTTCTCTAGAATAACTCTTCATGATTTTTAAGGGACTTATAAAACAAACCAAAAACATGTGCGCTGTCTTTAATGTCATCATTCATCAATTATTCTGATTATACACTTCCAGATACTGAATTTTTAGAAAAGGTGCTAGACATCAACTTGTTAGGCCTCTACCTAAAAGAGGCGAAAAATGACAGAAAATGTGCAGCTGGGGCAGAGGATGAACAGATAGGATGAGATCAGTAGGAGAATGGCAGAGTCGAACCCACCACACATAACATTAAAAGTTGAGTCACTATCCAATTAGCCAATTTGATCAACTTTCTTCACTTGGGGCATCATGTGATATGTGTGAATAGAGCCAATCCAAACATTAATTGTAACTAAAAGAAGATATCCTGGCTCAAGTTTGGTTTAACATCTTTGACGACTGTGGCACCACAAATGTTTTGCAGCTAGAAATGCTTCAGTAGAAAATGGATACTTTCTTTTGTCTTCCAATGCATTTGTAGAAATGACTAATAAAAACACTCAGAATGTGTGATTTTACATTTATTTGAATTTATGACAGGATACTGTGTATCATACAAAGCCCGTGTGTCATTATAACTGATGGCAGTTTCATCCAGTTTTTCCAGCAACCAGACGAGGCTCAACAAATCGTACTTTCTACTCTGTTGCACCCTTTTTTTAACTTTAATTTACCACCTTCTTCCTAACAATCCAACACTAATACCCTCTATTTCCAAAATCCCTCACTTCAGCTCATCTTGTCACTAGTACTAAATGTTGGAAAGTGCATGCATGCATCAGAGAAGACAGCTCAGTTCTACTTTCACTCGAGTACCTGTAATTGTTCTAAGTTTCTGTGCTTGAAGCACTACTGTGATATTCTTAGAATCCCAGCTTCACAAAAGAAAAAAACAAACATTAAAAGAAAAGAAAACAGGGATTAAGCTTGTAAGCTTGAAACAAAATAGTAAACAAACTTAGAATCAAGGCTTCCTGGCTTTGTTAGAGCCACTTCAAAATAAATAGAAATGAAAAAGAGAACAAAAAGGACAGATTAAAGAGAAACAGCATACACAGAAGGAAGGGTGTTTATTTTTTACACAATGCAGAAAGATTCTAGGATTCTGTACAAGAGATGGGATGCGTTAAACGTCATGAGGATGAAAACATGAGGAGGGAGAGAAGCGATGACAAAGAGAAAGGAAGGGAAAATGGAGAGCAGGCTGAAGAGAGCAGACAGATGCCGCTCAGCCGGCAGGAGACGTCTTTGATGGTGAGGAGTAAAAAGTTTATCTGTGTGGGAGAGAAGAAGTAAAGTGAACCAGGGGGGATCAACGTGGGACTTACTCAATGCTTGAGATGTGCACCGCAAAAAGCACGAGTATCACACAAGTCACGGTAACAACGTTCACAATGCACAATGGATATGCATTGTGAGATAGGCCAAACTGAGAGCGAAAAAAAAAATCCTCCCCGCGAGGATCTTTCAGAGAAGAGCAGCACTGAAACATATGGTTGTGTTGCAAGGGACTAATGTTAAGAGGGGGAAACACTTGTTTGGGAAAACTTAGGGCTGGCAGACAAACTCAATGCTCCTTTAAGACTAAATAAAAGCAGAATCTCACAAACACACAGGGCCTTTCTTCTGGACAGAAGTAGACAATGTAAGTAAACGAGCAAAGAGGAAGCACAAAGAACTTCACCCTGGGTGAGTGGGTCACATCATTAAAACGCTCCCTCGAAAAGGAAAGTAACATTTTGGTTTGCATGCATTGCCGGGAATGTTAAAATATCATCAGAAAAGTTGAATTAAATATTCATAGGCTGTGTTTGCAATTGAATGAATGTGAGTAGGGACTGAATTGGAGATTCATGCTGCGCGTTGTTTCTGATTAATACTACATAAAGGCACTGTGAGGAGCTTTCATGATGGGTTGATTCTGGTTATGCCTTTGAACAAAATGCGAAATGTATTATTGAAGCTAATGAATGGAATTAAGATCTTATTCATAAAACTTTTTATATAGTTTAGACAAAATTTACGAGATACAGAGTGATGAGGAGATTCTCTTTTAAATGTAGTTGACAAGTGACAAGTTTGTAAACCTGTGTTTGCTATTGTAAAAGTATATAAAGAAAGGTGACCAGGTGTTCACTGAACCAGTGCAGTTCTTCTCGTCTTCAAAACTCTGACCCGAACAGCGGCACTTAAACGATGCAGGTAATAAAGAGGCATCAGTAGAGGAGTGAGATAATTTTGAAGCTGGTAAAAACTCCTCATAGTGCCTTAAGTGAAAGATTTTCTTAAAAAGGAACGAGACTTGATTATAAGTCATTACCATGAGACTTCAAAGTTAAAAATACCTGAAGTGTCAATCTCAGTGTTTGGGGCTACATTAAAAATCCAGTTAAGAACATAAACTGATGCAAGGACAGGCGTTTTTTGCTAACTATAGTTCGAGGACACATAAGGGTTAGTGGGAGGGGGGTCCACAGCAGCACAAACAGGCACAACAAAGTGGACAATTACATGGAAGTCATGTCGTTGAGGGCGTGGTCCAGCTCCTCGCTGATGGCCTTGTACTTCAGTTTCTGAGCATACAACTCGTCTATTGGTGGGCCGGGGATTTATAGGGGTAGGAGAAAGGTTGCAGTGAAAGTTAGCAAAGGTGAAGGATCACATGGCAAGGAGGTGAAGGGTGAAGCATCAAGACCATTGACAAAACAGAGAAAAATAAAGACAGGAGAAGAGGGAAATATAGTTATAACAGAAAAAAACAGAATGAGGTAAAAAAAAAAGAAAAGTTAAGGACAATTCATTTCTCCACAAACTTGAAGTAAAAAATATTCTATAATGGGTATGAAAACTTCCCTTTCCCAACTATAAACTCAAAAACCAACCAACTAATTTTCAAAGATTAAGGGTAATCTCATCTAAAGTTTGATACTGCCTGAAACAGAAGACAGAAGACTGAGAGGAAACAGAGATAAAGATCTGAAGAAAAGAAAAACAAGGGCCAAAATATATATTTTGGTCTATGAACCATCGCCAACATGTCACCCAGTTCAACTAGAGATATTTCCTGAAGTGAGGGACAAAAAATCATACCTTCCAAGTCATCAATGGTCTTCTCAAGCTTGGCTACTGATCTCTCAGCGAACTCAGCACGAGTCTCAGCCTGTGTCACAGAGGCAGATTTATGAGTTAGTCCCACCCTCGACCTTTAACATGTTCAAATTAACCTTTAGGTCAAGATAAGGGGGGCGTGAAACTTTACCTCCTTCAGCTTGTCGGTGAGGACCTTGATCTCCTCCTCGTATTTGTCCTCCTTCTGTGAGTACTGTAAGCCAAAACAAAGAAAGGCGTCAAACACATGCAAGAAATCAATCTTCAGACCTCATTGTACCATGTTTACATTACATTAAATTTAAACAGACAAGTGGTAAAAAGTAAAACTGAAGTATAGATATAGGGTTCCCCAGGCTCTTCTGCTGCTTTTCCACACAGTCTAATGGGGAGCTGACAGCATGCACTCTGCCAGAAAGTCACTCTTACCTTCTCAGCCTGGGCCTCCAGTGACTTCAGGTTGTTGGTCACAGTTTTCAACTCTTCCTCAAGTTCAGAGCATTTGCTGGTGTTTTAGACAAAGGGGTACAGTCGCACAGAGGAAGGAGGGTAAGGAAAGAATCCAGGGTTGAGAGAATAAGAGGTGGACACAAAACAGATAGAAGGAAAAAAGGGGGAGAGAGGAAACAAAATAAATAAAAACTACAGGGAATAAACCAAGAGGGAACCCCAAGTACCTTCATAGTGCCTTAACAGAGCAGGAATGTGATATTAGCAGTGTTAGTGTTGTGGTCACACAATAAAAGAGTGGGTTATGGTGGATTTTATAATTTGGTGACAGGTAGTTCCGTATCTCAGTATCTTAGTATCTTAGTATCCAGCTTCTCAGTGTGTTATTCCTGCACAGTTACTGCCATGTTAGAGGTGTGAAAGAGTCTTAAATACTCAGGATTAAAAAAAAGCAAAAACAGAAGAAAAAGAACAAGCGCAGCAAGCAAAGCAGAGGCAGCACTCTGCAGCATGAACCAAAGAGGTGAGAGACACTTTTCACAGAAGTTAGGTTTTAGTTTGCAGTACCTGTATGACTGCTGAGCTTAGTGATTTCATGCTTTGCTCCAACAGCCTTAGCTCTTGCTCTGCTACCCGACATCGTCTGTTGGTGGGTGTGGCGCACACGTACAAGCCGAGGCCATTGAAATCATGGAGAGCATGCAAATAACCAGCACATACAGAAAGAACACAGGACACACGTTCAAATAGAAACAGGTTGGATGCTTTCCCTGTTAGTGCTAAAAGCTCAGACTGGTAACATGAACAACATGCAGGAGTAAGTGCATATGTAAAGTTCAAAAGGGGCAAACATCTTACCCTTCTGAGAGCTCAGCGCGCTCCTCTGTACGCTCAAGATCACCCTCAATGATGACCAGTTTACGGGCGACCTTTAGGTGCAGTACAACAAAGTGTTACAACGCATCAAAAAATCTAAAAGTCAATACTTGTGAAACTTTTTAATGGAGAACTACATAAAGCATTTCCTTCTAGCTTTTTCTAAACATACATGAAAAAGTTTCTGATTGATGGATTAAAAAATACCAGGCATGAACTAATTACGATAAAGAATTTAACGTAGTAAATGAGTAGTCTCTAAAAAAACAAACAAACAAAACTTAGGATTCTTGATGGATAACGCTAAAAAGAGCAGTTAATGAATAACTAAATGCTGTAAGTGACCACATTTGTTCTTCAGACATATTTTAGGAGGGCTGCCAGAGCCGGAAAAACCTGCCTCCTCATATTTGCGATCAGCCTCCTCAGCAATGTGCTTGGCCTCTTTGAGCTGGATCTCCTGCAGCTCCATCTTCTCCTCGTCCTTCATGGCCCTGTTCTCAATGACTTTCATGCCTCTGTAAGAAAAAACAAAGTCAAAGGATGTTAGGAACCCAGATCTGACACATGGCAGAAGGACTACAGTTGTTCTGAGGAGACATGTCTAGTTTTCAGAAGTGTTGGCTTGTGAAACTTTAATGAAGACTTCCAGAGAGAATGGATTATGTTTTTTTTTGTTATTAAAAAGGCAGAATATACAGACTTGAGGACAATAAGAACAAGTCTGAATTATCTGAAGTGCAGACCTTAACAACCTTGTGGTTGTACTCTATATGAAGGGATGGGAGCACATCCCTACCACCTGTTCTGTACAGCAACAGAGCAACATGGCAGAGATCAGAGAGTCTGAGCCTGTGCTGCTCATAGGAACCAACCTCTCGCTCTCATCAGCAGCCTTCTCAGCCTCCTCCAGCTTGGTCAGGGCAGTTGCCAGACGCTCCTGAGCACGATCCAACTCCTCCTCAACCAGCTGGATACGTCTGTTAAGGGAAGCGACATCTCCCTCAGCCTGGGAAAAGAAGAGAAGCGAGTAAGAAGAGAGTGGAAACCAACAACTTCATCACAAAACCAACACATCACACTAACAGACACACGTCGGCCCAAAGAATGTAGAGAAATGGTAACTTTTTCATTTTATATGGGCTTTTAGAGGTGCCCCTAACACTGTTAGATTTGCGTGTAGCCTACTTGAGAGTGTTTTCCTGGAGGCTTTACTGTGCTCCTCACTGGCTATGTAAAATGATAACAATGTCCCAGGTTGACAGCAGGTCTAATACCCTGCCTCATTACCAGGCCCCTGAGAGAACATTACCAAGGCTCGAGTCAAAGGCCCTGAGACTATTTACTGTAAATGAATGCTTACAAGGTATGTGCACAACCCCAGAGAGGACTCCCTGGATAATCTCAGATATATTTATGTAACATTTGAAGGATTTTTTTTTTCTAATGGTTAAATACTCCTATATATCTTCTGCTAATGTGCAGTGCATTTATTTTGACTGAGCTAGCTAGGCGTCTTTAAACTTCTTAAGATATGTGGAAATCACATGTCTGCCTTTCAGACCCATGATACTTAACTTTTTAAAACTTTGACCTTTTAACCAAAGGGACACTGGCCACTTCATCTTTGGTGATATCACAACATAACACCCATATAAGTGAAAACAACTGTATTTATGACTTTTCATCTTCTTATATTCACTTTTAAAGTCCTCATTTTGACTGTTTAATCTTATGATCAAAAACTTTTAATTCCTTACTTTGACTTTAAATCCACATTTGTGCAATTTATCTCATGATTCTGACTATTTGAACCTCCTCATTTTGGTATTCTGTCCATACTTTTGATTTTTCATTTCCTAAATGACTTTTTCTTTCCATATTAACTTTAAATCTCCTTATTTGACTTGTTATATTTTGATTTATTTTTTTTTAAATTTATTTAGTCTTTTTTTTATCTCCTACTTCTGAAATTTTAACCAATAATTATATATTTCAACCCTTTCATTTGACATTCAGTCCATACTGTGCCTTTTTTCTTCACATTTTGACACCCCCCACTTTTGACTTTATATCTTTTAATTTAAATAGTTAATCTCTTATTTTGACTACGAAACCATACTTGTGACTTTTTATCTCCTAATTTTGACTTTTAAATGTCCTTGTTAGGAATTTTTAACCCATAATTATTCTTAGTTTTAGTCTTAATTAGTCTTCTTATCTCTTTATTTTCACATTCAATCCATACCTTGACTTTTTATTGAGCCTATAATACTCATAACCAAACTTCCTGCACAGAAATCAAGTTTGAGTATTTAACCTATTAGGTCTTTCTTACTCAGAATAGCAAGGAGGAAAAAAATATTTACACACAGGAGATTAAGACTATTCAAACAAGTAGCTCCCTCTAGTTCCCGAGGAGATTTGCATTGCACTCTGACAACAGGTTACAACTCCACTCTGAGGTTTGCCTGACTCCACTGCAGGTCATGTAAAGAAAGAGCAGAGCTGGACCAAAGTGCATCTGAGGTAGTGAAGCATGACAAGGAAGTTACTAATAAGCTACAAACTGTTGAACTGCTCTCACCTCCATTTAAACCTTGGTTAGCATTAATTACAAACAGACTGAGCGCTTTAAGCGTCTGCAGAGAGATTTATTCCCCGTCTAGAACTACCGCTACGTTCCCACTTGTGATAACATGTTGTCCTTATATGGGCAAGTCAAAGAGCAAAACGCTCACACTGAGGACTAGCACCTTGCATGATGTCTCGCAATTTCCTGGTTGCTGTAGTATAGTATACTTGAATGAATTGTTATGTTTGGTATATTTTCCAAGACAAAAAGCGGAACTAACGAGAAAGCAGGTTGAATACTTCCGTTTTAGAAAAAAAAAATCATCAAATGAGAAGCAAGTGTCACAAAGTATGGAGAGGATGAAGCTTCTTTTGACTTGAGCATCAATAGCCTGGTGTTACCTGTTGTTGTAATAAGCTCTAAGCTAGCAGCAGGCTACCAGAAACATCAAGTGTTTTATATTGGCACAGTATGGAGACGTGTGCTGCTCAGTTTGTAGCACTGCAGTGAATTAAGTAAAAAAAAAAATCCGGTTATTTTTAATCAGCTTGTGTATTAATCCCCCCACGAACGGTGCAAATACAGTAAAATAAGATGTAATGCAGCCTGACGTCACGTTTGGGTCAATTCTTACTTGCTCCCTTGCTTTCTTGTGTACCAGCAATTCCTTCTGTAATCTCTCGGCTCTCTCTTCGGCACCGTCCGCCTGCCCTTGTAAGGATTTTATTTTCCGTTTCACAGCCTCTAACGAAGTAGCTCCAGCCATTTTGAACAAGAAAATTAAATGTTTGACGAAAAACTACAAAATGCTGCAGCTGCAAGTTCCGAGTGTTTGTCAAGCAGCGAGATGACGTCCTGGTTTGTGATGAAGGCGGCGTGAAGACAGAGGCTGAGCGGTGCTGGAGACGCACACAGCTCAGTGCCATGTCGTGTGTCCAGGAAGTACCACTGATTTCAAAATAGAGCTTAAATGAGAGGTTTCTGTGAAGTTTTTGGTGTGTGTTAAAATTTGAAAACCTGCTGCTCTGGCATGTTCACGTCAAAAGGTGAAACATGCTCGATACAAAATTCTCGCTTTGTTTATCGTGCGAATAACGTTTTCACGGCATTGTTCATAATAATCATCACTGACTCACAGATCTAGCAGAGCCACAGCGCCCTCTGCGGGTTAAACATGAACATTACATGAAGGAGAGAATGCGTGAAGAGGTCGTCACAGGATGCAATGGATTTGTGTTTCCATTTGACTCTAAAATCCATAATTCCACAAAAACAATGAATAGTCTATTTTGAATTCATTTCCGCACTTAAATCACACCAAAACGAATCTAAAGGGAATTCAATAGCCTATAGCATCAAGTGTGATCAGCAAAGAACTTCGCAGACTATACAGAGACTAAATAGGACCTAACTCCCCGAAGAAATCCAATCAAAGGATTATTACAACTGCTTTCCAAAGGGAAACTTACAGGCAACAGTTAAATTGGATTGTCTGATTGGCTCGTGAGAACAAATTGTCCCCACTTCAACTTGACTTTGACTTGGTCATGAACCGGATTGTTTGTCATGGAAGGATCTTTTCCTACTGTGTTTTTGTTTTTCCCCCCATCAGGTCGTGACCTTAAATACCTAAAATCTAAATTCTCGACATAGTTTTCTGTGTAGCCTTTATTTTTCCAAAAGCACACTGAGCATCACTTTAGGGAAAAATATAAATTATTTGTATAAGGATGAGCCAAATGTGTTTATTTTTCTAACGAGTGCTGTGCCTGGGACTGTTTGATAGGAAACTACTTTTTTTTGCCCTCTGTGGTAAGTAGGGAGCGCTGCCTGCAGATGTGAGCTCTATCTTGACCATATAAAGCAGTGGGCTATATTTATCCAGACCAGCGCGCTCTGCGCTCCCAGGGACACTGAACATCAGTCTTTAGACATATTTTAAACCAAAAAAGACTTACTCAGACTGAGACACAAATGACTAAGTAAAATAAGGGCTTTAAAACATTATTTGTCCTTGAAGCATAAATGCTACGACTTTGCACATTTTGGAAGGCGAATAAAGTTTTAAAAGTTCTTCAGTTCAAGAGCCAATTGGACATTCTTTGGGCAGGCTTGTTTGTGGTGGTGCATGCAATCTGTTCATTTATAAAACGATAGTTTAACAATACTTCAACTATTTCAATTTTTTTTTTCAAATTTCATTAGATGAGCTTACAAAGCTGCCAAAACAATTACGCAAACATTTTGGGGATACATAGTTATGGCAGTTTGACCTACCACATAGATGCAAATGTATTACTGTTGTGTGGAAGTGTAGTTTTGCATTCACAGTGCTGAGAGAAAGAAACAGCGTGGTGCAGGAGTGGAGCCTTGGTGAATCCCTTCCTTACTTACATCTGTGGCTTTCTTCTCAGCCAGCTCAAGTTTCTCCTGGGCATCTTTAAGAGCCTCGGAGTACTTGTCCAGCTCATCTTCAGTTCCCTTGAGCTTCTTCTGCAGAGCTACCAAATCGTCCTCAAGCTGAGGTGAGTTTCAGTGCGCAGAAGGGTTTCAGAGGTGATCAGCGTGGTGAGGAGATGGAGGTGCGTGGGTGCGCAAAGGCACAAGTGCGCGTACAGAGACAGAGACACAGGACAGGAGAGGACAGCACAGGACAGGACAGAGAGAAGAGAGAGAGGGAAGGGAAGGGAGATAAAGTTAGGGAAGCTGAGATACCTTGGTGGCGGACTCCTCAGCAGTCAGCAACTTTTCTTCAGCAGTTTGGAACTCCTCAAACACTTTATCTCTTTCGTCTTCAGTAACACGCAATTTCTTTTCCAACTCTCTCATTTCGTCCTCTAACTACACGTGCATGCAGAAGACATTAAAAGTTAAACACAATATACAGTAAACATGCAATTAATATGTCTTTTCACCAAACATCATATTTTATCAACATATTTATCAGCTACATAAACTCAAGGCTATAATTAAAAAACAACAAGCACAACTCAGAGGTGGATTTTCAAGCATCCAAAAATCAATTAATCCTTTTTCGAGATTCTCCATGAAAGTTATTAATCCGCAAACAGGAGATGATCCATCGAAAAGAGCAGCTTTAATCTGCCTCTGGAATTCCTGCATTTCTATCTTTGGCTTTTTCCAAAAGAAGAAGAGAACCAAATAGCTCAGCCGACCTGTTTGCTTCTGTCCTCTGCTGCTTTCTTGTCTGATTCGGCCTGCTCAGCTCTGTCCAAGGCATTCTCCTTGTCGAGCTTGAGCATCTGCATCTTCTTCTTGATGGCATCCATGGCTGCTGCTTGATGATCGGCTTCACCGACACAACGTCCAAACGAAAGTCAAGGAGAGGAGAGGGGCTTAGGGCGTCTGTGCCTAACTGAGGCTAAGCTGGAGTGCAGACTCTGCCTTCCTGTGCCCTGTCAAATATGTACTTTCAAGAGGGGGGAGACCGGATTCCTTTGGACATCCAATACTTTTTAGGAGGGAGGCGTGTGCGGCTGCCCGGGCGTTTTTTAAAGAATCTGCTCGGTGATTCGTCGCTCTCAGACATTTGACTTGTGATACGCCTGTATATGGGCTGTGATGGACAAGCAGGCAGCTCCCACAGGAAGGCTTCTTCATACTAGAGTAACAGAAGTCACACAAAAACGACCACTTCATCATAAAACATCTCTATAGAGTGAATAAGTTTTATCAATTGTCTAAGTCATTTAGATTTGACACGTTTACTCTATGGGAGATCTTTCTTTCTTTTCCCCGACACAACCTTCTTTTGTGTCTCTTTTCCTGCCTGTGACAGGTCGAGAGATGGGACCACAGACAGCTGCAGTTACACTCTGAACCTCATTGTGTCAATTTGCAGCCCCTTCTGTGTCTGTGTGTGTGCGTGTGTGTGTGTGTGTGTGTGTGTTTTTTCCAGTTTGTTCAACTGGGTAGGTGAGTGTGAGAGCCTCTGGGAGAAGTTGCAGCAGCTTAAACCAAGTGTACTGCCTTAGAGGAGGTGTTTTCAGTAAGCCAAACAAGCCCTAGAGACATTGTTCACAGTCCGGGGGCTCAAGCTGGGAAGTGTTTACCTGATAATGTATCAGATATCCTCCCAGTAAACTGTTGATGTGTGATGTGACTGAGGAAGCAAAGGGTCCAGCACAGGCCAAGCAGAGGATGCTTTAATGCCTTAATTACTGCAACCAAGCTGCTGATTGATTTGGAATTCCAGAAATGTTGACAACCTGTCAAACTAATTTGGAATTAAAACTTTTGAGACACATTCATCAGAGCATTGAGTCAGATGAATTTGCCACAGAGCATTTTATTAATTCTGTTTAACTAAATGTTCTGATCAAATGACGACTTAAGCACACAGACTGCATCAACCGAGGACACACCAAGTGTCTTTCCAAAGATTCTCATGGATATTTTTAGGATCTCCTTCTCTTTCATGCACCTGCCTTGGTCTGTAATATAGATCCGAGGCTCTGTGCCAAGAATCCAAGCTCCAATGCTATTAGATATGTCCCCAAAATAATCCTGGTCTTGTCATGGCTTTGGCCTGTTTTATGAATTATTGTCGCTACACTTGGTAGATTCATTAATGCACTCTGCCCAATCTTCTTTCAAGCAGAAGTAAAATGTGATGGTCAAAGTATCATAACATAGGAAAGTGGTGGTTACAATTTTTGTTAGATGACAAATGAATATAAGATATTTTCAGGCAGCAGCCTTGTTTTAGACTTTGACAGACAGCTACAATAATAGCAACATGTTTTCGTAGTCTCAGGCCACCCCATGCTCTTAAAGACAGGCATGTGTATAATTATGATTGACATAAAAAATACTCTTTGCAGGCTTTGAGCTATACTCTCAGAACATTTCCCAGGCATATCAGTTCATTTTTAATGTTGTAGATTTTAGACTCACAAGTCTGGAAAAGTGTCATCTTACTTTCCAAAGCTTTAAGTTGAGTTAAGTAGGTAGTAACTTTCATGAATTTATTTATTTTTTATTACCTCTGCACAGAAAGACCTGATACGCATAGCATCTTGTGACAAAATCATTTACTTTACCACATTTCAAAGCGTGATGGTCAACCTTGGGTTTTAAAATGTTGTTCTTAAATGTAAAGCATGCCACAGGAACCAGACTTTAGACAGTCATCTACTCTGGATATTCATCAACAAATTCCCCACTTTATTATGTTCGTACCTCCGACAGTAGAGCATGGTTTTAATCTTCATTTGCAATTTGATCCTAATTATCTCAAGCAGCATAATGGACTCAAGGGAGGTTTATGATGGCACACTGGATTTGCTGTGGCATGCTGGGAATGAAAATACAGGAAGCTCTATTATGATGTTTTCCTTCAACATACTGGCACAGTAAAAATAGCTCAAGGCCCAATGCACCCACTTTGATGAAAGTAGTCGCAAATCTCCCTGCCCAGACATTCTCGACAGCTCCTCCACTCACATGTACATCTAAATTGAAAATTACAGGCACACAATAAGAGTGAGTTAAGAGACATGAAGCCATAACTTTGTCTTTGCTTTGCTTCATTTTGTGTGCTTAAAGCAAAGCAGAGGCAAACTCTTTAAATACTGAAGGCCAGTTTTAGGCTCTGTGGTGATCTGAGGCTACAACTGAAAGTTTTTTTCAAGGCCACTTAAAACATATAATTTTATGTGCTTGGGAAAATAATCTGCTCCTCATGGCCTTTAAAGCTTCTAACCAAAAAGCAACTAAAAAAAAAAACTGATGACAGCAACTAAAACACTGATTTGTGTCTGAGTCTTTGCAAACAGTCACATTAGCAATGAATTTACTTTTATTAGGACAAGCAAGAGATCATCTCAATATTCATCTCCAAACAGCTGATGGGATGTAGTTCAACTTGGCCAAGCATTTCATTCACTGCATAAGAAACGCACACTTGCGTTTGACAACTGTTGCCCATTTCCAGGCCAGATAAGAGATTCCCTAACAAGCTGGAATCCCTCTCTATCTTAAATCTTCGAGGCAACAGCTGAGTGAGACAGGTGCAAAAGTGAGCAGAAATTATACCCACATTAACTATGCTATCATTATCTTTGGTTGAGTTTTATATGGCAGCAAGTTATAAACAAGGCTGTAAAAATGATGGTTTACGGAATCAATTTAAAACATGAGATAACTTGAGGAGCCACAGTTGTATTTGTAGACAGAAAAAAGTGAATATTAATGTAAAAGGGTGTGAAAGGTTGATTTCATTTTCAATGGATGTAGCTGAGCTCACTGGGACTCTTTCATCCGAAGTTGGCAAAGTTTGTCGTCTTTCCAAATGAAGTTTCACAGTTGACTTTACAGAGGCTTCAGCACTAATACTTAAACGCTGTTAGTTAATGTGTTAGGCCTACACTGACAACCCACTATGTATGAGGAATGTCCGGTTATCCTCACTCGCTGATGAGGGTGGGGCTTATCTTAAATAGAGCCTGAATTCATGTTTGCATCAGAAGACCCCTGGGTGGGTTCTCACATGGCATCTGTTACACTTGTAACCATGACTGTCAGACACGGAAATGGGACAAATTTGGCCAAAATTAAATAGTTTAGCTCTTCCAAAAAAAAAATGTGATCAATTTCTCATGATTGTAACTGACACAGAGCAGCAGGGGAATACTAAATGGTAGGACCCCCTTAATGTTGAGCGCTGAGCCACTGAGTGAAACTCTGAGAAGCCACACTGACGTGCTCCATGTCAAATACCATCTGAAGATTTCTGCAGACATCAACCAGATATATATAGAGAGAACTCCTTGGCTCCTTCAGGCAGCCCATGGGATTAGATAGCTCCATGCAGGGGCATAATCATTTAGCATTGCAAAAACGGAGAGGGGGTACAGTGAGGGGTGGGGTTATGGAACCCAAAGTGTAACATAAGCTTGGGGATGGCCTACTGCTGCTGACTTTATTCACTGTCAATGTTCCACTGGCATATACTGGCAGTAGTTAGACTCAAAGTGGTATAAAAGTGACCACATTAACTGCGTCCACTGCACACAGACAGACAGTATTTTAAATGATGGATAGTTGCAATAAGACTGTGACACTTTGACTCTCACAGGCCAGAGAGAAGATAAATCTGTCGTTAAGAATGTAAATCATACAAAAAGTGTTGGTCAGTGACCTGTCATTACGTTTAGATCTTATTTTCAGGTGGAAAGTAGGAAGCATCACCAGCCTCTGAAAAATAAGAATTTACTCCACATTGGTGTTTCAAAGAATCAAATTCCAGGGCCACAAAGGTCACATTTTTCAGCTGCAGGTGCTCCACTGAAGATGGGCTGCTCTTCATGTGTGCCAAGTTTTGCTGCAGTACAAGTAGTAGCTGTTAAATGAAAGGATCCATCATCTCTCAGGCTATGAAGTATGTGATAATCTAATGCAGGGCAGGAACAGGGCACAAATATTTCAATCTGATTTGGTGATATAGGAATCCTTCTGCAGAAGCACATTTGTGGAATAAGATGCTTTTTAAAGTGAACTGTAATGGAAAAAAAAGCCAATCATTCTTTTAGTTAAGTGGTTAAAGTTGAGTTACCCATAAATTCAAATTAAAGACAAGAAAGTTTGCAAAGACGTAGACCAGGCGGCTTAGCCTTATATTGAGAGAAAACAAGCTGAGCTGTGGAGTAAAAATACTGAAAGTGAAGGCTTCCAGCGCTGGAAACACAAATGTGGGATAATGGAGGAATATTTGTGGCCTCGGCAGGACTCCTCCCAGACTGTTTGTTTGTATTCCCCCTCTACAGATGGGGACGCAGAGAGGCAAAGAATGTCAGCCATATCTGATGCCGCTCAGTCAGCTCAGCCTGAAAAAGAGGGGAGGAGAGGGAAAGCGTTCGGGGGGAACTGTTACGATTCATTTGAAATTCATGCAGGATACCAAGCAAGAATCCTAGTATAAAATTAAATTCTCAAACATGTCACTTTTAAAATACAGGGAAGAAAAGTCCATCAGTGAGACATTCTGCAATACAAATTTGCCCTGAATTTGGGAGACCTTTCTTTGCACTCTGGTCAAGTTTGTTTTTTCACAGTGAAGGGCATACTGAGAGAGAAGTAAGGAGTAAATGATTGTTTACAGGCAGCTTGGACTTCTTCCAGCCCCAGATAAGGGATTCCTTCCAAACCATCAGAGTTGCGTCCTGCTCAGAAATTCTCTCCTTTGGGATTATAGGCTGCTGACAGATCTCTCCCAATCTTGACTTTAAATGCTGCCTATTTGTAATAATTATCCCTTGCTTCTCTGGTTTTGTGTCCAAGCCCATTGCTGCCAAGCATCTTGTTGATCACCCTCTTCAAATATTTGCCTTCAGTCTTTAGCTCCTTATGTCACAGGGCTAGAAGTTTCCGTGTTTGCACGCTGAGGGGGAATCTTTCATACATGTGTCCATATAAGGGCTCTCTGGTGTAAGCGAGGTAGAGGAGACAGAGAAGAGGGCAAAGTTGTGGGGGCTTTTTGTGAGGTCCAAAGACGTACTTGATATTTCTTTCCATTCCACAGGCCTATAAAACTTCTTGGTATGCACTTCAAGCTCAGCTACTGTTCTCCCTCTTGCAGTCCTGTCTGTCAGAGCCTGTTTTTAGAGAAGATAGAACCAACAGAGAAAAGAGGTGGATGCTTCACTTCTATGGGAGTATGGTAATTTCCCTTTAAAAACAAAACCCTTTTAAGCTTTCACTAGGGAAGGAAAATGATCACCAAAACCTTTATAACTGCCATTTTTGGTAAAGAAAAATCCACTTCTTTAAGTTTGAAAGAGAAAGTGGAGGTTTATACCCAGTTTATAAGTAAGTGCATTTCAAACCACAAGATGACCATGCCTTGGCTGTAGAAAAGCCAAAATGTGGAGTGTGTGAGAATCTACAGTGATGAGACATTCCACTGTGGTTTGGTGGGACTGTTTGAAAGCTGCGTTCACTGTGACTGGGTCACAGTGGTTGCTCTGCAGTCATGAATGCCTCAAGAACCCACAGCCCTGCACCACCTGCATTCTTACAGCACAGCCTGCATGTCTGCGACCCTGTGTTTGATCAGAGGCTGTGACTGACTCCCAGTCAGGCTCAGACTCACCTCACAGCTGGAGATGAGTCTGAGCCTGACTGAGAGTTGGATAAAACAGGTGGACATAGTCAGTGATAAAACTAATTTCTGAGAGCAGAGATGAGAGAAAAAAATAGAGGCGTGCCTAGTTTGAGTGCAATGACACCTTTGATAGCTGAAAGATTAAAAATGTTACAGAATGGTAGTTATGGTACAAGGCTGACAAAAACAAAGATCCAGTGATGGAACAAATAACATAGAAAACACACATGAGCGTTTCCAAAAATGCATGTGCATTTGAATTTTTACTAAAGTACATTTGCAAGACGTGTAGAAAAGTTAGAATCAGCTTTATTAGCCAAGTATGTGTAAACACACAAGGAATTTGATTCCAGTTTATGAAATGTCTATGTAACATGATTTAACAGGGTCAGGATCAAACAGTTCTCCTTACATCGGTCCATCTTAAAGCTAAATGAGGAGCTTAATCCACACAATCACAGTGAGTTGATAAGGGCTTAATTTGAGTAGTTGGTGTTTTGTTAATAGTTCCTGCTGAATGTTATATATCATCCTCATCATCATCATCATCATCATCATCATCTTCTATTTGACAAAAACAACACTTTTTCAGGAAAATGTCCCCTGTACTCAATATGTTCACTGGAGCCTCTTCTAACAGGTTCATGTACATTATATTGAAGTAGATTGATGAATTCTTATAAACAAGGATTTAAGCTCCTTTTGATGAGTCACAAGATAAATATCAGTGTTTTTCATTAAAAAAAGTCAAGTTAATATTAACTAACCATTTTACCAATGCCAAGCTAAGGTACAGCTCCCTGTCTGTATTGGGATACTTTGTGGAACTTTTTGTCATCCTCTGGCTCCATCAGAGGTAATCAGCTGGGCCTCATCAGAAGAAGAGCAAAAAGGTAACCTTTCCATATCACACACATTGGTAAGATCAAATCACAATTCTTTATCATTTGGCCATTCTCATTTGAAATTCCCTCCAGTAATGTGGCCCCAGTGTTGGAAGAAATCTGCTGAGCTCTGAGAAGGGTGTTTAGTCAGCTTTAACACAGGGCGTAGAGGCCGCAGGAACGAGAGAAGAAAAGCACCCAAGGACTCTTTCTCTCTGCAAAAAAATTCCCTGTCATCTAATGAGTGTTGAGCAAAGTTTCCTTATTAAGACAGAGGGTCTAGATGGAAGAGAGTAACATTTCACTCTGGACCGCTTAAATCCCAGGAGACACTGCAGATCAGTTCCAGTCGGCGGCACAGTCTAGGACAGACAACTCCTCCTGTCCTTCAGCTCACTGTCAAGAAGGTTTCGGGCAGGAGCAAAGGGAAAGAAACCAATGATAAACACTGGGAAAACTGTGGCTGTGGAGAAGCATATGTCAAGAGTCAGATGATATGATTGAATAGATATTCATGATGTTACTTGTAGAGCAGTCCAAAATTAGCCCCCAAGGTTTAAGTCTCAGCTGAGACCCGATTTAGCCCGGCTGTCAGTGCTGACTGAGAAATACTGAGCCGTCCTTACATGAGAGGCTCTCTTCCGTCATGAGAGGAATAGATAGCAAATACTGTCACTCATCAGAGGATAACACTCTAAAGGTGACTGCAACTAATTCACATACTTCACAGGAACACACCTGTTCCCTCATGAAAATGGATCAATTCTGTGTGTTTTTCTGTACAATTATGTAAGACCAGAATGTGGGACACTTCCTGTAATTTAACTCTCTAAATATTACTCTTCCATTATTTGCCTGAGAGTATGTGAACTAGATTTTTTGTTTTACTAGGGACCATGTATAAGAAGTAGACATAACTAAATTGACATGAGAAAGTTATTTATAACATTTAGTTTTGAAGCAATGAATTATTAAAATGGTTTTTGGGTCTTTAGGATCATAGAAGACTGTCATAGGTCCTATTTACAGGGCAGCCATTTTCTATGACATCATGCTCAAGATGGAAGACTCAAACGTTATTACACTGTCAGAGCAGGTAGGAAGTTGTTGAAAGTGTCATGGGGCTGACGTCACAGCTGCAATGAAAACCAAAACATGCATCAAACTTATCTATAAAAAGGCAAGATCCCTTGGCTGGGGGTCGTTTTGCTTACATTTCAGAGGTTTAATGTTCTGCAGACAGTCAGCAGGGGGTGCTGTTGATGTTTTGGCATCAAAGCAAAAGAGCCCTTATGACATCCATTTCAATATACAGTCTTGGAGTGGAGCCAGTGGTGGCAACTTGATGAGCATGAGATACAGGGTGGGCCATAAGTTTCCATACATGGTAAAAATAAACGAAAACTGTTTTTATTTATAATGTGCTCTATATGATTACCATTGTTTCCACATTTGTATGTGTTATGCCTCTAAGTTGATGACACGTTCCTTGAAAAAATTTAATTCTCAAATCTTCACTTGATACACCATGACTTTTAAGTGCTCCCAAAGATAACCAAAGATAATCAAAAACATCTTCTGGGGTACCTGAAAAATAAAAAAATATATACATTACCCATTTTCCTATGTGTGGAAACTTATGGCCCACCCTGTCAATGTATTTCACAGGAACTGTGACATGCTAATTCAACATGGCTAAAAAGGCTTAGGTTAACTGCACTAATGGAAATGGACAGATGCCTGCTACATAATCGTTGAGTACACAAAAACAAAAAGAAAAGGGAATTTGTTAGCCACTGAAGGTATTCAGTATTCTAAAGGAAACTTAATCCTAGAAATATACCATGCTTTAATGCCATTTGGAGACAAAATCTGACCAAAATTTTCAAAAGTGAAGGCCTGCAATAAGCCACTGAGACCACTAATCTAAAAGAAACGAAATGCCTTCTGAGGCTATGAATTGGATGAGAATCAAGGTCCTTTTCTTTAACTGGTCCTAGGAAAGAATACAGGTTGCAGGTACTTGGCTGCACCACTCAGAGTTGGAGGGTATGTTCATTTGTACACTGTACTCAACGAAAGTAATGTCAACATAACATTTGACAGCAATTCTTTTTGAGCTCTAAAAGCACAGTAGTCAACTCTGCAGACTGTTTACTATTCTCATTGAACAGGGAACTGCACAGTGGATGGGTTAGGGAGTCAACTTGTTGGGAGATCCCAAGTGATGACCAAAAATGGTCAAGTGATCCAGACTGAGTAAAACACTTTCTTGGATCCATCAGCTTCTGTCTCTCATGTTTATGTTATCTGGTGGTGTTTCTCGGAGCAGGCAGAGCTGGTATGTGTGACTGTAAATGAACAAAAGTCAATGTAATCTATTGTCTTAGCTTTTTCTTGAACACTTAGAGCACACGGAGGTGAGCTGAAAATGAACACTGAAATTGAACCATTAAAGTAAATGAACGAGGAAACATACCCAAATTGCCAAATGTTTAAAATTAAAGCCTTCCATTCATGGGGGGGAAAGAATAAACTGTTTCACTGAGAGGTTGATGAAAAATGGGAATCACAGTAGCATGCATTGGACAAATAGCCCAGCCCAAAACCCTAAAGCCTTTCCTGATGTGCATTTTTCCAAACCTCACTTCCTCTCTTGTAGCTTTTTTGCTAGGTATGCTGAAAAATGTCTCAGGGCAGTTTCTCTACTGTAAAAGCTCATAGTACTCTCAGATACAGTTTTACATTTTTATCAGTATCAGACTCAAATTCCAAGAAAACAAATGAAGTCAGTTCCCTTAAAAAAGTGGCCTCCAAAAACAATTTAAAGATAGAACAAACACTGATATTTGAGTGCTATTAACTTTCTAAAACTGGCAACATGGTTTATGAGAGTGACAACTTTCTATTCCACTGAAGCTGTTTTTAGCACAAGACAGAACTATGTGACTGCGCAGCATCACCTCTGAGTACACACGCACACACAGAACATACATCAACTTATGCAGTCGAAAAATTAAAATCACTGAAGAGCAGTCCATTGTTTGGTTGTGATGGCTAATATAACACACTGTGGGTTAATGCTGTAGAGATCAGTGGGGTTGACCCAGTGTCACTCAGTTTAGCCAAAGGGTAACAGCCTTGTTTTCCTGAACCTGAGCTTAGAACAAACCCTGAACGTAATGGCTGCCAGACCATTTAGATTATAGCAGAAGTCACTGTGACCACAAAACAAACCTTACAACAAATCAAATTTAAGATGTACCAGGGATGTTCACTGTCTGTGCTGATGATCACACACATGTTATAAGACTCTGAAAGCTATTAAAAGTGTATCAGGCTAAGGAGGTAAAGAAGATTGCCTTCATTGGAATCTAGAGTCGAAAAAGGACGTGACAAAAGTGTTTTTGAAACAGACAAATGGAAGAGACATTGATTTGTCTCATCCATCATCTTGACAGAGTTGCTTCTTGGGCAGAGTGGAATTTCAGGGGAAAAGAAACAAATCAATAAGGAAGAAATTTCCTCAGTGAAAGAAGAAATCAGACTGGAAACAAGAAGCTCAAGACAATGAGGGAATAAACCCAACCTGACCTCGTCTCTGCTTTGCATCATTCATTTACTGAAGTTTTGATAGCTCTATACCAGTGCCAAAGCTAACCAGACAAACTTCCTCCTGCTCTGAGCAGGGAGAAAAGCTGAGAAATAGATGGACACTCCCAGTTACACACATGGCTTCAGTTTCCCCCTCTACACTGTGTGGCGTGGCCTTGCATGAGACCAAAACACTCCAGCAACCAAATATGGTGTTCATTAGAAGGAGTCAGTGTTTTGTGCCGGCCACCTTTAACCATCCTTTGCACACTATTCCTGCCAATGCTGCAGACAGAGAGGATCAGCTTGAGAGGGGAAAAACAACAACACAAGCTCAAGTCTGATTTGTTGCCAGTAGTGAGGTAGCTGAAGTCAGAGGCGACTTAGCAGATTTTGGCTGCATTACTCTTAATGTGACCCAAAACATCTGAATGGGACTTGCTTCATACTTCAAGGTCTGGTCTGTGAACCAGCAGCAGGGAAAAAAAGCACATTCACTATGTCCATATTTGGTCAGTCTACTTTTGCCAATCCTTCTTCAAGAACATTTTCTCCAAACATCCTCTGACCTCTCTGACTTGACCAAGAAGGCCTATACTGACATCTGCTGGCAAAAACGCAGAAAAAAAGGTCAAAGTTGTGAGTAAGACAAGTTGAAGTTATGAGATATAAAGTCAAAATTTATGAGGAAGTCGTAATATAGTTAAAAAGTCAATCTTTTGAGATAAGTTATCAGAAATATGAGAAGAAAAGTTGAAATTTTGACTTTTTATCTCAAATTGTTGACTTTTTATTTTAAAGTTTTGACTTCATTTGTGTCTAATCTAAACAAAGCCAGTTTTTCATTTTCTGTTTTCAATGGGCAGAAATAGGCATCAAAACTTTACATTTACATCATAGAAAATTGTCACTTTCTACAGAAAAGTGTTTTACATAAATGTATTAGTTTTGGACCTTTTTTGTTGTCTTTGATTATTATTAGGTTTACTTTCTAAGAGGTCAGGCAGGTGGTCATCTTTTGGGGTGTTTAGAATACATTTACCATTTGATAGGAAAAAGGACAAAATAAAGTAAGGGTTGTTTGAAACTGTTTATTTTTGGTGAATACAAAAAATACTTTTGTGACCAGATAAATATAATACATACAGCATAAAATCATGAAACTAACGCAGCCTGTTAAAGAAAAGCACAACACCTACTCAGAACAGAGCTAATAACTTTTTTCTATTTCTGTTAGTACTCGCACAACTCAGTTAGACAGTATACTTAAGGGTAATTCTTACATTTACGGATAAAAACTAAATGTAGTGGTTAGACAAGGAATTCTTGCTTTTAAGAGGGACTTGGCATCACGATTTCAACAATTTCCTCACACACAAATTGCCACATGCTCATGGAATGCAGTCTAGTGTTAGTCGCCCGATATGGTCTTTAAATCCTATGGTGTCCACACATGCCCTTTAATATCAGCATTATAACATAGTAGGCAAGTAGGCCACCAGCCACAAGGCATTGTATTGTATGGCAAAGGACTAGGTGACAGTTCATTAAGATCCCTGTGGGGATTAGACTGGCATAATGTTCTGATCCAGAGAGGAAAAGGCTCAGGCTCCCAGCCGGCCTGATCTTCAGCTGCTCACAGGGCAGACTCGAGTAAGGCACTAGTACAAGATGCAGTCCAAGACACTGGAGAGGACAGACTGAGGAGATGAAGTGCATATAATATCCAATATATTACACATTGATATACCAAAGGAACAAACGAATCCTTGAATTGGACTCCTTTGTTAGAGTGTCATTCTTTTTCAGTTGAATTTTTTTAAAGGAAAGTCCAACATTTAATATAATGGAAGCTTTATATTGCCTTCTTTAGTGTTCAACTTCAGTGCATAACATGTCCCCAAGTATCATTTCACACAACCAATTTCACAACAGCGCAGAGTCTCATTATTATCCTGTTAGAATATTCAGTGTAATGTATTGCTATAGACAGTTCAAAGCGAGGATGCCTTTACCATGACGGGGCAGTGACTGGTGGAGAATAACTGCATCTTTATGTGTGTGCGTGTGAACAGTACATTGGGTACCCAAACTAAATCTGGCCAGTGTTAATGGGAGAAGAACAACAACAAGAGATATTAAAATGGCAAATAATGTAAACACATAGTCCTCACACAGCTCTGAATACATAAGAGAAGGGCTGGAGGAGTTACAGGAAGTGACATAATGTACAAGCAGCATGAAATATTTGGTCACATAGAATCCAGATTCTCAGTCAGATTACATCAGTTTGCTCCTTAAGAACGAGTGGTTTCTTTAAAAATGTCAGTCAAGAATAAATATATATTTAGCGCTAATGTTGGCTAGTGGTCAGTTACCTCAATCAGAGCCTCTTATTTTTGGCTGATAGTTTAATAAGAGGATTTTGATACTTAAAGGCAAGCCCCAGCTTCACATTTTATTAGTAAAATACAAGTGCCTTCCACTTTACACTACTCTATTGGTTAGTAGCATCATTGATATGTATAGACATTATGGTGCATGCAAGCCAGTGGTGAAATGAAGCACCCCCTCCCTCCTGCTCTGTTATAGCTGGGAACCCATGGTTTGCTGTAGCAGATGTCTCATCAGTTCACTTCTATTTGCTCCTTCAACATTTAGAAAACATTCAATGATAATCGAGGATTTCCACTCCTGCAAACATCTTCGATTCGTGATTGTAACAGTCAGTAATGCTCATGATGCAGAAACACTCAAAGAACAAATACATTTATCCCACATCTATCACATCAACCTCCTCTGTATTGAACTTCTGAGTGCCAATGCCACTCACTGACAGATACATACACACCCTCACACGAACACACACTCACACGTATACACTACAGAGCACAGGCACTTGTTTTCCTCACCAAACAGGCCTGTTTCAAGTGCTGTATATTCTTCGGTTATATATGAGAGTAAAGCAGCCAATCACACATCGGCAACATCGCGCCATGACAGGAGGGTCTCATCGGCACAGCGTGGCAGAGTACATCCCGTTCATTCAGCCAATCAGCCCTCGTCCTCCCTCAACTCGCTGGGCAGGAACTTGTACTGCTGCTGTCGGATCTGAGCCAGCTTTTTTCGTGCTTCCTCCAGCTCTCGCTCCTTTCTCAGCATCTCTTCCTGAGCTGCAATGATCTGAGGAGAGAGAGGGGAACAGCTGACAGAGAATGTGCCTTCTATTCATCCTAATCCCCATGGGTAGGTGGATATGACAAACCTATAGCTGCACAGTACTCAGTCTGCTCTTTTAACTCAGAGAACAATACAGAGCAGAAAAAAATAAAGAGACAGAGTCTGGCCAATGGTAAATTAAACCCAAAATGTGGCAACATCTACAGAAAAGCCAACAAAGAGTCTATGAAAGGAAAACATCTTATCCTATCTCATCATTGTATAAACTTAATCAGCCTGTTAAAATAACAACTCTGATGACCAATAACACTTTGAAAAATAAGATTTACTAATACTGGAGATAATTAAACCTTACTTTCACTTCAATGAAGTAGCAACCTAGGTACTGTTGTCCAGACTGACAGGACTCTGCCAGTCGTCTGGTTGTAGTTTGGGGGATCCTCCTCCTTCTCCTCAATTTTCTATCAACCATGCTGAGAAACACCAACTCATTCAAATTGTTTTTTGGCCAATATGAGAGCTTTACACATTAAGGGGAGTCACTTTGTGCATCTGGTATGCTAGTAACTCGTGTTGTGAGAAATGTTCTGTGTTGTCTGGCTTGCTAAAATGTGTCAATAATGCGCTTTTCTTTTTGTAATTAATTGAAATTAATGCACTTAACTCCCAGCTCTAGTTGTAACAGATCATCTTATAGCTTCTTCTGGTGTGTTTAATACTTGTTCCTGATTAGTCATCAGTGATTAATTAGCAGCATAGGTTCCAGAAACAACATGATCATACTAATAATATCAAATCATTCTTTGAAAATGACTCCGGCACACTTAACCCTGGATCCTATTTCTCTCTCTAATAGAGCAAAGTGGATCATTTTCATTTTCTTGTCCTGCAATCTGGGCGACAGCAGCTGAGCAAGACATTATCTCTGCTTTGTATCAGGGTCTTGCTCAGTAATTTGCATAACAACCCATTCACTGTAAAAACTCCCTTACTTAGCTATCAATAACTGACAGGGAAGAACAAATTAAGCAACATCAATAAGAATTAATAACACTTAAGCAAGTATGGAGACAGAGTTCATTGCACCCTTCTCTGTAAACACCACACACATCTGTTTCACAATATCTTGCCAAGTGCTGAAACATTAACAAAATGCCAGTGGTTAACTACAGTCACATGTTATTAGCCAGTCAGAGCGCTGTGCTAGCATACCACTTCCACCGGAGTAGGAAATGTGCACCAGAGAATTCAATGGAGTTGAATGCAGTTTTCCTCAAAGAGTCCTGCGTGACTTGTCTGTCAGCTAATTTTTGAAGGTTAAACAAGGTGAAAAGAAACATTTCATATCTTTAACTCGACTTAAACGGTCACAGATATAGTTTTTGAATGAAAACTTTTTAAATGAATCACCAGAGATATCATGTGACACAAAGATCAAAATGAGGCTTTGCACACCATCAAATGGCCCTACCTTTCATCATCCAAGGCCTATAAAATTCATACGGCACTCCAACACAGTAGCTTGTTTTTTTTTCATTTCTTATTTGCCTGCAGTCAATAAAATAAAGAGGCACCTTCATGCAATAGAAATTAGATGCAGAGAGGTGGATTATTTTTCCTCAGATGTGGGACTTAATTAATAAGTTGAGCTCTATCTTTAGATAAAAACAATAGTTGGTCAATCAGACTAATGTGTTCAAGGGAACAATACTGTCCAAAGCTTCCCTCAGTGTGACAATCACCAGATATCAATAAACTTTGCACTTCACTGGTGGAATGAAAAACTGACAAGCTGATGCCCAGCTGGAGTTCACCACTGACTGAAGCAGCAACTCAATCAATCAAGATGAAAAGCAAAGCTTCCTATGGCACCATCAACTTCTGAAAAAGAGACGCTCGCACCTCATTTGCTGTCAAATCTTTGCAAAGATGAAAAGGAGGCCAGTTCTCAAGTCTTCATGAGATGTGATGTTTTGCAGCTGTGGGCGTCTGGTTAAACTGTTCCACTGCTTTGAAATGAAGCGGATGTGCTGTTAACCCACAGCAACTCATCATCACTTCAGATATACTGCCATGGCATTTTTGCACATCAGCGAGAGGTGCAAACATGCAGCGAAAAGGGCAAGCAGCACAATAAGAAGAATTTCTTATCTCACCTGAGCGATGCCGCCGACAAATTTGGTCTTTACTACCACGCTGTCATCTTCAGTCTTGTCGAATGCTGCTTTCTGGGCCGCCTTCACCAGGTTGTCTGAAGCTCGCTTCACTGCATTTCCAGCACCCTTCAAACAGATCATCTTAAATTTACCACTAACACAAACCATTCATGAAAAGCAGCTGCCTTAAACTAGTGTTAGAGTCATGTTAAATGTGTTTTTCTGCCACCTGTAGTCTCCTCATGGCTTCAGAGTCCTGGTCAGCCTTCACCTTGCAGGCCACCAGCAGCTGAGCTGTGGAGGCAGCGACCTGTTTGGCTGAACAGATGAGCTTCTCCTCACTGGCATGGCCCTGCACTGAGGCATTAGCTGCCTCACACAGGTTACTGGTGGCTGCTGCTACCATACGAGCCTATAAAGAGCAATATTTTTCATATGCATGAAATTACAGAACACACTCTGTATGGCTGTAAAACTGTTTGAAGGAAACTTACAGCTGATATGAGACCCTGAGACCACTGCCCATCATCCACTGCATTGGCTAAATTGGATCCCACCTGAGTCAAACATTGAATAGAAACATTAGGTTTATGTAGTGATCAGTGATGTAAAAGGTTGCCGAGTTTTCGAGTAGGTGTGATGACGGACCTTGCCTTGAGCCACCAGCTCCCTCTGAGCAGCTGATGCAGATTTTACCAGAGCGCTGGTTGCTGCAGCGATGGACTTTGCTGCTTCTAAAATCTGCTCTTCGAAATCCAGTGTCTCATCTGCCTGCTGAAAGAAAAAAAAACCCCATAAATTTAAACTCACAGCTATTTTTATCTGCAATAAAAAGAAGGATTTCAATGAATAGATAAAAAATGTTGGAATCCATCTCGAAAATATGCATCCACCGGTAGCTGCTGCCAAGAACATGACTCAGAACATTCAAATGTATCTTTAAAAAGCACAAATCAATGACTGTTTTCAATGATGCCCCACTTCTTAAACCTGACCTAAAAACCCATTATTCTACCATCATCAGCTTAGATACAGTTAACAAACGGCCATCTCTGCCGATTGACCCCAGAGCTCCATAGACAACAAAAGGCACACGTGGCTGGAGACAGGGCGGGACACTGTAGGAATATGTTTGATATATAGTTGGACTGAATAACAACCTAATATATCAAACATATCAGACAGAGCCCTGCAGAGAAGGCTTCCAGGTCTACAATGGCTCAGAGAGGAAGGGAAGGAGGGAGGGCAAGGATGCATGCTGGGAGCTGGAGGGCCCTCCTTCCTTAAAGGGTGGGAGGGACGAAGGAGAAGAGTAGGGGGAGAAATGAAGAGGATGACAGAGTATCCAACCTGTTTTAGACAAATAAACCTCTGGGCTTGAGAAAAAAAATTAAAGTGGCTTTATGACTTCAAAAAATACTGTTGTTTTTTTCTGTCTCAACAAAAAACTAATCATTAAATGTGTGCTCAGCTTTTTATGTTTCCTCTCCATCCAGTTCTGAAACCAGTCTTAGACAGACAAATGCTACATTTAGTTTCTAAGTGTAAGAAAAAAAGTAGAGTCCTTTATGGATACATTCACAGTTTCCTGACATGAGAAAACACTTCTACAACTAGGGCTGGGTGATATGGCAAAAAAAAAAAAAAAAGTATTATTTGTAAACTGCCAGTTTCAAAGCATCTGCACTGAAAACTAAAGAAACCAGAGGTTAGTTTAACACTTTATTATCACAAAAAGCACATAAAGCAAAAAAATGTTGCAGGTCTGCAGGACTCAAAATAAACAAATTGCCCCCTAGAGAATAACGAAGACTCCTCAAAATGTAAACGTTATCATTATCAAAAAGAAAATGTGAGACATTTATTTCGCTGCCCTTAGCTTCAAGTTTAGTTCCATATTTGGTCACTCTGTTTACTTTTCAGGCAACTTGCAAATGTAAATAGAGCAGGAAAAGGTTGACTCTGATCGCACACATTTCTGTCATGTTTGGTCAATTATATATGCTCACAGCTGATTATCGTTATTGATCTGAAATTTATCATGATCACGAATCACAATCTTATTATCGCTCAGCCCTGGCTACAATATTACGCCCTCTTCTGAAGACTGTTTGGTTTCTTATTCTTCACTAGAGGGAGACACTGACATTTAAAAAGGGATGAGTCTTTCACTCACTAATCCACACTGAAGACCATAAGGGGCCTCATAAATGCAGTCTATACTCGTGGCATTAAAGTATGAGACAGGGCTTTATTCTGTTTTTATTAAAACTTGAGTAAACTAAACATGCTTTCCTCTCACACAGGTGAGGGTCTGTCTGACAGTCACTTTATCCACAGGAAAAGGTATAGAAAAGGGAGGGAAGCACTACAGACACAGAGGGAAGAGCACCAGGATCCAACTATCCAGTCTCCAGAGACACACAAACACAGAACACAATCATGCAGTACACCAAACACCAAAAATGCAACCCTGTATTGCACAGAGGACAACATCACACTGATTTCTGACTTCCAAAAGCACTAACACCGCCATCTCCCAAATTTATCCCATTTCCTCTGCACATGATGTGGTCAAGTTATTTTGTTGTTTGAGGCAACACTGCAGCGTAGGGGGCGATGACTAACAGGCCTCCCCCTCAGTTTAGTTTAGCAATGAGAAACACAGCAATAAAACAAAGGATGTAAGTTCAATAAGGCAGAGGCGCTCTTTCTCTGAAAGGGTCACAACAGTTCATCACTCATTTGAACTTGTTCCAACATAAGCTTGAAGACCCAGCAGTGTAATTGCGTCTCCTGGCAACACAACTCAAAATAATGTTCAAAAGTGCCTTTGAAGAAAGTTTTCCAGCGCATCATATGTTAGCTCACTGGACCAGCTGTCTGAGTCAACATGGTACGATGTTTTTTTTCTCCTCTAATGATAATGTGAAAGCAGCTCAGACACTGAAGAAAATGACTCCACTTCAAAGTCGGTGTCACCTTTTCCTACCTCTGGCCCACATGGTCTCCCTGCTGATCAGTGGCAAAAAGATGTGCGTGGGTTTGTGTGGGTGGGAAGGGTTGAGAGGGGCACTTATACCTTAGGCTTGGCTCTCGGTTTCAGTTGCTCCAGTTTCTTGGCTGCGGCTTCAATGGACGCCGCTGCTCCGAGGAGCTCGGTCTCTGCAATGACAGTGGGGTCCTCTGGGTCCACATACTCTAATCCTGAAAGTGGATATCAAAGAGTACTGTTATCTCAAACTTTCCTAAAACAGGCTCAGAAATACACCAGCATAATAATTCTGGCATTTTATTTCACGTGACACGAGGTTAATGTCATGCTGTTTCCATTTTTCATGTACTCTTCAACACAATCCAAACCCGCCTCGGCTGCAACGCCCCCAAAAAACTGTTTGCAGTAGGAATGTAATCCTTCAAAGTTAAATAAGATAAACTCAAAGTTAGAAGAAATGCACATTTGATGGATCATTGTCTTTTTATAGGTTTTTAAGTGCCTGTAAAACTGAGCTATTCGGGCACAGCTTGCTAAAACAGATGGAACCATGTTTTCATAGATTAAGTTGAGCTCTGGGGAAATCTGTTCTGCGCCCCCGCCCCCCTACGCCGTCAGTCCTCTACCCCACTCTGTCTCTTATGAAAGGTGATCTGGAGTGAAAAAAAGCCCAATCATGTCCCACTTACCTCCATCTGAGGCAGCAAGGAAAGACAGAGAAGAGAAGGAGAGAAAGTATATAGGACATTAGAGAGGTGAAGTGGATAGCCTCGCTGGGTCACAGTCTATACACTGGAATCTAATTATCATCCAAACACAATCTATTACTCTTGTCAGATGCATCAGTGCTTCTTCTGGAGGAAACATGCTTGTTTGTTTGTGTCACAGCCATCTGACAGCACTTCATTTGGAGAAATTTGCACGGCAACCACTCAATGGTACAATTTCAATATTGGAGAGTGATTTTCCTGACCTATCTTTAATACTGACGCAGACAGGTTTGGTGGCTCGACTCAATAACATCACAGTATTCATTCCAGAGGATTAGGACTCCTTTGACTAATCTCTACCATCTCTACAATCCCGTCTTTTTTGATGTTTTATCAAATTGACTCGGCTCCCGATGGGAAGCCCTCTGCTCTAAACTCATTCTGCAATATCAGCTTACCTCATTTTTCCCTTAAGTGTCTTTGATGCCTCTCTTCCGACAATTTTAAAACTAAGACGTGCTGTTGACTGACAGCATACGAGCAAACAATTTGGTAATTTCTTTTTTTTTAAATTTTTGATGTCTAAGTAGCAGAAAGTTTGGAAAGCACCATGTGTGCACTTTTAATTTTTAAACTGATCTACACTCCCTGGCCAAAAAAAAAGGCGCCAATGAAAGAAAAAGGTCACAGGCTGCAATATTTCGTTGGACCGCCTTTAGCATGGATTACAGCCTGCATCCACTGTGGCATTGTTTCGATAAGCTTGGATAGCAACCTCAGTACCTTTTCCATGACCACAGGATGTGTCTTTCACCATGGTTGTTAAAGAAATGAGAAGTTACTCACTACATCAGCTGAGTGTGATTAACTTGTTGCCATCTGAAAGATAACCGTCCATGTAGCAATTATCCAATAGGAGGCTTTTAACTGTTTGCTCAATTAAATTCAGGTGGTGACTTTTTTTTTTTTGGACAGGTAGTGTATATAATCTAGATGTTCATCCATCTGGGCAACCACTAACATTAGGTTGTCAATCTTGCATTCATCGCTCAGAAATGTGTGATTCTGAGTATCAGCCGCATGTGAGGCCTCCTCACCTTTCATGGACTCGGCTGTCTGGACGAGCTCCGTCACACACGCAGCCACATGCTTGGAGTGTGTGGCCAGCTGCTGCTTCTGCTCTGGCACAGGTTTCTGTAACACCTGACAGTACAAGAGCCAAACACTTTTTTCATGTAAATCCAAACATATTAGAAAAGTAGCTGGGAGTAGTAAAAGTAACAAGACATTCAGCTCTTTTGACATTTGAGCAACTAGTTGACTGCAGAGAATTGGCAGTTCACCCCTTATAGAAGAGCAGAAATGCTAAAATAAGGTGTCATAGGTGGCAGAGTGACAAAGTGAAGCAGCAAAAAATTTACAAAGCATATGCAAGAATTATTAAAGCTTCTAAACATTTTCATTAGAAATTGTTACGTCTTCATAAAACACAAGGGGAGTGTTATTATGAGCTATGAAATGTAATCTAAATAAGTTTGGCTGATTAGTAAACATATATGTAACAAGGATATAAGAGAATATATCAGATGTTATGCACTGGTGTAAAATATAAAAACTCAATTTAATTTGAGATTGATGTAGAGAATGACACATGCAAAAAGTTTTCAAACATGCCAACGAGACAAATTGTGCATTTGTTGTCCATATAATCTAATATAAATAACGATTAAAGCTCATTGTTTGAGTGTTTCTGTGGTATTTTTCACAATTTTAAAATACAAGGATTAGCAAAAGCCTGAGACTTTTAAGCATGACTGACAGGAATCTGAAAAAGTGTTTTTAATCATCAGAGGATTCAATCCTACAGATAAGGGATGTAAAAACCCATTTTGGATAAGTAAATATCAGGATGCTGGCTCCCATAACATTGTGCATACACACACACTCACACACACACATTCCACCTCCATTCTTTATTTACGGGACATGTGACTGAAATCCTCTAACCTGCAGGACTTGCTCCAGAAGGCTGATGTATCCAGTGGTGCACTCGGTGCCATATTGCAGGGCCTTACTCCGTACCTCATCGCTCACCTCTGGGTGGTGCGCTGCTTGCTGAAAAAGGTGAGGAAAAGGTGATTGGTAGATTT
This sequence comes from Thalassoma bifasciatum, assembly GCA_008086565.1. Taxonomy (NCBI): domain Eukaryota; kingdom Metazoa; phylum Chordata; class Actinopteri; order Labriformes; family Labridae; genus Thalassoma; species Thalassoma bifasciatum. The sequence goes on from RPOG01000206.1 coordinate 170,375, forward strand.
TAAACATTCTCAAGAGGACAGAAAATGTTCCAAGGATAAAAACACTTGAACTGCTCTCTAGAGACTTAAGGAGGAAATGTGGGTCTGTAAAATCTTTCTCTATATCCGTGTATGTACTTTAACACAAACCATTACTTATAGCCAGCAATAGTTTGAATTCTTTACTCATTCTTTTGTTTTAACCCATTTAAGCCCACAGACTTATATGTTTTCTCTCTTCCTATCTTGTTAAAGTGCTCTACAGTTGCTGAAGGACATCCTGACTGATGCTCTGCTGCACGACTTTGAAAAGTGAAGAGTCACTACCAGCCGGCAGGAGCAGCCATAAAGTTGACTGGACTGTAATGTCCTCACTGCTCTCAGTGGTGCTGGCCTCACATGTTCCCTGGCAGCCTGTGATGCCTGTGATGTCTGTGTGAGGCCTGCTCTGGCAGGGCGTTGTGGATTAGCACCTTGCAGGTAGTCAGCATATCAGTGATGGCTTTGCGGCTCAGGTTGGCAGTGGCAATCACATCCTCCTGCTGGGCAGAGTTGCCTGCGGCCACTGCTTTGGCTGTTGCTAAAGTGATGCCCTTTGTCATGCGGATGAACTCCTCAGGTGTGGTGGGCTTGTCTGGGACGTCCTTGGACTGGAATACCTGACAGGATGAGGTCCCACAGATACAAGCAGTTAGATGCAAACATGACGGACCCTCAGATACTTTTTTGTAGACTCAAAAAAGAAATGACTGGAGGGCCTTTAATAAGGATTAACAGCATCTTACAAAACATAAGCTCTTAAAGTCTTCCTCCTGACTCTTGTACCTGCTGCCTCTATGAGACCCTGATAAGGGTCGTGTGAAACCTGCAGGGGCTAAGAGTAGAGGAAGAGGAAAGGCACTGGACAAATAAAAAAAGGGCAAAATAAATAAAAGCCTGCCCCAGCGTTTTGCCCAGGATAATGGACACAGATATCCCTGACTCTCTTTGAGTCAAGTGCCTAATCAAATTTCTCCCAAAAGCCCATAAAGAAGAAATTCTTCTTTACTGTCAGTTCCTGCTTGATGCATTCAATGGTGGCCTCAAGTGCCCGAGTCCCACGAGTCGCCTCATCCTCCACTGCCTTCACTGTTTTTAGCAAGGACGTCACGTTGGTCACCATGACCTGTCAGATAAAAAGAGTATGATGAGGCTCATAGTCAAACCAGAAGGTGGAGCTCTTTCTCCTCTATTCCAAGATTATAAAATCATTCCCATCTTCCTCACTGATTTTATTACACTGAATAGCCAAAGGTTTAAAGAGGGCCTATCTAATTTAAAGGACAAACATTAGCTGCTGGAGAAAGACTAGATGGATGGATGTTTCAAATTGAAGGAGGGTTATATGTCACCAGCAACAGGTTTTTTCAGTTGTTGAAAGGTTTGAAAAAAAAAATCATTCAAGTTTTATTTGTGATGACACATTCATGTCTCTGTTTGTGTGCGTGTGCTGCATTTGGGGAAGTGTACATTATCAGGTTAGGAATTCAAGCAACATGATCGCTAGGGGTCTGAGAGGGTCCCATTTGGAGGTCACCATATGTTAGAGGAGCAGAAACAATCTGTCATCACAACCAGGTTCATGGGTGGCCCTAATTCCATTTAGATGAGACAACATAAGAGACCGGGCAGAACAGAAGGGTGACAGGAGGAGTGGGGAGCTGAGTTTGGGATGATGGAAAGCGGTTGCTAATCATATGTAATGGATGTGAAAAAAATTGACGTCACTGAAATAAAGTTTTGAACTTTGTTTCTTCATTGCAATGATCACTGATCCTCCTCCTCCTCAAAGGGTTGGATTCCTGGTGTTCACTCCTCATCAGTTTGCAGATATGAGGGTTTTTGCGACAATAAAAAAATTACACACGACTCATAGCACTTACTAAACTTGATAATTGAATCACATTAAAATTGATTATGTCAGGCTGTCAATTCTGAATCTTTGGTTCTCACCAGTTTTTTCTGTTTACTCAGTCTGTGCAACAACCAAGGACACAGTTATTGCAGTCTGGTTGCATTCTCAAAGAGAATCCCACATGTTGCTCTTGCAAATATTTTTCACCTCTAAAGTTTTTCTGTGGAAAAAAAGAAGAAGTTTTCTAGCACAAGCTGAATCCTTTGTTTTCCAGTGATCAAAGTACGAACGACTTGATGGGTCAAAAAGAAATGTTCAGCCGAGCTGTACTTGAAGCTTCACTCTGATCGTCAAAAAACCTGCTCTGTTGTTGCTTTAACAGTCACAATTGAAAGTCCTAAAGATAGTTCTTGGTTAGGCAAGCCAACCCTCACATACACAAACACATACAGTCGAATGCACAGGATGTACATCACAGTGACAGTTTTTGTTCCACATAGTGATATGACAGCCAGTAAAAAGAATACCTCACAAACGCTGATAATAGCTGTCAAATCAATCAGCCTACAAGACATGTCAAACTAAACATAGGACTGATACAAAAAGAGCATTTGTAGAAAACATATCTCAGACAGGAGCAGAGGCTGAATAATAAATTGAAGACTCTGCAGCTGATAACAACACAGCTTTAACCAGATAAGTCCTTTTTGTTCTCAGGCAATGTGTTTCTCTACCTTTGCAGCACCCTTCAGCTGATACATGGACGGGTCGTCAGCTGCCTTTCCTGCTGCACATTTGGTGGCACCGATGAGTTCTGCCAGAGCCTTGGCCACATCTCTTACGGCGTTAATCAGAACCACCTGAGGAGACAAAGCTGGTATCAACATGGCACAATGGTCAGAGTATCATTCTATCTGCAGCACACAGGGGAGAGGATTTAACACCATGGCCCTTATCACTCCCACCTCGTCATGATAGTAAGGACTCTGCGGAGGGCAGAGAGAGAGGCATACACACAAGGGGGAGAGGAGACAGTGTTTATCTGATGAAAATATAATTACAAAGAAAATCAAACAGTGGGTGTAGAAGAGATTGAAAACAATCGTTGTAGATAAATAACACTACAAAAAATGTTGTGATAACGTTTTTTTATCAGACACTTAACAATATGTGAAGCTGAGAACAAATTAAAAGATAGATTTTTAAGACAACAGAATTAATCTAAAACCTCCTTTATTTCTATGGCGTCATTAAAGAAATGGAGCTATGTGTGAGTTTAGAAGGAGAAAAATAATGCCCATCAAAACAGAGAGAATGGACCAAAAAGATAAGAGCACAAAAACAAGATAAGAATGTACCTCCGAGTGGATATTAAATATAACGGCAAGACTTGATGAAAGAAAAGAAATGATTCTTTTACCCATTTGATGCGGATAATAAAGATGAAGATGAAAATAAAACATGTTAAACACAAATAGTTGTTGCCACAAGTGGCCCAAACATCTGGTTTGACGACATATCTTTAGTGTAATGCTGTCCATCGTTTTCCTCACCTGTGTCTCTGGGTCCTCAGAGCCCATACTGGTCGCTCCTAGTTTGACCACCTCGGTGAGCTGGGTGATGGTTTTGGCTGAAGACTGGGCAGCCTGGGCCAGCTTCTCCTGGCTGGATGCAGCCCCAGCAACCAGCAGCTTGGTGTCCTCCACCAGAGTCTTGGCTGTCTTCAAGATGCTCTCCCTGATGAACGGGACACATTGTGTCACAATCTGCTCCACAGTCGCACTCAAGTACCAGCAACACGAAAGGAAGCTGTTGTTTTCCTGACAGACTGTTTGTTTAGAATGACAAATTTCAGATTACATTTGTTATGTGAAATGCATCTGATGATCCAGCTTGACTGTCAAACTGCACATTTTCTGAGTGAGTCATCAAGGAAAGAGGGATGGCAGAGAAAGAGGCTGGAGTCTTTGGGTGTACAAACTTGGCAACTGAAAAAACCCATTTCCCATTTTTAACATGATTAAATGCTCAGGTTTTCATTTCACTTGAAGCCTTGCTCTGTTTGACTTTTCCCAGATTAAGGCTACTGCACCTGTGGTCTGCAAAAGACTCATCGTTCTCAGGGTTAAGTGTTCCAGCTGAGGCAAACATGATGGTCGTGTCTAGGTCAGCGAGGATGCCAGAGACAGCGCTGGCTGCTGTGATACAGGCCTGGGTGCCTTTGTTTCCCGCCTGTAGTGCTGACAGTACCAAGGACACCTGGAACATGCAAAGCATATCATTAAGTGTAAGTGAGATGCTTCAAAAATGCCGTTTTCAGAGATCCCTATAGTGACTGTATGTGTTGCACATGTTAAATAATGGAACAGCAGGGTTTCAAATTTCTAGCATGTGGCAGAAGAAGAGCCTTTACAAACCATGAAGGCTGTTTTCTGTTCGTCCCTCACAGACAATGGAAAGCCTGAAGAGGTGCAGGCTTTGCATATCAGCAAGTATGAAACCTCAAATTATTCAAGTTTTAAATGAGTGCTGAATCAAATCATAGCCTGAGAATGGAGAGAAATTCTAATGTGCGGGCTTCTGCCAGGGTCACAGTGGGCAGGCATTAGTATCATTATTTACTGCACAGTGTGGGGGTGGTCAGAGGAGCATGACCTGCATGACTGCTGTAAAAAGGGGTAAAGTATCAGTTATTCTAATCTTAAATAACATTAATTAAAACCTCTATTGATTTCACTTCATTGTCGCTGAATCTTACGGCTAAAGCTAAACCCTAAAAATAATTAAGCAGAAAACATTTCCTGCAGCCACAGTGTAATTATTCACACCTGAACTGCTTTTTTAAAACCTTGCTGTTGCTCTCAATCTGCTCTGTAACACTTTGTTTAAATAGATAATAATATACAGCAACTGTACTGAGCAATGCATGAAATACATTTTTATAAAAATGCTAATGCTGAGCGAAAACTGCTTCTTAGCCTCCAACAGCACAGATGGCAAAATTGTGATAGCAAAAATAGACTCTTTCAAAAAGTCATATGCAGTAAGTATAAAGCTTCCATGCACAAGAGTTAACGACGCAGTTTTACCCTGGTGTGCCGAGCTTACCTTCTCTGTGACTGCACGGGCACACTCAATGAGCTCCCGTTTGGAGAAGCTGTCGGTAGGGCTGAGCTGCAAGGCTCCAGCCTTCTGGACCAAGAAGATACAGCCATGGCCCAGCTCTTGCACCCGTGTCTTGATCTGGTAACCAACCTGAAAGCATAAGCAGGCATCTACTTACGCTGCATCCATCTTCTCATTTGTGTCACTGTACCACATACTTACAATCAAGCCCTAAACTGGCATGCCTGGTATCCGGCAGGTGAAAAAAAACCCAACAAAACGATTTCAAGTACCCTCACAGAGGCAGTGCTGGCACTACGTCTTTAATACCCAGACAGAGATTCATGGGTGGGTGGTACTTCATTATAAGCATCACTATAGGCTTTTAGACTTGTAGAGGCACAATGTTGCTATGGTAACCAGCAGGGCCTTCAGCAATCAGTTACATACAAGATATATAAGTGCTGTATGCTTATTAGTGCAATGTTTCCCCATATCCCTGTCATCTGGACTACACAAGAAATCTGTACAGACAGACGACGTGAGCTTTGAAGGTTAAATGATGCCCAAGGAGGACGAGTCTGTTTGATCTCGCAGACTCTGAGGGAGCTTTTAGTTTGAGATGCTGTATCAAAAACATCCTCTCTGATTGGTGTGTGAGTAAATAAAAAAAACATATTTCACAGGAAATAGAATATTTAGCTGGTGTTTTAGTCTGACATGTCAGGGCCACAGGAGTTAAATATTTCATAAAGGTATTCAGTTCACATTTTCTCATAGAACAGGGTGCACAGCTCACCTCCTCTGGCTCTGCAGTGGCAGCAGCAAGAGATCCTTGATGCGCTAGCTGTCCATAGTCAATGGTCACCTGAGAGGCAAGGCCACCAAGCTCTTCGGGGCAGGTTACCGACTTAGTCATCTGGCAGCAGAGAGAACATACATCATGTGCAGAGGCTGATTAATGTTTCTGGAGCCCTGCTGCCAAATATTGTCATTGGAGATTGGAAATGTAATGGAAAACACACAGAGACAGGCATGGACTCTAGTGCATTAGTGCACTCACCATCTCCTGTGCAGTGATAGCAATGGCCTTGGAGAACTTCACCATGGTGGTCTGGTAGTCCACGAAAGAGCCCTCGGGTTCAGGAGGTGTTCCTTCATCCACCTGTGAAAAGAATAATCGTTGATATTCAAGGCCAATTGAGCTGCTCCATGTTTCCACAGTGAGGATTTATGCTCATAAGTGCTTGCTAGATTGAAAAGTTATTAATAAACAAATTAAAAAGAGGTTTTGGTTGACAAGCTTGCTGTAGTTTGCAATAAAGTGACTCATCATGTTGTTTGACAATGACTTTTAACAATGTCACTTAACGATGGGGCACTGAGCAAACCAAAGTAAGAATTTCCTGATACTAGGCCTTGGACTAAGCATACAGGTAATTTATTTATGACTGCAACCTTGTTGCAGGAGTGGATATTTATATTCCAGTTAACTTTCAAGTCCGGGCTCTGAGTGTTAAAATACAGGTAAAAACTTTGTTGTTGAAACACATGTCTCTCTCTGTCCAGGTGAATTATTTCAGGGATTTGTAGAATCCAAGGGTGGATTATTAAATTAACAGAACCCTGCAATGACAAATTGAGCTCTGCTGGCAATTTTCAACTATGGATGCACATCATTTGCCAAAGTAAAGTCCTTTTTTATATTACAACTTGTTAAGTGCACTATAATTTTATAACAATGAAGAAGCCATTAACATGAACATATAAACCTGGTTCGTGCATTCAGTGCACTAATAGGCTCCAATTAATATATGCTAATGGAGTTAAACTGATGTCATCCCTATGTGTCTGAGGTAAGAATAAAATATAAAATGAACACAAAGAGGAGAAATAACAGTGAGGGTGAAGATTTCAGATGAGTGCATGTCTGCACACGAGCACATCATCAGCTTTTATTAACCACCCTGTCAACACAGTGACATGTCCCCAGGCAGGATGAGTGACAGCCAACATCAGCAGTGAGCTGTGGATTTAAAACTTGTCATCTTCTGGACTAATGAGAGACACACTCTGAGCACACCCACTGAGGAATTAGTCTTCAAGGGAAAGCTCGTTTTGCTTTCAGACAAATGAGACAGGGAATAAGTGTCAACCTAAAACCTGTAAAAAAAACACCTGAGCATACATCTTTCAAGATGCCATCGCACATACATGTACTCCATCCATTACATACACATACACATAAAAACACTTTTTACTCACCCTTCCCATTGCCTCAGCGATGGACTCCACCATGCCTCCCACCAAGCCTACTTCACTTGCTGCTTCATTCAAAGTCACCATGATGTCGTCCACGGCCTCTTTCATCAGTTGGGCGGCCTCAGAGATGGCGTCGTGGGTGTGGGAAGCCTGGGGACACAGTCAGCAGATTAACGCCTCTGTGATACTGACTTGGTTCAGCTGGAGGTAAATTCATTAGCTTGACAACAGCTCCAGAGGGTCTCTACTGCTTGTAAGCACCCAATATCTTACACTTAAAGAATTCCTGCTGCTGTATGAGTGTGTATTACTCCAATTTGTCAGTAATCAAACTTTGGGTACATTTTTAACAAGATTCTCAAGTAAAACAACACCATTATGCAAAGGCAGGGGTAGACAGGCAACCTGACACCATGAGACATTTATTATTTTGTGGGTCTGCCTATAACTACGTTTGAGAGGCAATGGAATCACCTGCGGCTGACCCCTCAATCTCTAGGTGTACATTAAGTAGGGTGATGATATTCTGAAAACCCCAAAAGAGGACCACCTCCCCGGCCTCTTGGATGAGATACTGAAAAAACACCCAAAGATACTCAACGTCAACATAACAGCTTCATAACCAAAACGTTTATTGAAATACTTGTTTTCTGTTTGGAGTGTAAATGTTAAATGATGTAACATAAATAATGTATAGAAGACAATTTTCGCCAACTTAAAATAAAAAAATTACACACTGGCTGTAAAGATTTTTTTTGAGAAAAAAACTCAGACATTTTTGGGGAATCTTATAAAATCCCATATTTTAAAACTTCATGGGTCATGTCATGAGGACATGTCAGGGCAAAAGAGGATGTTTGGTCACCCCAAATTAGGCAATTTCTAAAACTAAGGAAAAAGGAAAGTTTCCTTCCTCAAGCAGGAAATTCTCTTTAGGAACTTCTGAAAACATGACCTCAACCATGTTCCCTCAGTGAAACATCCTTAGCGACCACAGCTCACAACTGGTAATAATTAGTACCTTAGGGTTTCCCCCGCCTTCCTTGGCAGCGTACAGCATCTGTAGTGCAGACTCAGAGAGGGTTTTTGTCTGATCCAGGATGGTCATTTGCTGCTGGTGGTCATGGAGCTTAGACGCAAGGCCCACTGACGCCACAATGAGCGGGTCAAAGTAACTGGCGAGCTGGGTCACCTGTGTGAGCAAGTGTAAGAAAACTGTGTGAGGAAGGATTGCCCCACAAAATGAGAAACAGGAGAGAAAATAGGTTTCTCTTCCTAAATCCAGAGGGGATCAGAGGATATATGGTCAGAACAGCACCTTGTGTCCTAGTTGGGCAGCTTCACCTCGAGCTGCTGTGGAGACAGGATCAATCAAATGCCCAATCTCCTGGACAGAGGAAGTGAGTTGCTCCTGGAGCGCCTAGTGAGTTACAACAGAAGAAAGTTATGCTCTGAGTCTGCACAGAAAGACTACAGATCCCATTAGGTTCTTTTTCTCGGACAAGATAAAACTGATGGGGTACATGAACTCACTTCCATGGAGATATCATCTCTGCAGGGCAAGGTCTGTCCAACTGCAGAGAGGGACGCTTGCTCTATGTCCCGGATGCACTTATTGATATTATCAATGGAGTAATCGCACTCTCTCTGTCCTGGTGCCTTGTCCCTGCCATCAGAAATAATAAAGGGTGCACACGTGTATCATATATCGCTTCATAACTCTGAAAGTACCAATAAAATACATTTTTAAGAATGAATGATGCAAATGCACATTAACTTTAAAAGGTATACTTCCACTCTGTGACTGTTTTTCCACTTTCTTGTCAGGACAAAAGGATACACCTGTACACAAAATCTGCGGCCAGGGCCAGAAGCTGATTAGCTTAGCTTAGCAAAATGATAAAAACAGGGGTAAAAACTGCCAGGTAAAAAGCACACTCCACCTCAAAAAAATATTACTGCCTGCTTGCTTTAACTGCACAAAACAAACAAAAAATAACAACCAAATTGTTGTGACTGAAGAAAAGGATAACTGGCTCCTGGATTAGCCCCACATTTGGCCTGCAGACAAGACAACTGTTATCAATCTCAGTTCCTTTAAAGCTTATTGCAAGCTGAAGTGCAAACACATGCACTCTGCTCTTAGCTGTCTTGGATCATGGAGTGTGTATATGCTTTAGAGGATGATAATGAAGACAGTGGGTGGAGCCTTCTCTTTGATAAAATATGTTTCAGATTCACAGCGGCTTATCATCTCATCTCTGCTCTATAATGTTCTCTAATCTATTACAAGGCAGCATGAATCTCAGTAGATATAAACTAATGCAGCAATTTATTGCTCAGCTGAACAGAAATCACTAAATAAGCCCTCTGCTTTCCGAAACAATTTCTTCCCCCAGCTGTGAGCAAACCATTCTAAATTTGGATTCAGGATAATCCTGCAGGGACAGATGTGGCAGCAGGTGAAGATAATACCGACCTGATGGAGGTGATGAGACTCTTGATGGAGTCAGAAACAGTCCTGGAGTGGCCAGCCAGTATGGACCATGTGGGAGGGTCTTTAGGATTGAGGACCAGTGACCGGGCAGTTTCTAAAAGGTAAGTCGAGCTGTCCAGCATGGAGCGGGCTGAACGCACAATAGGCTCCTGTGCAGCAGATCCCTGTCCGAATCAAAACGAAAGCACAGGTGAAACAACAGCCAGGTTACAGCTCAACAACGGCAGAGGTAGCCAAATTGGTATGACAGAGTTGTTAATATCACTTGACTACCTTGGAGAGATCAAAGGTGCAAACAAAGCAGGGATGAGATTAGAAAGGTAGATTTACACACATGCAGGAAGAAACACCTTCAGTCTTTATGATCCGAGCCAAAGCCTCCCTCGACAATTAGATTAACAAGCCGAAGATTAGAGCAGCTGTGCTGAGAGAGAGTGCAGTTAAACACTGCCCTCAGAAAGATTACAGCCATAAAGCTTTTACAGAACTGTGCAGTTACTGTTTCTCAAAGATTGAAAAATAAAAATCCATCTTTCCCCTCAATTCTTTTCATGACATTAAAAGAAAAATAGAAATTGGAACCAAATCCAATCCCCAATGTGTTCGTGGTACAAATCTTTTTGTGTTGGCTCATATAAAACTGAAATTGAGTGCAGATGTCACAAACGTATTCATTAAGTCACTCCACGAAAAAGTCTCAAGATTCCATGTAGGATGAGTGAAAATAATTACTAAGTGGGTGTCTCTCAGAACAGAGGACCTGATAAAAGATAGCAATAAATTTTCAATCAGATAAGGCATGATTACAAGTGGGGAGAATAATTAGCAGGGCATCACAAACCAGTTTCAGAATGGATGAATACCTCGTTGCTGATCTGAGCTGGGATGCTTGCAAATTCTGGGTTGTTGGCAAAGGTTGATAGGTTTTCAACAGCCTCAAGGAGAGGGGTTGTAGCAACACGACACCTGTTTCTGTTCTCGTCAGAGAAATCTCCGTCCAAGGCCTGAAGAAACAGGAAAACATGCTCACAATAATGCATGATTTATTTCTTGACTGGACTGAGTGTTACACATACACAGCAGCTTTCCACACGATGAAAGAATTCAGTAACAAATTTACACTCAACGTTTTGATCAGTTGGGGAGTTAACCTTGATGGTTTTGACAAGGTTGGCCGTGGTGTTGGCCACCTCTTTGGCCGACTGGACAAACTGTCTCCTTGCAACGGGGTTGGAGGTCTTAGAGGAAGCCAGGCGGCAAGCGTTACAGAGAGCTGATGTGTGCTTGGCTACTATTGTTGCTGCAGACAAGACCTGATCAGGAAGCAGAAACAGGAGGCAGAGTTGTGTAAAATGAGGCATTTCTTGGGAAATGTTTCGAGTTAAGTATTTACGACAGTCAGATCGATGCAAAGTTTTCAAAACTTAATGAGCCAGTTAATTCCACTCACAAGAGATCTATATACACTGCTGTCCCCATATGGCAGGGGATGGTCCTTTAATGTTTTCGAGCCCCTCATGGACTCTCTTACCTGTGAAGGACTACTGGCTGGGTCCACTAAGTTCTGACAAGCCATCTGTATGGCCTGATGAGCCCTTGCAAATTGGATGGGATCCACCAGCCCTTCATGGCCAGACTGGCTATTGGGGTCAGACACACCCACAAGATAGGAGGCCTACAAACAAAATCAGAATTTTAACAATGCATTAGTTTGTCAAAAGACAGATTTCTTTTTTTCCCCCGGGACAATTTATTTTCATGGAACAGCAAACATCCCTCATGTGCAGTCAAAAGTAGATGCAAAAAAGGGTTTATAAACTGCGTGTCCAAAAAAAAGTTGCCACCAAAAAAAAAAGGTCACACACGCTAATATTTGTTTTACCGCCTTTAGCTTTGACCACAGCATACATCACCTGTGAAATTCTTTCATTAAGCTTCTGCAATGTCACAAGATTTATTTCCATCCAGTGCTGCAATGAAGTTGTTCATTGTATAAGCTGGGGTAAAATAACTTAACAACTGAAGGATAATTGCCCATGCAGTAATTATCCAATAAGAGGGGTGTGCCTATTTGTTAAGTTAAAATCAGCTGGCGACTTATATTTTTTGCCATCACTGTATTTCATGTATGATGAATGACAGAAAGAGGATGAACAGAGGAAACAATATATCTGTCAGAGTCAGCTTCTTTAAAGGCAGAGATGCTTAATGTTGTATGGAGGTGAGGATGACGCAGCTTGGAGAGCCTAAAATCCATCAAACCTTTAATAAAACCTTGCCTCCCCTGCAATACTGCCTGGGTTTTTAAAAAAGCTGATCTCTCTAAGGTCTCAAAATTTTCTTATGAAAGGAACCAATATCATAAGAATAATTTTGACCGAACATAAACTTTAAGTGCCTCTATCATTTTTAAAACATGTTTTAGCCAAAATAAAATGAACTGGAATGTGAGAGTAGAAGCACGCTAACTCCAAGTGACTCAGTGTCATGATGTGATCTCACCTGTCCTGCAGCCTCCGTCAGCCCGCACAGAGCTTTGGATGCTACACCCACGCTCTCCCCGAAGGCTAGCACATCTCCTGTCTTGCAGTGCTGAGAAATGCCTGCCATTGACTCTCCCAGGACCTACATTACAAGGAGGAAGTGTCACCTTCAGCTGCTCACTGAGTAAAATGTTCATGCAGATATGTTTTATGAATCTACACCTTTGAATTCTCCATGACACTCTCAATGCAATCAAAGTAGGAGAGTTCGTTGACTGGCTCGTTTGGATTCTCAAGGAGTCCCCTGACAGCCTGTGCAAAGATATAAATGGCAGTTCTTAATGAAAATTAACAGCTGCTTACTCATGTTTTCAAAGTGGACACACTAAAATAATTTTAAACATAATTTTAAGTTACTTTTGCAGAAAAAAATGAGCCATATGCCATTACTGTAGTTAGAAAATAAAATTGAGAGTGCATCTACAACAAAAGGCTTGATGGAAATCAGTGTGTTGCTCAGTGTGTGTGAGGGCAGCTACCTCCAACTCCCTCAAGGCGTTGTCACACTCTTTTTGTCCTGCTGCTTGCTGCGTACAGATGGTGATCAGCTGGTTAATACTCTCTGTCACTGCCCTGAAACACACAGAAAGCCACACAGGCTCTTTCAGCTCTCACATGTGTCCTCTGCATGCACACGCAGCCTGGGTTCACTCACTCGCTTACATGCTTTTAGCTCCACCATTCAAGCATGGCAGTGCTGGCCCCTCACTGCGGTAGGCTAACACACTCGCACAGGAGAGCTGAGATTGTCTTGAGTTTGTGTTCAGCCTTGCTGAGCACATACAGGCTCAAGCCAAGGCTTCCATCTTCCTAATTAGACAGAGAGAAGTCAGTCAAGCCCAAAGCCCAGCGGGACCAGCTGCTTGGCTTCTCACTAAGATGAGGATTCATACTCCCTCTAGCAATGCCAAAAAGACAGAGCTTAGGAGAGGCATATAGATGCAGCAGGGAAAAGTTTGTGGCATTTTAAGTATAAGAGAGACATACTGAGGCAGAAAGGCAAGATGGTTCTGATAACCGGTATTCACATCTATTTCTTATCAGAAAAGAAAAGAGGAGAAAATCAGATACATATCAAGTGCAAAAGCATCTTATCGCACCTTGCTGCCACAGCTAGAAGATTCTTAGCGTTGGCTGCACCTGGATCCACAGACAGAGACTTGGCAGCTAACAGCAGCTTACTGGACGCCATAGAGATGTTTTTCAGATTACCAATGACTTGGATCTGGTCGTCCTTGCTCTGAAAAGAAAAGAGGAAGAAAAGATACTAGGAAGTTTTTCCAAGATGGTTTACAAAACTGTTTGATACAAACTGTAGTTACTGTATCAGCAACAGCAGTTTATGAAGAGAAGTTACTGGATGTGTCCCCCCCCACCTAAATTTCCTTCCTCACTCAGCAGGCCTCGTTGAGCCTGATTAAAGCTCAGGTGTCACGCTACATCAACTCCAATCCCAGACGATCTTTCCAAATTAATGAACAAAATAACCAGAACAAGAACATCACAGGATCTCATTACTTCTGACTGTGTTAGTGCTCTTGGGGACAATCATTTGCCTAAGTGAATTATATTAAAAGTTCTAATTAACAAATGACTCGAATAGCTTAGGTAATAAACTGACACAAAAATGAGCTTGTCCACTCAGCATTTGAGACTTTTATGTTTGTCCATAAAAGGTTTGAATGCCTCTCCATGATGTAAAAGAAAACTGGTCTCAGTGGTTTAGCGTTGAGCCGATTCAATGTAATGTAATGTGGAGAGGGTTTGTATGATCGTGAAACCTACTTGGGTGTGTCCTGCCATTTCAATGCCAGCATCCAGGAACTCATCAAAGTCTTGGCTGAACTTCCCTGAGGCCGCAGCCAGCTGGCTGCTAGTACCACGAGAGGAGTGGACGACCTCGCCTGCAGAGTGGTTAAGTTCAGCTGCGGTGTGGTTCAGATCAGTCTGGGCCTCCTGGAATGTTTTACTGCAGGGAGGTAGCTTCAAAGACAAAAGACACATCATTCAAAGCAGGCTTCATGCACACCAAAAATCAGGTGGAAATAACCTGATCAGTCACTTGGTGACATGTATGTCTTCAGTACAGATGTTACACACTGTCTGGCCCAAAAAAAAAGCCACCACCTGGATTTAACTAAGCAAATCGGCACAAGCTTCCAACTGGATAATTGCTGCATGGGCGTTTATCTTTTGGCTGGCAACAAGTTGTTTAACCCCAGCAATGAGTAACTTCTCATCTCTTAAACAACCATGGTGAAAAACATCAGCAATCACTTAAATGTTTGGCCAGATCAAATCGAAAGAAAACAACAGCAGAACTCAGGAGTAAGTTAAATAGTGAAGCAAGTGCATTTCTACGCACAATGGGATTGGAACTCAAGGGACTGGGATTGAATCGTTGTGTAGTATTAAGAAAACCACCAATCAGTAAGGCTAACCAGATAAAAAAACTTCAGTTTGCTATGGCGCATTAAGATTAGACTCTGGGGGGATGGAAGAAGGTCATGTGGTCTGATGAGTCCAGATTTACCCTGTTCCCTAGTAATGGGCCCATCAGGGTAAGAAGAGAGGCAGGTGAAGTGATGCCTTACCCATCATGCCTAGTGCTCACTGTACAAGCCTGTGGGGGCAGTGCTATGATCTGGGGCTACCTGACTACCTGAATATACTGAATGACTCTGTAATTCCACCGATGGATTTTTTCTTCCCTAATGGTACTCCCATATTTTTAGATGACGATGCCAGTATTTGTTGGGCTAAAATTGATAAATCAAAAGTGGTTCAGGGAGCATGAGACATCTTTTTCACACATGGATTGCCCACCACAGAGTCCAGACCTGAACTCCATTGAGAATCTTTGGGATGTGAGAAGGCTTTGCGCAGCGGTCAGACTCTACCATCATCAATTCAAGATCTTGGTGAAAAATAAATGCAATACTGGATGGACATAAATCTTGTGACATTGCAGAAACAATATTGAAACAATGCTACAGTGAATGCATGCTGCAATCAAAGCTTAAGGTGGTCAATAGAAATATAAGATTGTATGACCTTTTTTTTGGTGGCAACATTTTTTTGGCCATGCAGTGTATTAGAAACATATATGCTGAATAATAAATCAAGAAAGGCCTTGGGAGGACTCTTACCATGTCCACCAGCAGCTTCTTGCTGGCTTCTCCAATGCTCCTGAGTGCCATGTCAACATCCTTCTGGCCTGGCAGGCAATTCACACAATTATTCAGGGAGTGTGACACCGCTTTAGCCACCTGAAACACAGCACAACACTCTGTCAACAGACTGTCATTAGTCATTCTAACAATATCCTACAAAACACCAAGGCCCATGGCAAAGCTATAAGGGGAAATACATCTCAGATGCAAATTGGGCCAACAGCAGCGCACAATGATTCGTGTCACTAATTTATGCTGCTGTCACAGATATATGCCAAACAATATGTTTTCCCCCTAAAGGGCTGCAGGAGAATGAGCGGTTTTACTCTGGCACTCCTGAGAGAAGAAAACCGGGCGGGAGGCAGAGCACAGAGAAAATAGCAGCGCTTAGAGGAGACGACTGTTATGAAAACAAGAAATGTTTACAAATCAGCAGGGGGCAATGGGGTGGGCTCACAGGAATAACGTGACAGTGGCATTAATGTCACTGCCTCAGGACCTCTGCTACCTGTGCCAGTCTCTGCTGACTCTCGGCATCTCCTGGATGAACCAGAGCCTGATGGGCTTCGTGGATCAGCATGGCCGAGCCTTCCATGACGTTCTGAGCTGAGTCCAGCATCGCAGCTGCAGCCTGAGGCTCTTTGGTGCTGGCTGCAACTCCTCTTGCTGCTTGAGCCAACGTCCGTAAAGCTTGTGCTGTTTCTCTGGCAGCTACACCTGTAAAAAAAACATCCAGCAAGGTGGGACATCATGGAGCAAAGCAAATTACATTTGTATGGGTAAAGCACAGTTATTACAGGAATGTGTAGATTTCCTTTGTTGTGCAAGAAAGACATAGAATGTAATAAAAATCAATACCAATCACTTGAAGTATCACCACACATGATGAAGGAGAATGAAGTTTGAATTCTGATGTCAAGAGAGGGCATGCAACTACTTTTCTGGAGAAATTTCAAATAGCTTCCATCTAATGGCATTAATCAGTCTCATTAGTTTTGCAGCAATACACACACCCACCCACCCCCACACACACACACACACACACACACACACACACACACAGATATATGTATTTACAGTCTTTAGTACAGTTATGATAGCATTGTTTAAATCAGCTGGCAGGAGCTCACGGTTCCACACTGAGAACAAACCGTGATACTGAAATACCCTCAGTGTTCAAATAAATGAGACAATATACTAAATATATTGCTCCACATGGGAGGTGCCCTTAACGTATTACACATAGAGCCGGGAAGAAGAAGGAGCAAATTGCATCAAATTACATTAAGCAGCCAAGTGGAGCCATTTACTGATGGAATGTTAAATCTAGTGAAAATAAAACTAATGAGCAGCGAGCAGCACCCTGGGCCACAGCATGGGGCTCTGTCTTGGAGTGTTCGTTGTAACAAAAGCCTTTCCTTATCAGTCTTCATCTCTCCTCCCCTGAGATCATAAATTGAGCCAAAAAAGCCTAGCCATGCTGTATTCACGGGGTTCGATTTAAGGCAGCAGTGACAGCACAAATGGATTCATCATATTCTCCGCTCTTTTCACACACTCCTACTGGAGAAATAAATGACTCTTTCTCTTTACAAAATTAAAGTCAGCATTTGTTTTATATACATTCACTAAGGGATGTTATTACTCTTTACTTTCCTTACCTGTATAATGCTCATTGCCTTGCGCAGCACATGTCAGTAGCTGGGCCATGGAGGAACCCACAGCCTTAGATGTACTTCCTAAATCTTGAGCACACTTCTCCAGCTGTGTGGACAACAGAGAACACACATTACCTTTGTAATTCAAAGGCAGCAGCTCCTCACCATCTTTGCAGTATTATGTTTCTATTGTAGAAATTGCTGTGTACTAACCGTTTCCCCAGGAAGCGGTTTTAACTGGCCATCAATGACAGACATCTTGGCATCCTGGAGCTCACTCTTCAGAGTCTGTACAGTTTTAAGAGCTGAATCTATCTCCAGAGGACCGCAGGCTTCATGAGCCTTCACATAATATGTAAAAAGAAATAAATGTTACTCACAAGCACACAGACATTCTCATCTAGGGCGGTGAGCTACCCTTTGCGAATCACAACAAATACATTTAAAATAGGAATACATTTCCTGTATGACTGATCTACTCTGCTAACAAAAATGCTTAGATACCTTCTGAGTTGCAGTCCTCAGCTCAGCCAGGCAGGTAGCCAAGTTTTTGGCACATTGGCCCAGTTGCATGGCAGCAGCCTGGTCACCAACCGTTGGGACTGCTGACTTTGCTGATGTCACCATCTTACTTCCAGGCTGGAAAATTTTCAAGCAGAGAAACAACAAAAAGTTTTATCACTGTGTGCTCTCATAATAGTTTGATAGTGTATACCTGTGTGGTGGCAAAAGGTCCCACCTGTAAGAAGCTCTGACTGGCCATGATGAGAGTAAGCTGGGCACAAAGCTCCTCAGGCTGGGCCTGGCTGCTCCTCATCCCCTGCACCAACTGGGGAATACTATCTGCTACAGCCTGCATTTGAGCACACCTTATAAGTTCAGATCTGCTTTTTATACCATATTTAAAAAAAATCAAAGTAAAAACTGAATCTGAGAAAGAGCACTTGATCATACCTTGCAGCTGTGCACTAGTTGTTGGTGTGACACTGTGTTTTTGTTTGAAGCAGCAGCATTTTGAGCAGCTGCGATGGTCTGAGTAGCAGCAGCCGCTGCCTGCTTAGCAGCTATCTGCTCAAAAGACACAAATGGAAATCTTTTAGGATAAAAGAATAAAGAAGGGTCTGGCTTTGAGAAACTTCAGTCGTGTTCTGTGCAGCATAATGTTGTCTTGTTCTGGACTCAAGCAGAGTTATTCCAATCAATGTCAGAGGGGTCACAAACTAAATGTTCTGTAAGAGAAGGGGAGTGGGTGGGATTGTTCAACTCAGTCTTTCTTTCATAAGAATACTGCTTTCTTTTTTGCTATGTTCCCGAAACTACATGACTAAATATATACTGCTCTGCTCGCAGTAATTCACAGACACAAAGCTAGCTTTGAAGTCATGGCAGGATTGAAAACAGAGGGAGAGAAGAGACATTCTTTTTTGAGTGGATGATGAGGGGAGGATGAAAAAAAAGGGTCAGAACTCCTGATATCACAAGACATGCAGAACCAAAACATGTCTGAGCTGCATGGAGAATTAACAATAAAGGTGCAAATAGTACTTTAAAATCTTTGGTGAACTTATTCACAGGTTCTGAATTAACTTCAAAATCAAAGCATGTGTCTCAGTAGAAGTGTGCGAGAACATAATAGGCGTGACTTTGGGTTGTTAAATATGCCCAAATGCTGTTCGTATGACATGCACACATACAGATCTGTGACACTTGAACCTTCATTGGACCACACTTTACCATGATGAAAGTGGCCATTAGTGCCCTTACTGTAGCTATGCAAGGCAGCAAGCATAAGAAAGTCTGATAAAAGGATGATCCACGTCCTGGGTTATGCATAGTTTATGGGCCAAGAGCATTAAACATTGGGAACTCTCAAGCAAAGAGGGGCTGGTCATTAAGGGGAATCTGATACCAAAGACTAAACACAGATCTTTGCACTTCGATAGTTCACTCACAGTGCTAAATGGATTTGGAGCTTGCTGCTTTAGGTAAAGAAAAACAACACTCTAAATGGACAGTGTTTGTAAAAATGGATGTTGAGGAATTTTAGTATCAGCAGTCTGGCAGCTTAATGTCCAAAGTGTTCTTTTATTTCTACAAGATTCCAATAATATTTATACCACAGAGACAAAACAATGGAAAAGGGAAAGATAAGGTGACATCTCTGCTGGACAGAAGAAACAAAAGGACAATTGTGTTTGGATAAGGTAGAAAAACACAGCAGTGAGAAGATGTTGCTCTTATGACTCACCTCCAGCCTGTTAACAAGTTTTTTCTTTATTGCGTTTTGAGCTGCAGCATTTGTGGCGACACGTAGCCCTTCAGCTGCCTCTCTGAGCCTCTGCTGCTGGTCCTCATTCTCTGGGTAAGCAGCCGCCCCCTGAGCCCACATTAAAATACATGCATTCACATCACCACAATACAATAGCCATCAGACAACAGCACAACAAAATGAACAGCTCTGTTTATAAATGTGGTGCAATTGATGCAAATAGGAATTTAGCTTGGTCTGCTTTCTGACAGTTTCCAGGGAAACCATCGGGGCTAGATTCCTGCTTCCTCTTTGATAATGACAGTGATGTAGTGATTAATGCATCCAGGATCAAAAACATATGACGTGCCATAAGTAGCGTTTCACTTTCCTGTGTATCTCTCATTAATAATATACTGCTCAACAGTGCCAAGGGCTTATCGAGAGCCACTGATTCTGCACCCTTTTATTTTATTTTAGATGTGAAATCATGCTGGTAGCTAGCACATGCAGCATTGCCAAAACTGTACTGCATCAAATGAAAGTGATTCAGTTCAGCTCATCCTATTAACTGTACTTTCATCATGACACAAGAAAATCACAGCAGTGGTGATAGAAAGAGAGAAAAATAGAAACTGAAATACTCTCAGCAGTCCTGGATCAATCTGGTTATTTGTGATGCTGTTTAACTAATGAGCAATCTCTTCTGCAGCAATTTTCAACAAAGAGCTAATTGAAATGAAGAAACAGCAATAAACAAGCAATGGGAGGCAACTCGATTCATGTTAGGTTAGGTATTTAAATCAGTTACACGTGTAGTTCAATGCTCAGTAGAGAATCAATCATAATTGTTGCACTGCAATAACTAAACCTGTTACACTCTTACCTTTGCAGCCTCGACCATCCGAGCTGTGGCATCAGCCAGGAGTTTGGCTGCAGCCAGCAGCTTTTTGGAGTTGTCAACATCAACTTCAGCCTCTGCATCAGATCTCATGGCATTGACCAAGTCAGAGGTCGCCTGAGCTAACACCCTAGCCTGGCGCACCATCTCACCTATCCAACAATAGATGCAAGTTATTTATGTGAAGAAAAGGCAGATGCCACAAAACATCAAAGCAACCACTAAAGCAGCGTCTCACAAGCCAATGTTGCAGCTGTAAGACAGTTTGTGCTGGAAAGCTGATTTAGTACAGGAGAAAAAAAAGACCTCAGAGAAAAGTGTTGCTACTCAAAGACTTTTATACAGAAGTAATTGGAGTTGCTAATAGTGGTCAATAAGAAATAGTGCAGGTTTAATACACATCTGCACTGGATTCACTATTTCAACCCAGCAGCTATAAACACTTTTATAAAGTCAACAAACTGTACCATACACATTCTTAGTAGATTACCATAAGTACTCTCACAGGTTGAAGCATTTTACTTCAGCAAATAGCAAATTCCTTGTATAAAGAGGCATCTCTAAAACACTGAGCACTGTGAACATTTTTATGTTTTCAAGTTGTTATTCAAGCATGTGAACCAAAAGGTTTCAAGCATTTTGACATTATTTTAATCGATAATGATATCCCTCATATAAAACAACTGCTCATATCTCAAACTATCAAAGTACTAGATTTGACCTGAGAAAATTAATATTGAAACTGTTTTATGCCCGTATTTCTCAGCTTAGTTCTAACCACAATCATGGAGCAAGCTGCTGACTTTTGCTGCTGCTGCGTAGATGATCATCAACATCCTCCACGAAGAGGATAAGCCTCTGAAGGCCCTTGCTCAAATGCAGTGCCTCACCGAAATATAGAAAGCTGACTGAAAGGCAAGTGTGGAGAGAAAAGGCTCACAAGCAAAAGGAATGACCACAGCCTGTGATTCAGACATTTTTAAGACAACTGTCAGCTATCACATTTCTATTATCACCTGGACAAAAGGAAAAAAAGAACTATAATGTTGCTCCGTGGTCTCCAGTTAATTTTTTGGATGACAGTAAATATGCATCTCACTGGGAAATCAAGGACTTGGAGTCAGGAAGAAAAGGCTTGTTTTTTATTTCTATTTAATCTAACAAAAATGATCTCACCTCTCGTTTTTGCTTTTTTGTTAGTTTTCGTTAACCATAATAACCATGTTCTATGCTCCCATCTGCTAATGACAAGATTTGTGAAGATGCTGATTTCCTTCCCAAGCAGGACTGAGCACCTGCTTACAGTGCCAAATTTATTGCAAAACACTTTACTTCTCATGTTTTCACTTACCATGATGTTACAGTGTGTTACTGGCAAGCCAACTCATCTAATTTGAACTCCATAGGAAATCTGTGCAATATTAGCCATGCAGCACTGAAGCAGTAATTCAAGGTAAAAGAGCTCCAACTAAGTATTGAGGGTATAAATTATGGCTCTTTTTGAATTATAAATATATCTATAATTTTAAATCCTTTAAATGATTCTATGGAAATATTCCAATGATATGGGATAGGGTCTTTCTGTTTTCAATGAGCAACAAGTCAACATCATCAAAATTACAACAATAAAGCTTGAGATGTTTCTCGTTATAATGATTAAATATAGATTTATATATGAAAGTTATCTTTGTGAATCCAACTCTGAATAACAGCCAAATATTCTAGTTTTTGAGCTGGATTATTATGTTTAATTCAAAACCTCCAGGATTATAATAAAGACATCCTTAATATATTCTCATACTATATCATCACAGAAGTCTTCATTTGTTCACCGCTAAAAATTCAGTACTTGTTCTAGTCCTGTAGTGTCTCATTGTTTTCAGCCTCATGACTTTCACAGTTGAAGGTTTCCAGTGAATCACCCTCTCACACAAATAATAGTCTTTGGAATATATGTAACATCTCCCCACACCTGCTATAAAAAGCTGTGTTTCCCAAACACCCACCTGCAGCTTGAAATAACTCACCCAGAGAAGAATGAGGGAGACAAGACATACAGGTGCTTTACAACCTACATCCAAAGGCCTTGGGATTCAACCGATACACTCTCTGTAGAAAGAATTCTGAAGAGAGTTTTTGCAGCTAATTTTTTTCTTGTTGATTTATGGAAGCTAAAGTGTTTGTCCTTCCAAAAAAAATGCCCAGGCCATGTGTTTTCTTTTAGGTTTCAAAGCCTCCCTGATGCTAATTGAGACCAGATGAGAGCACTGTAGTGGTTTTGGATGACATGTTTCCTATGACCCCATGAGAATTGGCGTGGTTTGGAAATTCCTCAACCTCATGGCTTGAACCATAACAAACAGCATGAGCTTTGAAAATGTCTCAGTAGATTTTTTAGATCACTTCACATGGACAAAAATATCTTAAGGCACTTTAGTGCTGTCAAAACATGTGAGACTACATGAAGTGAAAGCAGGTATTCATTAAAGAGCACCTGATTTCCTTTTTTCACATTTACAATCCCTTTTGAGGGAAAACATTAAATGAACTGAAAAGAAACTAAACTTAACTGATGCAGAAACACTCTCAGTTCTCTCACAGTACTCACCAGCATCGCCCATGGAGGTAAAAATGTTTTCCGTCACGTTCATAATGGTGTCTGTAGCCTGGTCGTACCGTCCGATGGGCTCACCACAACTGGCGTAGTGGCGAACGTGCTGCAGCAGGTCGCTGAGAGCCTGGCTCACCACACCAGCTGCTGCCCCGACTTGCTTCAGCAGCTCGCCATCGTCGCTGGCTGAGCGGCAAGCCTTGACACAGGTTTCAACAGAGCGATCCACCAGCTTCCCAGCCTCAACAAGCTGCTCCTGACACACTGGGGAGCTGATGGTCGGACTCACCACCTGTGTTACACAGAATCATTGGCAAACAGTCAGATGAGCTGTGGAGTTCAGATCCATCAAATCAGGAAATACCTATACATTTACAATTAATTAGTTTAGAGTGCAAAAATGTTAGCTGCAAAATGTAACAAAACACTGATATTTTTTTCAAATCAAAAATTAGAAAACACACATTATAGCTATGTTCACAGCTTACAGAAAAAAGTTATAAATGGCAAATTTACTTTTGAAACTCACCAAATTTACATTTTCTACCAATACTAAATCTACCCTGGTCCTGCCAACTGGTATGCTCTTCACTTTTAGCTAGCGAGATAAACAAATTTTAGATTACCTTGGTGCAGGCCACCAGCTGTGAGGTGGACAGAGCACACTGAGTGGCAGCTGCGATCACGCGGTTCTGCAGAACTGTGTCCTCGGCCACCTGGGCCACGTTCTTGGCCTTCAGGACCAGCATAGCAGCTGCATTGGCCACTGCTTTGGCAAGATTCATAAGGGTGTCCTGCAACAAATTAATCAATGTCCTTCACTGAAACACAGCACAGCTGCGCACATGCGACTGAAGGAGCATGAGAGTAAATGTTTTTAGCTCAATTTGTTTCGATGATGAAGAGGGAACACTGGCACATAAAATGCACAAGGACTAACCGCAGTGTAACAAGATAAGTAATTATGACCAAAAGGCAGATGATGGTGGTGAGTCTGAAGAGCTGAAAATATATATCTCTATTAAATAGAGACTACAAACATCATTGAGTTTCTCACATTGTAAGGAGTATTGGCCTTAAATCTATGAAAATCAGTATAAGTCCTCCATAGACAGATAGAGAAGGCCCAAAAAAGATGTGTCAGAGACATCATGTCATTTTTTCACTCTGACACTTTGTTATATGATGCACATAAAGTATCAGTCTAATATTAGAGCCTGAGATGATTACTTTAGCATGTATTGACATTTTTAAAGGCCCGAGAGTCAGCGTGTGTCTTCCTGTTTGACCAGCAATGTCATAGAAACGAGGAGTGGGCGGCTTCCAACCTGGAACTTCTCGTCGGTCTCGCCCTCCCCCATGTGACGGAGCAGGTCCCCGCTGGCCTGTCCAATGCTTCCTGCTGCAGTCAGCACAGTCTGTCTGGGCTTTAAGAGGATGACATCATCACATTCATTACATTGGCCTATTCTCACACAGAGGCCTCCATGTGTTATCTAAAACAGACTTCTGGATCCCAATCTGTCTTTACTGGGCTATGGATGAAAAGCAAAGAAGGAGGTTCAATATAGTATGGGGCTCTGTGGCTACCAGGGATTACAAAGGAGGATGGAGTCCAAGTCAGTAGATTAATCAGTGGGAGTCTCACCTCAGCAGCTGCAGGCTCAACAGATCTGAGCAGATCTGACACAGCTCCTGCCAGCATCCTGGCAGCACCCATGAGCTTGTGTCCACTGCCCACCTCATCGCCCATTAGTGCCGCAAGCAGCTTGACACCCTTGGACATTTCCGTGAGGTTGGAGGAAATGGTGGTGATTGCGCAGCCCACTGCTGTGTAATCTGTGTCTGTGGGCTCACCTGTGAAAAAATGGAGTGTTATTATAACAAAATAAACCTCTGCTGTTCATTTTAATTTCCTCCATTGCTTTATCTAATCCACAGGTTGAATGTCACAAACTGAATGTCACATACTAATCAGTGTTAGTGTCATAGCTAGGGTCTGTTCAAAATGGCTCCACTGAGATGAGCACATTCATACAAGTAGTTTTATAAGAAAAACAAATTTCATATTAGTTGATAAAAGGAATGTTACTTCCACCAAACAGATGGTAAAATAAGATTAAAACCCTGCAAAGGCTTGCAGGAACTCCCCCAGCATTGTGCCAACATAGAGAACAGAGAGAAACACCGCCAGCAAGTTAAACCCTAAGACAACAAATTCAAGATTTCCTTCATCAGTTGAAATACTTATAGGAGCTCATTATCAGTGAGTGCCTAACAGCTGGTAAGAAAACATTTTCTTTGATTCCCATCTTAGGGCTACACAAATTTAAAGGCAAACAACAATTTCTGAACAGCCATCTTCTTTTGAGCTGGCTCCAGCGTGGACTTCATTAACAGGAATCCTGGTGAAAATTTAATGAAAGTTATAAACTGAGTGCGTTATCCTTAAAATTCTCCCGGGCACTCACCAGCAGTGAGATTGACAACGGATGCTGTACCAGCGGTGATGGCATCAACCTGAGAGTGGATTTCGTGTTTGGATTCATCCACTTTGTTCTGAACCCAAACCCTGGATGCCTTTTGGAGAGGGAGGAAAAGCAGAGCTATTGGCTTTCATCACAGTGGGTGATTTTCAGCTCTTATAAACTTTCTCATGCAGGATTAAAGGACTTGGGCTGAACAACACCTCCAGCTTTGGAAACACTCAAGCATAAGTGCAGCCCCCATATTTACCATCAGAACTACATCCTAATTATATCTGAGGAATATGCTGGACTTTGATGTGCTGTAAATGCTTATTTCTATGTAATCTCTCTCTGCCGTGCAAAACCAAGGGCTGTAATATCAGAGAGCAGGGAAAAACTCAGTAGTTGTCGTAAATAGTTGGTGTTGTGTCTCTATCTATGCAGCTATTAGTCCCAAAATATATTCATAAAAACTGTGTAGGAGTCAGAAAGGAGACATACCAAGTCATGGCCGAGTGGAGGCAGATTATCTACATGTCCCAGGTCGGCCTGCGCCTGCTGCACAGCCTGCATACTGCTGTTGATGGTCCCCATCAGGGCCTGCTGGGCTTGACTCTGATAACCACAGAGACACACAGTGTGCAGATGACTCAACAAAAGCAATCTAAATAATCAATGAGCATTTGAAGAGGGCACATAACTGAGACACTCTCCTTGCAGTCTAATGTCTGTAAACAGCAGGAGACGGATGGGCTTCTAGTGTGAGGAAATCATTTATTCCCTTTTTCACAAACAGTCTTCTTAGTAGGGTTTATTGATGACCGCAGCAGGAAAGACTAATATTTCAAAGGCTGTACATCATTTTTAAACACAGATGTAAGAACAATGAATCTAAATGTTACTTTTTTATTCAAAAGAGTACAATCTCTTAACTCCACTATTTTACCCTCATGCATTACTTTAATGTCTAAGACTGGCCCAGAGCTGGATGGGAGGTATAATTTTAAAAAGTGCTGACACAGGGTTGATAAAATATTGTCCAGGACAATGTGTTTTCTTGCAAGAGATGAGAACTTTTACCCACCAGTGGGGGCATGTGTCCTCTGTGCATCTGCCCTGTGGTGATCTGCTGCTGTGCAGAGGGCATGGTGCCCATATTGAAGGTGTCAGGGCCTCCTACGGATCCAGAACGAATTATACCTGGAAGTGCTACTGAGCCGTGCTCCACACGACCCACCCGGTTAAACTGCTGCTGCAAAATTGTGGACCTTGTATGATAGAAAGAGATACAAAGTGGATGCTGAACTTCAGAAAACAGAGATGATCCAATCCGTTATTTTTGAAACAATCACATTTATCATAAACAGACCTATTTTTTTAACAAAACAGTCAGAGAGCAGCTATGAGGTTAGCAGGGATGTCTTTGAGGACAGGATTTTCCTCTGAGTTACTAAAGAGTGGCTTTTTAATTTCTGATCATTGCTCCAGCTGATAATGCAACTGTCACAAAATTATAATTAAAACAATTAACATGCTAACAAATGTTCCCACAGTGAGCAAACATTGTCAGAGAAAATACTGCACGGAAAGATGTCTGTTTCCCTGCCCAGCTCAACAGATGCTCCTGACTCTAATGGTTAATTATGGCTTGTTTTGAGAGGCAGCAATTATGCTTTTGTGCAGAGGAACCACAACATGAGTCAATTGGCCAATAAGCAGCAGGAATACGATGCCCCATTCTGCTAGCGAGTGGTTTGCTCTGAGCTGTGTGGATCTCCAGTGGTATGAAATTTTTGAGCTCTGTGTGATGGGAGCCTAAGCTTTACCTTTATTTTCATCAGTCACTTAATTACAATATGAAACTTGGGAGAGATGGAAAACAACTGAGAGATTAAAACGACAGAATTTAACAGCTCCTAATGAGTTGATATCATGACCTGCATGATGTCTTAACTTCCAAGCAGTGCAGCTTTTTAGGAGGTAAGAAGATGATTATTTGGTGGCTTTACCCTCAGGCTGGTTTTGTGTTATGTTTCCTGAATTAAGAAAATACAAGAAGGTAATATAATAAATTGTAGCCTGGAGTAACAAGAGTGCTTGTGTTAATGTTTTAAATTCAAAGTGCTATTTTTTGGGATTAATTCTAATATCAATTTTGTTCAGGGTACTAAAACCAGCTAGCAGAAATGTAATTACATGCACAGTTAAACAGTGAGGTTAAAACTCACGAGAAATATCTAAACTATGCTCGCTGAATGAAAATGGCCAGCTCGGTCTCAAGCACTCACTCTATAATGGGGAGGGAAATACAGTATATAAAATATATATGTTGTGTTATTCACTTCTTAGGGGACACGGATTCTTCCAACATGGTGGATTCCTCATCTCCCTCAAGGCCAAAGCGATCCTTACTCTGTTTCTGTTAGGAGAAGATGAACAGGCATCACAGTCAGTAATGCAGGATACATGTATGGAGAAGTAGATGTGCAGTGTGTATTATTTCATGCTTTTAAAGTGAATATTTCATTACTTGCCTTCTTCAGAATAATATCAATGTATCCAGCGATAAGTTGGGATATCTGCTCTCCTTCTGTTGTCTGGACTGAGTAGTAACTCTCTTGGTACTCGCCAAAATCCTTAATGAGGCATCAAGACAGTAGAGATTCAGGCCAACACTTTATAACATGTGTTTAGACATGATTTATGATCCCATACCAAATCCAAATCTTACATTCTGTGTGCAGATAAAACAAAAATGTCTAACTAAGTTGAATTTTGGAAAAGGGCTTAGCAAACCTTTATTTCTTCTCTTTAAAAAGAAAACCTGTCTGGCCTCTGCAGTGCATGCTATTCCTCTAAAGAGCTGATTAAAAATAAGATGTAGAGAATCTCATAACTCACTTCAAAGCTTTATGCAGGAATGTAAGGGTGAATATTTTTAGCTTAAATCAATGTTGGCAAATATACCGTAGAGTATTTTCTCAAATCTGCATAAACTATTAATCTTTAAATGTAGTGCTCTTCTCTGATATAAAAAGGAAAGTAGATTGCGCTGTTTCTGACAGCTGGTTAAAGAAATTGAAAATGCTTTCAGATAAATAAAACATCCAAATGTTGCATATTCTTCCCTGGGCATCCATTGTTAACTCGGATGAAATAGCCAGCTGGAATTCTGAAAACATTCAATAATGAAGTCTGAGGTCTCAACATTTTCTGAAGGACTCTGTTCGTGCTGGAAATTGAAAACTAGAAGAAGATTGAATACGTGATACAGCGCTGTTTAAATTCCAGCGTGCACAGAATAAGTGAATATGTGCACAGGATCAGGAGTTTGTAACGTGGGACTGATACAGAGAGTTGCACAGTACCAGGGTGAAGCTCTTGGGGGAAGCAGCCCATCTCTTCACTGTTGTCAGCGGCCACTCCTGGACCACATCCTTCGTCTTCTCATCCACTCGCATCACTGACTCTTTGGTTATCCCAAGCAGCCGCGGGACCAGTTTATTTTTACCCTTCATCTTTTCCTGTCGAACAGAAAAACATCAGACAACATTAAGTCGGTGTGAAACACCTACACAGATGATTCATTGAAGGTGCAAATGCGAAATCGTTGTGCCATTCTGCTGGTGTGATGGTAATACACATGCTGTGTCTGTGGCTTTAAGCCCCAAATGGAGGCGGGGAAGGGCAGCTGTGAAGTGACCCAGCAGAGTTCGGCCTTGTTTAACGGCTGCTTTATTGAACAGGGTCTCCACAGGCTTTAGTCACTGTCAGCACACCAGCATGGTGCTTCCACCAAGCGCTCTGCCTGACCGGCTCCAGTGCACTCCACTCTCTGCCCACTGGAAAACTATTACTGCTCACTTCAGAGACTGAGCCCACACTTGGCTCCCCTCCATGGGTGCAGAGGATGACACAAAAATTAGCTGTTTGAAGAGACAGGGGAGTTCACATACATTTTCTGTCTCCAGGCTATTGTTTTTTTTCTTTTCCTTTTTTTACCATCAGGTCCAAAAGGAGAACCCTGAGTATCAAACAAAGGCCAATAAGTGGAACTGCTTCAAGGTTCAGGGCTCTTAAACACAAGGACAGATAACATTATGCCACTGATCATGATAGCCTTATACAGAGGTTTATTAAAAACCCACATTGTTTTAGGTTGTGTTACTTGAACGTCACAGTTATCAAGGCTGAGTTGAAGCAGGAAGTTTGATTTTCTAATCTGAAGTGTGCAGCTGGCGTATCAAATTATTCCAATTTGCTTAACCTTGATCATTCATGGGGAAAATGTTCATGTGCAGGAGATTACAATAGAAAGGGGTCTGTATATTGTACACACTTACATGCATGGCTGCAGGAAACACACACGTATACACAGTTATTGATTTCCATGTTAGTAATTTCCATTTCTGTAAAGTTCACTGCAACAAGAGCTTTCAACCTTAGATGCACAGTAATTAAAGTCTGGCAGACGGAAAATAGAAGGTAACAATAAACTGAGATTTGCTTTAACAGAGTCAGGTCTGTGCTGTTGCTTCGCTAGCATCAAAAAGAGAGTGCAGTTGGAGTGAATTATTTAACAGAGTCTCGAAATCTCCATCACTGCACTCTTCACCACACACAGACAGTTCCTGTACATACACACACACCTACACACCCTTCTATTCACACACTGACACAAAGAGAAAATCTTAACCCTGCACTCTGTCATAACTTCAGGGCCAAACTTCCATCTTGTGTCTATTAGGACCTTTGCCCTCCTCCTCTTTCCTCCCTCTCTTCTCTATGTGAGTTACTAAATGGGTTTCTGTCAGTTATCTTTTATAACACCTGATGGTGAGACTTCATTCTGCTGGTATGTTGCAACTTTTCTGTTTGCTAAACCATAACAGGACAGTATTGAGGTGGTCACAAGTTTTTCATGGCACTGAGAGCAAACACATCAGAAACTTCACATTCCTGGGAAAATGGGTCTTTTGTGTTTTCTAAAAGCATTTAAAGTGTTAAAACGTGCTAAAAACATCAGTGTGCCATGATAAATTTTGCTAAACTTGGGGTTTGCTCAACACCTGTGAAATTACTTGACTGCTTGTGGCTGCTTCAGAATAAGGTCAGGGTGTCAGTGGTTTGAAGATTTCATGTGTTAAATGTGCTAACACCTCAATAAGTTGGGCAATAATTAAACTTTTTGGGGGTGCGTATGAATCAATATTCACAGGTCAGGGCCATGGATAGAGAAAAAAAACAGGGAAAGTAAAATGTAGGGAGGAGGTCACAGGTCGTATCCAACCTGTGACCTCCATGATGGGCTACAGTCTTTGTACATGGGGCACACAACCCAACCATCAGGCAAAACAAGTGTCATTTGATCTCGGGCTGCAAGTACTGATTATTTAGTGTTTATATCTAGTTTGAACTCAGTTTTACCTCAGTACCTAAAGAGTGTACGCCTGTAAAATTCGACCTGTGCAACTCAGAAGACTCAGTAAATGACGTACAATATGACATGATTGAAAACTATGCTGTACTGACAACATTCAATTATGGTGATCCAACAGATAAACGTTTAACACCAACATGATACGTTTATGTATTATTGTCAGTTGGTCGATAACTGTATTATAATAAAAAATTGTGAGGTAGGAATCCTTTGGACCCAATAGTTCCCGTTCTGTATGAAATCTTCATCAGTAAAGTCAGTTTATATATTTTGTTAATTGATACACTTTTGTTCACAGTATTTTCAGAGAGAACTATTTATATACAACTTTGATAAGTAAGTATATGTATATCAGGAGTTTAATTTTTTTTTTCTTATAGCACCTTGTATCTGTGACCAATCTGTTGAATGTGATTTCCTAGTTTTCATTCCATTGGCCAGCGCTGACCCATGGGAACCGGTAACAAAGAAATGCAGTTGTTGTTACACTGGTGCAATGTGAGCATAAATGAGCTCCATTGGATACACATCTCCAATTTTAAAAAGTTGAAGGGAGTATTGACACCAGTTTGTGACTCAAATCTCAAAGTGTGTGTTTGTCTACAACATAGAGTGAAGAGGACCCGAGTGAAATTCTATTTTACTAAATCACCTTATCAGGGGCTAAACACAGAGAGCTGTCAGGCTGTCCAAGTTGCAGATGCGAGGTTCTGTCAGTGTGCAGTGCCATCAGAAGATATATCCTCATCGATATTCCTCATGTATGAATCAAGCCATCTTTTTACATAAAAGTATGAAATAGCACATCACCTCATGCAGTGAGCTGCAGTTACAGTTGAGAATTTATCACCTAGTATTTGATTTCACAATATAAAAACAACAAGAAAAACAATATTTTGCACTGACTAATGATTTCTATGTTGATGGATTTTTATAGTGACATAACCCATTATGTCTAATAATCATCACAGCTCTGTAATTGTAAATCCAGTATGTGCAATATGTTTGAACTTCTTTTAGCTCTTACCTTGACCAGGAAGAAAGACACCCCGTATGTCTGTAGTGACCTGGCAAGCTTCACGTATTTCACTTTTGCCTCAATTTCCGTCATTTCCCCACAGTTTTTATGATCCTGGATAAAAAGACAAAAGTTATTTTTCCACTGAGGCTGATCATTGCATATGTTATATGTTACGTGGTCTGCATGTTTTACATTATGTCAATGTATGCCTCAACAGGGAACAGATTACTATAACTCCCACAGGCACAGTCCAATGTTTCAAACACATTATTTTCTGTAAATGCAACATATAAGCTATGCCATGCACATACCTGAAATATTTTCTTCTCTGACCCTCTTTGCTTTATGTATTCTTTGGGTAGGAACTCCTTTAGGCTGGAGAGAAAAATGACAATTTAGCATGGTTACCCTTTTTAGCTACAGGCATTTCCTTTTCTGTTAACATACCTCTACGTATGAGGTCATTCTTGCCCTACTGCCTAATATCAGAAAACAGTTGTAACAGCTGACATCACCCCTGAGCTTTCCACCAAAGGAAATCCCTGAAGCAACAGCCTGGAGATAACCACTGTGTATGCACAGCTGTGGTTGTAATATGAAACAACACAGTATAGTTTTTTATTGCAAATGTTTTGATTAATGTATGTTTTGGAGGAAAAAAAATACTTACTCAAGGAATCCAGGTTTGTGTTTGTGCTCAGCGTGGGGTCCAAACTGGATCTGAGCCTGGATCCCTGCAAACTCACAGGCTTTATCAAAGGAGACGGGGTGGGATCCGTTCAATATATCATCCCTCGCCTGAAGGAGACATGATGAGAGGGTTGGGGGGAAAGTGGTGGGGTGGAGTAAGTTTGAAGCAAGAGACTACAAAGGCATGAGTTATCCTAACTTTAGCCTACACAGCTCCATAATGAACACTTCACTGTGTGCTTTGACTGCTGCCTGGCTTCAGAGAGGATATCATATAACTGGATGAGGAACTATATTTCTTGAACAAGGACTTACTGTATCCTCACAGGGGAGACAAATAAGATTTGTTTGTGACATCAAAGTTATTCTGATTGCTTTCGGATGTAGCAGCTCTCCCGGTTTGTCATCACAACTCCATTATGTGTTATTAAAACAGAAAACACATTAGAGAAATGTATCAGATTTTCACAAAATCCCATTTGCATTATGGAGTGGCCCCTAAAATGATGTCAAGAAATGGAAGGCATGTGTTTTTCTCTTGGTGATGCTGAGACATCACTTACGTTTCGATGCATTTTCAGACCATCTACATTATCTTCAGCATTTAGCTGGCTGGAAAAGGGGAAGCCATTGTTGACATCTTTCAAATGAATGTCAGTGTCTGCTGTTTTCTCCAGGGGGCAGTCAGCTCTGCCTCACTCTCTATTTCTTGGCCCTCTCTCACTTCCTCTTTCTAGTTCACTGCTGCAAAATTAATGGCTCCAAAAGCTGAGAGGCCTTGCTATCAGTGAGAATGGCCCCATCAGTGCTTTTAGCATTAGCATATCAGTGCACGGTGTGGACTCTGGCTCATTCTTCCGTCCCATTACATCAATGAAAAACTAAGCAGTAGCTTACTGCTGTAATGAGGACAACAATCTCCTCCACTCACAATCAAGTCCTTTCCCCAGTGCTATTCACAGTGGAGTGCATAAGCTCTCACAGAATACAAGAAGGTGCTCTAAAATTAGCCCTCACACATGCCATTCACTCTGGTACACTCTGTTCACAAGATTGTGTTATTGTGTGCCATACTGGGAATAAAAGGAGGACGAGATGTTAAAGTTTCAATTTTACAGCCAGTACTGTTTGGTGGCTGCAGAGAAATCGTTAAGTGTTATGATGTCATCATAGAGATCCACTTTAGGAAAAAAAGTAAAAAGGATCTAGGCTGTGAGAGACTCATTGTGAAGTCACATTATGTTTACAATCTGTCCTGCAGAAATAAAGATTTAGTTTAAACTTCAGAGTAAAGCAATATCTTGTTATGATGTTTGAGGGGTTTCCTGTTGGTGTGTTAGCATATATGAGCAGTTTCAAAACTATAGAAAATCTATTTTCATAGCACCCTGACATTAACCAGTACACTCTCTATACAAGATGGTTTGTGCAATATAACATATGAAGTTTATTCCCGTTCAGATATGTCCTCAACTCAGATCCCCAGTAAAATATAATTCTCCAGATGAGAGCTGTGATGATCTAAACCCTGAAACGACAAATGTTGAAAACAATATGTTTGAATTCTTGCTTAGCTGGAAATTATCATATGAAATTATTATTAACATCCAGAGTCCAGTTGCTAAGGGTCAAGAATATAAAAATGTCAATGACCAATTAAAATGATTACACCAACTATTATATCACAAGTCAGGGATACTGTTTATTATGCTGAAATGCTGACACAGCATTTCAACATTTTGATATTGTATTTAATTATTCAGCAACTTTTTCTTCCGTACGTTTTTTGGCACGCATCAAAATGTGCGCATATCTTTCCACGATTTTTTACTGTTTTCATTTTTCTGCTTTATCTTTTACGGTTCCTGAGAAATCCGCCTTAAAGAAACACAAATTTTTGCGTGTTTCGGCAAATCTTAGTGCGTGTTACGTGATCACACAGAGCGGAGCCTGAAACTACTGAGAGAGAAAAACTTTCGCGGATAAACTGTTCAAAAAAACTTTAACATTGCTCTATATGCATGATGTTTACATCAAAACGTAGGAATACTTGTCTTCTCTCACGTATTCATTCAATTAATCAGACAGACGGATGGTTTAAGCTCAGCGAGCTTCGGAACGACATGAACACGGAAAAACTCTTAGCTCGCGGATGCGGCTTTATTGCAGATGGTTTTTAGATGTGAAACGAAACTAACAGTTGGCCGAGTGGATACATCTAAGAGCATGGATTCCGGAGACTGGGGACTGTGACCTTGCGTAGATTTTTTCTGTAGGTAGATTCAGAGCCTGTAGGGTTAGGGTTAGGAACAACTGCTGAACTGAATGGGGACAGACATACAGAGGAACCAGTTGCAAGCAAGCCGGGATCGAACCCTGGCCACCTGCTCTGAGGTCACATCCCATGCCTGTCACCTAACCAATAGGCCAGTCACCCAATCACATCCCCGCCTTTATGACGTCAACACGGAAAAACTCTCCGCCTGCAGCTGTTATATCAGTCCCGTTATATGAGTCCCGTGCTCAATCAACATATAATTCATTTTGCGCATTCCAGATGCCTCTTCACTTCCCCTCTCCAGCCTGTATGAGTTCTGTGTGCACACAGCATTGAAGTCTCAGTTTACTTTTATGGGCATTTAAGGGGTGTATACCTTTGCTTACTGGGAACATGGAACAAGAGCAATAAATGGTCCATTTATGAGGACATCAGTTATAGACATGGATAATAAAACTTCTGCTGTTTCAGAACCTTTTATGAATCTGACATCGACATGCTTAAGGATAAATGTAAGGAAAATCTTGAGAATATGTTTGTGAATGAGGCCATTTGAGATTTGAAATCTCTTCCACAAGAGTGTCTTGGCCAAAGTATTCATCAGCATGGCTCACAAAGTGTTCCAGTAGTTCAAGCTTTCTTGTAGCAATTAGCTGCACTCACCGCTCTTCCACTCTGCTGCCCTTGAACTGAAAGACAGGATCTTCCTCTAATTCTTGCCCACTAGGTTCTAAGTCTGCTCTCACATCTTTCATTATTTCCAACCCAAGGCCAGCATAAGACTCAAGCAAACGGTTTCACCCAGGTCTTAATAACTGAAAATAGTAACAGTGACCGATATTTTTGCCAGTGTCAATGGGCAGAGGTTAAATGCGCCACATTCCTTTTTACAGATTGATTTGATTGATTTGTAAATGTGTGAGCAAGTTGTTCCTTCTAGCTGAGAAGAAACCCCTTTTGTTGGATTTTGACCAATCATATAATAGCATTCAACTCAGTCAGGTTGTAAAAAGCCATGACAAAAGATAAAAGTCACACAGCTATACAGTTAATCAGCTAAATGCAACAATCAGGGCTCATTAACAACACATCACAACCATATTTAATTCTGAAAATCATTTGAGGAGCACAAACATATAAGTTTATAATTACATAAAAAATGAAGTCACATGGGTTTCGCTGCCTGGTCACAGGTACATGTTTCTATTCTGTCAAAATGGCCTTGTAGCTCAACCACTGACATACTCAGAATCTCTCATAGCTGATTTAGCAAATGATACAAGTACTGGTACTAGGACATATAAATAGCTTCAGTGTTGCATGAGTAGGAGCAAAGCACAAGACATCAGAAGCTGTGACACATACTCCCAGAGGCTGAAAACACTGAGGTCAACCAGTCCACCACGGCCCAACAGAGCACAGTGAGTGTGACACAGCTTCAAAGTAAATGCTGACAAAGGGATCCAATTCACTGATCACCAGTGTTCAATAAGGGGTTGTGTATAAATCAATGATTGCAGGAAAATTTAACAGCTAAAGTAAGTGGAATAGCCAGGATGATTAAGTTTAATTGTTAAGACAAATCCTAAATATTCTCGTTTGTAAGAATGAATTAGATATAAACTGCCAGATCTGTAAGGCAACATATCAAATGCAACCTTTGGACTCCATTCTTGTCTATTTCTCTTTGCTGTTTTTTTTCCATTAGGCAAAAATGCTTCACAAACACTTCACAAAAAGCTAATGCTATTAAAAACCCTGCATAACTAAAAAAATAAAAATCAGAGCCAATGATTTTACAGTCCTCAGGATGGCAGATCCCTGCTTGAATACATGAAAATAGAATCAGAATACTTTGAAGACAAACTCGCTCTGTCACTCTTTTATGATATAAATAGTATACTTTTTAGAATCAAGACAAAGTGACATTATTGCTGTTTTGGTTTATCCTGTCTTAGCACAAATACATGACAGAGTGGGAGTGGCTGTGTAGTAAAAGAGATTAGTGTGTTACTGGCAAAGCTTTCATTACACAGTTTATATATGTGTGTGTGTCTGTGTGTTTGTGTGTGTGTGTTAGTGTTAGTGTGTGTGTTAGTGTGTGTGTGGATGGTTGGGTGGGTAGGGTTGAAATCATGGAAGCTACAACTCATTGATAAACACTTGAGGTCATTCATTCCTGATTGGCAGGGATGCTCTGACAAAGAAAGGCCAGAAATAATGTCATCATCTACAAAATCTGAAACCAATTACGCAAAGCTGCCGAGTTTCTCAGAATAATTGGAATTGTAAATGATGATGGGTGCAAGAGAGGGAAATAAGGGTGTAACAAGCTGTAAGGAAAAAAAAGGCAGAAATGAAAGCCTGGGGTTCATTCCACTCTGTTAAAGATCCCTCTTCTGGCTCTCTTTGGCCTTTTTAAACACTGACAAATTAGCACCACGGCCATGCGAAGAGTCTCTGTGATCTGCCTGAGTAACAATCCCAGTGTTTGTCAGGGGGAGAACGAGGGAGACATGGATGAGGAGGGGCAGTGAAAAAAGAAGAGGCAAAAGGAGGCGGGGGCAGGGGGCGGGGTTGTTATTGTGAAAGGAAATATGTGTGTCGAGAGGAGAGCATGATGTGCACTGTGCTGTGATGTGTGCCAGGGTAACAGGGTGGGGATGTGTGCGATTATGTCAGAATGTGTAGGAGATGGAGAGGGAGTGGAGACAGGCGAGCTGGAAGGGAAGGAAACAGAGGGTGAAAAAAAAAGAGATAAAAACAAGAATAGACAGATAGAAGGGAGGAGAGCAGCTGGGAGGGTGGGTGGCTGGATGTCTTTTATGAACATATTCAGGAACTCCCAAAGCATCAGCAGCAGCAGAGAAGTCAGCGCCGCACAACTATACATATTTCAGACTTGGTTTTTATATATATCTCTGTGAGTGCTGTTTCTGCACAGCTTTTGAGTGGGAAGGCATGCAACATTCATGTTAGTAATGTATCAATACCCTGACTATTTGCCATGCCATGTGTGTGTGTTCAGAAACTCCACACTCTCCCTGTTTGAGTTAAAGTGTCAGTGGGGAGCTCTTCTCCCCAGGCTACGAGGGCTCATTTAAATGTAGTGATGTGTGCAGCAACCAACCCTGACTAGTGCCGTACCAGACTCATCTGACCCCCCCTCAGGGAGCTCTCTGCTGCCAGCAGGGCTCCTTTGGTTTACAAAACTGTTAGAAAAGGCCTGCCGAGCAGAAAACCTGATATGCTCACAAAGAGAATCAGATAGAGACTGACTTAACACACACAGTGCCTCATCCAGCTGATACTAAACCTGGGCCCCGTTAACATGACAATGACAACATCAATGACAACAACACAAGTTATCAGTATAACTCAAGCGGCAAACTACGATCTGAAATGCTGTTTGTTCAGTGTCCACTTGAGGTTGGCATTGGAAGTACTGTAAGTCACATACACACCAAGCTACAAAAAGCTGTTTTCAGAGCAGAAAAGAACATAATTACAGTCTGGAGCAAATAATGTCTCCCGTTTGAACTGATAATATTGCTAGCAGCACACACAGGGTACATTTTTTTTCTGACTCGCCTGTTTAGAAGCCATTAGGATCCCAAGCACACCCAATCGGAGGCAAAGCTCATCTCACTTGACTGACGGGTGCCCAAAAGCTGTCGGTGCCGTTAGTCACCAGTCCCATTTCCAATATGGCTGTTTTGCTTTGAAACTCAGTTCCAGCAACAGATGTTGCAGGAGCTATGTCCGTTTCTTATACAGTTCGTTGGATAGCACCAACGACATGCTTGTGTTTCAAAATGGACAGACGCTGAAAAATTTGTGGAAAAAGAAGTACCAAGGAGATGGAAATACACAATGAACTGCCCAGCTAAATAACGAACTGCCAACACAGAAAACTTATTTCAGAGTGCAAAAGAGGAGGCTGATGAAACGATAGGTTCAGATTTAGTTATAGTCTGGGGTTCAGATGGCTAGTGGATCAGGTTGCGCACCATGAGGTTCACCCTTGAGCAGGTGGCCTGAGTTCGAATCCTGCCTATGTCCTGTTCCCTGCATGTCCCTCCTCACTCTCCCGCCTTTTCATACTCCTACTCTATCCACTGTCCCACTCTATCAAATTAAAGCTATGAAAAGCTCCAAAATACTTTTAAAAAAATGTAGTGATGTCATCTTCAAGCTACCAGGGGTTTCAACTGCCACTTTCCTGCACTGCAAAAACTGAAATCTAAGCAAGTCATTATGTCTTATTTTTAGTAAAATTTGTCTCACTATTCTTGATTTGAGCCACATTTACTAGAGAAGGTCATAAAAATGTCTCATTTCAAGTTTTTTAAAGACAAAAATGAGGCATCAATTGCTTGTAACAAGTAAAAAATAATCTGCCAATGGGATAAGGTAAAAGATTCTTGCTTTAAGACAACTTTCTAGTTTCAAGAAACTTCCCGAATTCGTCTTATCCCATTGGCAGATTTTTTGACTTGTTACAAGCAATTTACACCTCATTTTTGTCTTAAAAAAACATGAAATAAGACATTTTTATGACCTGGTCTGGTGAATGTGGCTCAAATTAAGAACAATAAGACAATTTTTACTACAAATAAGACACAATGACTTGCTTAGATTTCCGTTTTTGCAGTGTGGGAGCAAATGGGGCCCAGCTGTCTGAGATGAAGTGCTCTAAGGTGTCTGGTAAAGCCAAGTATAACTGTAATTTAATTTATGATGAGAATTCCAGTTGTTAGAACAGTCAGACAATTCTTTTGCTTTTCTTTTCCCCCCTCATGAATTAACTGAAGATTAGATTCTCGGAAGCCCTCAGGCAATTTGAGTTTGAGACCCCTGCTCTAAAACACCCTGTCAGATTAAAGCCAAAACCTTGCAAATGACTCAACAAACAGCAGTGGTACATGCTAGTAATGCTCATTTTTAAATTCACTGAATCATTGCATTAGTTTTTTTTTGTTTCTATTAAAAAGATAATCATTAATTATTAGTACTATAAAAATAACAATTATTACAAAGTTCCACTTGACTGTAAAGACAGTTTTGCTCGTTTTAGCTCTTTTTCTACTGACTACAAACACTTTTTACTGTTTTAATGAAATATTACCTTCTCAAATTGATTTTTTGTCCATTGTCGGTTAGATTGTGAAAAGTAAAGCATATCTAAGAGTCATTAGACAGTGTTAGTTAAATATGTTGACACAAATAGTATTACAGCCAGCTCAGTTTGTCTAGCCAAGAACACATGTAAGATGCAATGCCCATATAATCAATAAACCAAATGTTCTTTTTCTTCTTTAAAAACATTGAAAAAAAAACCCTTTAAAAACAACACACTACTGAGGAAAAAACTGCAAAGTGAGACAGAAAAAAAATATGAGAGTACAGAAGGTCATCGTCGCTCTATTTATTGCCGCACCAGCACAAAGGTGTGTTTGTGTATATCTGGTGTACCTGAACATAGAGGAGATTTAGCTGGACAGGGTCCCTCGAGTCCACATTCTGGTCTGAATAGAAGAACTTTCTTCGGAGCAGCAGAGTCTCACTTTCCTCCACCCCCTGCTCTCTGAAGGTTCTGCTGTGGTCAAGCCAGTTCACTGTCCAATCAATACACATACACACTGTGTTATCACATGTGGTCAGATAAATAGACTTTCACTTTGAAAAGATGGTGGCAGAAGTAGATACTGATGGTGATAAGCCAGTGATTGAACCTTCTGGCTGATGAATCAGTTTATACAGTGATCGAACAAATTTTGCCAGAGAAGGCAAAAATCCCTACAGTTCCCAGCATGTCATCTGGATTTCTGTATTCTATGAGGGAAAGAGGGTTTCAAGCCAAAGCTGCTGGGAACTTTATTCACACCTTTCAAAATGAAAATGGTGTCCTCAAGGGAAAAGATAAGAGTGTTAATCTTCATTAAATTAATATTTCTTTGCAGTATATTAAACTTCAGTAATACACCACTTCCTCATTATGAAGTAAAAATCATCAATGAGAAAACAAGAAAAAGCATAGTTATCAATAATTTAACCACATTTCTGGGGGTTTTCAAGCTCACACTCACAGTCATCATCTGTGTGTAGTTTGGCTTTGAGCTTTTCCATCTTCCTTTCATCTCGGAGCAGCAGTGTTCTATCTTTTTTCAGCGTACCCATCCCATCCTCCTTTTTTTCTTCCGTCACCTCTTGAATGAGTGAGTATTCTTCATAGTTGGTGATTCCTGGAAAGGAAAAAAGTTAACCAGGGAACTCTCAAGAGAAGGAGAGACCTCACACCAACACAATGACTTATAGCCGAGAGAGAGAGAGAGAGAGAGAGAGAGAAATTCTTTCTGCAATTCTCTCGCACTCCCTTCTTATCTCTTTCCCTCGGCTTTGAAGCAGGAGTCAAGCAAAGCTGGACAGGAGCCAGCAAACAAAAATGGCAGCAGAGGAGGGGAAGAAGCCAAGCAGAAAAGAGCCACTCCAAACAAACATTTTCCAATAAATTTATCTGCCAGGCACACATCCCTCTTCTCCTCACCCAATTGAGCTTGATAGTGGCCCATTATAATTGAAATGTACCGCTTAGGGAACACGTCTGTGACAGGAGAAGCATTAGGAAGAACTCTTTAGTGTTTATCCCAAACAAGCTTGTTTGAGCTTGATAAATCATGCCCAGTGTGCTCTATACAAAAAAGATTAGGACTTTATCAAGCTTACATTAATTCTCCAATGTGCTTTACAGACACAGGACTTAATAGAACAGAGAAACACAGTAACATGATGTAGCTCAGTATGAAGTCAAGTGGCATGACTCAGACTAAGAATAACGCTGAGGTTGAATAATTAAAGCCTCGGACAACTGTCTTGACGAGTTTCATCTCCTATTCCATTCACTTATTCACTTGAACACATTGAAGCAGGGTTGAAGTACAGGAAATAATAGAGCTGATATAAATAGGGTTTGGGAAAGCGAAAAAACCCCACAGAAACTGTGAAATAAAAAGCAGGAATAGGACAGGACATTTCATAAAATGAAGAGGTTAAATCAATAAGCAAAGCAATCATACCTATTCTGCTGCATATAGTGACAAGCAGCTCCCCGACTGTTTTGGAGTCATCCACCATGATGGTTTTAACTGCACCGTCCAGCATCTTGATCTTTTGCGGCCTTTGTTTCTTCTTATACTCCAAGACATCCTGAGAAAACAAGAGAAGAAGAGCAATTACATCCCAAAAAGTGATCAGTCAGGGACAGAAAACTACCCAGAGAGCAGGGAGGCAAAAATATCTCAGGACCCACTCTGAAATGTAAATCACTTAAAAAGATGATAAGCCACAGTGACAGCTCTCCACCCCACACTACATGACTTAATCTTACTCCGTTTCGCAGCATGTAGTAATCCAGGGTTCTTCCAGACTCCAGCCAGATTCCTTTCCG
Source organism: Thalassoma bifasciatum (assembly GCA_008086565.1). NCBI lineage: Eukaryota > Metazoa > Chordata > Actinopteri > Labriformes > Labridae > Thalassoma > Thalassoma bifasciatum. Next base: position 212,590 of record RPOG01000206.1, read on the forward strand.
GGGGTCGTCATCAGACAGGAAGAGGCCGTAATCTGACGCTGGAACAAAAACACAGTATGCAAATGTAGCTTCCTATGGATTTCCATGTTGTGATTTACATTTACTGAGTCATCGGCCAACCTTGTCCTGTCTGGGCCTCTGGGACCCGCTCTCTGATGATTCTGCATGCATCGTACACAGGCGTGGAGGGCTCAAACTGCATCGTCTTCACCACATTGCACTGACGTACGCAGATCTTGAGCGACAAAGCTACCATCTTGGTGGGTAGTGTTATGGTCTCACGACCTACGCACCTGAAACACATGACACAGGAAAAATCTATTCAGTTTGGGGTAAGATTAGTTGGGTCTAAACATGACAATAAAATGGCAAGGGCAGAAAAGCTCAAAGAAAATCTCCCCTCTCATCTATTTTGGGAGATTTGAATCTATAGAAATGGACACCAAAACCAGCAGCTAGTTGCTTTTCTCTCCGTAGTGATGTGAAATGGTTAAATGTACTAGCATCCACTGTGTGACTTCAGTGTGTTTAGCTACTAAAGCAAAAGACATAACCTCTGAGCAGAAAAAAAGAAATAAGAGCAAATCCCTCTAATCATCAGGAATAACAGGAGCTGAGTCAAAACACAGAAAATGACATTCCAGCTCTGTATCATTATCCGCTCATCCCCTGACTTGCTCTCTCCCCTAGAAGCAGGCTTCACTGTGAAATACATCAGTGGGTGTTTCTTTTCCCCTTTGTCACATGCTGCAATTAGAGTGAATCAATTCAGATATTCTGGGCTGAGAACGTGCAAGAAGAGGAGAGACACTACATTGAGTTTCTCTTCTTTCTTGACCTTGGTTTGAATGGTAGGAGAGCTGAACATGATGAACTGGGGCATCAATATGTCTATATCCTTGTAGCTTTTGCCTCTTATTTTACAATATCAGGAAGGAAACTCTAAAGATGGCCTTGTTTTAAAATAATTTAAAATAATTGGTTGGCACCTGTGGACAGCTATGAAGTAATGCAGATATAACTGTATACTGATGATTGTTTGCATTTTTCAGCTGTGCATATTGATACCAATAGGATCCAAAACGCTGACATAATGTGTGTGATATCACTTCAAAAATAGCAAAACGTTTTCTGGTACTCAAGCATTACAATAACTAAGTTATAATCATGCTAGTTCATTATTTGTAAATAAACTTTTTTCGTGTTTGCATTAACTTCTGCTTTGATCCAGTATCCTCCAAGCTGCATCACAATACAAATTCTACTTTAAAACATGAGGAATTTTGGTGTTTCCTCCTACAGCCGGATGAAAAGGCAAAAGTTCAAACTGTCACACTGACACGATTCAGATCTGAGCCACACTTCGAAACAAAGAGTTTTTTTGTGCCTAGGATTCACTGCTCATCCACAGACCCTCTTTTGAACCAGAGCAGAGAAAATCTAAATTCCCTTTAATGATGGAGTTGTGAATGAGCCCTCCTGTGACTGCTTCCCTGTCATGGCCATGTGTTCCCCTCCAGTCCCCCCGCTCTCCCAACGGTAGTGTTTCATTGCAAAAAGTAAGGAAGAGGGGCACAAAGAGGAAGAGAGGAAGAAGTAATGGCGCTGCATGAGCTCTCCTGAATGCAGGCTTGTCAAGGAGCCCCATTGAGTTTTTGTTGAGCAGTTCTTGTGCAGATACTCTCTTGTAGAGAAGCAGCTTGAAATACCAGATTGACAACATGGCAGGCAAAACATGGGCACATATGCCGGCCCACAATCACCACACAAGCATGCGCGTGCATGTGCGTCTACACAGACACAGACACACATGCACACACACCACACCGCACACACACATTCTGATGCCTCAGACAAGTCCATTTCCACCAAAGACAACAGGTATTTGCTAAAGATAAGTGTTGGCCTGTTGATGTTAGAGTCACTTAAGTATTCGTTGTGGGGAACATCAGTCACTTCAGAGTGTAAGTACAGCAGAGACCACATGATGAAACCCAGGAGGATAATGATAATCCCTGAGCTTTAAGTAGTGTGAGAGCACATTTTTCATCAGGATCCTCATGCAAACACTTTAATACAGTAAACTCTTCAGTAGCTCTGCTCTCAAACATGGACTGATCCACTTCTGAGGGAGAAGTAATGAGGTGTAACTTGCTTGTGTGACTATCTACTGAATCTTATGTTTTATTACCCTTCTTGGGTCTCTAGGTAGGCTGAAAATGTAATTTTAAAACAGTCTCTGCTGATCATGATCAAAACAGAGCCTTGGTTGGAATCAAACTTGGCCACTACTTAAAATATTAGGAGACAAAATTGGCCAAAGAGCAGCTTGTCTGGGAGTCTAAACATGGACAATTCAATAGAGAACAGAGAAAGGAGAAGCCATCTGGAGAGGATAGAGCTCTGATGATTGACTGTGATACCAGCAGCAGCTCAGAGCCTGAGAGGAAGAACTGCCACGATTACTGCACCAGGCTGTCACACAACAACCAGGAGGCAACTCGACAGGAAACTTACACCATCTTGGTCAAAGCCTGAGCAGTTTGTTTGGATCGGTCTTCCAATGACTTCAGTAGAAAAACAAACATCAAGCAGAGTGACCCTCGAGAGCTGAAGATGGTGTGAATGAAAATGAATAACATTCTTTAAAGAAAACATGAAAAAAAGATGTACAGGGATGCTTCAGTTTTGTTGTTATTGGATTTTAATTCAAGAGTGCATGTAAAATGAGGAGGAATGACCTGTTTTAAAGGACATACTGTGTCTCTCTCGCTCTATCCACACACACACACACACACACAAACAAACACACACACACACACACACACACACAATGTACAGAGTTCTTTCTGCAAAGACCAAGTCTTTACGATTCCCCCACATACTGCACTTCCAAGGTCAGCCAATTAAACTGAGAGATCAGGGGAGAAACAGTAATGATTTTTGGGTAAACAAGGCACTACTGCTTTGGCTGCATTTTCAAAAGGAAAGAAAAATGTAGAAGCAGATGCAAACACCGTTGGTACTTCCTAAACACACAGTAGTGGTTGACAATGTGTATAAAATATCCAAGGCGGATTAAAAGGCAGATTAGCATCACGACCCCAAAGCAAGCACGGCTATTGTAAAGTATGGCATTTAGATTTTTGCAAGCTGTGATGCAATTGAAAATAACCTAAAAGCTCAAAAGCAATAGCCTGTTAAGCCACAGGGAAGTACTGTGTAGCCTTCACTAACCCCACAAATATACTGAATTGGCATTTAATATTGCATATTATCTCGAGCCTTGTGGACAATTATTGTTGTTTAATTTCAGCATGTAGTATGTCAGCGGCATTGAATGGAGGGCTGACTGTAATACCACAGTCAGCAGTTCTCAGGATTGTTGAGAACAGCAGGATTAAAGCATGTGTGCATTGAGGAAATGCTAATTGGCTAAACTGCTCCACACCACACCTCCTTTTTCCTCTCCTCTTTTACATCCTCACACTGATACTCTGAGCATGGCATCAGCCTTTTATCCTGGTCTGAATGAAAGCAAGGTCAGTCTCCTGAAGGACCAAAGCACGTCTCTGGAGACCATTACGTTTTCCTGGAACACACGCACACACACACAGAGTTGGATGGTTTCACATTGCAGCAAACAAGGGAATTTGTTATCAAACCATTTAAGTCCATCCAAAGTAAGGACCAAATGCATGTTTAGCAACTCATGAGGGACATGTGTCAAGGTCAGGTGTGTTTTCTTTGACCAGAGTGAAAGCTGTTTCTATGGACAAGGATTGTCCATTTCAAAATTCTTCAAATCTTACAATTCAATAAAAAAACATAAGAACCCTTGGAGCTCTTCAACAGAGCACATTAATCGATCATCTTAAAAACACCTTGTAAAAGATATATTTGATTTACTACTACATATTTTTCACATCTCAAGGGTGTCATTTATGCAGCATTTAGGGCTACAGAGACACCATGCTATCAGATTACTTTTACTTCAATAACATCAAGATACTGCGATTGTGCAACACTGATCCTAACTAACAATTGTAGGCTGACATTAAACACATGGTTAAAAATAGTTACAGCATTAGTACAGGCAAACTGCAGAGTCAAGCCCAGCTTTCAGAACATCAGTAGTTATTAACACCAGCTGGTTAAAGGTACACATCCAGTTGGCAAATAGCAAACAGGGCGCTCTATTCAAACTGCCTTCCTGCTCCCACTGCTCCCCCCTGCAAACTGCTTTGCAACCCGCCTCAACCCCAGCTCTTATTAATGCTCTGATTTTACAAGTATCATAGTTATTGACACTAAAGCTCACTCTGTTCAGGAACCTGAGGTAGTATTTGCTGCTACTTTCCTGCCTCAGCCCTTCATGTACATTAGGGTAGGTTTATCTGTCTGATTCCCCGATTTCATTTGATTACCATTTTTGAGGTCCTGATTTGGTCACCAATTGATTTGGATTATGAACAATTTCTCAAATGGAGGTTAGTGATTTTCCATTTGACAGTAACCCAAAATTAATGCACTGTTAAAAAAAAGTCAGTTGCTGAATAACTTGTCTTTTATTGAAAAAAAACTCAAGCATTTTCTGCATAGTGTAGTTTTTACTTAAGAATTTGTTTTCACTTGTAACAAATGTCCTCACTTGCAAGTAAATATCTACATGTGGAGTTTTTTCTTTTTTCCTGTGGAACGAAAATGTAGCTTTGGAGCTGCATTTTTTCACAGCTGTGTAATGCCTCGCACCTTCATGACAACTAACCAACTTTACAAACAATGGAAGGTAAAAAAATAGCAGTTGTTTATATACACGTCTTAAGCTTTTTTAATTTCATTTAACTTGGTCCAAGTAGTTTTGATGTTCAAGCCATCTAATCTATTTTACATGCTTTTCTGTCTGAGCAGAACTTCTGTGCACACAATACAGCACGCTAAAATCCTTTGCTGCCCTTAACGCAATTCTCAGGAGATGGTGCGAGACTGCAAATGTAAATATTAGGCACAAATGACACTTGTTTCTCATGACTTTCTCCTTTCATTGAAATGTTGATAACTGAATTACTACTTCAACTGACCTGAATCATCCTGAACTGGAAAGTGAAGGAATCAATCCGGCGAGGAATGGATAAATAATACTGATATTTTGCTAGCATTTACTCTGCTTGTAACACACTATCGTTTGTCACATTCACATTAAGTAAAGCTTGTGGTATATTTTTGGGTTATTCTGCGGTGAAATAATTGATTTTCTGTGTTACACAAAACATAAAAATTGCCCATTTCCTTTCTTCCTAGAGACCTGACTCTTATTATTTAGTTTTATCAAGACGTCCTTGTGCTCATTTCCTTAAAAAGAGCTCCTGCTGAATCTGGAATCTACCTGAATATAATTCAAATAATTAATAAGTCAAAGGCTTTCACCTCTGCCATTATAACTTCCTCCATTCGCTTCATAAATTAATTAGACCTTGCTTCAGCAGAACGCAGCCATCACGGGACATTGTAGTGAGCAGAACTGACCTTTGCTATTTTGAGTTCAGCGGGCTAACTATGAACAAGCCTCACATTACAAATGGCTTGCACTGTATTATTTCACTTAATAGAGTGTTAGACAAGCAGTGGTTGTGGATCCAGATAAAACAAAAAGACATCAAACCCATGCTGTGAATACAGAGCCGCTCACAGTTTCACTGACCTTTTCTTTTTTTAGCAGCATTTTAAAATGAACCTCACTGCTTTGACCCACTCTTGGGGCTATAGGCTGTGCTTCTAGGCTACACACTCTGCTGGGAAGCTGTTCTGAGGGTATGGGTACTGACAGAAATTATGAATCTTGCCCTTGTCACAGGGAGGGAGAGAGCAGTTTCTCTTACACTAAAAATATCCTGTGAAGAAGAACGTCCTCCAGCAGCAGTGCTTCAGAAGAATAACTGCAGAGGCAGTGCACAACGTTTCCGCCTATTCATAAAATGCACTGGATTTCACTAATACATACAACATTAGATTACGACAGCAGATCAGGGGAAATAGAGATATTACACAAGTGAGTGCTTAAACATTGAGATTGAGACATCATTGGTTCAGATTGTCAAACCGCCACAAAGTCAATTTACTGCATCCTACGAATACGTTGCCTCCCTCATCCCTAATCTAAGGATGTGAAGAATGGGCTGCCTAATAAATGAAGACAGAAAGAGCTACTAGAGGAGGAGAAATCCACCCAGCAGCTGCAGTCAGTCAACCAATGAGCTCGTCTTTCAGTCAGCCACTCTCCCGACTGTGGGGTTGACCCGATGTCTGAGGCAGACCATCAGTGTGGGAGTGATTAGTGTTCGCCCAGACAGATGTTGCCCAAACATTTTTATTTTATTACATACCCTGATGGATGCAGATCAGCCTAAGACAACAAAGCACACAGCCCATGATGATTTCATTATCATTATTAACCACATTTCTAACCATAAATCTCCCTGAGTGCATGAACAGTATGCTGCCTCTCTGGTCCACTAGCCTACATCTGGTTTTTGACTGTTAACTACTCCAGACTGAGTTGACGTAATGATATGAAACAGGGACCATGTTTGAAGTCAAAAGTTCAGTGTTTTGGATGTACAAGAAATTTGGATTCAAAGATGTGTTTGCTTGAAATTGAAGCTGCATCAGATGCCAAAACTAATAAAACAAAACCAAATAAACAAAGCTAATTTGGCTTTTCATGCAGCTAAAGCATAGCACAGAAATTCAACTCCTCTTGATTGGCACTTCTCACCATGAACACACCACACACACTTCTTTCTTGCCACAGAAACTATTTTTTTCAGTATTTATGTCAGTTCTTAGACACTTAACAGGTGCTTCAACCACTTAGTCCACATGGTTTGCTTATTATGTGCTGTTCACTGTAGAACATATGGCCCATATGGACAGTTTGATCTCAACCTACTTAGATGTAGAGTCCACCAAAAGCATTTTTTCCACACCATTACCTCCAAAGGTCTATTTCTTTACAGTAGAAATGCAGCAGATTTCAAACTCCTTACATAATAAACACTTCCTATTTAATAAGTAGCCTGTGCTTAGTGAGTCCAATGCAATAGGTAGGGAACCTTAAGTAAACTCAGCAGTCCCACTGCTACCAAACTTAAACCAAATTCTTGGAGGATAAGTCCTTCATTTATTACTGCTGGATCCCATCAAATCAGGGTTTTTTTTTCTTGCAAAGGGAATTCAGTGGTGACTGCCACGGAGGAATTCCTTACCACCACCAGCTCAGTTTTTTTAATCTGAAAGTCCACTGGGACTGAGGAAAAAAAGTTGATTCTCAAAATAAAATCAATTCTTATTTTTTCAAATTCTATATTGATCCAAAGATTCAGTCCACAGATAATTTTTTTAAAAATAGAAATATTTTTGTTTGGGACTGCAGGTACTCCGCACCAAATATTCAGTTCCAGCCAGTCTGGCACTGATAATGTTAGTTACGTTTGATCAAAACTGCAGCAAAGCAGCATCTGATCGCCAGTTTCAGTGTGTTTACCCTGTTCAACATAATGTCTCTGTATCAGACTTTGATGTCACTCATCCTCCATCGCTTTAAAGCTAAGATACATGTGCTAAACCATTAAACCCATCACGTTAAGTGCTGCTTTTTTTTAACGTGTGGTTGTTTGTTTCGGGGAGTTCAGTTTAATTCTGAGGGATTAAACAGGACATACAACTTCACTGTTTGTTTTCAGACTGATTCACTGAAAACTGTCAGGTGCTTCTTAAACACACACAGTATTGGGAAGGGTGTGTTTGATTTTCTCTTCCAGTCTGATCTGTTTGTGCAATGTCTTTTTCACCAGGAGAGGTTAATTAATTTCACAGGTAAACTCTGCACCATGTGTTGTCTTGTAATACAATAACTATAATTGAAATCCTCACATTACTAAATTCTAAATATAATGATTCCAGTTATGTCAGTCAGACATAACAATCAGTTCTTTGGGAAAGTAGTGAAAGGCACTCATCAGGAAAAAGATGTGTGACCACAATCAGGTACCAGCTCAACCCCATTTTCAGCCAGGAAAACCCCCTGCAAATAAAGGTTTTTTTTCCTGCTAAACTATCATTTAGATCAATTCTCAGAGTAAATTCTGACTCACTACTTCACCGCTAGCTACATACAATGCATTTGTCCATTATGGGATCTATAATTGATGCACCAGGGACCAGCACCCTCCAGCAAGGGTGTCAGAATAACAGCAGGCATAACTGGTTGTTGTTCACTATGTCTTTGTCAAACAAAAGGACAGCTTCATTTGAACCATATTTCATACAACCCTCTGACCAGTCTGAGTGATGAAAGGTTTGAACATTTGGCACACTTGAAATGATTTATCCAGCCTTCTCTCAAAAACATTCTGTAACCCATAGACATGCAAGCAAGAGGAAAAATACACCCTCATAGCACAGTTTGACTGGCGTCTCAGATGCAATTACCTAAGTGTATTTGGTTCAATTATGCAGCTGGTTACCATTGATCACAAGTGTGTTTGATGAGACCTGGACATTCAACGGTATTTCCTGAGTTTCACTCAATTTAAGAGAGTAAGTGTTTCTCATTCATTGTAATGAAAAAACAGGTCTTGAAAACAGGAGCACATTAGTATATTGATGTGATAATAAAAGACAGATAACAGGCAGTAACATTAATACTTTTTGAGAACACCAGTACTCTGATACTTAGTATGCATAACATCTAATAAATCTTACTAAAATATGTAATAAATCTGTCAAGAGATGTGCAGAATTAGTCAGCTAAGGTATTTAATGCTGTCACCTGTATTAGATGAAGGTAAAGCTTTTTACGTGCTGTGTTGGGTTAAAGCAATGTATGATGACTTGACCAGAACAATATGTAACCACATGGTGTTAACCTGAAATTTTGTTATTTTGTTATTTTGTTAGCACCTTAGCAAGCAATGTTTTTGTGATTTTGTGGGCTCTGCATGCTGGATCCAGGCACTGCTGGATAGAAGAACTGAAGCAGAGTCTGAAATGGACTGCTTTTGTCGGAGTGCTCATATTGTAGATTTTGTACGCAGGCCGATACAATTGAATATATATACTTTTTGCTGACATTTGACCGATATCTGATATCAATATCAGATAGGGACACCGCTGATCTTTGTTCACCTGTACAGTATAAAGTATCCTGCTAACCAACACAAGAAGCATGCAATATGAGGTGAAATCTGCGACCAAAAAAAGAGTACTAATAAGTCCTTGTATTGCTAGGTGCTTGCATTTTTTGTTTTCCTTTTGAAGTAAATTAACAAACACTCAAAACAGAAAATATATCCCTGGTTTGGGACATAGTCTACAACCATCGATTTCTTTAGCTTTGCAACTCAAACCAACAGGGAGCCCACATGTCACAGAATGATAGTGGTGTTTCAGAATGTGGGAGCAATAAAGTAAAAGGAAATGGATTCCATGAAGTGAAGACAAACAGGAACAGTAAGATTAAGGGGTATCAAGAAAAGACTCTAAAGATGTGACGGTAATTAGTGGAAGAATATGCAAGAACAAGGCAGAGTCTGCTCATGAAATCATTGCATCACAATTACCAAAGGTCACAATTAAGATGCTAACCTCGCTTCAAGGATCTCAAAGTCAATCTGTCTCCCCACACTTTTCAACAAAATCAAAATTGATGCAGCTTCTTCAGCAGAGCCTCACTATACATGAAAAAAAAGAAATCTATCAGCTGGATGAAGACATCACTTGGGAGTTGATGCCTGCAGACTGTAGCAAAAGCACACACAATCTGGTGCAGGGTGAACACAATGTGGGAGTATAGTCTGTGTGTATGTGTTGTTATTCACCCTAGCAGGCTTTAGGCTTGATGTTTAAAATGATATCCCCCACCTCTGGCTCCAGTCATCAGTATTTATTCTGTCTGGTGTGTCATTGCCTGAAAACCAGTGCAACACCAAACTCCAGTCTGTGTTGCTTCACCAGTACTGAGTCTCTCTCCACTGCCTTGTGCTGACTACCACTTGCATGCTGATTACAGTATCAGGAGCAGTGGAACGTAACATACACTGGCTTCTCTCCAAAAGTGTGAGACATCAAGGGGGGGGGGGGGGGGGGGGGGGGGGGGGGCTCCACCAGCATTCTGTATCCTCTAGCATGCTGTAGAGGAAGAAACCCTGACACACAAAGGCTGTTCTGGCTCTTCAAGCAAAGCCAAACACTGAGCTAAGAACAACAGCAGCGCACATAGCAACTTAATTGTGAAGGTTATAGAAAAATATAGCTCAGTGTTTGTCTGTGAGAAAAACCCAAAAAGAAACACATATAATCTTAATGAAAAAATGTTTAAAAAAATGTTGTTTTTTTGAAGAACATTGTGACATTGGAGTTTCTACTCACTAAAAGAGACAAACTGAGCAACAGATATGAAATATACTCAAACTTAGCACTAATTCTCAACTCACTGACATTTTCTAATATCACTCAGTGGTCTCTCCCACCGTACTGAAGGTTGTCAATCCTTGTCAGTTCAAACCGAATGTTTGACTCAGCTTGTTTTGCCAGACTCAGAGGTAAAAAAAAAAAGCAAAAGCAAAAGCAACACTGTGATCTCTTTTACTATCATAGATTAATGAGAGACACACTGACAGCCTATCCTTGTTTTGAATGACCTTGTACAGGCTTAAATTATTGGAAACACAGAGCAAATGTGTTAAATGATCTTTCCACATTTTTTGGCACAATTATTCATATTGCGCTTGTTATTTGTAAAGTACTGAGAAGGGTGCTAACTATTTCCCCCCTGCTAGTCTAGTTGTCTGGAGCAGATTGGAGCAGGTCTAAAGACTGGCCTATACTTAAGGGTTTGATAATTCATTCTGAGAGTGGAACATCTGCTTTTACATAATTTAGTTTATAAAGTCAGATCTCATTTTAAATCCATATGTACATTACTATTATTTTATTTTTATTACTACAACTTCATTTTTTTGAAAAGAAACCATGTAAAATATTTTGAACAAATATTAACGTCTAATGTATTATACCAGAGTTAGCTTGAAAGCTAATTTACATCTGCAGTCCCTTGTCAGGTCACAATGAAAACATCACATTATTTTGAGACATAATTAACACTGCACCCATCATTAGCACATAACAAACATCTATGAACCAGTTTTCACAAGTGGTGAGGTGTGGAATTTATTTATTGTTTAAAATGTTCTTTCTTTCTTTATTTTTTAAGCATTTAATCAGAGAGGACAGGGCAGTGGATAGAGTGAGAGTGGGGAGTGACATGCAGCTGGACTCCAACCTGGGCCACCTGCTTGAGGGTGAATCTCACAGGGCGCGACCTAAACTGCTAAGCCATCTGTAACCCGAGTTTATTGATTTTTTTTGGAAAATTTTTCATTAAGTCAGCTAAAAGAGAATTTTCACTGGCAAACTTAAGCATTGAAAAAGGCAATACTGATCAACATGCTGGTCTAAACCATATCAAGCAACCTTAACATTAATAGTGTTACAAACCTTACTAATGTAAGAGAGGAGGTTCAGGAAGAGGCCGTGTTGTTGGCCCATTGTTTCCAGATCACTGACTTTGCCCACAGTTGTCATGGCTGCCGCTGTACCCACCTTTTCCTGGACATATAAGGCTGGACAGCAGCAGCAGCAGCAGCAGCCACATCCACTGTGCCCTTGGTCAGACCACTTCTATGGTCTTCTACATTAAGGGTTCACTCACTTGGCTTTGATTTCAGCAAAAGTCAGCTTTTAAATGTCAAGCAGACGAGGTCACCGAGAGATCCCTGGCAATGTTTAAGGTTGCACTATCTGTGTACATGAATATACAAAGAGGTCTCTTAGCTCTCCTGTGACAAGTACATGGAAAGGTTGAGTGGAAAAACGGTGGCTGAGGGAGTTGGCTTTGATAGAGTGTCTAAAAATTGAGGAGCAACAACAACAACATCAAAAAAACTCTCGGGAAAAGTGTCCCTTTTCTACTTTGTTGAAGGATCTGCACAGAAACAAAATGTACCATTCTAAGTGGGGACCTGAGCTGTGAAAATGAAAAAATGTCTGTGGTGTACTGGTGTATTGATCCCCACAGTGTTGTGAAGACGGTGTACCTGGAAAAAACAGGCACAGTTTGTACAGAGGAGGCATTTAAGCAAAAACCTCCTGGCTCTACTCAATTATCGAAATGATGAAAGATCTGACCAACATCTTGAGCAGACAAAAAATGTAGAAAACAAAGCGTGCAGGGCCAAAGCAAATGAAAAACTCCATTATTGAGTTGACATTCCAAGCACAGTATTACTGCAAACCTGTTTGCAGCTTTGTTTTTCCTCTCAGCGCCTACTAAAAGTGCTGGAGAATCTAATGTTTAAATTGGCTTGAGATGGGGTATACAAGAACTTTCCCGTAGACAAACACTGTACAGAAAGTTCTTGAAGAGGGGGCTGTGTGCAGGAGGGCAAGCCAACAAATTGGGAGTCTTTTCTGAGGAAAGTTTCAAAGAAGTATATGTGGATTTAACAAGACAGGTTTCAGGTATATCCTAAAGCAAGGCTCCTAAGGTGATGAGAGGTGCTACAAAGTATTACTTTGGAGTGTTCTTAGCCTTGAAAGATATCCTTTAAGAAAAGAATACAGTCCTTGCAATACAAAACAAACCCCTGACCTTTGAGACAGCAAATATTGAAAGAATGGAAAAAATAACTTAGAATTTGTCACAAAACACTCAGAAATGAAATAGTGCCATATTGTCACAAAACAATAGCAGTGGCTTGTTATGTGTTAACTGCTCCACTTGACTGGTCAAAACCCTACAAGACATAAAATATACAGAAACATATGTTAACAAAACGTTTTTTTTTTTTTTTTTTTCTTATAACAATAGTTCCTCCTCTTCTTGCCGTACTTTAAATTTTAAACTCTGCCAAAGTATTCCTGATTACAATAAACTGAACATCTCAGGCTTAAATCCACCTCACAAACATCTGGTCAACCAACCACCCACCCACACTCAGCATGCATAACCTTAGCATATTGTGCAACAGGGTCAACCAACAACAAACATGTCGGCTGCTTTAAATTCTTCTTGAACATGCCTCCAGCTCAGACACCTCTGGACACTGCTTATTGTATGTGAACCTAGACTGAGACAGAAAAGCCACACGATACAGAGAGGAGCATGTATGGGATACTGTCATGCTTCGTTAAAGACTCGCAGGCTCAGTATATTTCATGCTCCACATCTGCTGGTTACCATAGTAACTTGGTTTTGGGGCAATTCCCTGGTCAGGTGGCTTCTGTCAGCGCCAATGGAAAGCAACACAGTTTGCAAAAAAGCAGCCATGAAAGACTCTGACATTCATTAGTGCATCTTGTGACGGTCACTGAGGCTTCCTCCAAAGCTGTCAGTGTTTCAGAAACAAGCTGTCACTACTACAATGGACATCACCTAAGTGTGACTGAAAATACTTTTACTGTCTTGCACAACAGTTTCTCATCAGTAAAGATGCAATAAATAAATAACTATAATAAACTCAGTAGTCAGTATTCAAAGACTTTAGTGGATATCTTTTGACTTCAAATACAAAGTAAAACCAAGGCAAAAACAAGAAAGTGTTGTGCAAATTGACGCCATTATTACTGCTGAATCACAGCTTTTGTGACCCAGCAAAATATAAGCTTCAATCCCAAAACCAAGATAAGCAAACACAAAACTCTTCCATCATGCTACAATTGTAAATCCAGTCACTTTTCTGTGCAATTTACTGTGATTCCTCTGCAGCTACATGAAGATAAGTGAAAAGAATCGCTCATCTGTTTTTCATTGCTCCCTCTTGTTGATGTGTATTCAGACAACAGGGTTTGCCATTCTCTAAATATGTTTGTGCGGCCCCTGATAAATGTATTAGAAACTTACAACAGAAAAGCTGTGTATTAAAGTGGATTCACAATTACAAACTGGTCATTATGACAGCATGGGTGCTGCTGAATACCCCAGTGTGGGTTTCATCCAAACAGAAGCAGCAAGAGCCAATCACTAGGAGCAGGCGTGTGCAGGGCCGGTTCTCACTAGCTCATCCGGAGCCTGTGGGAGAGGTTCTCCATCTCATTCGGGGAAGTCCAGAGGAAACATGCCGTGGGCCAAGTGCTCCCCAGTTCCCTTCTTTTTAACCTGATTACTTTAATGAGCTTAGAGACTCTTGGATGCACAACATCTAATGTTGATGCAGATAAACACATTGCATTTACTCTCTCTGTGTACTCTCACTGGCAGCTGAATGCACAGCACATCATCAGGTGCAAACCCAGCATAGCTTAGATGGCTCATTTGGCATGAAAATCATTAATGTAATAGATGAGAACAGAAAATTTCATTTTTTTTCTAGGTGAAGCAGGTTTAAGGGGTAGCTTAAAGAAGCGTTGCCAAGGGGATGATGCTCGCCAAATATAATGCGTGAGATGAAGTGAAAATACACACATGAAAACCTCAGAAGGAAATACTTCTGACCTTCAAACTTTGATTAAAGCACCAGATATTCAGCAGCCAATTCCATTCATGATCGGCTCTCATGAACAAGCAGGGCATGCCTTAATCAAGGTCTGTCCACCTCTCTTGAATGTGTTATACAGATTCTGACTCTGTGGCTGCTGCATACTTATAGATGTTAAGGATGTATTTTTAGACCACAAGAGACTAGGAAGTAATAATTTCAGCCGTGCAATGTTGCACTTGAGTCTATAAACAGTTGAATAACATTTAAAGGTGTCTAAAAAAACATCAACAATCAACACACTAGGGCTGCTGTAACCTGTTAATTCAGAAATAAGGGATTGTTACGATGACTGGAGGAAGAAGTTTCTTCAACACATGAGTACAATAATTATTGCTCGGCCAAACACTGAGTTCAAAAAATACCACATGCATTCTGTATTTTTACATGGATGTTGCTTTGATGTGTACTTTTTTGAAAGATCTTTTTTTGGTCTTTTATTTGGGGCAGCATGTGTAAGAGAGTCCCTTTGGTGTGCACTTTAACAGTAAAACACATCATTTCCCTGCTGAAACCAGTTCTGAAATTGAAATAGAGACAAGGTGTCCATGGACATGAAGCCAAGCCAATAGAGAGTGACTCTGCTCAACACAATGTGATGAATTGTTGGCAATGTTTTTGCTCACTCTTTTCTGCAAGTGCATAAAAACTTTAATTATCTGAGTGACTCCAGCATATCCAGACTTTGGCTAAACATCCAGGGTTTGACACAATAATAACAAACTGGTTCTCTACATTTGCAGAAGACACATCCAAATGGGTAATTCCTGGTAAATAATTTTGATAGCAATCTTTTAAAGTGTAATGACAGTGAGGTTATCCTGGTGGACATCATAAATTTGGCGGAAAGCAAATCAGAAAATATTTTACTATCATTGAGGTATGAAAAGACTTGTTCATGAGTTGCTGAAATCAGCCCTTGAACAAGATTCGTTGATACATTATAACTGGAGGTTTCTTTCAGTCAAACTTTTTTAAATGCACTGATGCATGTAATTTACAAATTGAAGCACACTTTCTAAGGAAACTGAATAAAGGTATACGTATCTGAAGATAGTGCTCCAGCAGAAACAGGCACTAAAAGTCATTTCTGTGTCATGCATATCATCTTCCTCTACTCAAATAAAAAGTTAACAGTGGCATGTGAGGTGAGATCCATCCTTAATATTATTCATGCCTTTCATACTGGTCTAGCTTACATTCTGGCAACACTGTTCCCGTCTTAAACCAAGTGGCCCTTGTACTAAGGCTTTTACACAACCTGACCAACAAATATAAAGCATCAACCACCTCCTGGGAACCTGAGTTAAGTATTGACATGGTGAAGTGACCAGAGCACTTCACAGGGGTTATTTTCCTCTCTGCAGTTCCAGTGTAATTAAGTCTGTAACTGCAGCTGTCAAAGACAGCATTTGTTGGAGGACAAGACAAATGTAAAAACAGTTCTGTTTTTTAAACTGCAGAAACTGTGAGAATATTGCGTCATTGAGAAATACATTTTCATGGCTCACACTGCTGATTAAAAATCCATGAAACCATGGAGCTCAGTCAGTCTTAATATGAGTGATGTAAAGACACACTTGATGGTAGCTTTACATCATGGATGGTCTAACAGGGTTAGAGTCTTACAAGCAAAAGATCATTTGTTAGCCACTGAATGCTTCATCTCTTGAAT
Organism: Thalassoma bifasciatum; assembly: GCA_008086565.1. Taxonomy (NCBI): domain Eukaryota; kingdom Metazoa; phylum Chordata; class Actinopteri; order Labriformes; family Labridae; genus Thalassoma; species Thalassoma bifasciatum. The sequence continues at coordinate 228,859 of RPOG01000206.1, forward strand.
CACAGTATTCACTAATTTTACAGTTCTACAGGTTGGTTACCTTTGATTTAATTTGGTGAAAGAAGAAATCATTCGTGATTGTGTGCATTGTGTACATCATGCGTAAAAAACAGTCTGTTTTCAATATGTACACATCAAAGAGAAGATAACAGTGACGACATTTAACCTCTGAAATCTAGACTTTCCATTGGGTAACTAAGTACTATAAACCTACACAGTGTGTCCATATTTCATCAAGCTTCTATCCTCAATACAAATACAGCATATTATCTATCTAATTCAAAGACCTGAATAATTCTGACACGGACCTTACAATTGTCTCAATGATGACTTCTCCATTATGTCAATACAACGACTGAGCAGCCTAAAGCCTCGCTCTGTACATACCAGTTAGCTCACTCCAACAAATGCTATTCAGCCGGAGAAATTGAATTCTGGGAGAGACAGTCTTATCACTTCTGTCTGCGACCCAAATTTGAACCTATGTGACTCTGTATGGGCTTTAGAAAGGATGCAGATTATGCAGACAATACAGCATGACATTATACAATACACTTCTACCATTAGTCACACTAGCCACTTGGCTCAAGTGATGGAGTCAGATCATCTCTGTGCTCCACACTGAAAGACCAGCACAATATTACACACTACACAGCATTTTGACATCTGTAGTCTGAACATGATGAATCCAAACTTTTCTAGGCCATTATTTGAGACTGTTTGAACAGTGTGTAGCCAACCTGAGATGCCCATGTGTCTGACTGATGTCTTTGAACAACGAGACTTTAAGATGGACTGTGCTTCTGGCTAATTCATTTGTTAGCTAATGAGCTAGTAGCCCATGCACCAAGGTAACCAGCCAAATTTTCATTAATCAGACTAAAGAAATGATGGTGTATACATTGCAACTCAACTTATGATGTCACAAAATAAAGAATAATAATTAAACCTGCTCTTCACCTGGCATCTTTGCGGGGTGAAAAGCAGGAACAGATACTCACTATAGACAAATGTTTTGAGAAAGCCTGTCTAGAGCTTGTCAAAATCATCCTCTGGATCTTAATGTATGTACCATTTTGACTGAAACATGGTAGGGGTGTTTCAGTTAGACAACAGGGGACTCTATAATACAACTGAAAACAGATTTATCACCTTAGCATGTTTGTGTTGTAATTGTTTGAATTACTACAATGCCTAGGTTTAACCTTAAATACTGAATACAAGGTCTGTAGACTCCTTGTCTTGTTACATCATTTTGGAAAATCCAGGAAAAAGCTTATGTTTTGACAAAATAAACAGTTTAATCAACCGATTTATTCAGCTGCACAAAACCATCTGGCTCAGTAGTTGAACTTTTAGCCCCAAGTTCTGAACAGCTCGTGCAAAGGTCCAAACACTTCAGATAACTGACTCTGACTTTGATGTTTGGCACCACAAAAGTCTCTTTCATAGCATATTCTCATCATCTGCTCCTGATTTCTGGCTACAGGAACTTAATAGCTCACTCAGCTGAACAGATTTTCCCACCACACATGCAGAACAGGGACTTTACACTCGCATGATATCATTTCATACAGCGTGACAACACGGTGTAACAGCATGATGGATATATTAACGTCATTGTGTGGTTGATTGTCACTGTCAGAACACTGGAGGTCATTCTCAGAGAGCTGTGCTGCTGATTGCTGTCACTTTTGAGTGACCTCGCTGGTGTTTCGCTCAGCAATTTGCTGTGAAGTTTCACAGTTTCAGAGATCCACTAATTGCCTCGATGAAATTAACAACCATAAGACACAACTCATTAATGCTGACAGTGACTTTTAACAAGATAAGGGGAACACTGAGGCAGCTGATGACTTGAATGCTTATTGTTTTTGTTTTTTATAGTCATCAGTAAACAAAAGAACAAAAAACTGTATATTAACAGCCTATTTACGAAGACAGCTTTATGCCTTTCATTAAAAAAAGAAATTAAGTGACAGCTGACATCAGGACAAGGCAATCATCTGCTACAGAGATAGCATGTGGGTTTGATTCACAGGACAAGATCAGGTGAAAGCTAAGAATGAGACATCAAATGAAAAAAAATAACAACCTCTACACAACAGGGACATAAAAGAGTTAAAGTCAGGCATTAGCTTGTGTCCTGTATGTACTATCTTTCCTCGTATCTGTGAATGCCCTTATTAAGAAGCCTTACAACTGCGTGTCTTTTAGCTGTTCTAAAGAACACTTGGGTATTTTCTACCTATCACTTCATATGCATGACTTTTTACCCTGTTGGGTATCAATAATCATAGTGACTCACAGAATGAATGGGCTCTTGTAATGGTTTTAATTGACTCATTTTCTCAGGATTTGCTTACTGCAACCTCTTATGTTGCAGATTAACAGTTTCTATGACTTTACCTATTAGTTTCTGATACAGACATATTTCAAGTCCATCATCCCTGGGCACCATATCGGAAATGCTGAACTCAACCTTGTTTGTAAGATGCAATACTTTACAGATATTGTCACAGAAATATTTAGGTAATATATCTGAAGATTCAAATGTGAGCTCGTAATTCCATTGAGCCAGCAACAGATTAACAACAGAGATAATGCCATAAATTCTCTGACAGTGTAGTTGAGGATAGTATGCCAATGGAAACCATGTCGAACCAATTACAGGGCAGACATCATTAGCTACCAGTCCTAAAGGGTATGATTGGGCCTCTTAAATGAGTTGGCTGTGGGTAACATGGATATTGTCTCAGTGATGCAAAACTGTTGCTCCAAATATTTTCATAATGGAGAAGTTGTTGAAAAAAAAAAACAGATTGTGAGTATGAAGATAGAAATGAACTGTTATGACCAAAAATATCATTTAAAACAGAGTTCAAACATGATATAATTATCATTAAAAAAAAAGGTCCCTTAACCTTATTTTGTGTATTTCTCAGCTTCTGCAACCATGCCTCAAGTTGACACTCTAGGAACTGCAACTTTTGCACTTCCGCATTGGCTTCACTTTTTGACACCAGAAGTTGCCACTTGGCCAAGAGACACCAAAGGCTTAAGTAGGCTAAGGGCAAAAGTACACAAGTACAAAAGTCAAGAGAGCACAATCCACCATTTGAATTGGTCTAGATTTTCATGAAAAATACAATGACTTCTCTTATGTGATTACTGAAAAAAACTCTCAGCATTCACATTGGTTAAGACCCAGCAATGTGCTCCATGCATGAACGTGGAAAGTTTTCAAACAAACAAGTTGTTTTCAGTGCCTTAACACAGAAATACACCGGAGGCTTTGCCCATTTATCAGCTCTTAACTTAATTGGAAATGCAAACTGCAGCACTGATGCTTCTTATTTTGTGCATGCAGTATATTTCTGAGTGTATCAACTGATGCCCTCCAAAAATAAGTGAGGACCTTGAGCAGAAAGCAAATATGGAAGTGCCATTTCAACTGATAAAAGCTATTGAGTGGAGCTCACAGTGACATTGTGCGTAGCATTTTTTTTGCATATGTTATAAAGAGTTGACATAATGTGGATCAAAACTACTGTCATGGTTGGAACAGGGTCCTAAAATGTTAAAATGATAGAAATGATTTGTTTCAGTCAGAACGACTCCAAGAAACTTAATTTATCATTTACATGCAATAAATTATGTAAAACAGTATGGCTCTGTTCTGACAGCTCCCTCCCTTTCCATGCGCCTGTGTGGAATGCTAAAGCCTGAAGTGGGTAGCGCACACTTCCCATCTTTCGCACATGGAAAGTTAAGACAAGGAGTAAAGATTCCCTTAGGTATAGGCAGACCAAAGCAGTTTCACCAGACTACCAATTTTTCCACTTGCCAGTGTATGTGTAGAAGTAATGAGCTGAGCTGTCAGCTGATGGGAGCTGGTGTTTAGAGCAGCTGATGTTCTGTAGGCTGAGCTTGACTTAGTGGCCTGTTCAAGCTATCTCATTTGTTCTAAACCAAGAGCAAAACAAATATCAAGGTAAAGGCCAGATGAAGATATTACAGCCCTCTTGACATAAGGAACAACCACAAATTCATTACACTTCCAAAAAAAGCTAAAAAGTTCTAGTTTTGCAATAGGGAACACCTCCTATCTGGAGCTATAACGTCATTCTTTCTAGCTTTGTTCTGTTAGTTCATCACTGAGAGAAGGAAAGTGGACAGGTGGACTACAGGCTCTGGGTGAGTGCATGTGCATAAAGGGAGGCAAGCAAGCAGGCAGGCAATGAAATGTACCCTCCTCTGGTCTATAATAACTGGACAACCCATCCATTTTATCGTTGCCTCTCCACAGATCCCTGACAGGAGGGAGTATCATCCGTATCATTGGCAGAGAAGTGTGGGAATGAAAGAACCTGTCAACCTCCACTTCTAGCTCAGGGTTAACAAGACAAAAAGTTACGCTCCAAAGATCTGTAGGAAAAGAGAGGAAGCTGGCTACTTAGTGCCATCTCCGCTGCTGTCTTTAAACTTGCACATCTAATTGTGAGGCTGAGCACACAGCTGTGACTCTCCAGTAGGAGACGGATTCTTTAATCTCTCCTTTTATATGACATCAACATGGAATCTCCATCTTGCTACCGAAGGATCTGCAAGAGAGGCAGGAAATGAAATCAATGCTGTGTCTCTGCGCTGGGTGTTACTTCATTAGCATGGGCACTACAGATGTAGCGGTAAATCTGATTTATGAAAGGGACAGCAAAACCATCACAGGCAAGAGGAGAAATTCAAACAGCAGAAAAGAAGGACACACCATGTCCTGTGTTATGCCAAAGCTCTACAGATGAATGACAAAGGGCAAAAGTGGAAAATGCTTTTACTTGTATACTCATACTAACCTTGTCTTAGATATAAGGTGTCTGGTTCATCCAGAATTTTTTTTTTTATCATCTGCACATCAAGAAAGAAAGTGAAGCATTTAGAAAATCAATTGACTGCATACTGAGGAAATGGGACCTTGGGTGATAACCGTGATGCAAACATTATGCAAAAATCAATTACCATTTATGTGCATTTATGTCCTCTGCACACAGTATGTAAATTGTGTGAACACTTTTTCTCCCTAGGTTTATATGGCATGCTGTGAATTGTCCAGTTAATTATGTTATTAATGCTTTACATAAGCAGAGTTAAACAAACTGGATTTACTTGGATTTAATGTTTATCTTTAACATCCTTAACATAATGAAAAGCTCTGAGGCTTTGAATTCCTGCATGTTTGGAGGGCTTTTGTAGACATCTTTACACCACACTACCAGGCAGAGTCAAAGACTTTTGAGCACCCCAAAAGATAGACAAAATATTCAAGTCTTGCATCTACATAATAAAGTCTGGTAAATGTGTTAGAGTAAGCTCACATTGCTATAGTTGATCAAATTAAAATATTGCACGGAGGGTAAAATTCATCAGCCAATTTTCTTAATTGAACTCGTCTTTCATTAGCAAGCATCTTATCCTTTTTGAGTACATCTGGGCACCAGCTGTAGCAGCAACACAGCCTCAAGAGGTCAAAGGTTGTGCACTGTCTAGAATGATGACGTCTACTTCTCTGTATGGCATCTTTGGAGAGGTTAAAGAAAGGCACACCACATAAGAAAACCATTGATATACACCGCCCTTTACAAGTCCTGAAAAAATAGAGATCCAAATGATTAGTTGTGCACTCCCATGAGACTGAGAAGCTAAAGAGGGGGATGTGTAATTCAATTAGTCCCACAGCTCTGCACTAGAGAGAGAGAGGAAGGCAGATCCATCTCACTGAGACATCCAGGATGTGTAGGCCTGGTATACCTACGCACACTAGATATTGGCAGTGTATCATTAGTGCTGCTGCTTCAAATGAAAAAGGACAGTCTCACAGAATGAAAGATTGTTGCAGGAATCTTAGCGCTTGCTCGAGAATACCTTCATTCCCACATAGAAAAGGGCTGAATGAGGTGAGCTTGCAGGCAGTAATATGAGCCAGCTAGCCACGTTCCCAGCAATGCCTCTGAGCCTGTGCCATGTGCCGAGGATGCTGTCACCCACTGAAGTTGCATACAGATCACCCTTTCAGAGTGCAGCTTCCTCAGATGCTCTGGTCTCTCCTCCAAGAGGAAAATTTATAAAGCTTCATAGAGCGTCACTCCATGAGATTCCTGTAAATAATAACCCCCTTTTTCCCAGGGTCAGAAGAATTGTGTCAAATTTAAATATAAAGCAAATTTTTTATTCAGTATGAGACTGCACATACATAAACTGTACATCAGGGATAAATGGCACAGATCCTAACAGCCAGTAAATTAGAGTGTCACTGAACACACATGTGGCTGCACTGCATTCGATTTTGGATTTTGAAAAGAGCAGTAAATATAGACAATGAATGAGACCAAGCAGGAGCACTTCAGTGAAAGTCAAGAATTGTTAGCTGCACATCAGACACAGGGTCGCCAGTTCAGGGCATTAGTTCCAGACTGATCCCTGACCTCAGGCTGGCACTTACACCTGGCACACGTTATCTGACTCCATACCGGACAGACTGAAGTAAGAGGGTGTGATCTCAGGGGTATAGGCTCATAGAAGTAGAGTGTCCACTGTGGGTGGGCAGCTACCCCACATTGGCTGCAGGTTTATCAATCTCCTGAGCAATGAAACTGAAAACTTGACAGAGAGCGGAGCAAACAGCTGCCACATAGTAGACCGAACAGATGGTACTGATGGCAGAAAATTAACACCGTATCATTTTAATCTTATACAAAGCATCTGTTTCTGCAGAGAACGGATACATATCAGACATTTATACAGTTATATCACTTCAAAATTTTAAAAATGACATAATTGTTGATTAAAATGTTTTCTTTTTCAAGAAATAGCTGGATGCCGAAGCTGTTTGCCCACTTGGCTAATGCTTTGAAAATGCGTTGATGTTTTCCCAATAAAAGAACACAAATGCACAGAGTGCACAAAAGCCTTCGAGCAACAGCAGCCAGTGCTCAATCAATAAAATATAATCATACTAATTTGAAAAAATGAGGGAGTAAATTGGCAGAATGTTGCTACATTTTTTGTATTCATATACTAATCATATATTATCCTTCTTTCTGTTATCACAGAATGTCAATGCAATGCTTTGATCCTTGTGTCCTGGGTTACTGCAAGTCATTTTTAATTGAAATGGGTTCAATGGGGCTGCACAGTGTCCTCGTGGGCAATCCAAATCTGCACCTATGGCAAGTGAACTGACAGAAATATGACAGCATGCCTCTGCATTTCACGGAGGTGTTAACATATCTGCAGAAGTGCCAACAACACTCTGGCCGCTGCAGTCAAATCTAAAAATGTTAACCTTCCTTCCTGGGGAAAGAGAGCAAAACTTTAAGAAACAATACCATGAAACACCCGCATCACACTGGGTGCCAAACTCTAAACTTCATCATTAAACCTTAACTATGCATATCATCAACTTTTGTAATTGGTCCAAAATATTTTTCAGAGTTTGAACATCAACGATTTTGGAAGCACATGGCTTTTTTCATGGCGGAGCTGCTGTCTGCCCATAGAGCAAGGCTCATTAAGGGTTTGAAAATCAAAGCTACTCAGCCATTACTTTGTTCAAATAGCCCTTGTTTTATCCAATTAATATTGCACACAGCTATTAGCAGTCCAGATATTGTGCTTTCACTGAATGAAAGGGAGCAATTCTTACAGCTTGAGTGCTGAGGAAGCGGGCTGTGACAGAGTGCAGGCACATGCATAAAGTAGGGAAATAATGGCTGCCCTATTTAGAGCATTTTCATGATAATGCCTCGCTTAAATAAAACCCTGGGCATTTATGCCGTGTATTGCATTGACAGACCATCATCGAAACAATGACTATTAATGATTGACCGGCTTTGACAACATGATTGAGAACCGTGGATTAAACTGAACAATACTCCTATAAATAACAGGATCATTCTATTGAATGACTGGCTCATTGCACTGCATGATATGACAAACTGGTAAAACCTGAGTCACAAAAGAGAAGCCTCAGGGAAGAAATTAGAGAGCACAGTTAGGAGGACACAATCAAATAGGTAATGAACCAGATATCATATTTTGATGACTTTGTCAACAGGTCATAACCTCTGCCGTCTCCTTCATCTCCCTCTCTCTCTAAGACGTGAGATGAAGTCATGACTCATATGTTTTGTTTCACAGATGATAAATGAATGCTATCTTTTCTGTCCTTTAAAAACTTTGCAGATTTTGTCAGCTGAATTATACAAAGCTCACACAAATTCTACTAGGCTTTCCACAGAAACAAATGTTTAATCTGTCTTCTCGACAGGTTAAAGCATATCATGAGATGTCACTCAGTGGCCAAGATGTATGGATGAAATGAAGGTTAGAAAACATGCTTGGAGGGGAGATTACACAGGAATCTGCCTCGGGAGAATGTTGAATTCTTCCTCTCTTTAGTGGCTGCTGACGCAGTTAAATAAAATTGAACACAAACTCCAGTCAGCTCCCGAATCTGATTTTCCAGACAATGCATGTTCTGGAGAAAGTCGACATTTATATTCAGCTCTCATTCTGCTCTGAGGAAAAACAGCCTACCCACAAACAAGGTTAAAGTATGAAACATCAGGATTTTGTATAATTAATGCTTGACTTGATTTAAAATGTCTCCACTCTAATGATTTTATGCCATCAGGCCAGGTGACCTTATTCCCAAGCCGAGCATTTAGAATTTATGCCGCACTTGACCCACAGGATCCACACAACAACTAAGGCTAAGTCAATGCGTTTATGAGCCACAGTTATAAAATCAACATGTTAGATAATGAACCAAAGGGCTTTAGTTCTGCATAAAAACCTGTCAAAATAGTCTGTACCCTGTGCTACTGCACACTGAAATAGTCCAGTAAATGTCCAGAGCAGCTGAGTATCATATGAATGCTTTTATAGTAGTATTTATTGAATATTTGAAATCAAAATAATAATCCTTCAAGCGCCAAAGTCACAAAATTGTGACATACAACATTGCTGACTTTGGCAAGCCATTGCTGCAAATACAATGCCTCATGTAGTTCGTACATAACACCAGGATATAGCGGACAGCAGAGCTCATTAACAGATAGCAGGGCATTCAGTCATTTAAAAAGAAAACACCATGCTCTTGCTCCTGATCTTAAATTTCATCCTTGTAAATCAAATTCAGTACAATTCAGTACGATTCAGGACGACACAACAGAACTTTTCCCCTATAGTCCATCAGTGCTTTCTGAAACACATTTTTAAAAATACCGCGATAAACAAAAAAACGTGATGATTTTGATCACAATAGCCATAAGGTTAAATTTTCATACCGTTACATCCCTTGTAACAAGAATGAAGAAAAATGCAGAAATAGCAGCAGAAACTGTGTCTGCTGCTCCATTATTCTGGGTGTTCACCGGCGTTCTGTACTTGTGACTTTACTCCCATCACAAACTTTGGGTCATTCATGATTTGTCTTATGAGACTTGGTACAAGCTGTATCTGCCACTATACTTTTAAAGATGTTTACAGAAAAATAGCCCGACATACCTGCCAAAAAATACATTACCTTTTCGCTTTGTATCTGGTTCAAAGTTATCTTGATCAAAGAAATGTAAAGCTAGAAAGATCTGTTCTCCATTCATCTGCTATAAAACCAACTCAAACCTTGTAGAGGTCATGTCGTCACAACAGTGGGTGCAAGTGCTTGTGGAAAAAAGAGTCTTTATCCCAGAATAACACTAGCTCTACTGGATAGTTCTCACAGCCCCTTTATTATTAATATTTGCAGCTTTAAAGAGTGAGCTAATTTGTTCAAAAGGACAGTACAATGAAAGTATGCCATGATCACCTAAGTAAACTTTATCTTTCCATTCCAAAACAGAGCAATATAATCTGATATATTGCCTTCCGCTGAGAGAAACCAGAGAGTCTCTCTGCCCTTACACAAGGTCAGTGCACTGCTGATGAGCTAGATATACAAGGCTAAAGAAACACAACCACTCCAACGGTTCAGCCTCCAGCTGCTAAATGCACTTCCGCCACACTAAAACCAAATCCTTCGGACAACAGTGTGTGAGCGCAGTCCACAGTTCTTCTTTTGAGATGCAAGGTGCTGACACTACAGAGCCCAGAGCAGGAAGGGAGAGAGAGAGAGAGAGAGCGACAGAGAGAGAGAGAGCGACAGAGAGAGAGAAACGACAGAGAGAGAGAGAGAGAGAGAGAGAGAGAGAGAGATCTCACTTGGTCAGCAACCCTTGCAGCCTGTGGAGGATCAGAGCAGTGGATAGCAATAATTTTAGTGCTGCTTGAGACAGGAGAGTCCCTACCCCTCACAAAAACACCTTGACAGCTTCTGTACACAGCAGCCTCTAGCCTGCAGTTAACCTTGATGTGATATTACAGCATTGTCAATTCTACCTAAGCAAGATCAACAGTGCCATTCAACAGCAATATTGTTTTGTGACTTTTTTCTGTTATTTCATTTTGTCTCCGTCCCTCTGCAGCAAGCCTTTGCTCCATCTGTCGGGAAAGTGTTCAAATATCAAACCTCTGGACATCTTCTGTTACAGCCAATTTATGGAATGGTAAATTTAAGTTCTGTTGTGCCATTTATTTCACTAACAATAATGTTATATGGGTAAAGAGCATAGATCCTGATTTCATCAAGTAAATAGTGTCTTCATCTGTGTATGGCGGTGCAATACCCCCACCACTCAGCTGTATTTTGCAGTGAAGAAGCATTGATGAGGATCAATGACAAATGACTGGATCACGAGGATCTTTGTTCTCATTGTCATTGACCTCTGGATCCTGTTGTGGTCTTGTGAGACCCCAGGAAGTCCTCCCACTAAGCTGATGAAGGAGTTGATTTTTACGAACCCAACAGAACAACAAGCATTAGTAAAGATCATAGAAGTGGACCTAGAGTGGGCGTAAGGACACAGAGGTTGAGACGTCACATACACATTTCCTTTTCAGTCCTACACTGTAGCTTGAAATTCAGTCTTGAATAAAGAGAAATTCATCAATAGTGTAAAAGAAAGTGGTTATGTAATAACTAGATGGCTATTTACTTTTCTAATACAGCTATTATAAGTGAACAAAGACTATCAGGTAAGAAAATGTGTTCTATGGGCTCAGTGACCATTCGACCTCACAGCAACAAGCAAGAACAAAAGAGAAAATATTGACTTTTAAAGAATGATGCATCCCAGCTCCCTGTGAAGCCTGTGCCAAATGAACTCTTAGATGTTTTCACATGAACCTGTTATACATGTCAAAGACCAGAGAGCATGAATCCAGCCACTCTCCTCTTTTCAAAGCTATACATCACATGGTCTTTAGCACATGCATCACATGATCTGTAGCACTGATAATCAGTTGGCTCCAGGCTGAGTGGGTCATGGGCCTGATCATTCCAGTGTCATAGCACAACAGACACATTTCACTTACAACTACACAGAGTTTCTATGCATCAGAGTAACTATTTATATTACAAGAGAAAGATACTTTAGCACATGATACCCACAGTTGAATGAAACTTCTACAATTAGGCATGCTGCGAAAGACAGACATAAATAAGGGGTAAAAGAGTGGAAATGAATGAAGCACAATTGAGAAAATGTGCATAAATTCACAAACACTCATGCTTAAAAGCAGCCAGGCAGCCAAAGGTAAGCAGACAGATATTTACTTAAGCTGACAGCTGGTGCTTAGGGAAACCTCGGCTCAAACATCTTTCTTTTTCATGCCAAAAACCCAGTTTTGGGACAAAACCTGTGGTGAAAGCCAGACCTGTCGCCTGCTTCTTCAAACCGGTATCTCATTTGATCCGCTGATGAGAGGCACCTCAGGCTGAGCCTCTGACCTAAAGAGCTCTACGCCAGCATCTACTGACCTACTTCCTGAGTCTGCTTAAGCATCGCTAGCACAGCCGCGGCGGTTTAGACCACATGTACAGTAAATACTCAATCACTGTGTCACCCACTTCAGGCCAGATTTCTCAAGATAGGGTCTCGTCTAATGCTTGTTATTTTGATCCGCTGTATCCTACTCACTGTTAATGATTTATTCTCAGCTTTTTGATCACAGAATAAGACAAGAGTTAAATGCTTTCTACTTTTGCTCATGAAAACAGAATATTTTTTTAAGCTCACTGTTACACATTTCTGGAACATCAACAGCGTGACCTGTGGATAAAGTGATTCAGCACACTGAAAGGACATACCATTAATAATCCAGCATGCAGCCAGTTTCATCCAGACAACAATCTTTAATTACAAGTGAGATTGCCCTTACTTAAAATCTGGAAGCACACTGGGAATGTAGTCCAGTGTTTGCTAATAATAAAAAGACAGCCCATAGGTATTGTACCTCTCACAAATCGACTTCCTGCCACATTCATCATCCGTTGGGATAAACACAGGAGATTATGTTTTCAGATTGACGCTCCAGTGGAGGAGAGTGAATGGCAGTCGGTTCATACATCCACCTCTTTTTCAATAGAAACAGATTTGGAGGCGAGCCAGGCGCCGAAAAAAGGCTATGATCACAAAGACAGCGGCATAGAAGAAAATGCATAAGAGAGAGCTAATTCTCTTGTAAACATGGAACACAAAGACTGGGTCACAGCCCACAGCATGGGGTGTGTTTTAGTTTCCACCACCTACGCACTCATGCATTAAATATGGTTCAACAATCACACTCTCCGATGACTCTTAAACCCCTTACTTCCCAACCTCCAGCTGAACATTTCCTGGGGAATTCCGACCAGGAATGTAATCTTGATGACGGAGCAGCTACAACAGCTGAGAGGAAAATCACTTTCTAATGAAGTGCATGGAAATTATGAGGCTTTGTCTTCAAAAGTGCTTATCCACTTCACACAGTAGACAGAACAACTCAATTTGAAATCCACAACCTTGTTATTGTTACCAGTGGAACTTACTGAGTTCCTCTCTGAGTTGATCAGTTTGACTAAATCCTGATTAAAAGCAGTCGATGAGAAGGCGCAGTCCACTTGCAAGACCGCTTGGAACTTGTGATTCCAGATCAGGTGCACTGTTAAAGGTGTGTACTAGATGTGCTGCAGCAGAGATAGCCTTAATAGCTTCCCATAATACAGGATCGTTGCAGTAATGGCCTCTTCAATAGCTGGCAATGAATGGGGAAAAGGCACCATTTAAATAGTGCTTGGTTTTAATTACCACAGCAAAGCAAAAATTGCAGGATTCAATGGCTTAAAAGCTTAGATGGGAGGAAATGTTTAGACTATTTATATAGATTTCTGCTACACTGCAGATTATAACTTGAATTATTTTTGCATTTTCTTTCAAACAAGCAAACATCACCTTGACAACCTTGGCTCCTGTGAAGAGTATGAAGTATTCTGTTTGACAGAGAAGTTAGCCTCTATCAGCTGCTGCTGGCAGACGCACGCGACATTGTGTTTCTGTGTTCTAATAATACCTGTGTGCTCTGAAGTATGGTAATATACAGTGTTGGTTGTGGAAGCTATGCCTGAAAGAGGCCTCCACTTCTCTGTTCAACAAAGCCCAGCAAATAAATCATATCATAAACCAATGGCTGAGATTGAAGAGCTCCCACAAGAGGAGATACCTGAATTCATATTTGCTCTCATTATTGCTCTTGCATTATTGTGCCCTGCCTACACAAAGAGAGAGAGAGAGAGACCATACTTGTACACACATAGTAAAGCAAATCTGTCATGGTCAGTCTAAACATAAACACATTAATCCCACAGACAATCCTGCTCAATTCTATAACAAGGAAATGATATTCACTATTCATGAAGCCATTTCAACAATATGTAATCTGGAGATTAGTCTGTATTGGCACATTTTCTGCCATTCAACTGATTTTCATTGCACACTCAGTAAGGCATACACATCTGATCTCACATCTTACCCTATTAATAGATGTTGACAAACTTTGCAGATAAAAAGTATGTGTTTTCTCTTAAATTCCACATGTATAAACTTAATCACTAAATAGATTATAGATAAAGCTTTGGAGATATAAACCAGAACATGCAAGAGTAATGTGTCACTTCATCAACATTTCACTACCACCTACAGAAACAGAGATTATGCTCAAATGCAGAATTGGTGATGCTTGACACCTCCAAATGCTAACATCCAACTGAGACACTTCATTTCTACTATATAGGGTTACCCTCTCTCTACAGACGCAATAAACCAAACCACTGTGCAGCCATCAAGCGCTAAGTTTGTGCTTAAAATGCATCAAGGTTAGACTTAAAGATCCATGATAGAAATAAAACTAACCTAGATGCAACATTACTGCTGCTTCCATGCACACATACTGTTTCCTGCAGTGAAATTGAATGATGCGTTTATCCTTCACTAACTGGTGCCTTACAGTACCACTGGGGAGTACACTTTTAGTGTGAGCACTCCCAGTTGGAATCAAGCCCAAAGCACCCTCCCTCACATGTGTCTTACTGTATAAAGCCATCCAGAATCACAGCTGTCTGCACAGTGCTGATGCAGCTTGACTTCTTTTTTTTTTTTGGCTACATCACTCAGGGAGAACATGTCATCAGTCTGAAACCCCTTTCACACTACAAGTATCCTTCAGTTGACCCTTAATTTTCAAGATGCCTCCCATAGAAACACTCAGCTGCTCTACAGTAGGAGGGTGGGGCAGATTTTCTTTTCCTTATGGTTGCAGTCAAGAGCTTCAACAGGATGAAGATGTCATAAAACATTACGTTCCAAAAACTATATTCATGTGTATAGAATAAAGTAGGGCTTTCTGTATGAACCCTCACTCCACAGTTCATTGGGAGTTACATTCAATGCTCCATACCTGCTTAAAACAACCTCACGTTGCAGCTCATAAAATATTGGTCTATAAGTGAAGTCATATGTGCACATCTGTGTAAAGCAAAGGTGACATGTCCTCTCAAAGGCATCCTCTTTGCTGGTGGGGGGCAGGAAAGTGGAGGTGAGCATGTGCTCTGACCTCTGCAAACAGGCAGGTGTCAAGTTAAAAAAAAGGGGGAAACAAACAAATTATAATAAAGAAAGGAATTCAAGAGTTAAAAGCTACTGCAGCCTGAACACAAACTGAGAATAAACCCCATCGTTAGATTTCTCTACCCGCTGTACATCATCAGCGGTTACAACCCTGCACGCTCACTACAGTCTCGTGTCGCCCTTATAGCTTTGATGTTGAGCTCATCAGGATAACATTCAGGTCAAGTCCAAGTTACTGTACAGCGCATTTTCTCGGATGCTGGGGCTGGACAAAATAAGTTGCCAATTTAACACATTTTTTTTAGTGCGAAATTCGGCAAACCTAAACATTTCACAAGCAGCAGCATCACCGAACAAGTAGGTCAATGAGATATTCTCTTATCTCTCAATGTCAAAAGCACTGAGATGACATTTGGGGCGAAGACATGGATTTGACAGGCTCCTAAATACGCCCCGGATGAAGCAAAACGAACTGATGTTTAAACCCAAAGAGAAGCGAGGAAGAAGGTGGAGAGGTACAATATCTCACATCGTGTGAAAAGGTCGTCTGCAGGCTGTTAATATGAAACGTTTTCAGCGCTTTTGCTGAGCCAACATCGAGTGGTCCGCCTCCCTGAAGTGAGCCCGTTTGGGAGGAACAGCACCGTTAAAATGAGCGCCAGGGTTTGAAAAGCACAGCGTTTTAAAAAAAATGAAAGTGAAATCCTACCTGATGAGTGTCACTCGTTAATGCATACGACCTGGCTTGGATGTAGACTAAGAGAGACACACCACAAGCGGGTCAGCTCGGCTCAGCCTGCCTGCCTCCTCCACGGCATCAAGCCCCTCCTCGTTTATCGTACAGTGGAGAGAGATGGGAGGAAAAAAAAAATCCACTGCATATCTATGCGCCGAAAAAGGAAGCGGCGTCACACTCTCCCATGGATTTTGGGTTGTCATATATGTAACCAGATTAAGGAGTACAAAATTTGTCTAAGGTAGCAATCCGGTGTAGGATCATAGACCATTCCTACCTGTAATAACATGCTCTCAGGAAATATTTGAATGACTGCCTGCTGTCTTATTTTGAAAAGGCTTTGAATTTGTGCATTAAAGTACACCTGCCGAAAGCGTGTCAGCAGAGCAACCATCAATGGAAGACCCTCAGTATCCCCGTGGTTTATTCTAGTTTGACGAAAAAATCAATAACACATGGAAGATTATGTTGCAACTGGCATCCTGTCTACTGCTGAAACTATTACACTATATCATGCAGTATGCTGTCAAAGTAGTGGCATCTGGAAGAACATGAAGAGCTATCTTTCAAGGAGTTTTGAAAGGTTGCACTGGTTTAATGGAGGACATTTTCAGCATAAGAATTGCAGAAGACCATTAGATCAGTCAGATTATTCTGGTTTCTCTTACTACTGTACAGTTGTTGATTTAAAGAAAAAGCATTTTAGATTTTATATTCGAGAAACATCTCTGGTTTATCATCTATGTGTGTACTGTCATGATTTTAAATTGAGCATGTACTGCCCCCTAATGGAGAAGCATCCAAAGTTTGATCCACACAACTGAAAAGAGGAAATAGATTATGTACCTCTCTTTATATCACCTTATAGTATTTTGAGAATATTGGGCATGTCTTTCTAGTCTCAAAGTATTTTCTTCTTCTTCTTCTTTTTTAATTTTTTGTCTGACTTGTACCTCCCCAAATCCAAATTCCAACTATTTTTTCAAGTTGTTGAAAACCACACTTGTCTCCTGTCAAATATGAAAAAAACTGTTCTCGTGCTTTCTCTGGTTGGTCTAAAATACAGCAGACTCCCACACAGATCCACAGTTATGATGTATGTTTAAATATGTGAGGTCTGAGCAGCCATACATTCAGAAAATACAGTTCTTTTTTTCCCAGAATCCATACAGTCCATCCATACAATTGCTTACCTCAAGATCATAACTCACTAGCATTGTGTTGGGCACAAATTGTTGGATAGGTACGTAGGAATAGCTGAACATTTCAGAAAACATTTCTGAGAAGTTCCCTCCATTTAGGACACTTTCCCAGTAATTTGTTAGCAATGATATCATTATGTCCTTACATGCCTGGTGACACATGGTAACTAAGTTACTCCACTTGAACCTTGGCCAGGAGGGTGGAGCTGTTTGACGGGCGCACTACATGGCCTTACCACTCTTCAATGAAAAGCGAAGGGTAGAAACTTAAGGTACTTTCCTTGGCAAGTTAAGTGATAGTGCAAACACCAAAAATAGCAGAAGTATGACATGCTATATGTTTTATTCAGTGGAACTGTTTCGTGAGTAAAAGCTTTGTAGCAATGATACACAGCTACTTAAACAGGTTAATGTGTTTAAAACACAAACTCATCACAGTGTCAGCTTCATGTCATGCATTTCAGTGTTGTAATAAAGCTGCTACATGTTTAACCACAAGAGGGTGGTAATAACACAATAGTGTTTAAACAGAGGTTGAGCCCATCACAGCTCAGTACACTTATTTATGAGTCAGTGTTGTTATTGTTCCTTTTAACACTGATATTGACTTTCTTATAGCCAATTTTTGGATAAAGAAATCTTCAACTTCCCTACCACCACAGTTCTTCATATTGTGGTTAAGGATCAGTAAAGAAATACACAAGTAAAGCTTAGTTATAAAAGCAATGTTTTGACCCTTGTAAATTTCAAAACCATGTGAGAAATCAACTCTGCTGCATTTGGAGACTTGGCTGAGGAGAATTTCATTGAGAATTCTAAGATATGATGCAAGAGAAAATATGAGTCTATATCACACTATTTTTTCGAAATCTTTTAAAATGAGGAACAAAACGTGAATTATTGGAAGAAGCAGAGGGGTATATAAAATACATTTTTCCTGGAGGGCTCCAAAAGTAAGACTTTCTGCATCGTACCAAAAAGATCTCAGTATAGGGTTTACACATTTTTCAGTTCGGGCAGGTGTCAGATTAAAGCTTACATTATTCCTATGTAACTCCAGTTCATATGCTGTAAAATGGTTTGGAAATATGTATTTTTATAGTATCTTGTTTAAGTGACCAAAATCAGGTCATTCACACACCAAGCGCTTAAAATGAGTGAAAAATTTAAAAAGCCAATCAAAGCATGTTAGGCTAAAAACAGTTCGTAACAAAGTGTAAACGAATCTTTTAAACAGCACATTGGCCACCTTTGGATATTTCCATGGGAACTAGTGGCCAAGAAGAGAGGGAGGATCTTATTTGAGCAGCACAGGGGGCGGGTGTTAGATTCACTGGTTTTCTGCTTGATTTAAACTGTCTACGTCTCTCAAACAGCCACAGATGTGCTGGTCTTGACAACAGGGAGCCTCTATCTGCTGCCAAGAGAGCTACGCAGTATTCTCTTCACAGCCTGAAGTTTTTTTCTTGTGAACAGGACAAATTTTGTGGATTATCCATATCTTCACAATATATGGTAAGAAAATGAATAATTGATGGTTGTGTATTTAATTAATCTTTTTTTAAATTTAAAAGCTTTTTGAGTTCAGAACACAACAAAGACACTTGAAATGACATCCATTTGATTCTATGGTTTCCTATTTCCTCCCAGAGAACCCATGTGGGTGATGGAGAAGATCCGTGTGTCTGTGGAGAGATCAAGCCTGCCTTTCCCATCAGCTGAACTCAGCTTCAAGATCGGTCACATCATGTTTGGAGATAAAGCCGACAAAACCAAAAGGATTTCTCTCTGTCCTAATGTCATCACTCCTGACAACATCCCAGAGTTCTGCATCCCCCCAACCATCCCGTCCCTGCAGGACAAGAACTCAGAGCAGAGTCGAGCTGCTCGTGCTATCAAGGGGTTTCCCTGTGAGAGGATGAGCCCTGAAATAGAGGTGACACATTATGAGCCGATCAACCCTCACATTATTCAAGTGGAGAGTGTGGATGAAAGCCCTTATGATGGCTGCAGTGATGAGGGGACAACCAACGCAGACCCTCAGAGTCAAGCTGCCTTATCCCTTCCACACCTGGCCAAAGCTCAGACCTGCTACGGCTTCTGCACCTTACTGGAGAGCCCCCACACCAGGAGGAAGGAGTCACTCTTCCACTCTGATCCTGGCTCCTCTCCCCTTCTGCTGCCCAGGAGTCGATCCAGCATGTGCACTAAAGTTTCTCCTTCCACCTCACCCTCCTCCTCTCCTTCATCCTTCAGCCTCAACTCCCTGACCTCTAGGCTTTCCCCAAGAGGATACACTCTGAACTGGCAGGCCACCTTGGACAGCGACACCACGTCCTCTACAGAGTCCTCACCTTTCAGCTCGCCACTGCTGACCAGGTGCCCTGCCAAGTCTTCCCTCTTCAAAGCGTTGAGCCATGAACTGCTATTGTCAAGGAACATGAGGAAGGCAATGGTGTCCAGGAACAATTCCCTATCCACAGATGAAGGCAGCTCCACAGATAATAGCCCCAATGTCATGAGGAGGGCGTCTGAGGGCTTAGTTGAAGGCCTGCCTAACAGCTACAGCCTGGCGCCACCCACCATCTTCCCTGTAGACTTGACTCTGCATCGGGAGCGGGTAATGAAGGAGAGAATGGTGCCCATAGGAAAAGACGGCAGCCTCAGACTGTCAGCAGAGTACTGCCTGGAGAACCACAGACTTCGGGTTCGACTGATCAGCGTTGAGGGCCTCTATCCTCTCTCTGTGGATCCCAAGATAATCAACTGCAGCGTAAGCCTCTCTCTGGTTCCTGGTAAAATCCAGAAGCAGCGCAGTACTGTCATCAGAAAGAGCCGCAATCCAATCTTCAATGAGGATTTCTTCTTTGACACTATCTCTGAGGAAGACCTTGTCCTACGCTCTCTTCGCTTTAAAGTGGTGAACAAAATGTCCACACTGAAGAGAGACTATCTCCTGGGTGACTGTGATCTGCCTCTTTCTAGCATTGTGACAGCATGAAGTACTTTACGACAGATTATTAATGTACTAAATATTTATTTTAATTTTGTATTGTAAATTTAGATTTTATAATGATTAAATTATGTAAATCCCTAAACTTGTTTTTCTTTGATACATTTCAAAATATGCTAACAAGTTTCATTTCAGCATCTTTATTATATTGGCACAGACTTCTGTGAACAGTTTGAGCTCTTCATCAATATGTTGCTTCAGCATTCAGGGCGAGTAGATACATTCATTCAGAAAAAAACACAAACCATCAACAAAAGTTCATATTTACCTTATTACTACTGAAAAATAAATAAAAAAAATGTTAATGTTATTATTTATAGATTTTATTCCTTGGTGTGTTATGTAGCTGCAGCATCAGCAGCCTTGAGACGACAGCCGTCTCATGTTACTCCTAAGCCTGTTGTTTTCCTCCTGACCTTTCCGGTGATTAAAAATATCACTAGAAACAGGTAACCTAAGAGGGTAATTTTCACTGTTGAGT
Source organism: Thalassoma bifasciatum (assembly GCA_008086565.1). Lineage (NCBI taxonomy): Eukaryota > Metazoa > Chordata > Actinopteri > Labriformes > Labridae > Thalassoma > Thalassoma bifasciatum. The sequence goes on from RPOG01000206.1 coordinate 249,329, forward strand.
ATGCACAAATCTAGTCAGTAAACAAAAGAGCCCTATCTGCTTTTTTCTGCAATTTGAAACAGAGAACATTTGTTGTATACAAGAAAACTGAATAACAACTAAGTTCTGACAGAATATGACGTTTTTACAAATTGAGTGAAATGTGCCTCTGTCCATTTTTTTTCAACACAACCAGACAGTGTCTCTATAAAACATCCTATACTCAAAGTCTGTATTGTATAATAATGACTATTTCTCTTTGTATTCATGTATGCACTCAGTGTTTTCTTTTTGACTTATTTTACAAAACACTTAGTTCCAATACTTAACTCTGGAACTGTCTATCAGACCTATAATTTCACATTGAATTAACTGAAAGATTGAAAAAAAATTAAGAATATACTGTAATTTCAGGATGAACTACACTATTTATCTTGGGAACAGTAGGAAAATGATCTCAGTCTCACTTCCCAAACAACTGCGGAGCAGAACATACTTTTTTATACTCAAGGCAATAACACAGCACCTATCTATGCAATATAACATACTTGTTTACCCAACTGAACAAGACAGCAGCTCTAAATATGGACTCCAGTCAAACCTATCCAGCTGCTTTCAGCAATAAAGATCAGGCTTAAAAGCACTGCCTGCCACTATAGTGCCTAGTTAAAGATTAATAGGTTTCGCAGGGCTCAGAAAAGCTCTGACAAGCAAATGACAACTGCTGGTTATACAGTATATCAAAAAATATACAGTAATGTGTGAGATGAGAAACATTAGGATATGCATATAAATAGCTATTGCAGCCAAAGCTGTAATAATACTCTGCTACGAGACTGCTTTAGTGCTCAATGGCCATAATGGGGCATGTTTTATAATGCAAACATTTTCCTAGATTTTACAGTTTGAGAAAAGCCTCTGGACAAATATAGCTTATGATCCACTTTGAATCAGAACTACAGATTTAGTGTAACCATAAAGAGCTGCAATCCTTTCTCAATTGGAAATAACAAGGCTTTAATGTGTCTTAGCCTTTGTGTCAGAGGCAAACCCTCTTTTTGTAAAAGAAACCTTTAAACATCCCACAAAGACAACTGATATTTTCAACAATGCCTTCCTGAACAGGGTGTTTTCTGGTGTGAGGAAGAGGCTGATACTGTTTTGTACTGAATGTTGACTCAGCTGTGAAATACCTTGTAATAAATGGGAACTACCTATAATTTCCAGAGCTGTCCAACCACTGATAGGATTCAAGGGGGGGATTTCCACAGGTAGGTCTTCATTCAATGGTTTTATATGGCCCTTGGTTACAGAAGCATTAGGGCCACAATACAATGCTGGTGCTGCCCCAACAAAGATGTTATCAATCCACTAGGAAGTGATATAAAACATAATATGAAACATAACATAAAGGCTTACTAGCACCTCATATTAAATTTTGGATGTAATGACACAGGAGCTTGAGTCTGTGGGTTGACAGCCATTTCCTGGAAAATCTTGAGGTCAGTGTTGATCTCATGCTGCACCAGAGATCAGTCAAACTAATAAAGGCAACACCTTTACACCTCTTTAAGCTAGCTATTGTGTATTTCAACGGGAAATAAATCCTAATAAGGAATTTAATTTAATTGACTGTTTTTTTAATTACAATGTACAACATCTCTATCATCTTTTTCAAATTTGCCACTTACAGAGAACATGGTCTACATAAATGAGCCACATCCCTCAGAATTGAGAAATGAGTTGAGGCTCTTTGTACTGAATCTGCCGTGTTTATAACTTGATTACTGATCGCTCAAAGTGATTTCATATTATCAGTAGGAAACATCTGTCACTCTAAAAGCTTTGCATCATGAATGCAAACGCAAAACAGGGGAAGTGAACTGGCTTAATCTTAAGTGTCTGAAAACAGTTGCCTAGTTACCCCTGTTCACGAGGATGCCTTTGCCCAGCTAATGCACATTCACAGATCCAAAGTAATGAGCTGGAATTGACAACAACTGCATTTAAGAATAATCAGGTACACTTGATATTTTGAAGGTTGCTCATGCTATGGTTGCCCCAAATCCTCCAAAGTGTTCTTTTAGTGCTTGTAATGGAAACAAACGTTTTCATATCAAACCATCCCCTTTCCCAGCCCTATCTCACTTGTGGGATTTAGAGCGTCCTACACTAATAAGCCTGCCCAAACCAGCTTCCTTATCTTGCGCCCTGTTTAACCAGGCTCTAATATTGTTCCCAAACACATCATGTTCACCTTTAGAAGCAATTGTTTGACCAATCTTATCACTAGAAGGTCCCATATCCTTACCTCTTAAGTTCTCAGAAGAAAAGAACTATTTTAGAATCGGAATGAGAGAGGCAATTGGAGGTCGTTTGTGATGTATTACTTAGCTTCCACTCAAGTCTATCAAATGTCATTTAGACATGGCATTCAGAAAGAGCTAGCAGGTCAGAATCATCTGGGTTCAAAGAACAAATCCACTTTATAGTTAATAAAGCTGGCTGTATTAGTACAGTTAAATGATATTGTTTACTTGATTTCAGACGGACAAATCATCTTAAAACCCATATCTGATCAATATCTATAATATGAATCAACCAGAGTGAAATTAGCTGATTTAAAGAGATACAAATATTCAATGATGTAAGCAGTGATGGTTTGAGTGACAGTGGCTTTTTGAATCTTTTTACCAAAGCAATGACATCAGAGTTTAAGGTAAACACTGTCTTTGCTGTTCATTTTGCGCCACATTAGTTGAGGTTATGAGCAGGCTGTATGCTGTATTTAAGCTGCGTCACTGAGTGGTACAATGACACATCTAGGAACCAGAGCTGGGAGAAACAGACATGCAGTCAAGCATGCATAAGTAAGCAATGTCTGGTGATGCACTGACCAGCCTACAGTTTGCAGTGTTTGATTTAATGAAATATAAGAAAAATTCACATGAAAACACTTCCATCTGCAAAGAGTTTATGTATGTCTAACTATGTATTGTAATTTCTGTTGCATGGTAAATATGACATTTTTATGTTGGTATCAGTTTATAAAATGAGAAAGTAATGAATTGGTTTAATACAGATATTGGATCTGACTCAATTTATTTCTCACTGTATCACATTTCCAGTACCGCCCAATTGACTTCCTCTGTCTTTGTGCCGTCAGTTACATCATCTATTTGACAACAGTACAAAATAAACTTGACACAATTGCCTCACATACTCTTATCTGTATAGACATTCAGAGTTAACGATAAGGTCAAGAAACAAACCATGCTGCATCTGCACGTAGCAGACTCATTGCTTAGCCTGTGCACCTGTCCTGTGTTACACCACCCACTCAATCACCTCAGGAACCGTATGGAGCTGAGCCCAAGCGTGACCTGTTCGGTACATAACAACCACAGTGATGTAGGTTGAACAACCTCACATCAAATCAGATTTATATGAACAGAACCAAGGTGTGTTTGCTCTGCCTCTGGGAGGCAATTACTCAGCTTGGCTGTTTCGTTATCGGGTATCTTCTCTGCACGTCATTATAAAATGAAGGCTAATAATAACTCACCATGAGGCCTTGTGTAACACGTCACTTGTTTGTGTTAATTTCTCAGTTCCCCCTGGGGTCTGATCACACTCCTGGACAGGCACATGCTGTTGGGATGGTTAAATGCATTAGGACAATCAGAAAAGGGCCTGCACAACATTATTTGAATAACCATTAAACTGTTTGACAAACAGTCTGCCTCAGTACATGTCATACAAAGGGCGAGGTACACTCAAAACAACTGAATTTGTTTGGTCAACTAACTTTATATTATTTGAACAAGCATGATTATTACATAAATAACATAATAAATATATTGACTGTTTTTAACACTTTCTTTAAATTGCAGAATTTAAAAGGCTCACAATGACTATCATGTCTAGACTTGAAGCAAGATAAACTCTGCATGATTAGGTTCTGTTCATGGAAAGATGATACCCTCTCTCAGTGTTTTTCCTCCTCCAACAGCACCTTCCACTCCCATGGCAACGAGATCCAGCTCCAGAGGAAACCATGGAGATCCTGCCTTTCATGTCGAAGATGCTTTTATTTTGACACATAGGTTGATAAAGGCTGTCCCTGTCTGTTTGATTTAGATGCATCTCAGCTTCAAGCTGCTTCTTGAGTCCAAAATCAGGAATCAATAGATCCTCCCTATGCATGTGAAATGAGGTGAAGAGTAAACCTAGAAAAAATATTCTTTGCTGTTCTGAGACACGATTAAACACATTACACTTTTAGGAAGGTACAACAGGAATGATATTTGATAGCTTTATCCAAAAAAGACGTAACTACCAATGACAGCAGTCTGACCTATTCAAGACTGTTTCTATTTATCTAACCAGGAAAGTAATTCAAATATTGTCCACATATACACAGCATTATACATACATTTAATTATATCGTCTCTACATTTTAGTCTCTATAAATAAAAATGCTACATTATTTCCAATGGATGAAATGGATGAACCCTCACTTGAGCTCTTTGATATGGTTATTGTCCTTAGCCTGCACGCTTTGTCTGTTCCTGCAGTCAGGGTACTTGACCAGGTTCCCTCGCAGGGAGAGGTAATGAGACACATCTAGGCCTTACTATGTCCTACTTACTATGATCCACTTACACAACCAACACCCAAACCACAGAGGAGTTTCACAGTCCTGATTTCCTCGACTTTGTTTGTCCTTGACTAAGGGTCCACAATAAAAGTTGTCAATTGTTGATTGACAACTTCTAAAAACAGAATTATTATCATTATTACAAGTAAAGTCTAACTGCAACTACAGTTTAACTTTGCCGACAAACAAAGACATCAATTACACTTTGACTGGGGAAACTTCAGTAAATCATGACAATGCTTTTTGGTGCTTTTAAGTTTTAAAACTACTTTACAAAAGCTGGAAGCCTCATCTTCAGCCTGAGAATTGGATTACACATCTACATGTGTCGAGACATATTGAAGGCTTTGTCTTACATTCATGTTTTCGGTAATATGTCATCAGAGGCAGACAGTCTGAGAATCAAATACTCTTGGTCGAAGCATGTACATGGTATCACCATATGATTGATCACAGAGCTGTAAATATATAAAAACACATGACAGACTATAGATAATAAATGGTGCATGACCTGTGGCTGTGTTATTTAACTGAGAGTAAATACAGAAGCTAGGTAATGGGTCTATGTTTGCCAAACCAGCTGATATAGACTCCACTAAACTGCTTTGTCACTTTGCACAAACTAAAACTTAACCTGAGGAAAGAAGCTCTGAGACTGCACTTAACACAAGCTTTATTTTCCGTGGCAGTCATAAATAGAGACCACAGCTGAAATAAATCCCACATGGGTTGCTTTTGAAACAGCAATACTGTATTAATAACTGTCTTAACTTAAAAGTGGTAGGCTGTAAGCAAGGTGTTGCCCCAATGTGTTAAAACTGCACAGACTGAGGTGTCTTGAGGCAGGGTATATAAATGAGAGCTGAGAGCTTGTGAGTGCTGCATTTTCATCATAATCCAAATTCTGTTTCAATTAGGGATCTATGGGTATACACTTGTCATAAAGTGTCAAAATTATATCTACCCCTGGAGGACCAATAAAGGTAACAACCTTCTAAACTAAATTCTCTATCCAGACATGCATCTAAAATAATGGGTCCTTTTGAAACTAGATATGCCATTTTGAAAGAGAAGTTTTTGCTCCTGTCAAGTTAGCGTGTCATTAAAATTCACTGCTTTAATTATAATTTGACATCTATTTTCACAACAGATCATTGTTAGTGTGAAAGTGTAAAATCAAGTACAGTCTATGAATAGCTTAGCTTTTCATATCCAGAAATGAAACTACATCAACAAGTGATTGCTTGGACTCATGTGTGCTGTCATAACGCATATCACTCTCAGCCAATTAGTATCATCTTTGTTGACTGTGAAGCACATACCCATGCTGCTCAGTTTTTAGTTTTGCAAACTATTGCAAGTGATTGAAGATCTCTAAAAATATGTGTACCTTGTCTTAATAGCAGACACATACAATATTATGTACTCTCACCTGGAGAGATAAGCAACATGATATGCTAAAATTGTAAGTAAAGTGAAAATGCAGCATTAAAAAATAAATAACATGTGTGTAAAGCAATGTGTAGATTAGACAGACTTGACTTGTTAGATTTTCTGCAGTGTGGTACATTTAAGCTGCTGCTCTCAGACCATCAGCATTACTGGCTCTAAAACTCACCATGCAGGAGCCGAGCGTCCGGGCCCTTGACGCTGAGCGTCCAATGGGCGGGACAAGGCCCATGATTTATCCAATGACCGTCCAGCTTCGCGCAGTGGAACAACCCACTTTATGCTTCCCCAGAGAGCCCCATAGACACTGACCGTCAGACAGTGGGCGCTGCGGGGATGAATAAATAAATTTTAAAAAAGGAACGCGCTCTGGCTCATATTTAATCAATGAAAATGTACACACAGCAGTACACACTTCACCATTTTTTATTTTTCTTTTTAATTTTAGGGGAGGCTGAGCTTCCCTTGCAGTCTTGGAGCAATGTGTGAATCGTACATAAAGATTCTGTGGATCCAGGTGAGCCAATACAATGTTGCTCTGAAAAACTGACATAAAACTGAGACCCTTGGTAGGATCGTTCTGATCCAGATTGAATTGTCTGAACCACTGGGCCCAGGTGCTAAAACGCTTGCTTGTTAACAGGGTCCAGTAGTGGTGAACTTACCTGTAAGTTAATCCACTTTCACTAACGTCGGCACATGACTTCTCATGATGAATCTGAAGGCGCAGACAGACTTCTCATGGCCAAGCCGTTGTACCATGTGTGCTCGTGGGCATGGCCACAGTGACCGCAGTCACAGTAGGAATAGGTGGGAGGAGCTTGTACTTTTCAGTCCCCTCTCAGGAATGAACAATTTCGTAAAATAAATAAATAAAAAACAAAATTATTGTTGTCTAATTAAAAAATTGAGAAATTAAAAAATAAATATATGTTTTTTGGCAACACTGTGACGATTACCCTGAACTTGCCTCTTGACTACAAATGCCTATATTGGTTCCTTTTAAAATAAGTTTCAAATAATAAGTTTTCAAATAAGTTTCAGATATGAAAAATGCAAGTGAATGCGTTCTCAGGTCGCAACAAAATCTCTGAAACTTGGCTATGAGAGGAACCTGAACGCATCATAGTTAGATGAACGGTGGGAGCTGGTGGCACAGGTGTGCAACATCAGCATTGTTTACTTTACAGTGTTTCGGGCGAGACGTTTTAGTTTAGTCCGAGGAAATTGTCAGAGGTGAATATTAAAACGCGTTACTTTTAACCGTCATGAAGCAGGTCAAGTGAATAATCAGCTGACAACTGGTGAGGACAGGCTGAAGAAGACCATCTGCAGGACATCATCATTGCTCAGATGGAGGGAAACTTGGACGATCAGAAGACCGACATTGGTGGAGGTACGGTAAATTACCATTCCTATCGGATTTGTCCAAAGAGGAGCGCTGTTTTCTTCCAGTTGAACACACAGCATGGGCAGTGCTGCTTGGTTTCATTGTGGTTTCATTCATTGTGTTTCCACTAGATTAAAGAAAAGAAAAAACTCATATGCTATGCTTGTAAGTGATTCTGAAAAGCATGAAGTGAATCCACAAATACTTTTTGTGGTTGAATTTGTTAAAGTTGCCATTTTTGTTGGTTTCTGTTTGGTGAGTGAAGTTGGTTTTCATAGTCCAAAACTGGCAGCACTGTGGCCTTCACAGTTATTTTCTGTTGCTCTCTGTAAGGATGTGTACCTGGAGAGAGAACCAATTTGAGACCATAGCTTTCCAATGGAATTGATTTCTTTTGAAATGTATCTTTTCTTCATGCAGGACAATCTGCATGATAGCAGCATTAACTTGGGTTTTATGTGCTGGGCCTGGTGTATACTAACAGGCAGATGAGGTCAGAGACAAAAGACAAACTCTGTACATAAACCTCTGCAGACTTGACAAGAAACGAGCTGTAATGAGTTTGGCTGTCTGTGGTTCTGTAGTTTAGAAATTTAGGAAAGCCCCTTTCTTTTATTTCCAATTTGTTAACCGGAGACTTCTTTTATTAAGCACAAGTTTGGAGAAAATCTAAAAAAGGTATTATTTACAGCACAGACTTAAAACATTGTGTTTCACACTAGCGTGCTCGCCCAGGTACTGTCAGGGATAACTTGGGATAGATTCATTCTCATCATGATATATTTTTGTGCTCTCATTGCAACAGTGGGCTGATAGTGAGAGAATAATACAGAGGACATGACGCAGCTCTGCCTGTAGACTGGTTCAGTATAAAGTCTTTGTAGCACATTTCCTACCACACTATCACTACATCTGTGACGTGTTTGATGATTATTTGCTTCATTTACTGTTCTGCCACACTGTCAAAACACAGTGGGGGAAAAAAAAGTGTTTTGATGAGCAATGCAGACACGCTAATCCGCTGGAAGCATGGTGAATCACTTCCTGCCTCTGTGATCAGAAATAAAATTGATTAAATTGGAGAATTATCGCTGCCAGTTTCTTCCAGCTTGCAGCTAAAACTAAATGTATTCAGCAGCCAGGCATCCTTTGCTTCATGCAGTGAGTTGAAAGTGAGAGTTTCAAAGGCCACCAAGCTCAGATCTCAGCAGGGCACATGTTTTTCACCGTGTGAGACTGCATGTGTTAGTACACATGTCAGATCTCCAGTGTTGTAAAGGGGCCACAGTGTGTTGTGTGTGCGATGTTTGCTGGTGAAAGGGCTAAAGTCACTTGTTTGCACACATTTTAAGTCAAACAAATGTGAGTGAACAAAGCAGTACTAAAACATATCTCTTTTTATATTTCTAATTGTAGAGTTTAATTTCTAATTGGTATAAGGATGCACCCATGTATTGGCTCGCACACAGTATTTAGAGATAAAACCAAATAGCAAGGCATCAGGAATAGGGCCAAACCCCTGCTCGTATCTTGTTAAAGAAATATTTTGGCGAAAGCATGGCAATTAAACCCCAGCATCTTTTCTTTTCTGTTCAGTATGCATCAGGTGTTTACGTCATATCGGTGAATTGGATGCATAATAATGCTGTCACAGTTTGGTTTCATTATTAAAGACATTTGACCATTTTGCACAGTAAGTGAATGGAGGCAAAGCTTTGTGACACAGCTGCAGCAGTAGAGGTAGTGGCTGAATGGACGTCTGTGTGGACAGGAAACCGGGATTTAGTCATGTTGGTCTGGATCTAGTTTATTTTTTGCTTTGTAGATTGTCCGACTGGCTGAGGAGCTACAAACAACACGAAACCCTTGAGTTGTCTTCCCATTCTAAATCCAGTGAAATATAATAACTCTAAATCCAGTAAATTCTCTATACTCTGAATCTTGTTTTAAGTAAACCCACTGTAACTGATTGGCTGAAATTTGTCATTGACACTGGCAAAGCTTTATCTCCACTAAAAGCTTATTCTTCTCACATTCCAGCTGTAAATTTGTGAAGAAACATTACTTTTCATTTTGAGTTGAGTTTCTATGACTTGACAAATGCAAGCCCCAAAGACATGTAGTTTTTTTGGGTCTACATGTTTCTGATGGTGCTTTATATTCTTAGTACCTGTTACAGCTTAAGGCAATACTGCACTGAGGGTTAACCTTAAGTGTCAAGCTTCAGAAAAGTGTTTAGTCATGTTATAAAGCTTTTCAAAGTTTGGAGAAGTTACCAAATTGGATAAATCATCAGTCAAACAATCATCATTGTGGTTTATTATTTACCAAGTTTTCTCTTAGCATTTGGTACCTTATTTAAAAAAAAAAAAAAAAGTCACTACAACCTTTCTATAGCCATTTACATATTTGACGCATATAGAGGGCCATACTACTCAATATTCATTATTAATTGATTCAGGGTGAGGTGAGGTCTGAATCTTTTTAACATGCAGATGAAATGCAGAGTGATCACACCATTTTGTATCAACAGTGTGTGGCACGTGTATGTATTTATGGTGTAGCATCAACAAGAAAGATTTAAAGATTCACACTAAAGAGACCACAGCTCCTGGATTTTAAACTGTGCGACTTTGAGTTCAACTGTCTGACTATCAGGTGGAAATGAAGATCAAGTGTTATCTGATTGAATCATCATAGTAAAGACCAATATTAAAGTTTCTACAAAGAAGATATAAAATTCATATATTGGTTTTCTTTGTTCCAGACGAATGTGGTCTCTGGATTTCCTCTATGCAACAACAGAAATATGATTTGTTTTGTAATAAGACTAAATAGAGAGAAATTCTGGTTTTATCTGGTCCTTTGCTGGTCTGACTGGTCTTATCAACTAATCAGCCTCTTAGCAAGCTTCTTATTCTCCCAGGCTTGCAGACGCACACTGTCACAGTTTCCATGTCCGGTTTCAATGAAGTCAGAGTGTGGCCTCAGGCACTACTGCCTTCCATTTCTTCAGAGAGGAAGTGACCTGCATGTTTGCCACATTAGTGCATGCATGCACACATGTTAAACACCCCCCTTTTGGTCTGAGAAATTCTTTAGTATTTGTGTATGAAAAACAAGTTCCCAGCAGCCTGGCTCAAAATGTTCCATTACTCATTCTGGCCAGTCATTAACCTTTGCCTTTAGTGAAGATGGGGATTCTTAACCATCCTAAAGTAGAATAATGTTTACTATTAAATATAATTTCAACTCCCACCTCTTTATTTTTTATAGGTATTTCAAATTTAAAATGTGTTTTTTTTCTGATATTTGGAGCTAGATAAAAAAAAACCCTGATCTCTTCCAGCTGTATATTGTTCATGGTAATTCTATTCATCAGTTTCTTCATCTTTTTACACAACCTGGTAGTTTTCCCACTGACAGCAGCTTTACGTGTGCTGCCATCTGCTGGTGAATCTACCTCAACTCAGTCTGGACCAAAACCAGTATGAGCTGGTGGAAACCATATAATGTATATAGAGTGGACAGCGTGGCTCTGTCTTTTACCATTGTACAGGTTTGAAAAGTCATAGGAGCTGCCATTGGCTGCCATTGTGCTGCCAGAGTCTGTGCAATGGAAAATTTGGGTGGAATCTGGTAACAAAGAAGCAATAAACATATATATATATTTTTTCTTCTGAAGGTCTAATCTCTCTTTGGCTCTCTCTCTTTCCTGAAGTTTCTTGTAGCCCCATTGAAACCTTCCTGGAGCCAGTCTTGTCACTGATTACTTCAAAATTGAATCAGAAGAAATTCAAGTTGCTGACATTATTCCTGTTTGTCATGTCAACCGCCAAGCACATCATAGAATCACCTGCTGCAGGCTCTGCTGAAAACTATTCTGTATAACAGACTTGAAAGCAATAAGTGTCTTAGCAGAAAGTTACTTTGGTAGAAGATTAAGTTGCCTTTTAGAATATCACTGAATTCTCACAACTTTGAAAACCATCTTCTTCTGAAGGTGAACAAACACCTTTTTGGTTTCAGTTAATAACTTCATGCCGGTTGAAACAATTTTTCCATATAACACTTCAGGAGGTTGACAGATAGAGAGAACTAGTCACCATCGATGATGGCAGAAGTTTAATTTTCAGTGTTGAAAAGGTTCAAGCTTCTTTCTCCTGTGCCGTGATATTGTGATTTGACTGTGAGGAAGCCAACATAAATTCAGTTGTCAAAAAATCTAAGTGCTCATTTCTTAAAAAAATACTTTTACTTTTACTTCTAATACTTAAGTAAATTTTTTATTAGAAAATTACTGAGTATCTGGTACTCAACTCAACTCAACTTTATTTGTAAAGCACTTTGAAAACAACCACAGCTAAAACAAAGTGCTGCAAATATATTGAAAAACCATTAAATCAAGGATAAAGAGGCAGGTATAAACACTAAAGTTAATGTTTCATTGTTTCACTGTTTCATTGTTCCTTAAAAGAATTTAAGATCAATAGACAACAATAACTAAAAACCATAAAACACTAAAATGGAGCAGAATCTAATGAACACCCAGCTTTTCAGAAAAAGGAGGACTTAAACACAATGCAGCCAAATAACATCTTCATACCACCGCAATGTAAGGATGTGAGAAACCTTTTGACGAGGTATGATATTTTTTCCAAAGTTTTACCACCTCTCATTTGGAATGCATAAGAAGACAGAAATTTTGACCTATGCTGCAGCCAGTAACCAGGGGTCGCGGTTTTTGTGGAGACCTCAGGTAGAGCTGACTGTCATGGCATCCACTGATTGTACAGTCTATGGTGGAAACTTGGCAAACAGAGCTCATGTGATGGGACTGCACTCCAAAGTCTGTCATATAGAGAATCAGATAGTATTTATTTTCCTCAGCATAACTGAGACTCAGTTCAGTTGTATAACAGCTTAATCCTGTACACATACATATGGAAAATTTTGACTCAAATTTTTTTCACACAAAGGCACAAACAGACTTCAACCCACAGGTTGTGATATGTTTAAGCCCTGAACACAATGCAGCAGCCACACCTTTTTTTAAAAGGGTGAAAATTTTAAATAATGTAAGGTATGCATGACTGTTGATTCATACCAAATGCCTTTAATGTCTTTCCATCCTTGAAATTTTTTTAGTTATACAACATCATGAAGAATAGCTCCAACAAAGAGACACGTGTTTACAACCAATCACAGGGCCTGGGCTCATGAATGTTAGGATACTCTGTGTGAGACCCTTTCTCTAACCAAGCTATTTTTAGTAGACACCAATGCCTTCCGGCAAAAATCACATGAATATGGATAGTGTGCTCTGCTGTACAGAGTGGTTTGCAGCAAGAGAGCAACGATTCAGACAGACAGGCAGCATGTCCTCTGTGTGTGTTCAATAAATACTGGACCAGTACTGGAGTATTGTTTGGCTTTCAAGGAATGAAAAACTGAGAGTACTGGACACAGAGTGTCTCCTTTTTTTGAGAATAATGACTTAACATGCATTGAGGAAATTTTGATTTATCTTGTACTCGTACAATATAATAGAAATGGTGTGGTTGAATTCTCTTTATATTACTTGCTATTTAAATTACCACTTGTCCAGCATTAAAATCCAGCCATAGATTATAAAGTAACTTACCAATTAATTCAGAAAAAGTGGGAAAAATATGAGAGTAACACTCAGTACTGCCCAGGACAACAAAGAAGACATAAAACAGCAGATTGCCATATTAGGGGTTTGTAGCTTGCTGAAATATTTTTATCCTCCTCTAAAGAATATAATTCTTGTGATCATTGGAGCTTGTAAAAATAGCTCTAGCACACAATAAACGTGAGACTGGTGATGCAGAAATGAACTGCAAGTTTGAGAAACTTGGTGCTCAAGAACAAAATATAACAAATCCTTGATAGTGCTTAAAAGTATTGATTGAACTTTACTACAAAACAGTAAAGCATAGTTGTATTGATGCTCTTTTTTCCTTAGACAAAAGTCCATTCATTATTTGTTAAAAAAAGGACTTGACTTTTAACTGAACTAGTTTTCAATCTATCTTGTTTACCTCCCATCACTCTTGTACCAAATAACACGTTCCCCCTTGCTGTCCTTGACCTTAGCATAGTTTGCAAGTCAATATTATTCAAAGGCTGTCTATGGTTATGCCTTTAAATAGGCCAATTTAGGCTTGGAGCACATGCATCTTGGAAGACAGGTTTATTTTGGTGAAACTCAATTTTTCTCAAGTCTCCTTGGCCGTTGGGGTATATCCTTGAGAAAGAGGCCACAGGCGTCTCCACTTTTGTAAACATCCAAAATCAAGTTGCAGAAAACCCACGCTGTATTTCTTTCATATTGTACAGGGTCCTGCAAATTTAGCAGTGTCCAGCAGAGAGTGCCCTGACTCTGTTTAACGGTCAGAGGCTTTCAACTGAAGCTAACCAGGCACATCTTACATTTCACCAGTGAGTGAAACAAAGTATGTGAGGGAAGATTCTTGGGGAAATTTGTATTATGTGCATGTATCTGTGCAATAAAAGGAGATAAATAATACATGAGAGGCAGTTTGCTTATTGATGCACTGCAAGTACTTGTTGTATGTCTAATTATTTTTTTCACACCTAGAGTACATGCATGCTCAGGGGAATACTGTATTCACTTAGCAAATCTAAATGATTCATTTGTCATGCAGTTTAAAGCCCAGGGCTGTAGTGAATCATTTGGCCCAAACATTGTACAGAATTCAGTATGATGGTGCTGTTGGTTAATGTTTCAATTCTACTGATTAGCAATAACGTCACACTTCTCTTCTTTTCTCTTCTCTTCTCTTCTCTTCTCTTCTCTTCTTCACCCTTTCATTCTCATCCACCTTGTTCTCCTCCATCATCCTCTCCCCACAGTGCGGTCTTGTTCTCCTCACTTGCAGATGATGTGGTTTGGAGGGCTGGAGCTGATGCAAAGTGACGTGTCTCCCCATCACAGGAGTGGAGCTGAGGCTGGGCCTCACTTCCCCCGCACTGGGCTGTTTTTGTTCGCCGCAGCTCATGCGGATAATTTGCCGGGATGCAGTGGAGGGCTGTCACAAGGACTTGGCTCAAGGGGTGTGGGAAAATAGCAGAAGCGTCTTCCATGCTCAAACCCTGCCTTAATGATGAGCATTAAATATGAACATCTTCTTTGTGTAAGCGATGCATTAGACTGCCTACATGTCCCTCTTCTTGCCTCTGCCTTTCTTCTCTCTTTTAGTCCTTTCTTTTCCTCTTGATTCTTTTGCAGACTTGTCGAGAGTGTTGTTTGAGAATCAGTTGAATAATCCGACTGACATGAAGCCTTTAGGTCATGGCATCTCTGTTCAGAAAATATTCCCAATTCTTTGTGAAAGCGCAGCACAAACACAGCTCTGTGCGACTGAGCTAATGTTGCTCTGTGAATGCGACAAAGATGACATGGGAGACAACAGTGACTTTGTCTTGGCATCCTTTAACATTCTCTTTACAGTATCTTTTCATAGTCCTTTAATGTGATTGTCTGATGGATTTTAATGCACCTCTGTTGTGTTTATGACCACAAGGAACAAGCCCCTCTTAGTCCCAGACTTTATCAGAAATGAACAAGCAGAAAGCTCCTTTGTACCTTACTGATCACAGACTCCAGTCCTGGTTTAGTTTAACAGGTCTGTGTAGAATTGTAACAGTGACAGTTACAGATAAAGTGATCTCAGGAAAGTAAGGAAGAAAACACACTACCCTCCCTTAAAATAGACCTCCCTGGGTACTGAAGCAGAGGACGCAGTGACATTGCGATTGCTAACATCTGTGCAGAACCTTGCAGTACCAAATGCCCCAACCCTGAAGTTTGAGCAGACTCTACCGTCATCCTCTAAGGAGCAGCCATTTTGGAAGGCTCTCCCGGCACAGATGTTGCATATTAAAATGTAGGGCTGTTTTAGCAGAGGAGAAAGCTGTGGAGAGAGGAGGGTTGCTCCTCTGTGGGCCTCACCTGTGCCTTCATCCGAGAAGCCAATCCAAGAGAGGGTGGTGTCTAACCAAGCAAAAACAAAGTGACATTCAAGATAAAGTCACCCTGCCGCCTCTTTGACCCTGGGAGGCTGTGGACAAATTGTTTTCACACATGAACATACTTTGTTTACAAGAGAGACAATTAGTTCTTGTGCTGATTCTGAGAAAATAATTGATCAACCTCAGCCATATATGTACCTGGAACCTGAGTAAACTATATTGCTGTGTTAGTCTAAATCAATATAGAGAATTAACTCTCTGACCCTGCTTTATATCAGATCATGTTTTACTCATGAAATCTTTTGTATGGAAAGAGTGTCCACAAGATGGAGATATTCACCAGTTTAATGCTGGGCTCCCACCTGGCTTCACAAGACACAGACAGACTGAAGGAGGAAAGAACGAGACACAGACAGAGAGATGCACTACATGGCTGTGTGCGACAGATTGTGTTTGCATGAGGCAGTATGTGATGCCTGTACACTGTTTGAGCGTGCCTCTTTGTTTATGTGTACAGTGAACGTGCCTGAGTGGGTGTGTGTGTTTGAAGAGTGCAGCGCTCTCTCTGGCTGAGGTGCTGAGCGGGGCAGAGTGTGCTAACACTGAGGTTGTGAGTGCTCCCCGAGCTTATTGGCGGGGGTCCCAGGGGGGCCGATCAGAGGAGAGGTCAAGAGAGGTTGGCTGTCCTGTGTGTTGGCTGGGGCCTCGCAGCCCTGCTGTGTGCTGGGGAGGGTTCAGGTGTGCGACGACCTCTTGCTCCAGCAGGCTGTAAGTAAAGACACTGGGGCTGGCTGCTCTTATCCAGAAGGCAAGCTGCTGTTTTGAGGGAGGCCTGACCTGGACCCACTGAGACCTTCATCCTCTTCATACTACCCTCACCTTTACCTTTAGAGCCTGGGGAGGGAGCAGTAAATCTGCTGAAATTCTACAACAAAAACAAAACAAAATAAAAAAAATAAACAGAGGAAGGCAGTAGTACTTGTAAAATATCTGCAACTGTATTTCTCAAACTCTACTCCTAAAGGCTGCAACTATGACATATGATGGGTTGACTTAAGATTGTTTTTTAATTTGCATGCAAAAACATACCTGGTAAAATTTCTATAGACAAATTTAGGTCATGCACTGAGGAACTTATTCATTTTCAAATTTGGATGATATTTACTCTGTTCAGAAATTCAACCTTTGGCAAAAAAAAAAAAAAAAAAAAAATCCATAGATGTAGGGAATTTATATTGAGTTACATTAACTTCAATATCTTTTTTTCTAGTGGGCACAGGAAATGACCTTTTAAACTATTTGATTGGTTTGAATAGTAAAACTTTAAAACCTCGGCAGTGTGGCAGTGTTGCTACGTCTCTTAATAAAGATCAACAGCACACAGTTTTGAAAACATGTCAAGGAGAGGACTGACTAGCAGTAATTTAAATACATCAGTTTAATAGCTGAAGAAAAGAGAAAAAGAACAGGCACAAAGAGTTACTGAAGTAATTAAAAAGCATCTGCATTGGCTGTTGGTGTTACTCCAAATACCAGTGTGATTACTTCTGATTTTTTCAAATTTCAGCAACTCTGTTTAATTTTAAAAGTCATTTATCAACAGTCTGCTTTCATTTTCATGTCACTTGAGTTTTATTTGATCAGACGATGATATTTCTGACAAACCAATAAATCAAAGAATGACAAACAAAAAACCTAAGAAAATAATCAGATATGCGCCATATAATTTATATGTGACAAATGAACCAATAGACACCAATATTATCAACTATTAACTCATCAGTCTGTCGTGTTACTAAATTAGAAACACAGGATTTTCATTAAAGCAACAATTATTCTGTTACGGCATCAACTGCAGTATATTTTGATGCTTAAAGTCATAACATGTTAAAAATAAAAGAACCTCTTAAAAATGAAAGAAAGACGAAATGTCAAAAACACCAATCAAATTCATTCTTTTCAGTGAACACTAAGCTCCAAAACATCATTAAAGAGGCTGGCTTGATCGCCAAGAATCTCTGCAAAAAAGAACCCTTTTCTCTAATGCAGTATAATGATGAAAAGCCATGGTAATGATTCTACAGCTATGTTACTGTGTATTCTTTTATGTAGGGTGCAGTCATGTTTTTCTCTCTCTCTTTCATTGTGTTTTTATATGAGTCATTCAAGGATGCCAGCAAGGAAATCCAGACAACTGTCATGATGCGCACACCTTGTCCATAGCTGCATTAATTAAGACAGTGCTTGAAACCACCAGCAATTAATGTACTGTATCTACAAGCATTGTGCACCACAATAGTGAATGGCAGCCAAATGGTATTTTTGCAATGGCACCTGGTCCTCAATAGGCATTGTCTGGCTACCTTTTGTGCCCATGTAGTGTGACACATTGCCCTCAAGCATTGACCATCTGACCAAGGAGAGGGCTTGAACGCTAGGCTAATAATAGGAAAGCATAGCCAGGCAAAGGATCCTAGTAATTATGCCCTACTGTGGGACATGATGGGTGAAAAGAGAGAAGACAATAGTGAGGGAATAAACAGCGCAAGCGGGAGCATCAGTCAAGTTGGCATCACACACTGCAACTCAAGTAACTACCACTTTTCCTGATGCAAGAGGATGACAACCAGATCAATTAGTGGTGGGTTAGACTTAGAGGTTAAGATGGCAAGGACAGCCCAAGTACCTGAACTGGATCAGCCCTCCTCGGCCTGGTGTGGGAGAGTCAGAGCTCTCTCCTGGTCAGTGCTCACTGCATGTTCAAATCAGGCATAAAGAGTGTAAGGCCATTTTCAGGGATCTGAAGCCAAGGTCTTGGCAAGAGCCTGTCTCTCTGGGTAACACAGACCTGCCCTTGAACTCAGTTTCTGGGGAATAGACTCATTCTCTGTTGAAAAGTGGAGAGAGGAAGCTATTATCTGACAGAGCCTGTAGAGGAGACGCTGGGGCGATGATAAAGAACCTAGCCAGGAAAATGAGGCCGAAGCAGACCACCAGACCCAAGTTTGTTTGCTGAGTGACTTTCATATTGTTTGTGTTTGTGCACACGAGTGTTGTACTGTGCACGTGTTCATGCTTAATTTGCAGTATCACTGTGTACGTGAGCCCCGACTGTGAGCAAAGGAAGGCTGCAATTTACATTTTTGTGCACATGTACAGGAGCAGCAACAAATAAACCCCCCCGTGCCTAAAAATAAAATGACTTGAGAATTAATTAAAGTCAGAGAGTGTGCAGCAACAAACAGATGTGTCCTATTTAGGGCTAATATCAACTTTAGCTAACTAGTGTGGGGAACTTGTGATTGATGGCGTCTGTCACTGTTACAGCTCCAACATACCTTAATCCCATCCAGCGGTTGCACAGCACCCAGATACACAATGCCTGATCTTTTATTCCTTTATTCAAATCCCATCGATTGAATGGAGTGATCAGAGGCGTTGCCCTCTCTGGAAGAGCTTAATCTCTCCCTGACACATGGAAGACTTGCTGGACTTTGATGATGCAGCCGCATATCCTTTTGGGCTTTCAAACAACTGTGCGTGCGCCGCTACCTCCGTCAGCTGTCTGGAGAACAATCATTCAGTACAAAGCACTGTCAAGGCTTCAGCAAGCAGGAGCTTCACCCCACCAGCCTCAAATTCACTCCCCCCTCCTTTCCTCCTCTGACTGCAATGCACTGTGGGATTGGATAACCAAATCCCAGATGCAATTAGTGGTGCTTTCAGAGGCCGTGGTTTAAGCAATATGCTGGAATACTTCATTGTGCCCCTGTGCACTGGTTACTGGCAAATTGGAGTTTCATCAGATCCACTGTGCTAAAGACGTTTACAAAAAGCGGAAATCATGGCGGACAATTCACTTTGTTACACTCATGGCTCTAAACAAGAGCAGTCCTGAGGATTTTTAATTGATGGGTCTATTGTTTCTTTGTACTCACTAAGGATAACATAATTACCCTGTTCATTATCCCTCTGTGGTGATGTTAAAGAGCTTATCAGAGCCTATGCAAATGGTTCTTCAGCCTGCTTCTCTCCTTCACTGGATGATTTTATGGCATGAGGCCTATTGCATCTACAATATGTATGTTTTATGGTATCAAAAGGTATTTGTCTTGAAAGAGTTAGTCAGGGCACAATGACATTCGGTCGATAGCGAATGCACAGACGATGATATATTTATCCCTCAAATAATCCTCAGGTCTGACTACTTCTCCATTAAAATGATAGATTTGACTTGAATAACACCCACACAGCAACGGATGTCAGAGCAGAAAAATGAGCCCGTGTTGTCACAGCAGGGATAGAATGTCATCTGTGTATCAAATGTGATCATCTTCATGGGCTTGTGGTGTGTGTGGAGCTGTGCGCTCTGCCTGGTAATGTCTTGTGACAGCCACACAGAACTCATCCCTCACGGTGTGCCCAGATCTACCTGGGAAATGACCATCCCCATCAGACTGCGCCTGTCATCTACTACATGTCAATGAAAGGCAGCCTCATGCGGTCGGAAAGGCTGGCTGTGCGAACAAAGACACAAACATTCCCAGGCTTGCTTGCTTGTACACGAAAAAGAATGCACTCACAGAAGCAACTCTGTGCAAGTGTGTGCAGGAATGTATGTATGCTTGCACAAAAGCAAACACACACAAAACACAAACATAAAGTAAAGAATTCCATTGAAAGGAAGTTATGCACAGGTTATGACTTTGTCCATAATTATATCAAAATGTTTTTTTACTCTGCGAAACAAAACGTTTTCAGGTGTTACACGTCAAAGAAACGTCGACACATCGAGACAAAAGCTACAAAAGTTGTCCGTCTCAAACTTTAGGACATTCGACGACCATCTTCATCTACTCGAATCGGCTTTCACTATAACTTCAGTACAACCACGTTTATCATGTAGTATAAGATCATATTCGAGTTAGACGACCTAAAACACTATAGAATACAACTTATTGCATTTTATACAAGTAGATTGGTCATGGCATTTCAGAAGATGTCGGCCCAGATGGAAAATAAGATATTGAATATTCACCAAACTAGAGTTTAATGTTAACTTTTATGAGGTTGTGGCATTGTTTTTCTAAGTCATTTTTTGCCCATTTCAATCCTTAAATCTTTTCCGAGTTCATTATACATAACAATAATTGTTTGTAGATTTCTTCTGTTTTACAACTGTTAAGCTTGCAAGTGAAAATTTAATGCTCACCAGTTCTTACATTATATCACAAGAATTTTATTGTTAAGACATTAGTTTGATGGCATATGTAAAGTATTGATTTAAAAAGAGAATAAACTTTCAATAAAAAGCCTTAGGTGGAGGGTTTTTGACAGAAGTTGGATCCGAGTCTCCTCTTGTCTTTGATAGCTCATTATGCTATTACCTGGAAGCCTCATGTGCTGGGTGTTGAAATGTTGCAGCATTATTAGGGGAAATAAACATAATTAAAATTAAAGCCGCAAGCGGCGATACACGGGCCCTCGCTCACGTGCGCTCCTCCGAGCTTGCGCTCGGAGAACCGCACGAGAGCGACTCCCCGCTCCTCGCCGCTTGCGGCTTTAATTTTAAAAAGCGTCGACCTGTGTGCATGTCTGAACATGCTGCAATCGTTCTCAGTCAGCCACATGGGAGCGAGGGCCGTTCTTTCCTGCATGTGGCTCTACTTTTCAATACATTTACTTCTGTGTCGAATTTAAACATTTTATCGCTTTTATAGTGAAGATTTTTGTGGCTGTGGAATGACCTTGATCCATGTGAAATAAAGAAAAATGGCTCCTTAAAGGTTGCAGACCCCTGCTCATGTGTTTCAGGGTTCAGCTGAAATAGAATAATGACAACATGCAGAGAGCTGCATGGCCACAGCACATTCCTGACAGACGAGAGTACAAAGAAGTTCTTCGGAGGGTGTGCACTGAAAATAGGTCACACAGCAAAAATGGTCATTTGGCTCCATCTGGTGGCCAAACTCACACAGACTACCCAAAGATTCAGTTTGGCCACTAGATGGAGCTAAAACCCATTTTTGTTGGAGCAAAATGATCATTTTCACAGGTTGCAGAGTTTGATTGGCTTGAAAATTAGAAAAAAGAAATGATTAAAAATCCATAAGACAAAGAGTTTAATCCTCTCAGTATGAGGGTGTGTCCAGGGATGGATTTTGACAGTTTGAATGAAATCTGAACAAGATTTGGCTAAAAATCAGGGGCTTATTGAGAGTCTGGTTCATGAAACCACTTCAGACTTTGACACTTTACAAGAGAAACATCATTCAAAACAGAAACTTGACCTCATTAACTGAGCTTGTTGATCTACAAAATCTTTAAAGTTTATATTATAGTTGTAGTTTACCGACGTACGAGTGTCGTGTCGGAGGACGACGAGATTTTTACTCACAGTGTTACAGTCTTGACTTTCTTTAGTGTGTCGTTTTTACCAGTAAACTGAGGTAGTAGTGGCCAAACTCACACAGACCACCTAAAAGTAAAGTCTGGCCACTAGATGGAGCCGAATGACCATTGATGCTGGAGTGAAATGATTATTTTTGCAGGGTGCAGAGTTTTGTCAGCTGAAAACTTGGAAAAAATGCATTATTAAAAATCTTTAAGATGTACAGTTTTATCCTCTCAGTTTGAGGGTGTGTCCAGGGATGGATCATGACAGTTTAAATGAAATTTGGAGGAGATTAGGCTAAAAATCAGGGAGTTATCAGGAGTCCTTTATCCTCTCAGTATGAGGGTTGTCCAGGGATGGATCATGACAGTTTAAATGAAATTTGGAGGAGATTAGGCTAAAATTCAGGGAGTTATGAGGAGTCCTTTATCCTCTCAGTATGAGGGTGTGTCCAAGGATGGATCATGACAATTTGAATGAAATCTGAAAAAGATTAGGCTAAAATTCAGGGGCTTATTGACAGTCTGTGGTTCATGAAACCACTTCAGACTTTGACACTTCACAAGAGAAACATCATTCAAAACAGAAACTTGACCTAATTAACTGAGCTTGTTGAAGATGTTTTAGAAATTTCAAATATAATATCAACATCAAATGGCTGCATGCTCACAGCACAGCCTCCTGCTGCTCTAAAAATGAGTGTCACAATGTCAGAACTGAAAGAAATCACACAGCAAAAATGGTCATTTGACTCCATCTAGTGGCCAAACTCACACAGACCACCTAAAAGTCAAGTCTGGCCACTAGATGGAGCCAAATGACTAATGCTGGAGTGAAATGATTATTTTTGCAGGGTGCAGAGTTTTGTCAGCTGAAAACTTGGAAAAAATGCATTATTAAAAATCTTTAAGACATACAGTTTTATCCTCTCAGTTTGAGGGTGTGTCCAGGGATGGATCATGACAGTTTAAATGAAATTTGAAGGAGATTAGGCTAAAAATCAGGGAGTTGTAAGGAGTGCTTGATTCATGAAGTCACTTCAAACTTTGACACTAAACTTCAGACTCATCATTCAAAATAGGAACTTGACCTTATATATGGTGCTTGTTGAAGATGTTTTTGATGTTTCTTTGCAATTGTTTTCAAAAAAAGATCAAAGGGGGAGGAGCTATGTGTCACAGCATAAAAGACTTGATTTCCTGTTGCCAATAGGGGGCGCCTTACTTTGCGTGAATAAAAGCCCACATGGCTGCGCTCAGGCTGGGACAGTGAACATTTTTGTGTGATTTGGTCAGGATCTGACTTTGTACGGGAAAGTTATTAAGGGTTTTTGTGTTTGTGAGAAAATGGTCAATTTTGGGTCGACTTTGACATAACACTCAAGACACATCATTCAAAATAGGAGCTTGACCTTATATATGGTGCTTGTTGAAGATGTTTTTGATGTTTCTGTGCAATTGTTTTAAAAAAAAGATCAAAGGGGGAGGAGCTATGGGTCACAGCATAAAACACTTGATTTCCTGTTGCCAATAGGGGGCGCCTTACTTCACGTGAATAAAAGCCATATGGCTGTGCTCAGGCTGGGACAGTGAACATGTGTGAGAGGTTTGGTCAGGATCTGACTTTGTACGAGAAAGTTATTAAGGTTTTTGTGGTCCTGAAAAATGGTCAACTTTTGGCGCCCCTAGTGGCCACGCCCATCAATATTATAACAATCTTTGAACAACTTTTGATCATCAGTGGGTCTAGTATGCACCTGTCCAATTTGGAGATAATCGGAAAAAAACTGTAGGACAAGTTCGAAAAAGTTCGCACCGTGCTAGCGCAAAAATTCNTCATACAAATCGGAGCATGTAATTTTTTCTTTTTTTTTGGCGCCCTCTGGTGGCCACGCCCCTGAAGATTATAACAATCTTTGATCAACTTTTAATCGTCACTGTGTGTAGTATACACATGAGAAATTTGAAGCTGATCCGACAAAAACCCTAGGACAAGTTCGTTCAAATACGTACCCTAAAAATCGTCAAATTCCGACTTTTGGGACAAATTTCCGAACTTGCTGTGCAAAATTCAGAGTTTGCCCAAGAGAATTTTTTGAAGGTCGAGGCATGATTGAGGTAGCCAAAAAATTTCAGACTTGTACATGAAAGTAGGCAGCGGGGCTACCGTTTTAAGCTAATGCTAAATGCTAGCAACATGTTAGCATTTTTTGAGTGGCAAAATCATAAATTTTTCGCACTTGTCTGGGGGGGTAGGACATGGAGCCGTGCTCTTTATCTCAAGCGAAAGGGGCGAAAATTGGGTTTAAAGGCGCGGAAACAAACAATAATAATCCTTTGCGTTTCAAGAGGGCCTTCGCCCGCCTGTCGGTCGCTCGGGCCCCAAAAAATGTCTATATGACTCAGAATATGTAAAGTAAAGAAAAGCTTTTGATTGTTGACATTTGAGTTGCACTGAATCAATAACTGAAAACGGAAGAATCCTTTCTTCTTTTTCGTAAGAAGCTCTGGACTCAAATTCATAAGTGTAGTTAATTTCTCCAGTTTTTGTCATTACTTGCATGGTTTACTTTCTGATCATACAGCTTTGAAGCTTCTTTATCTTCACCACAGTTATACACAGCTATTCAGCTATTAAAAGAGCAACAAAGGCCACTTTGCCTTTCCCCCACTCATCGAATGACATGAAAACTTGCAAAGAATTCATATTTATCTTGCTGTTTGCATTTTGCACCGTTGATCATATTTAAACAGCTCTTTGAACAATCTGCACTTTCTTTCTGTCAAATAACTTTTGAGTATTGTGTTGGATCATGCAAAACTAAAACCCCCTCCTATTATTGCATGCTGTCTTCTTGGGTTGAGGGGCTTTACAAAATAAACTAGCTCCTTTTGGCTGCATTAGGAGACACACACTGTGCTGACTCGCACACTTTTGGAGAGAATTCTACATTTGTATAGCTGAATCGATACAATTAAAATTGCCTTTTTGCGTTAAGCAGTTCGCTCTTCCAGCTCAAAGTGGAGACCTCAGCAAAGTCGTTGTTTTCTCAGTCTACACCATTTACCTCAATTCTATCATCAGTGACAACCTGCTGGCAAACTTCAAGGGCCAAGTGTGCATAAAACAAATCATTTCTGGGTGTCAGCAGATAATGTGAGGTAGTGATGCAAATCTGTTTACCACTTTCCTTCCAATACATTAAAGGTGCTTTTGTATTGCGTGCTTTGACGGCATGTCATAGAGCAAAGAATATGTGTGTGTGATGTGTATGTGTGCCTGTTTGAAAAGAGACAGAAAGGCAGAGTGATTAAGTCAGAGCTTGTTTGCTTTAAGTGTGAGCAGGTGGAGTTTGAGGAAGCATCTGCCCTTTTAAAGTAGTTTTGAAGTTTATTTGCATCATATTTCAGACTCTGAAGTGAGAAAAGAAGTCACTATGATTACGTTTGATAGTTACTTAATAACTGTTTACAGTTGGATAAAATGGCTACAGAATTTTGTGATGTACAAATATTACAATGAATGCATCACAAAAGTCTGAAGCAATGCTTCACATAAAAATGGGGGCTAAGTATAGTTGCCATATCAAACCCTTTTAATGCTCAAGCTCGTTGTCAGCTACCCTTCAATTAATTACTGCAGGTTTAGTGGTTGGAAAAAAAAGTATTTGCTTTGGTTAATTGCTAACTTACAGTTGTTTGTTCTGACTTTGCCAAATTCTATTGTTTTGTTTCAAAATGTTTTTTTTTTTTTTTATAATTTAAAGTTAATATTAACGCCCCTGTACAGTGGGTTTGCTGTTATGAAACAATACTTTTTGGGTCATCTAGTGACCTCCATATTAGTTTTAGAAAAGTGATTATATTTTTCATGTGCTTTACGTGGGAAAAAAACTAGCAAAGTCAGCTTTTTTCAATACTTTTCTGATACTGACACAAAGTGAAAGCTTCCTCTCTGGAGCTTTGACAAAACTTTGAGGCTGAAAGTCCTACTGATCAACTTTTAATTCCATGTCTTTTCTCTTTGTTAGTGCAACATTGAGTACGTTTTCAACGTAATACCCTGATTTTTTGACAGTTTTGGTCAGTGACCAGAATTTTCAACTGTTTTTGTTCTCTTTTAAAATAGCATTGATTTAGCAGCAAACACAGGAAAGTTGTACCAAGCTTCCCTTATTCCCTGATGTCTCTCACCATCACTGTTTGTCTTTCACAGCCTCAGTTCACCCTCATGTCGAGCAGCCCACTCTTTAATTATGATTAGGCTGTTCACACTCCTCACCCTCCTCATCGCTCAATTACAGCACCATATTGATTTGTTCCTGGAGAAACCATCAAGGATGCGCAGCCAGGAAATCACTGATATGCTCTCTTAATATGATAAATGTGTTTTAATCCCATGTTACATTAAAATGCCACCTTATGCTGCTATTAGTCATTGAATTAATGATCAGAATTAACAAGTTTGGCAGCTGGAAGGAACCAGAATGGCCCTTGATCCTCTGTTGTTGGTCATTCTGCTCAGAAAGTTTGCCTTGTATATAAAGAACCCATTTCTTGAAGAGGAACTTGTGTTCAAACAATAATCTATCATCACCTGTAACATGTTTAGGGTCTTTTGTTCCTTGATGTTAAAGAATCCTCCCTTGGGTACACACATGAATAGAAAAATAGAGTGCACTACATTTACCAGCAGTCACTTGTTTTATAGATAGTATCTGCAGTGACACCTTAACTTTCGTGTATCTTACAGACAGAGTACACAGGCTTGCAGGCAAGCGACCAGCCACAGAAAGAGAGCATGTGGCAGTGTCAGCAGCCTAGTGCGGTGTGGCCAGGTTTCCCGGGGCGAGGGCTGTGCTGCGCTCCATACGGAGGGCCTGTGCTGGGAGCCCGGGGGCCACGCAGTCCCAGGTCAGCAGATGGGCCTGTGATTATTATTTCCAGGGCCTGTCTTACCTGACCACTTCCTCTCTCTGTGAACAGCTGTTTCACTCGCTTCACTGAGATGCTCCACGAGCAGCCATTTTTCTTCTGTTCTTTACTTTGTACATAGTATAAATCTTTACTGTGACCCTGCTCTGGGCTCCATCCACCTGTGTCTTACCTCGGGCAAAATCTTCCCCTGGAGGATTGCTTTTTCTTTTTTTCTTGTTTCTCACCAACCCAGGAAAACAAACGATTAGAATTGTTTTCCAGACAATGGAACAAGGGAGCTAAGTTGTTATTTGACCAAAACAGCCTGAATTTGTGGCACAGCAATACAAAAAGAAAAACAAATGGCAACATCCTATCCTTAATAACTACGACCAATAAGTTTTTTGCTGTTTAGTCTCTTATGACTGTTTTCACTTATGATGAAAATCATAAGGATTGTTAAGATTGCTAAAAGAAGAAAATGAGTATGTTGTTACCTTTCACAAATCATGCATCATTACAACCTTTCAGAACAGGATTGATGCATTGCAAGTTCTAACAAGCTGCCATTTCTCCTCCACTTTGTCAGATTTAGCAATCACATATTGCAGACTCTGGTGCTTTTGGATGAATACCCTCTTTAGTCAACCAATTCATCACACTGCAGGGAATATTGTTCTACAGCACCTGGTGTTCGGACTATTTCTGTGTTCTAAACACTGTCGGTGCAAACCATTTGTTCTCCATCCAACAATGCTCGCAAAGCCTCATTACTGCTCCATTATTCTTGGTGGATTTTGCCCCCATCTTACATTTTTTATCATTACAGAGCAAACCATTGTGTTTTCCATTTGCATTCTGTTTGGAAGAAGAAAAAGGGTGATTCACTTTGGCCATTATTTAACATTATTTCTAAGTGGATACTGGATGAAAAAGTAATAATCCGTGAACAAAGAGTGAGGGACAGCTACAGTTCTTAAGGATCCTAAACTTGAAATGGCCCTTTATAAAATATTTCTCAACTTTCTGAGCCAAGTGGAATATTGGACATCTCAAGCTTTGGTTCAATATCCTAACATACACAAACAGCCTGAAGTCTGAGAGAACAACATCAAAAGTAATATCTGTATTGCGCTGCGATCCAAGAGAGAATTATTCTTCCAGAGAACAAATGGTTTTAGTAAGTAGTTTAACAGCAACAAAAACACAAACTGGAGGGAAACATTTAACCAGGAACACAAAGAGAAATGCTGAAGCGGTTTTAAGCTCCACAAATCATTCAACATAGATTCCAGCACAGAATGAAAGAGCAGAATCTGGCTTATTTATTGATGAAAATGAAACGTCTGAGAAAGAGGATTGCTTTGAAATGCTCAGTATAAAATAATAGATTTTCTCAACTGTATAAACTCTAAATCCAAAGAGGCAGAAGGGGGAGGGAGTGCACATTTTGACTGTAGCAACAGAGCTTGTACTCTGAAAAGAAAAAAAAAGCCCTTCTGAAAGAAAGATAGGGAATACACCTGTAAGGTCAGGTGGTGGCTGGCAACATAAGGCCCCAGCCACTGAGCTGTTGATCAGACTCCTCTTTTCACACAGCTGGTACATTTAGATTCCCAGCCCCTCCCTCAAATCCCACAGTGTGCTCTCAAGGAAATAGTGTGGAAATGAATTATGGAAATTTCTGATGGGAAACTTGGTGCATTAGTGTTTCATTTAGCTCGCTCGTGTCCTGAAGCGCTGCTCCAACCTGCGAGGGACGGAGCTGGAAATATAACTCTCAGCGGCAGGGGAAAGCCCACAGGGGTGCGTCTCCCAGTCAGGGCACGGGCCAGTCGATTTATCTGCCAGTGGCCTGGGCCTGTCTGATACAAGCTCTCTCACAGGTGGATTTATCACCGCTGCCTGGAGCTGCAGGCCTACAAACTCAATACGCACCTCCATTTTTTATACCAGCTAAGCACAGCAACCTCTGCTAACTCTCCTCAACCTCTGAAACTCAGAGTGCACTCCTCCAGACATGTTTTATTTGTGTCACTGCTCCATTTTGAAGCCAGCTGGGGAAACTTAAGGAAGGAATTACTGGTTTCCTTTGGTCATATCTGTAAGTTTTTACCGTATTTTAGATAGCTTTTAATGAAATATTAGATTCTGTCCATGCATTCTAGTGCAATGAGACTTATCTTAAAACACATCTAATATTGTTTGATAAAAGCTCTTTTTCTCCCAGTGCCTTGGAATTTGAAAGTTTGATTCAAAAATTAGAGAAGGATGACATATATCTAAGGTCTCATGACTGTGGCCTTAACCGCATAGGACTAAAAAAGCCATCTTAGTACAGAAAGGTGTACTTTATTTTAGAATGTTGGAGATGAAGCTGGTAAAAGAGAACATATGAACTACACTTTTTCTGCTTGTTTGAACCCCCATAGTGAAGCATCTCTGAAAAAAAAAGTTTGCACACTAAAATTACTTCTTAACAGCAGGAACTTTCCTCAGGAACTAGGGGCCATTGGAACACTCTGGTATAAAAGGAAACAAGGTCAAAATTGTGTTGTCTTACCCCTCAATGAGTCCCTGCTCAGGACAAAGTACTTTCCAAAGGTCCATTATGCACATTTAGTGGTCCAAAAAAGAAAAGTGATCACATTTTACACATGCCATGAACAGTATGCAGGAGATTAAAAAGGAGCACACATTTATGAATTTTGATAATTCCACTGGTCTTTAAAATAATTACATAAACCTGTTATCCCATTTCTCTTAGCACCTTAAAATAATCCAAATCTCTTGTTTGTTTTGAGCTTTGAGGGGCTACATATTGTTTGTGATTGTAATACGATGAGGCAGTCACATTTATAGTTCTTCATATGCATTATTCTCACTCCTTATCCCATCATTTACATAGTTTATATATAGCTACTGAGATTCATAGCTTTTCAGGTCTTTGTAGAGTTTAAAATTATATCAAATACCACTTGTGTATTTGGGATTAATATTTATTACTTTTCTAGTAAATAAAATACGATGAACCTTTCAACCCTTGTGTATTTCCTTTCATGAGAGTTGCACCAATTAGAAATAAATGAGGAAAATTAAATGATTTCTTATTTAAATGAGTATGTGGAAAAAAAAAGACTTTTACGTTAAAACTGTTCCGCAGGGTGTTGTGAGACAGGATTAAATGTACTTTTTAACTTTGTACAGGCAGGACAGAACTGTAGCCGCAGCACACTATTACCGTGATTTAAAAAAAAAAAAAAATGTTTTAGCTTAAATAATGTTAATAAACTTTTAACTGCAGAAATAGATATGGACATGTTCTTTCCTTTGTTGAAGCTTGATGCTGTAACCGGTTAGGATCACTGATGTCTGATGATTTGGATTTATAACAGCAGCCTGTGTACTGAACTTGTCACAATGTTTGATTTAATGCTGTTTGTTGCTTGTGATTGATAGAGATGTAAGTTATTTTATAAAATGAGTATCTATAACCACAAGTCCTCTGAGTCAAAAGTAAAGGGAGGCAGTGTCTCAAAGCCTCAATAATGTGTCGACTCTCACTGCTTGTTTACATCCACAGTGGTGGCCATTAGGTGCCAAGTGGAGGGCAATGTGTTGAGACTGGCTAGTTCGAAAATGGCAATAATAAGTGCCATATAGTAGGCTGTGTAACCTACTAGCATGGCAAAAGCTGGTGGCTGAGAGCATATCACTTTTTTTTTTACTGCTATCTATCGTTATTATTTTGATTTTGTTAATTTGTAAAAAATAAAATGTCAGTATAGATACCCAGAAAAGCACATCCTCTTTAATCACCACAAGATATGTCAAAATAGGGCTTTAAAAAGCTGGATAGAACCACTCTGCAACCCTGTCGAAAATTATAAAGCTTCTGCAGCTTATTCAGGATCACACAAGACAAGATTTGATTGAGAGATGAAGCTGATGTCTCTCTAAAACAATAAGTCAATTAATAATGATGACACTAGAATATATGGATAAAAACTAGCAGTGTATAATTCAGACAGATTTTGGCATAGAGAGTGTGTGTCCTCCGTCCATGCTGGAGTTTTTTAAGACTCTGAATAACGTAGAAGCTCACCTCTTCTCTTAATTTACAGTCTTCTTGCAGCACTGTGCGTTACAATTATTTTATGGACTCTTCTCAGTTTTATTATCAGTCAGTGAGGTTAGGACCTCTCTGTGTGCTGTAAAACTCAAAGGTCAGAATGGACTGATGCAGCATTTAAAAGACTGTATGACTGTGTTAAAGCTTTATGGCTGTACAGGTTACTAATTTCCTGCCATCCAGGGTTATACATAAGAAAGGAACTGAGTCTTAACCTTGACCTTAAGTAGCACAGTCTGGCAAAGGCAGTGGTGGACAAAGTCAATTTTCTTTATCTTATTTTGTTTGATCATTATTTATTTATTTTTTGTTTTAATGAGCAATGTGTTTCTTAATCAAACACCACTTTTCAAAGAAAAATATTTCACTTTCTTTTGTATTTTTTCTTTATTAAAATGCAATCTCAAAATTGCAAATTGTGGCAGTTGATTTAGCGTAAGCAGTATTGCCACACTTGAATGTCTCCATGATTGAACACAGAGCAAATGCAGAAAAAAAATCATTTAATTCAGTGCAAAGTAATACAGCTGTGTATTTTATCTACCAATCTGGAGGTGAAAACTGTGCCATTACTTTTCCTGAAAGTTTTGATGTTGTGTTCTTGAAACCTTAAACAACACCTTTTTCTCAACTGCTCATAGAAATGCAACGTCAGCTTGACTCTGATAACAAATATCTGTTTTCAGAAACACATTGTAGCAGCCAACTGGTCCTCATGCAGGGGGCAAACCCTTCGGCCAGCGGCAAGCTGGTCCCAGCCTGCTGGCAGCAGCAACAGCGTGCCCGCTTTATGCTCGAGCCACACCTCCACTCATGGTCCGTCACGCTGGCCTGCAGTGCATACCTGGCAAACGCTACAGCGGCTTGCCAAGGAAGATTTATACCTGGTGTTTGACCTACTTGAGTTTGCATCTATATTAGTGAAGGAAAAGGGCTTGGATGTGGGGGAGAGAAAGGTCACAGAGATCCCAGATCTTCCTCTGATGCATCAGGATGATGGAGCTGGCTAATTTAATGAGCAACAGTTGTCCCTTTGGCTGTTACAGATGGTGCACTGCAGCTCAGCTCAAAACTGTCTGGAAATACAGCCCTCATAGGAAACATTTCATATTGTTCTACATGCAGTCTCTGATACTGTATGAGGGTAAAATGCATTCAATCGCAATGGATGTGAATTCTGAAACTATAGAATGAGGTGTTTGTTTTACAAAATTGGTATAAGATTTTCTTTATCTTTTTGTTTAAATGTAAAAAATACATTAATAAGATCTGTGAGTGATTTCACTGCTATTATCATCAGAAAACCCCCTAATTTGTCCTACAATCCTTGTTTCACTGAATATGTAGATTTAAAGCTTCAGTAGGGGGTTCTGAGCTACTAATGAAACAGACTTGACGTAAAATAGGAATTTTTCTTATAACCTTCAAAAGTAAGCCAGACAGTCTACGTTTACATGCAAACCATGTTGGGATTAAGGTCCATATTCTGGTTAAGGCAATATTCTGATAAAGGTGTTTACATGCTCCACAGAGTGCTGCGCTAATGGAATATCACTGTTTACATGTTAATCAGCATATTCTGATTAAACCATAGCAGTAGTATTAGTAGTGTCGGGACAAGACGTCATCTAGGGGTGGTCTTTTGCAAGCATTGTATTGACATTAGCACCAACTAGTCCGAGATGCTTGCGTATGCACTATACTGTGCAATATTTGTATCCATTCTTCAGCAAAACCTAGCTAGAACTCTCGTTCTTGTTCACCTCATCAACTGTGGAGGAGAAAACCTGCTTCGTTGAGCTTGTCATGCGCTTTTAAAAAAAAAACAAAAAAAGACTACTGAGGTGCTTGGTCATCTATGCATTCCATAATATTTAAATCCCTCATGATTTGTATGCATATAGCCTTGTGTCCTCCTTGCCCCAAAAGTGTAGAGACTTTTGCCTCACCATTTTGAACCTGTCTTGAAGGAAAAAAAATCATGTATGTCCATGATCTTCTGTGGAATCTATAGAAAAAGTCAGTGGGATTCAACTTGGTCTTTTTGAACCTAACATGTGACATTCTCATCATGGCCATAAACAGGGACAACAAGGAATAACAGAATTTCCCCAAGTGATCAGGATTCTTCATTGTCTGGAACTCTTATGCAGCAGCAGCATTGTAAATTGATGTGGCCTTACCTTTGGTGACAGACTTTTTCCTTGGAGATTTTCTGTTTTTATTATTAAAAGATAAACACAAAAACTCCCATATGCTCTTTTTGGAGGCGTGTGTATTTTTGTATGCAAATGGTTTTCACGTGGGACGTGTACCAGTCAGAACAGGATAGATGTGATCCAGGATGAAGGCTGCATGCTGTACATCTACTGAGTCTGTGAACTTTTAGGGCTCTGACAAGGCCTAATACCATACACTCTGCCGTAAAACACAACATGGTTTTGTTTCACAAAAGGCATTACTCTGTGGAAAAATATCCAGGTATAAACAATTTGGCAGGTTTTACAGCCTGTTTAGTCCTTGGTTGATAATCCTTAGATACTGTTTTCTTAATGTTTTTAACTGATCTTTTTTGTTTCGTTGAGCAGGATGGAATTACCGGACGTGTATTTTCCAGAGCGCCATATAACTAAACAAAAATAATCAGAACAGATTAAAAACTAAGAATTATGTAGACAAATTAAAGACAGTTCTTGTTCATAAAAAGAAATTCAGAACAATTTAGGGGGAATTGTAATTTAAGTTATGTTAGCTGATTCACGTAATGATTCTGGGGGTCAAAGGTTAGATGTCAAGATCACTGAGATCTGATATGTTTCTTTTCTCATGAAAGCGGTAGCTCAGTCAGGGTGAGTGGAAATATAACTGTATCATTGGGACTTTTATGCCTTTATTTAGGCCTTGTACACACATAGCCAGGAATTTTCAAGAACGAATGTTACTCCTCATTAGATTTTTAAAAACTTCTGTCCACACCTCATCGTTTACAACAAAGAAAACTTGTCCACACTTAACCGGACAAATCCGCTAGAAAGTGCAGTTATAAGCATGCCAAACGCTTGGGTGGCAGTGTTTTCCAAACTTAAAACCTGTGCCAGCCAATCAGATTAAATCCCCCATTGAATCTGTATATTCTGCCAGATTTAAACATGGCACAAAAACTTCATGTTTGGACGATAGAGAGGTTCACTTTTCACCGAAAGTTATAAGATGCTCTTGAAGTAATAAGTAGCAATAAGTGTTCGCATCAATGTTAAAAATGCCCCACATAACATCACAAATATGCAGCGTTATAGGCTTCTTTGGTCACAAGCTGTGACATTTCAGATCCAAAAACTGTTGTTACCGGCGTACATACATGAAACCTGGATTTTTCAAAATCTTCACTTTGGCCAGAGTTTTCAGAAAAGATTGTTCTTAGTGAGGTAAAAACGCAGTTTTGTGTAGATGACAGGCCTAAACAAATTAAGATACATGTGGTTATACATTGATGTAACTTTTATGTGGTTTTAAATACTTTTGGAAAAAGAAAGACCCTTTTGGAATCACTTAGACATTATATTGTGGAGTACTTTTACATAGACATCCATCACATCAGAAAATAGACAAGTTAAAACAAATAGTATCAGTATGAGTGAATTTATTTTTAACTTCTGATGGGAAATTTTATCACTTTAGAATCAGCTTCATTTTAAAGCCACCCTGCTTCTCCTGTATCTAACATTAATTCTAACTGAAAAGTTCATGGCACACAATGTTTTTGAAATAGTTTTATCTGCAACAACAACAACAACAGTAGCACTATTTTCTTCATTTCACTGGCAGCTTTAAACAACACAGGTAAGTCACCTGGCACTAAACCTAAAATAATTTGATGTCTGTGGGATGAGACGCAAGAGAAATGTGTTGGCGCGCTGGGTAATTTGCATGATAGAATAACCTTCCTTGTGTTTGGTGGGGAAAAAAGAGCTAATGTATTCAGTGTATTTGTGGTCATGCTCTTCAGTTTTTTATCACCAAGAGACTTGCATTAAATCACCTCACTGGGGGAATGAGTCGCAGGGAAAGGAGAAAAAACGAAGCAGCTTCTGCATCTAATGAATTCCTGGGAGAATAAACACGCCTTTGAATAAAGCCCTAATCACGAATTAAGTGGTTGTTGCCGTCGTACCTCTGTAGAACATACCCACAGACACGGACCTGTGAATGCGTGTGTTCAAATTATTTTCTCAGCTCCAGCAACAATGGGGGGGGGGAGATAAGAGGTAAGCTTTACAGTCCTCAGCCAGTTTAAAGATAGGGCAGGGCTCATTTCCAAACTAATCCCTTGTTTTAGTCCCTGATTCATTTGCTGTGTGCAGACCAAGGCTTCAAGGGTCAAAAAGAAATAACACTGAAGACTTCCATGCTGTAAGAAGGTCATCTTTGGCTCATGTGTTTGCACTATGCGTTTTGATAGATAACTAGATTTACAGAATAGGGTTAGGGTTAGATCTCCCTGTAACAATGTTTTCTTCTCTGTTATTGGCCCAAAGACTTGCCCCATTGAACAAGGAAGAGCAACCAATAGAACAAAGACTAGGGTAAGTTTTTCTCTGTGAATAATCCCTCTGAGCCTTCTTTGAAGGAGTTCTTACACCAGGAAGGTGGATAGGGCAGATTTTGATCAATACAGGAAAACAAGGAGCTCAGGGGACACGAGGAGCCTACCAGTCAGGATGAAGATTAAACACCTCTGTCTAAAACACACTGCTCATGTCAGAAAGCCCAAGCAACTTCAAATCCATCTATCAAAACGGTATCAAACTGTGTTTTTCTAACAAAGCAATGTTATATGACATGTATTCTCCCCTACAGCTGTAGGTGAGCGAGTGGATCATAAATCATAGTAGACAAAGCTCAGCTTGACCTCTAAACGGTTGTATATCAGGCTATTCTGATTCACTGTGGATGTCTCTTTGGCCTCAATAGGTTCACTTACTTTATTTGAGCTTTGAACAATGCAGACATAATCCCAGAGGGCTGATTCTGCATAACAAACCATCTCTGGGTTTGTGCAATGGCTCTTGCTGTATTTTTCTACAGATCGACCTGAAAAGCAGGCGTGAGCTGCACCATTTTTCAAGTCCTACAGTGTTTATAATGGTTCTTTCTTGTATTTTAATGAGCATGTGACTAATTTATGAACAAACTATGCCTTCGATGGGCTATCTAAGAGCTCTGAGTTATGCTCAAGATTCTGAAATGGCCACAGTAAAGACATTCATCAGGCTGTTGAAAAAAAAAAAAAGTTCTTGGGGAGTGTAAGGCTATCTGAGATCCAGTGATGGCGGTCGCAGTTATGAGGGACTCTGCCCGAGTGCTGTGTTTTTCTTTTGTGTTAATTAGACACTCCCAGTCATGTTGGCTGCGAGGCTGGTTTTTGCTGTGAAATAATGTCTTTGATTAAAAGACCCAGCACTCATGAGAAGGCCTGTGTGATAAAGAAGCCACGCTCAGCCGGGGGACCCCCCAGCTCTGCTAAAGCAACCCCCCTCCCCTCCACTTCTCTTTTCACCTCTTCCCCAGACTAGAGCAGAACAAGGAAAGAACAGAGTTGCCTGAAGTGGCCATGCTACTCATTTTATAAGCAGTCTCACCACTTTGACTCACTTACGGGAGATGAAAGACAGCTACTGTAATATTTGAAGCAGCTGCCACCACAGAAGAAGAAGAGAAGTTTGGAGTGTGTTGTATGAGATACACTTGGCTGGCTGGAGCATGAAATGCAGCACAATGAGAGAGGCAAACGGCTGTCACAGACCCTGTCTTTTTAGGCTGAGAGGATTCGGGCCCTCTCCTCAGAACTGTGGGTCACAGTCAGAGGGCCCAGCTGAATAATTGATCAATGAATGTGCAGTGAAAACAGAAACACAGCTTAGCACTATATTTCCCCTCTCTCCCTGTAATGTGCATTGAATCCCACGGATCCATCAGCTACATGCAAAAGCTCTGCTGAGCTGAAAGGCCTCCAAGTTCACTTCAATTATTCAGCATCCCTCCAAGATTATGAATTATTGAGCTTAAAGTATGTTCTGTATACGGCCATGTGCTGTAGCTCGCTGTAGACAGCGCTGACTGTGATGTGCGGGAGATCTATGTTTGTACGGAGCAGAAGGCAAACAGCAATGATTAAACACATCAACAGTCACAGCTATCATTACTTAAACCTGTGAAAAATCTGTATTTAGATATGAAAACCAAATCAGACAGATTGAGAAGTCATCGTAACAGTTCAATGTGTGGCTAAACCATGAAGAACCTCCCCTCCTTCCCATATATTTAATTAGCTAAGCAGTATCCAGGGTGGTGGTAAGTTGGCCATTAATCGTTTCCCCCCACACCTTGGCAAACTTCTTTTCCCATGAGTCCGTGTTCTCTTGCGAGGCTGAGAGTGAAGTTGTTTAGTTTTTAGCTGCCATCTGCTGACAGCTCGCACAGCCAGCTTCGGTCCAATCACCCTCTCTGATGGCATGAATTGTGCTCAGGCCCTCTGATGAAGAGTTGGGGGTTCGCTTTTTCTTGGCTTGAACCGAGGAGGAAACAGATGATACAATTAATTATCAATAGGTCCCTCAGTAAATCAAAGCCATTTTGGCAGCCCATGACAAAGAGAAAAAACCTCCACTGAACTGCCTGCGAGTCTTCGCCATCTCTTCATTGCCCATTCTCAACAACTGCTCTCTGGCCGCCTGCCTCCAGTACAATCCACAAGGTGTTTGAATAGATTGTTCAAATATTTTTACTGTTGATTCTCTCTCTCTCTCTCTCTCTCTCTCTCTCTCTCTCTCTCTCTCTCTCTCTCTCTCTCTCTCGCTCTCCTTTTCTCTCTCTTTTTTGAATACGAAGGCAGTTTTCTCTGTGGAGGAGCACAGACGAGCTTGACTGAGTGCATTCAACTCTCCTGCCCATCATCGAGGCCTCTAATGAGCTTTGGCTGTGGTCGAGGCAGGGAGGCTGATAGTAGCTCATTATCTCTGTGCCCATGCTGGCCTCTGTATTCCTGTTTGTGGTGAGCCCCCTTCTTTTCTCATCCGAGGGTAAACATTTACCCAGCGGAGACAGGCCTTGACCATTAGGCCGCTGGGGGAGCTGCGGTAATGGAAAGAGGGCCCACTGGAGTTCTGCCCACCACCCTCCTTAACAGAATAACTCACTCACGCTCACTTTGGCATGAACCTTTTATTGGAATTTACAACTGTCTGGGGAGTATTCCTCTGCAGAGGCTGAACTATGGCTTTGGCCTCACAAAGCAAAGGCCATTAAACAGGGCTTTTTTTACAAGCTCAAAAAGGCAAGATGGACCTCATGGACAAGCTGTGAATTTTAAAACCCACAAGGAAAATGTGTTCACAGTGCTGTTAAACACATCCACCTTTGCCACTGTGGTGTTGGTGGTCATTAGTCCTGACATTATAACATTATGGGACCTTTATTGCAAAACCGATACCTGCCATGAGTCTGTTTCATGCATACAGGTCAGGTGGAAGCAGTATAGGACTATATATTTACAGCTTAGTAGTCAATAGGAGTATTTGTAGGTGTCATTATTTCTCATGTGGCTAAAGACAACATAGATGTAGCACTAACTGGCTACCCCCCTTTGAACAAGGATTGTGTTTTCATCAGCTCCCCTGCTGTGTGTTGGAAAAGCAACATATGTGATAGTGATGGAGAGTGTGCAGTCCTTCATCCTTATATTAGGGACTCCAGGGGGAGGAGAGGGGTGAGCTCTCTGGGGTAAGAGAGGCTCATTAGGCAGCCACTGCATCCCCCCATAACCCAGCTGGGTCTGAGTGCCAGCAGACTGGGCAGCCGTCTAGCTCTTCATTTCTCCCTCTTTATCCAGCCACAACTCACACACTGACTGCCCCTTTTTTCCACATATTAGCAACTGATTGCACAATATGTAGTATTACATTATAAAGGCTTGGTTAATCATGTATGAATATATATTTGTGTGTTTTCATTATTGAATGATCAGTTAGCGGGAGAAAAAACAAGGATACAATGCACTGGGAAATACTGCAGCCTTTCCACCCAACACCCAAGCTGAAGTTGGTATCCACTTTCGTGTGACATTCAAATACAACTTTCATTATAGTTTGTTAATTGTAATGGTTCAGCTCCTCTTTAAATGCAGTTAGGAAGCAGTTACTTTCAGGGCAAGTGCGAGGAATGGTTTTCAAAGAAGAAATCACTGGTCACATGCTTGTTAGTGTGCTGATGAGCCACTTTGCCTCCCGTCATGTTCTGGTAATTATACACTCAATTAGCCGCCTCTTTGAGTCTATTGCCTTTAAGCCAATATTTTATTATTATTGATGCTGATGTTATAAGTTGCACAATCTTACTGGACAACGCTCAACTGAGTAAATTACAATACACTTAAGTTAGATACTGTTCATCTGGTAGACAGTCCTTCATCCAGAGGGTCTGAGTTCAACCCCCCTTTGACACATCGCATCCATCCTTTATGAAGTGTCCTTGAACAAACGTTTGAGTCTCCACCAATTTCAGCTCCACTTTTTTATTGCTGACCCTGTACCTTGACCACTCTGCAGGGGGGAGACAAGCAAACAGATGAACTCCCCACATCTCATGACAATACAGTTTAATCTCCCTGAATGGATGTGGAAACAATCAAAACATGGTTATTTTGGAGAAGAAAGAGAACATGTAACCAGGAATTCTGCTTCATGCAGCAGTGATAATGCTTTGGGGGACCCTGCTAAAATTACTGCTTTCCACTTTCCAAAAGCTGTGGACAGCCTGTCTTCAAATTTAGGCTTCTTAAGCGGGAGAGTCAAATTGGAATTCCTGTTCTATTAAGAAGTCATGCCCAGCAGCAAGTAAGGCCAAATGGGCCCAGTGCAATGGAGAAAGAAGACTATTATAGCGCAAAAATATTAAAGTACTGCTGATCTATTTGCTGAAGATAAACTTAGCACATGTCTCCCAGTGCTGTCTAGCGAGGGTCTGCAACAATGAAGACGTCTCTTTATGGAAGTTGATTAAAAAGACACGTTAAGATCAAAGTCAAGCGGCTCTGGAGCACTGCAGATGTGATGAAATATTTTTTACTGTGAGAAAGATGAATAATACGTTTCTTTGATAATAGCTGTGCAACATGAAACAATGCATGGTCTGTTTCAGCAGTTTTATAATTAACCAGACACTGCAGTGGAAATATGGCCGACTGACGTATTTAGAAACAAAGATACCAGACAAGCTTAAGATTTAGGATGCTGTTATATAGCTTTGGAGACAGAGAAGTGATCATGTTACCACCTGCAAGGAGATGTCCAAGCATCCCAATGTGCCCATTACATTCCCTATATGCAGCTTTGTCTGTCAATTTCTTATTTAAGGCTGTTTGGCTGCTGACAGTTCATCAGCTCCTCATCTCCGGGCCAAAGATGGGCCATCATCATACCACATCAGGCATGAAGAAGCAATCACAGCTTGCCCTTTTTTTTAGTCATGGTGTGTTCTCCCAATGACAAGCCCACTGGCTGTGTGTTGGTCCTGGGTGAGTTTGTGTGCCTCCCCACCACTGTGGAACTTTTCTGAGGTATACACCGATACAGACAGAGGTGGAGATAGACGGTGTGTCCCAAGCATTGGGGTCACTCATCTGTAACAATAGCCAAGCAGTGTATCACTGCAGCGCAGTACCCTATCAGCCCGTACCATGCTGAGCGATATACCTTAGGACTGTCATACTGTCCACAAAGCAGCACAGAGACAGGACCCACAGATGGCTCATTCTGAAGAGACACAAGCTGGTTTATCATCACCTCGTCAGGGAGATATACTGAAACTACTGTGCCACAGATCGGCTCAATCATGTAAAAAGTGGGAAAGATTCACATGATTGCTAACCATACGACCTGTGTGGGTTGCAGAGGATGATCCATTCTGAGACTTACAGGTTTTCTTAAAGCCTTGTCTTCCCAAGTTCTTTTTGCTTTTTCTGGACTAATCAATCAATCAATCAGTCAGACTTTAATGATAGATGACCTTTCATACACAAGGTGGTAGGACAAAGTGCTTAACAAACGAAAAAGTATTATAAGTAATAGAATAATGTCAGGTGTGAATTAAGTACTTTACTAAGGACACTGCAGCATGTGAACAACAGAGCCTCAGATCAAACTTCCAACTTTTCAATTTTGAGACAACCGACTGAGCCACACACTCCTGTGTGGATCATTTTAGCTGGGTGTGTAACAGGCCGAAATTCTTAATCACATATTGTTATGGTCTGTTAGCGCATGGAACAACATATGCCTTCCCATATATATTATTTCCAAAGAGTTGTTTTTTTTTAAAATTCTCCTGCATGTGGCCTGTGCCAAAGAAACACAAACATAACCTTGTATATTTACTTTTTTTCTTCCTTATTTATTTTTTTTATCATTTTGGTTTTTACAATACCTTAAGAAAAGTTAAGTAGGATAGATTTTTTTTTTTGTGCAACACTTAAGTATATGCAGGACAAAAATCAGCAAATAGAGCAGTGACACCCCCTTTGTGGACAAGGGCCACCAAAATCTTAAACTGGAAATCCGTCACCGATCTTAAATGAAAACTAAGTAGATGATGCATATAAATGTTACATAGGTGTTCGAATAACCTGGTTCGGCTCATGTGTTAACAACTGCTTTAATTTCCTAAAAACGTCATCACTTGATATTTCGCTGGAACAGAAATGTATTTGCCTATTGGACCATGTAGGT
This sequence comes from Thalassoma bifasciatum, assembly GCA_008086565.1. NCBI lineage: Eukaryota > Metazoa > Chordata > Actinopteri > Labriformes > Labridae > Thalassoma > Thalassoma bifasciatum. The sequence continues at coordinate 291,049 of RPOG01000206.1, forward strand.
CCCCCCCCTCCTTTTTTTTTTTATGCCAACAAGTTTTCTCATTTTTTCCCTGAAAAAGACGAATTCTACAAGAACTGAGTCAAAGAGTGAGGCTGTAGCTGGCGGGTAAGTCTTTTTGCTGGCAAACCATTCTATCTGGGGCCGCACAGGTGTAAAGGAATATTCTGTCAGCTGGTTTATTCATGGCAACACCAGGGTATATGTTTGCTGGGTATCAAAGGTGTGTGTAAACAGCTAAAGCCAAGTAAGTTTTTTTAGCAGTGTGTGGCTGATGGCCAGGCTACTCTGGGCATGTAAACACCATTTTTATGTGCATGGATGTCTGTGTGTTGACTGTGCTGTGCAGGGGATGAGCATAACCTCCTGTAGCTTGCTGTTGTAAGAGGATGATGGTGAGAGGCAGATGGAGGATAGAACAAAATGTTGGGGGGTACAAGTTGGAGGTTTTCAGGTTGTACTTTTGACATATGGTTTGGATTTTCGTTTCATAAAATAAATCTCAACTTTTCCACATCATGAGGAATAAAAAAGAAAGAAATGATTAATCATTTTTAGCATTATGAAAGAGATTTTCAAAATTAGGTACCATGATGTAAATTATGGGATGAAGAGCCCCAAATTTTTTCATGAAGACGAGGATAATGTTTTTTTGAATGATTCTTTTTCTCCAGTAAAGTCAAAAACCCACAATCATTTACTCAGATATAAATGGTGATACTTGAATAATGTTCTCCTTCATAAAATAACTTATAGTAAACTATTAGTTGTGATTACGATGATTAATGTCCTGGACTTTATTTACTGGCACATCAGGTGAACATACAGAAGCTTCCTTTATTTCAGCACATAACCTTATCATACCTGCAGGGACTTCAGGACACTTTAATTATGATGTAACTGATCAGTTATCTTGTCAGGTAACATTGCTATTCCGTTCACCTGATCTCATTACGTCTCCATCTATTAAAGCCAGAAAATCTGACTTGAGTAAACTTGGATAGTCGACAGCCCTTTTTCTGAGCGCGGAGACAGTTCCAAACAGAGTTCCACTTTCAGAAGCCGCCCATTACTTGTAGAGTGACTTCTTTGTGTAGTTACCTGGGCTCCGGGTTTATTTTTACCCTCCCTACGTCCCTCCTCATTCTTTAGCAGCTTCAGGAGATGGCGTTAGTTTGGCTTCATCTCTGACAAAAGATAAATGAGCTCTGGGTCTGTGGTGATCCACTATGGCTGCCAGGGGGTTCCAAAATAGCAAACTATTTTTCATATGGAACGAAGTGATATGGAGTGCAATGCAGCAGGCGCTAACATTTACCATATCATCGTATGCTGGGATACATTTCATTTCCTACTTTTACTTTTAGCTTTATTTCGTATAGGAGGGGTGAGAAGTGTGGCAATTAAATTGGATCAAGTGTGTGCAGGGAGAAAGCACACAACATTTTAGCTGAGATGGTTGTTAAAAACAGAAAAATCATCTCTGGAGAAAAAAACAAGTGATTATCCAGGTGGAAATAATTCAGCATTGTTTAAAGTAATTTAAGAACATATTTTTCAAATAGGAAAAGTCTTTCATTCCTCTTCTCTCAGCATTTCTGTGATATTCAGTTTCCCCTACACTTGTAACAATATGTAGTAATTAGGGGAGGATTTGCAGAGCAGCACAGTCGCTTTGATAGAATCTCAAAATTGGTCATTAATCACCTTCTCACCAGCAGCCAGAAAAACAACAGGGATGTTTTTTCACACACAAAAAAAATGTCCTGTGTCAACAGGAGATCCACCAGTGTTTGCTATCAGCTGAAAGAAAACTTTCCCATTTAAATGAGGATCTACAGAGCTGCTGAAGCTCTTTGAAGAGATGTGCTTGGCACAAACAAGAGCGGCAGCCTCTCCTGTGTTTTTAACAGCCGAAACATCGCTGACACCTGATGGGTGATCAAACAGCAGCCATCTCTCCCCTGAATCCTCACGGGGGCTCATCTTTGTACTCCTCTCTCTGCAGATAAAACCTGCAGACCACGCTGCTGGGACACCCCTCTGCTCAATATTTACTAAAGACTCCATCACCTGACTGGATGCTCTGTGTTTGCAAAGGCAAATACATTTGTTGGTTTTGCAGCATTTGCACTCTACAAGCCTGTCAGTGCTTTGGATATGAAGCCACCCACATTGTTTCAAGTCCTACTATAGATTTCCCCCGCACTGCAATATTTTGAGGGGGTAAGTTGCTGGCTAAATCACCTCTGGGTGGAAATGAGCCCTGATGCATCATGGGAAAAGATAGGATTTTATGGTATGAGCTCTTATTGGTGTTCATAGAGAGGTCAAAGTTATTTCTGTATTTTTTCTCCTCATTCACATCTTGGTTTTCTTGTTAATGATCTAGCTGTGGTGTGTTGCTGTGGGGGTGCGTGAATACTCGTTAGGACTGCATTAGCATGAGTGTTACAGGAGCAGGCGATCAGGTGGAGTCAGATCGGCCACACAGGAGATGTGCTCTGTAAGGAACCTCTGCTTGTCAGTGAGGTGAGATGATTTATGATTTATTTTCCAATAACTCCCAGCCTGCTCTGTGCACTGGGCCCTCCTGTCAACAAACGCCAGGCTTGACTATCCCCTCTATACCTTACCTCCCACGTCCACGATGGAAAGTTCTCCCGTGCTGCCCCCCCTTTGCTGAGCCAAATTGGGAAGGACTTTCACAGGTATTAATGTGGCTTATTCGTACACTTGTATGTCTGGTAATTGGAACAAGGAAAAGGGGTGGCGGTGTGATTAAAAAGCCATGAGTGACAGAGCTCCAGTGGTTGTTGGAAGTGGTCAGAAGCCTGGCAGGCTTGGCACACCTGGGCCTGAAGGCAGATGGTGAGGGTTGAGGGTTACATAACACCAGCCTAAGCCATATGTCTCCCAACCACACCGAACCTTTAATGCCCATAGTTCGTCTCTGAATGTGGTCCATGTGAGACCAGAGGGCAAAACGTTCTGATCCCAGACCAGGTGTTGAGCAGGGAGCATCCCTGTGCTTCTGTTGTGAAAACTGGCAGCAAAACAGCTCATAATTTTACGGTGGTGAATAATAAAGGCAATGATCATGAATACAAGACAGTGCCAGGTCTGTGTTCTGGGAAATATTTGTACTAATATGAATAATAATCAAAAACAGATGATTTTATTTCTTTATTTAAGGCAAAGGGCTAAATGTGACCAATAAAGTAAGATATCTGTGAGTCTGCGAGTCCACATAAAGGAACCCAAATTTTAAATGCATGTGTGACCAGTGTTACAAAAATTGGAATTAAGACTCTCTTTTACCTTCTTTATATGGATCTAGTGGTTCAGTAAAAGTAATGTAAAGGTGAAAACAAGTCACCTAAAATTTTCCCCTTTTTTGCATTACTTCTAATTTGTCACCACCAGTCTTACATTGGTTCAGGTGGCTTGAAATGTTTTTTTTATAGAATCTCACCTAAGCTGCCAATTTGTTCTCATTTGAGTGATTAATAATTGTGATTGTTTGGATTCTGGAAATCTAATGCACAAGTTTATGTTTCAATGAATTTATTTAGAACTTAGTGAGAATGGGAAAGTATTGTGCATTTGTAAATGGAGCAATTTTTAGCATGCCAGACAAGATTGCAAGCTGCACATGCTTGCAGATGTCTGTTTATGGAGATGATTAGTCTGCATTAGTAACAACCAATGGGATCCAGGATAAAAAAATGTAATACCTCAAATAAATTTTGGATTTATTGCAAATGATGACATTTTGAAAACTTTTGAAGGAGCAACTTCAACCCTTAATGCAACGTGTTCATGTCAGAACCCCCACCCCCAGGTTTTGACCTTGGTTTCAAACAAATGTAAAGCTCTTACATGTTAACCCTTCATTAAGTTTGGATGTAACTTTAAGTCAGAATTTATTTGACATAGTGAAAATAAAGAGTTAAAAGGTAAAGCATGACTCCAAGTTGACTCCTCAAGTTGAAGTTTGTCAAAGCTTGGGATATGATATCACTCTAAGGTTTAGGCTTTAAGATGAAACCAACACAAACTCATCCCAGAATCAATTTTAACCATCACACAACTCATGTTTTAAATTTAAACCAACATCCGTTTTTTTGTTTGTTTGTTTGTTGGTATGTTTGTTTATTTGTTTTGCATACCCAAGTCAAGTTTAAATGTCACTTCATTGTCAAGTTTTGACATCAGGACAATATCAGGCTCTAAATTTAGACCAGCCTCGGGTTAGGAAGTCACTCAAGCACTAGGTTTGATGTCAAACTGCTATAAGGTGTTGGTATCAGGACAACTTCAGGTTCTGATGTTAACCTAACACATTTTAACACCAAACCAATCTGAGGGTTGTGCTGTGACCCCAATCCAGGCTTTGATACCAATCTGATGTCATGTGTTGATGTCACCCCAACTTCAGGTCCATATTAAAGGTACCTCAGGTTACAACATCGACCCAATGCCATGTTTCCCGTAAGCACCTGCATTATGTGACCTGACATAAAGACAGCATCATTTTATGGTGTGGCTTGAAAAGTGGGGGATGTAGTTAATGGCCTTATTACTTTTCTTACTTATTAATATTTGGTAATGGTAGATTCTCATCATTTAAAAATCTTATTGACCAAAGGTTACAAGACTCGGCTTTAGGAGCCAAGGGTTTTATTCATGAGATGACATTCATGTGTTAAACTGCTTATGAATATCACTCAAATGACACATAGACAGCCTGATAAGTATTTCAAGATTAAATGCAGTCTTTTTTTTTTGGGCTAATGTGATCCAGCCCTACCATAGTTGTTATATATTTTTGCCCCTGTCCATTTAGACTTTGTGGATCTAATCAGTCTCAGAGGGCCTGGATAGCGTGTTTGCCTTCTGTACAAGAAGACAGGTAGCACACATTGCAATTCTGTTTTTATGCCGTTTGAAAATTGGTGTAACTATAACAGCTCTTAAACGGCCCACACTTGGTGACAGAGGACACTCCTCTAGTACTACTACAGTTGTCTCACAATGGACCAGTGAACTGCTAGGATTTCTTCTCTGTGTAGCATTTTTGTTTATTTCTTTACTTCTTTTTGCTAATGTTGACTCTTGAGTCTGAAATGAAATAACGATATACAGTACGCTGTAGCTCTGGTTCAATACGGCAATTGTTTAGATAAAGCACAGATTCATGACAATTTATTTTGGCAGGGCTTCCAGGCTAATTTCACTTAATGAAAGTGTCTATTGAACATTCAGTGTGTTTACTATAGCAAAAAGAAAAGCTTTAAAAGTCTGCCTGGAAAAAAAAACTCTGACTAATCTTCCGGCTTCTCAGCACCTTATTCTTAACTAATTATCCATGGTAGATTTCCACATTGTGATACAAATGCCCCACAAAGCAAGGCTTAAAATTCGAAGGAACGATATCTCTCACACAAACACTTTCTGTGTGACATTTGATACATTTTTGGGGTAGTTTAAATCCAGAGACGAAGCACCCAGAGGAGATTAGTGAGCTAAATGAGAAACAATAGAGACTGCAGCGGGACAGTAGGAGGATATGATTCTTCATTGTGTTAATCACAGCGGAACAGCCCCGTCGTCTTCCCCAAACAATGCCATGCTGATGCTAATGGCACTGCCAGCCATGAATAAGAGTGCACTCCAAATGATTGATTGCCAGAATTATATCAAGGTGACTTTCAGTCAGCTCCATCAGTTTGTTTAGTTTGATCGATAATTACCACAGCATCTTTACAGAGGCATGCCTGTCACACAAACTCAGGCAGCAGGGAGTCATTGTCTTACTATTTCACATGAGTTTAACAAATGCACAAAAATCATGTATGAATGACAATAAATGCTCTCATTTTGACAACTGAATTCACAACAGTACAACAAAAAACATCCAAGTAAATTATATTTGCATCCCTAAACTTTACTCTAAACCAACTTGACAAGGACTAAGCTGTCTTGAGCAGCACACTTAAGGAAATACAATAAACACAAATGATGTGATGAAGTTACAGTTGAATCACACTTCCTTTTGTGTTAATCCTTTTAGGACGAGTAAAGGGCAGCCTAATTTAATGAAATAGATGTGTGAAATGCTGAAATCTTGGTATATTCAGACATGTTTGCTTGTGTAAACCATGACACAGTCAATGACTGAGAGAAATGCTCCAATGGAGGACATCTATTGGCTCTGGACTAGAGACAGACAAATCAGGTCAGTCAATCAATGGGGCCAATTGATAAGCATCAGCCAATGTCTGAGCTCACAGGGGTGATTTTAAGAAATATGTAATATCTGAAACACTGCAGGTAGCCTCATCAGTGTGGCTGCTGTCAATCAATATTAGCCCTGTTTTGTCCACTTGGCCATTCTGTAGTCTGCATTATGTTTAGGTAAGCTCAGGTGCTGTGGAATTGTGGGAAACATATCACAGCTAGATTTCTGTAATGTTAACTGGGTTGAAAGTTTGTTCTTTTCTAGGGCTTTTCACACAAATACAAAAAGATTTTGATGCTATTTTAGGTGTATAAGTGTGTCCTCTTTATACAAGGTCTAAAGACCTTGTTGTAGTGGTTGTAGTTGTTTCACTTCTAGCCACAGACGTTTGCTACGAGCAAATAAAAATGAACACAAGTCCAGGAGTCCCTTTCAGTAATATCTGACAGGGCCAACCCCATTTATCTTGTAAAGTTTTCTTCCAAGTTTTTTTCTTACTTGAAATTAAAAATACCATGAAATGAAATTGTTCTGTTTATTAGAAGCAAAACAACAACAACAGTATGACATAGGCATTACGCGTTGCTCCCAAATTATTGGCATCAGTCACTGGAAATCAATATTTGTCAACCTCTACTCGGAATTAAAAAAAAAAAATCAAATTATGGATTAAACTAAATTTTGCATGTGCATCAAAGTGCTGTGTAAATGAATTTAGGAGATATTCTATGGATCAGGAACATCATTTTTCCTTTGTTCAAACTCTCTGAGATCAACACAGACGCACATCTGAGTGGTGGAAAGTTTGGAACACATCCTCAGATTGGTTTACACAGTCAGCACAAGTCATCAGTCTGATAAGGAAACATCTGAGGGAGTTATGGTAACTCTGGAGCCATTGTGAAAAGGCATTACTGATTCACAAGCAGAAAACAATACTTTTTTTTTTTTTTTTGCTTTTTTATAAAACATTTCAGACCCATGAGGATGTTTTATTCAAACATAAAAAAGAATTTATCAATTGAGGATCAATTGAGGTTGAATTTGAATAAAAGTTGCTGTGATTGTCCAACATCACAACCTGAGGTTAAATTTACAGGTAAACTTAAATTTGATTGAAAGAGTGTGATTCTCCATGATGGATATACAGTACATGCGGGTCAGTCATACTGTAACTCCTCAGTGTGCCACGTGGAAAAAAGACAAAATTTCTGTCCACTCGCAGGCCCACCCCTGCCCGCACACACTGCACAGTGTGCCCACAGGCTACGACAACACAGGAAGACAGAGTGCCCCATGTGCTACATCACAAATGAAAGATCAAACATCAGCATTCACCATGGGCTCTCAGAGCAAGCTGTTAATCACAGCGAATTTAATGTGTTCCAGTCGAGAGATCACCCTGAGAGTACTCCAGTTAAAGTGTGTTTTCAGTCAAGAGTTGCTGTTGTTGTTGGTTTAAAAGTGTACACTGTACACACCATTGCTTTGCATTGGTAGAAAAATATGATACGAAATATGATAAATAAACATACAGTTCTCGCTTTCTTTTGGTGTCTTAGACCCTGAAATGTGTGGGGTTGAAGTCACACAGAGAACATTCTTGTCATAAAAAAACTCAGAGTTCTCTTACAATTAAACAATAAGGTGATATCACATAACATCTTCAAGTATGGAATATGTTTTAATGCAAATACCTTTCATCCTCTTATAGGTCAAATCTGAACATTTGCTCATGAGGAAGGCTTTGGATATCAAATATGAAAAGACAGGGCAAATCCCACAACATGGCAACAAATAGCCCAATGGTTGTGACTCACCTCTTTGAGAGGCTTATGCAAACCCAGGGGGAAGGTGATGGATTTTTTCTCTTACCCACAGTGAGCCGAGCAGATGCTGGAGAAAGATTCTGGACGTCCCGAGAAGTAAAATATGATTACAGGATGTGAGAGGTAGAGAGAGGAAGAGGGAGAGAGAGAGAGTTTGATATATTCACAGAGTTCTTGAGTTTCAATAACTTCTGAAGTACTTGGAGGGTAAAAAAAAGGATGAGACAGAGATTGCACCCAATTGTGGCATGAGGTGGTTCTCCTCAAGAAGGCCTTGAGCCATCATATTAGATTTGTGTAAAGTTGTGTTTTTAACACATTGGTGACAAAAAGAATTTACTATTGCAGAATGTGAAAAGTGTATAAATAAAAACTGACAGCGTCCTAAGACTATTGTTTTGATCTGAGTATTTTTTAAAAGGTAAAAGTGGTTGATTATTGACATAGTAAAAGTACATAATGTAAACTCTGTTTCAGCATTTACATAACAAGCCTCTTACTCATTTTCCAAATGATAACACTCCGTGTCATTAGTTTCGAATAATGATTACCTCTTTCTATAGCTGATGTTCTTATGTGAGAATATCATTTGAATATGTTGTAATTTACTGATTTAATCATTTTAGATGCATTGGGAGACTGCTTTGTGTCTTGTTGCACATGCTGAAGTGAGCTTGATTAACTCTCTCTATCCTGTATGCTCTCTTCCCCACAAAAACACTTAACTTTTCTATTCATATCTACCAATTTTTCAGCTCGCTTAATGCAGCCATTGTTTATTTTGAAAAGGTCATTAGAGTTGTGAGGAGAAGCGGGCTGTGTAGAAATGATTTGATTGAGGTAGTGGAGGTAGCTCTGGCACAGTGAGTTATGGACACCCAACAGAGAGGAGCCTCTTCATTAGTGCAGTGATTAAAATTGATGGGAACCTATGGAGCTGCAGCTCCCCTGAATCCCTGGAGCATAGCTCTCATTCTGCGCTCATTTATTTGGGACTTTGTGTTGATCAATAAAAGGTGCCTGCTGCTCACCATGGGGTCTGGCTGGGGGAAAAAAAACCCACCAAGGAAAAGACGAGAGCCTTGTTTTGTTGTTGAAGACAAACATTGCTGTGAACAATTCAGGCTTTGGAAAACCTGGGGGGGAAACGACAGCTTTGGCTGTTGTCTCTGTGTAATTTTCTTTACAGGCTGTCTATTTTAGTCTCTGTGAATTTTTCAGACTGACATTTAGCAGCAAAACATAGTTTTCAAAAACTGCAAGTTTAGCCAGCTAAAGAAAGACAATTTGAAGCAAATGAAGACTGTAGTGCAATCATGAGGCGGCAAAGATGTAAATTAAATTAACATTATGGGTTTATTTCCTTAATGAGAACTCACGTAAAGAATTACACTTGTAAAGAAGTGAAAGTTCTGAAGTTCTCATGTTGATTTATGATTGCAGTGTTATGTTAGTGGTAGTTATTTCAGTGGCTTTTAATTGGACACAACCTGAAATATGTTGCTTTTTTTAACAAAGACTCTCACTCAATCCCCTGTTGAATGAATCTGTGTTCTTGTTTTAAACTAAGTTGTTTTTTTAGATGCATCCCTTTGTTTTATTATGAAAGTCATTAAAATAATCAGTTGTCTCCGTAGATAACGTCTTTTCACACAAGATATCACATCGATTAAGGCTTATTAATTATGGTCTGTGTATAGCCTTTGTGGGCTCAGTAATACTCTTGAAACCATAGAGGCTAAAAGGAACAGGAATTAATATCTGTGTATTGGACCAGAGCCAGATAATGGGCAGAGATGCTGAACACAGTCCAGACTCTCTTTGTCTGTGTCCGGCTCTGCTCATTAGAGTGGTGCTGTGCAACTCATGGCCCAGCGCTCTCCTCTGCCTTACAGGGTCCTGACAAAACAAACAGAGATGATGTGAATCACATGTCTGATGATTGCAGGAAATAAAAGTTTCTACACTGCTCAGGGATTGCAACATAATAAACATGCAAGCTATGAGCTAGCTCTGGCAAAGGTTGTTGATATTAATTAAACTGTCTTCTTTGCACTTTGACCATGTAGCATGTTTAAAACTGAGGAGTTGAAGTTTTCTATGTAGCATGTAAATGCTAGTTATTAACGAAACATTAGTGTTAGAGTGATGCTGTACTGCCGTGCTTGTAATCTATGTTATCATTCTGACGTCAAGGACAGACTGCTCATGCAGAAAGTAGGTATCAGCTGTTTACAGAATGTGGTTACATGATGTCCATTCAAATGTGTTCTGCCTGTGAACTTCTGGTTTTTACATGACTATACGATCACGCCCATATGATGATTGCATTGTGAATAAAGAGCTGAACAACGGGGAAGTCTGAGGAGCTGATGGGAGTCAGGGTGCTGGATGCACCTCTGATCAGACTTCCCTTTTACAAATGCATTAACTAAGAATCTGTGCCTTGGAGCTTCTTTCGACACCCACAGCAGCTGATAGCAAGTTAGGTGCTTAGACCTAACATAACTTGGTGCCGTGACCCGGATCCCAACATACCCATTTCCTGACCTGAGGAGGAGACCAGCCGAAGCCTGCCGACGGCCAGCCTGCTTAGGACAGAGCTGAAGAAAAGCCCTGGGACGTGAATTCGCCACTAGGCCGGCAGATAGGAGTCGCNGCTGTGAACAATTCAGGCTTTGGAAAACCTGGGGGGGAAACGACAGCTTTGGCTGTTGTCTCTGTGTAATTTTCTTTACAGGCTGTCTATTTTAGTCTCTGTGAATTTTTCAGACTGACATTTAGCAGCAAAACATAGTTTTCAAAAACTGCAAGTTTAGCCAGCTAAAGAAAGACAATTTGAAGCAAATGAAGACTGTAGTGCAATCATGAGGCGGCAAAGATGTAAATTAAATTAACATTATGGGTTTATTTCCTTAATGAGAACTCACGTAAAGAATTACACTTGTAAAAAAGTGAAAGTTCTGAAGTTCTCATGTTGATTTATGATTGCAGTGTTATGTCAGTGGTAGTTATTTCAGTGGCTTTTAATTGGACACAACCTGAAATATGTTGCTTTTTTTAACAAAGACTCTCACTCAATCCCCTGTTGAATGAATCTGTGTTCTTGTTTTAAACTAAGTTGTTTTTTTTAGATGCATCCCTTTGTTTTATTATGAAAGTCATTAAAATAATCAGTTGTCTCCGTAGATAACGTCTTTTCACACAAGATATCACATCGATTAAGGCTTATTAATTATGGTCTGTGTATAGCCTTTGTGGGCTCAGTAATGCTCTTGAAACCATAGAGGCTAAAAGGAACAGGAATTAATATCTGTGTATTGGACCAGAGCCAGATAATGGGCAGAGATGCTGAACACAGTCCAGACTCTCTTTGTCTGTGTCCAGCTCTGCTCATTAGAGTGGTGCTGTGCAACTCATGGCCCAGCGCTCTCCTCTGCCTTACAGGGTCCTGACAAAACAAACAGAGATGATGTGAATCACATGTCTGATGATTGCAGGAAATAAGAGTTTCTACACTGCTCAGGGATTGCAACATAATAAACATGCAAGCTATGAGCTAGCTCTGGCAAAGGTTGTTGATATTAATTAAACTGTCTTCTTTGCACTTTGACCATGTAGCATGTTTAAAACTGAGGAGTGGAAGTTTTCTATGTAGCATGTAAATGCTAGTTATTAACGAAACATTAGTATTCTTGATCTCCATCTGCTTCAAAAGTTGCCCTCAGAAAATGATCAAATAACAGCATGACATGGTGTGTCCTCACTAAATCCTAGGGTTGCTCTAAAATATGCAACTTCCCCATTTTTGAAATTTAACCTTTGACAGTAAGCGCGTCGCAAAATTCTTTACTTATTGCAATAAATAAATCAATTCATTTCATGAAAACAAGCAATGGGTTCTCACTCAGTAGGTGTTCATTGGGTGCACTGTCCATTGCCTCCAAGTCACTGAGTAATCAATAATGGCACCTTCCTAGGTACTCAGATGCTTGAAATAGTTTGCAAAACTGAAAAAGGAATGAGACACAGAGACTTAATCCAAGAGATGGGGGAGAAGTAGAAGTCTTTTGAAAAGTTGTTTTTATTTGATTTTTAAATGAGAGAAGTTAATTAAAGTTGTAGGGGGGTGGCACAGAAATGGGGCAGTGATGGTGAAGGGTCCATCCCCAAGGTGTGGTGCTTGGTCTTGACAAAAAAATTGGGCATCTAATGACATAAGATGGCAAAATGGGGATTTGCCTTTGAGAAGGTTGGTAAGGTACAAGAGTTGAAAGAGTGAGGTTATTGAGGACTTGGTAGATGATAAAATATTGAAAATTATTTTAATGAATTGGGGACCGGCAAATGGTGCCTCAGGATGGGTGTGATGTGTGCTCTAGAGCAGGAGTTGGAGAGAAACTGGGTAGCTGATTGTAACTGATGGTGTAATATGGAGCTTAAGTTAGCTACCTGCAAGCTCAAGTTTAATTGGTTCCTGATTATTAGTTACAAAAGAGGTGCCTTTTGATTTGTTTTAGATTCAGAAAAATGTTGCAAAAAGTATAGAAATATATGTATATTTAATTATTATTTTACTTTGTGCTGATGAGGCCTGTAGGAAACTGTCCCTAATGCTCTGTTATTGCAAAGGTAGCACAGCACTGAGTACATTTAAATGCAGCTTAACAAATCAGACTATGAGCCTAGTCAGCACGAGATCAGACTATTACATGCATGTAAACGGCTTGGTCTGGCTAAAATCGGACTAGGCATAGCTTGATGTACACACATAGATAATGCAATCACTATCAGACTGGGTTGGATTTGACAGGACTCTGTAGGTCTTAGTACCCCTCGGCATTCAGAATGAGCAAATTTCACAGAGAAGAGAAAGTAAATGACCATGATAAATTGGGTCGCTGCGAGCTCTCAAGCACAGCAAACAAACACCATGGCGCACTAAAACATAAAGAGTTACAGCTGCATCCTGCATCTTGCTATATCACTTCACTTCGTGACCTAGCTATGACCTTAGCAGGACTACTGTGTATATGTAAATGTACTGATTTTGGTACTACCATTTTTCCCTTGGTGCTCTTTCTATGCATTTATTTAGACGTTAAGTTAGTGGGTACAGGGAGAGAGAGTGGGCAATGTGTGGGTTAAGAATGAAGAATATCATGAACAATAGCTGTCATATGGTGCCTGTGTTTAACCATGAAGCTACGCAGGAGCCCAAACACAGTGCTATAAGCTTGTTTTAAATGACCCATAGTTAAGTAAGGAATTCCAGCACAGCTGTAAGTTGTCCAGTACAAAGAAGAATAATCCCAGCCAGTTTCACACAGTGTAATAAAGAGTTTTAATGTATCATGTGCTAATTTAGCTAATAAGACAGAATCAAAGAAAATATTAGGAACAAGTGATGAATCACCTCCTTTAATTTGTGTTTATTAAAATACACAACTCATTCTGTCTCAGTCATCACACTATGCACTGTAATATGCTGGCCTACTATTGAGGTAATAAATTGTACTGTCACACCACATAAAGGACCCAAGACATGCATTGTAAAGAGTTCAGTGTTTAATAAAAGAGGATTGGTATGCATTGTTGATTAATATGAGCTTCAAAATGTTTATACAGGAAAGCTCAAAGAAAATAAAGTCTGTAATCAGGAATATGCTCAAATGACTGTTCAAGGCTGGAACAAACAAACCAACCTGTGCAATGGAATTGATAAACTTGATCTCTTGGTTGTTTTACTTACTTACTGACATCAAATAACATAAGATCTATTTCAATCAGCTCTATCAGTCTCTGTTTTTTTAAAAAAAAGTAAAAATAAAAACAGTGCAAAGATGACACACTGCAAGAACCAGTATGTATCACGCTAACTTTTTCATTTAAGGACTGAGCCTTGTCAACACTTTTGGCTTTGATAATTTTTTAGCTCAGCTTTCAGCTCTTTTCTCTAATGCCTTTGCTAGTTCTTTATCATAGATTCTATATATGCTCTCGAAATATTAATTTGAAAACAGCTTTAGGTGGAAAATCTATATCTTAAATTGTAACAAGCAACCAAGCATTTAGTGTATGCAATGTTTTCTTGATAAAAAAGTCATTAACATTGGTATTTGATTTTTCCTTCAAGGCACTTTTTCTGTCACACTACCAAAAACCATAACATCCCTCTAGTTTTGAGATATTTTCAGGACAACCTCATCCATTAAACTAATTATTCTGTCAAATGAAGTCACACTATTAGTTTGTAAATACAGAATTGGATCACTTATAACTAAATAAATCCCTGGCAGAGGAAATTCAAAGGAAAGAAAATTTTGAAATGTTAGAAGTCAGGCACTAGCTTGAATTGAAGTTTTTTTTTCCAAATGACCATCAGATGTATTTGTGTGTGTGTGTGTGTGTGTGTGTGTGTGTGTGTGTGTGTGTGTGTGTGTGTGTGCAACCCTTGACTATTTTTACAGCTAATGAGGCACCATGGTCCAGCCCTTGTATGATTTTTTTTTTTAAAATGATATTACATTTTTTCCCCAGTATGGGTTATGATAACTGAGAGCATTTGAACTTTCATCTGGGCCTAATGGTAAATTTTACATTTGTACACACTTTGAGCTCTAACAAATTATAAAATAAACATTCGCCTCTCAAAAGCTAATGATGTCTAAATTGTGAACAATACATTTTGACTGAATTAAATTGACTTCTTTTGACTTGGGCCCTGTGATTTCTCTGTATGGACATTTCATCCTCCCTAGCCCAGTGGATCTGGAGAGAGGCAGGCTTTGAGGAAAGTCTTTTTTGTGTTAAAGCCTTTGAATATCTATTCTTTATGATCTCTATTCCCTCTGCTGAAGTTCAGAGTGTGCGTGAGCGGAGGAAGGGGAAGGGTGGAATCATAACACTGATGATGAGATGACACCGAACATACTTTGGAGAGCATTTTTGATTCTTTACACATTTTCCTAAACTCAGACAAATATATCCAGAAGCTCTGACTGTATTCCATAAGCTGGTTCGATGAATAATGGTTGTTATGACGGGGCGCGGTGTCAATCAGACATGATAGCTGGAAGAAGTAAAATAAACATGAAACAAGGCGAATAAAAAGCGAGTTATATAAAGCTCTCCTTGATGTTTAGCATCGTACCTCTTTACCCCTGGTGTGTCTGTTCTATAATGGCACAAAGTAGGGATAGGTTCGTGCTGTCTTTTTCATCTCTCTGCCTTTTGTTAGTGTGTTGAGAGAGGCGAAGAGAGAGGGTGAGGAAGGAGGAAGACAAGGAGGGTGCTGGGGATTGGACCCAGTCCCTGCACACCCAATTAAAGGAATCTTCTGCTCTAAGACACAGTTTGGCAACATATGTTCTGACATTTGTCTTCCTGAGTGTTGTGATTTACGGTACCATGGAGCTAAAGGCTAAATTAGCAGCCGCCCAACATCAGAGAGGGAAGAGTAATGTTGGATGGGCCAGGATTGTCAGAGAGGATCAGGCAGTCAGAATGCGCCGATGTCTTGTTGTCATCGCAAGATGCTACTGTGAGAGTCGGCAACAATGGTGCCCATTGACTGAGGAGTCATAGCAGTGTGTGCCGCAAAGCAAAAAGTACAAATGATATTCAGTGCATTTTGTATAATCACAGCAATCATCAGTACTTACAAAGGAAATTACTCAGTTGCTTTTAAACTGGATTACACAACTATTAAACCAGTTAAGATGTGAGCCCAGGGAAAAGCAGATGTAATATTCAAGCACAATCCAGTGCTGTTTAAACATTAATAAAGGTTTTCTCCCTCTGACAGGTGAAAGTCTTGTGCATCATTGGTTTTAACTTTACAGATAACATTCATTTTGAGGTAGCTTCTGAATTGGGTCTGCTTGACTTTTGATATTGAAGCATACACTTTGGCAATCTCAACTGCCAATGAAAATTGAAAATACTAAGGTTATGCAGCAAAGAAAATTTCATGTATAACAGTGAGATTGATTGAAAAAATACATTTTATATGAACAAAACAAGAATAAACTGAAAGGTACATTCTTGTCTGATGTGTGCTGTCGGGCTTGTCTGGTCAAGTTAGGTTTCTGAAGGAAGCAGGGGGCCACTGACCTGAGAGCTGACCTCTACAATTCTAAAATTCTACAATTCTACTATTTCATTTAGCAGACGCTTCTGTCCAAAGCTACATACAACAAAAACAGGAAGTTAGACATGGAGGGAAAAACCTTAGTAGGTGAGACAAAGTGCTTTGAGTAAGTGCAATTGGCCACCAGTGTCATAAGGTGCCAGAGGTTGTTGTTGTTGTTGTTTTTTTTATGTTTAAATAAATGCAGAGCTAATAATTTAACAACAACATAACATTATTCAGCATACAATGACAATCAACAACAATCTATATCAAGCATGGTCAGT
Organism: Thalassoma bifasciatum; assembly: GCA_008086565.1. Classification (NCBI taxonomy): domain Eukaryota; kingdom Metazoa; phylum Chordata; class Actinopteri; order Labriformes; family Labridae; genus Thalassoma; species Thalassoma bifasciatum. The sequence goes on from RPOG01000206.1 coordinate 307,537, forward strand.
GGGAAATATTCACTAAGAGCTGAGTCTGAGACCCTCTGAATATTTCTTTACATTTCAGGCTTAGTCAGTCATGGTGATGCAGTTAGGATGGAGACCTGTAAATAAACATCTACAGTGTTGACAGACCTTTACATTCTTTTCAAAAGCTTTCTGCCGCATTGACTGGATCAACAAAGAGTAACCTTTGGATACCTATTTGATAATTTAAAAAAAATCATTCTGTTATCTTTTACTGATGATCAATAGTATTCCTATAACCAAATTCTTCGGGCATAACTGGTTGTAGCCAATGGATCCAACTAAGGTGAAGTTCTAGTGGTTTATGCCACTTTCAAACTAATGACCACATTTTTAGCATCAGCTCTGCATGTGACTGGCTTCTGAATAATCCTTCCTGATCAAACGTATGTGGACAGACCTGATTGGTCTGACACCCTATTCTGTAAAAGTTAACCCAGGACAGGTAACAGTGTGCCCACTTAATCCATTACTATATGCAGGTTTTGAATGTGGAGCTGATTGTCACCACTCTATTCTCTGCTTGTATGGGTACGCTGTTGTAATGAATTGACTGCAAAGTTCCCAGTTAACGTTATGTTATTTTATGTAATGGATTGAAGAATTGGAATTAGGTATACCACAGTGAGGCACAATAACTTAACTTAAGTCCCACTACTACTACAACTACTATGAATTCAGTTTGACAGAAAATGTAATAAGTACAATGTTATTAGTCTCATAGCAGGTTGAAAATATTTGGGCTAGTAACACGTTTTGGATTAATGACCATTAGGCTAAATGGTAAAGAGACCAACACGTTTTTTTGGACCCTGCTTTGAGAACCTTATCAACTATTATTTCATCTCTTTTTATGTGCAACAATTCTGAACTAGATTTCGTGTATACTTGCTGTTACAAACACATGATTGCTGCCATTTTTCACCCCCAGCATTGATTTGGTAAGTTAGCTGTTCAAGTCCTCAATATTTAAAACAACAGTATGTATCTAAACAGCAGGGGCAGTGAAGAAGTGAAACAGATGAGGCAACAGTTGTAGAGGTCACAAATGCTGTAAAGCTTTGAACACCAGCTGACACATATTTTCTATTGTCCCATCAGGCCTGATGTAGTGGCCTTGCATACCACATATGTTGCTGCAGTTTTTTTCTTTGCTTTGACATCAGCATTAACATGTGAGTTACCTCCTTTAAGGTCTGTTGTTTTTACCCCACATATCTGGGAGTTGTAGGCTGGATATGTTTATAGCCTGGGCTTTAAGGCGAGTCCTCTAGAGGTACCCATGAATAACATGCAGAATGGATTAGTCATGTATGTTTACAATGATGCTGATAATGCTTTGTGCATGAGTGAGGCAAGGTTACTCAGGAAGAGTATCTCTAACTTGGGGAACAGAGAGTGTAATTTTAAGCAACTATACGTACGCCATGCATATTACTTTAACTGCACTACATTTGAAAGACAAATACTGTAGTTTTTACTTCACTATACCTTCATTTTCAAGTTATTTTTCCCAATTAGGTACAGGATAATAGGAAACTGAACAGGAGAGGGAGGTATCATGCAGAAAAGGGGCCACAGGCTGCATTCAAACCTGGGCTGACCACTCAAGGGTTTAGCCGAAGTGCTTGACCATACTTCCCTAAACTCCACTACATACCTGCTAATACTTTTCTTACTCTTCTTCTTTTTACTATTTCTTTTCTTACTATTTTTGCTCTGAGATCAGCTGATTGGTTGAACATCAAGCAAATGCAAACATCACTCAGATCAGACTGTTCATTTAGTGATGGTGATGATGGGTACAGCAGGGGAGGATGATGATTCTCCACCTAAACATACATGGTATACTTTTTAGAAGTTGAAACCCTTTTTTTCAAAAAGAAACACAAAGTAGCAAAAAAACACCATTGTGCTTTTGCGCTCATGCATTGTGAAAATACAAAATTTATTCTCTCTTTTTAAAAACTACTTTGAATACTTCAGTGTTTTTGAAAGCAAGTTCTCCAGTGATTCAACTCAAGAAATGATTAGGTCATGAAACTTATAACTGCTTTGAAGACATATTTAGCGTAAGGAATCAATACTATGACTTAAGAAATGAAACAGTATACTTTGTCGGCCACTGTGGGGTACTCATCACCTGCATTCATGCATACAGGTATGGCTCCATATAAAATATTCCATGATGAATATATGATCCGTTTCCATCCTCTGAACCTTAAAAATATAAACTCTAATTGAGATCCTTCTTCCCTCGACACTGCTTTGATCTTTTCCTGTGAGACCTGTTTGTGCCACACAGGATTCCCTGATAAGCCTTGGAAGCAGGCAGCAATTACACTTCTAATTACACAAGCACAAAACCTTGACCTTGCACTTGATTTACCTGCCCTGGAATTCAACTCCTGCAGACACAAACAAAAACAGACTCTGTAATATTAAAAGTTCTCTGCACAAAGACAAGAAAAAAAGAAATAACTCTATGCTAAAGGCACAACTGACTGTAGCGGAGATTTGAGATTTCACCCTGGCAGCCGGTGCAGAGGTGTGATCGCACAAGGTGAGTGGATGCTTGAGGAGAAGGCTGCCTTGCTTGCGGTCAGCGGGGAGGCAGTGGGCCTCGGGGAAAAGCTCTTAACTTCTGTCAGGCACAAATAACCACGCCATTTTTCACCTTCCTGATTTTTAACGGAGAAAATCACTCTGGTCCCCAGTCATGTGAACTCTACGCACATGCCATGAGTCAATTCCAGTGCTGGCAGAGAGGAGTAAGCTCCCTATTTATTTCTTGCCAAACCTTTTTTTTAAATCAATACATGCTGGAATATTAAGAATTATATAAAAAAGTCAAACTACGGAGTGTATGAAGGCATAAATCTGTTAGATATTGCGTCTCTGCAGTCCTGGTGTCTGTAATCACTAAGCTGCATTAGCATGCGGGCAATTTCTTTGAAACATAGTTGTAAGTGTATAACACTTTAAAAAAATAATGAAGCAATCCTGCATACAAAAGGAAGTATATTAAAAGCCTTAAACTCTTAATTTTCACCATAACTTTTCCTGAAAGATTTGCAAAGCAGATGATGCACTCTTCACCTATTTACAGCCCATTCCTTGAAAAATGATCCCAAAAGAATCTGCAAACCGAAGATTTAAGTCCCATATCCATACATTATGTAGTATGTGTGGGGTTTTCTCTTCTCTCAGACATAATATGTTAGTGACCTAAGGCTGAGTGTGGACAAGTGATTTACTGTGGTCAGGCTGCTGCTAGGTGGTGCTGTTGGGAGCCCTGCCCCGGAGGAAAGATACACACTTAGAGGAGAGTGCTGTAGTAGATTAATCTCTTTATGTCAAAACCACCAAAGTTTACTGCCATCTTGTGAGTAGCTATCCTGCAGTTCAGTGTCTGCCTTCAAATGCGTTATGTTTACACTGTATAACATACAGTAGAGCTGCAAAGTGAAATAACAGTGATGACTTCTCCCCTGCACTCCTCAGGCACTGATTCTTCAAGTGAAAGTATATGAGAGCATGTACCCCCCGTGCTTGGGTATGTTGCCATACATCACATCATTTAACCCTTTTGAACAGTCAGACATGTGTCACTCTGCCTCTCTCTTGGTACCTTCATGTGTTAGAGTGGAAATCATAAATACAATCATTTCCCCAAAGTTGGCGCTTTATTCTGTCAACGGCTTCAGAATGTGACTGTGCCTCTTCATTTCCGACGCATGAATAAGTGAGAGGCCATTAATATGTCTCTTTCATTACACCCTGGCACTCTGAACTGCGGGAGCATGCAGAGAGAAGTGTGTGTTTGCTCGGCTCCGGGTTCTGATGTCCGATTTGTAAGGCAACAAAGATATGTCAGCATGTCCGCATAAAGAGAAATTTGTCTTTTTGAGAAATCATGTTTCGCTTCTTGCAGTTTTAATCCAAAACTAGTCAAGTCGGCACAGAAATTTATAGAGTGCATTTCGTAGCTTTAATTTAGAAATGTACTCATCTTATTTAATTTTATTTCTTTCTAATGCATCTCATCTTTTTGGAAGAAAATTGATGAACTGGTTAAATTAGCCTGTATATAATCACTTTTTCCCGTCTTATTCCCCTAACATGAACACACAACCTTTTTCACACATTTCACATTTGTCTATTAGTGGGGCTTTTTTTCCCAAAGAACCCCCCATTTGACAAACCTACTTTCCCCATCTTCTATCGCCTCCTTAGACAAGATTAGAGGAGAAACTCATCAGTCTCCTTGGTTGTTGTCTGATAAACTTTTTTATTTGAAGGGTGTCCTGTCTGGTGTCTCTTGTGTCTTCCTCCAGTGCGCTCCTGATTTGAAATATAGCTTACATAATGAGGGAGAAAAATAGAGCGGTGTTGCACCCCTGAGCCGGTGTCAGCTTAATCAATCATTTTTAAACACAAGCAGGCATGCTTACTCTACTCGCTTCACATCCGCCACATCCTTCCCCAGCTCAACAATGTGACAGCAGCATAATTCATTTTAACTCAGAAATTAAACAGGCAGCACCTAACTTGTCCTTGTATCCTTTATAGTTTAAACACAGCACAGTGTTGTTAAGACTGTATTTTTGCAGCATTAAAATTGCCTGTATTTTCAGAGTAAGCATTCAGATTCCATGCATACTCATGAAAGGCAAGCTTGTTGACCTGTGCACCACATAGATTTTTATAATAATGAAAAACCTGAATGTGTTAATGCTTTTCTCAAGTTCAGGTATCTCTGTTTCAGTGCTGAACAAGCAACAGGCTTGGAATGTTGGTGCAGAGTTCATGTGGTCAGATTGCAGCAGGTCAGGAGGTCAGAGAAATTTGGAGGAGCTCGAACTGAGCAGAAGGAATGGAGCTTGGCCTCTTCACTTGGCAGTGAGAAATTCCTTCTGGCTTTCTGTCAAAGAGTCAGTTTTCACTAGAGTACTCTCCAGAAGTTGTATCATACTCTTGTTGATGCATGCAAAGAGCTCTGTCCTGGAAACATGGGCACTGATTGTTTATGACTAAGTCCATCTCTCTATTTGCTCCAAACTTGAACTACTGCCTGTTTTAGTCCCTTGGATATTCATATGTTTACATGAATTAAGTATCTAACTTTATCATCTATTGTCTTTTATTGGCTGGTCTGGGCCTGCACATGATCAGTTAAATGGACAGTTTAGACAACTGTATTAAAAACCTGTATACTGAGTTCTAACAACCCTTCTGTACACTTTTCTTTTGCATTATGTCAACTAACAAGACCAAAAAAGATTTACTTTTTTAAAACAAGCAGATATATGATAACTTTGCACCTGTCAATAAAGCTACTCTTATTGTGAAATGGGAAATTTAAAAGCTAAATGATTGCTTTTGGGTAATTCTGAAAGTCACTACACACAACGTCAACAAAACATTTTAATACCCTGTGACTAGTCGACTACCAAAATAGTCATGAGTAGAATTCATGACTGTTAAGGACAGAAATGGGTTTATTTACATGTGCACATGTATGCCACATTGACACTGAAAGCTCAATAGAAAATGGTAAATATTGTATCTGTAAAATTATATGGGATCAACCTTTTTGGGCAACTGATAAATCAGAGTTTTGAAAACAGGTTGCAAAGTAGAATATTCTAAAGAGACAACCCTTTCCATTACTCCATAAACAAGCGATACATCGAACCTCTGAAAATAGGGACATTACAGCCCTTTTACCACATTACTGTCACTGCCAAGCAACCATGAGTGGGAAATAATAACAACAATGGAGAGGATACTAAGCTGTGCTGCTGACTCTACAGGGTTTAACAACACTACAAACAAAGTTAGAGTAACGAAACCCCCACACCACTTTTTTTTAAACTAAAAAACTCCTTGACTACACTTCTTTAGGTGCTAAAAACAACTGCTCTTGTCTGAATCTGCTTGTAGCTCTCAAAAGAAACGCCAAAAACTAAATACACACGATTCATGGAAGCCAACAAGCCACTTTGTACGACAAAATCAAACATGTTACAGCCTGGCTCATAAAGCGGTTTGGGTTATAAGAGCTAATTTCTCCATCGGCACACATTGTACAGGGGTGATCTTGGTTTTTTAGTAGTTATTAGACCTATGAATATTGCTCAGTTAAGGGTGTTGCAAACGGACGGACTGGTGGGCACCCTGTAGCTGTTTGCAACAGGCCTGCCTCTTTGTCCCATCCAAACTTGAAAGAAGCCAGATTAAGTTCAGTATTGCCAGTACAGCCCTTGCTGACAATAGGCTTCAAAAACAAATATTCTATTGACTGATTTGGTGAATTGTAATGTATTTCGAGCACACTAGGGTTGCCCAATATTGGGGGAAAATGACATTGCAATATTTTTGTTTCTTTCGGTACATTGCTGTATTTTTTAACCTGATAAGACCCAAATTTAGAAGCAAAGTTTGCGAGTTTGTGCCCTTATGGTAATACTAACTATTAAATATTATAAAATCCCTGCTATGCTTAACTCACATTCACAGCTCCCTCCTTCTCCGCTTGACCACTCACGCTGCACGTCACTCTGCCTGACCCTGATAACAGCAGATGAGATGACAGAGTGCCTTGAAGGTGCTCTAATTGTGTGCATTGTTGCAGGTAACATGGTAAAATATAGGAATGTATGATCGTTCAGGTCTATCATTAATGTGTTTGGGTGTAGGCTAAAAATGACTGAAAGGCTAAAATATATCATAATTTGCAATATGCAATGCGCACAACACAGTGACTGTACTAAAAATATATATGATGCAGCCTTAGTATACACTTTCATCACCAAACCATATAAAAATCACAGCCCTGAAAACTAGGGTATCAAGTTGATTAAAAGAAATGTGCAGACTGAAACTGTAACATTAGTGATTTAGAAGTTGGACTGTACTGTTAGCATAAGCTATCTAGGTGCAGTTTTATGTGTAGAGTTTTGCTCTTAGTTTTTTAGGAATTTGTAGTTTCAAGCAATAGTTTAGTTTTTGGAGTTTTTTTCCAACTAAAGTGAGCTGGCGATCTTAGTTTTCAGTAAGCTCTAGCTTTTGTTGGACTTCATTCTTGTGTCAAAAAGGCCATATTTCATACCACTGTTGCTTAGTGGTTGGCATGCCAGCATGGTCACCCCTGGTAACATGTGTCCTACCATATGTATGTATAGAGTATGTAGCATATGTACCATTTGATAAGTGAACATTTTTGATTCACACAACTTACTTATAATTTAAAGAAAATACCATGTTAGTTTCAGTCAAGTTTATTCAAAAAGGAATATGCGTTATGATTTTCTTTGAGGCAGAGGTAATGTCAGTAAAACACTTCGCAGACATAAGTTGGTATATAAATAAAATGCCAAATTTTACAGGTGGCCTATATGTAGTGCTTACGGGAGTAAAACCTCCCCTCCTTAAATGGATCTTTCTACCTGTTCTATCAGCTCTCTAGTTGTGGCCGAGAGGGCAGGACCATGTCAAAGTCCACGTGCACCGCTCTGAAGAGGCGGAGTTCCGCCTCGCGGTTTGCTCACTGATCACATGCAGGGAGCGTGCTGTTTGTAATTGCTGCGCAACAAGCAAAGCACGTCTGCCGCTCTCCAGAGTCACGTTTGGTGGCAGCTGTACACGGCACTGTATCTTATAACAGCTTATATCCTCTGAAAACTGCTGTCAGTCCCAACTTACATCCAAGGAAAGGGAGACACACTCAGGTTACTGTGCGAGGAAAGGAGAGAGTCCTTTCATCGGCCCGGGCAGACTGTTCAGACGTGCAGTGCGCTCCTCCCCCAGGATGATGATGATGATGCTGCTGATGATGATGATGATGGTGGTGATAAAAATGATTAAGTGCACTCTGGTGATTCTTTTTTGAAACCTGCGACTGAATTTGAGTTGTTCAATAGTTTGAAGCAGCTTTGCAGGGATAAATCCTGTATTCAAGGAGCGCATCCACAGTACATAAGCTGGCAGAAAGTAGTCCTCCCTGCACTTCAATTCAATTTTTGACAGAGCAACCTCCGATAGAGAGTGATTTGAGAGTGAGAGCTAAAAAGTTTGGATGATCTTTGCCAGATTGGCTGTAGCAGGGGACCATTAACATACAATCTTTAGTGGAAAAAAAGGACCTTAACCAGCCTGGTAGAAGATCCTCCAGATGACACAAATACTTAGTTCAGCTGTTAAGGTTTGAGGTGGTACAAGTGACTCGTATATTGAACTGTAAAATCCATTTTAGTGTGTATTGAGTCTCAAATTCAGCAACAGCCTTTTAATGTTTGTGATGAAAGTGTAGAAACCTCATGATAAAAGTTGACTGGTAAAAAAAATTCCCATAACTGTGCCAAACTGCGCAGGTTGCGAGCAGCATGGAGCACTTTCAGGCCTACATCTATTCTTCGGCTATTGACAACCTCTCCCTTTCCAGTGTGCATGAGTGGAGCTCTCACTAGCGCTGCTAGTGGACAATCAGACCTACACACCCACCTCCAGACACACTCGCATTTCTCATTTCTTACTTCTAGTCTAAATTAGATAGCGAGACGCGGTGTCGGAGCCCACACATCGCATAGAATTAGTTTGAAGTCCTAGCGACAGTGAAACAGTAAATCTGAAATTCAACATGGACTCCCCTCCAGATCCAGCGAGCGACCCGGGCAACAGCGCCTCAGAGCCGGCTACCCCGGTCAGGGAAACCCCGGTAAACCTGGAGACGCTCCGAAAAGCGGATCATCCAGCCCCGGTTCGGAGGCAGACCTGTTCGAGCACCAACAGAGGTAAGCGGACTGTATTTCGCTTTTGACTGTGTGGCAAACAAAGCCGATCGGTATTTTTTAAATCAAACTTCAAAATGAATTAAATCGCCCCCCTTGTAAATAACTACACTGTGCGTAAATTCGCCAAAGCACTAAGACATGGATTTTTATTCAGCGGGTTTTGAGCCCGTTCGGCTGTAATTAGTGCCTCGGTGTGTGTATCTGGCGTTCAGGCTCCACTGACAGCTCAAATCATAGGGGGGTGATACGGTCACAGATGTCACATTTACTCTGACTGTAGGATAAATCAATTACCCAGCGAGGTAAAATTGACCGTCAGGGGCTTCTTCTGGTGCCACAACCAGGCCAACCTGTCCGTTCAAACACATTATTGTCAAAGTGTCAAAAGTGAACTTTTGGAGACTGTGGGCCGGTTTATCGATCACTCTTACTCTCCTTTGTACGGAGACGTGTCCTCCACTATTCTCCACACAACACAGAGCCGCCTTGCTGTAATTTTTCTTTTTAAATCTCATGCCCACAGATTTCGGCGTATTCGTGTGTGCAAAAAGACACCTCAGCAGCTGGAATTTGTTTAAGCTGCAGCTCTCACTGTTGCGAGCATGAAGGCACCTCCTGCGAGTACTACCGTTACCGCGTCACATAAAATAAACCACGCAGGCCTTTATTATCAATTAGCCTGTCAAAAGTCAGCCACTGTGGGTGCAGCTGATTTCATTTAACATGATTTATCCACCACCGTCCCGTCCATGTTGTACAGTACAGACAGTATTTAACCACACCCCCTCTCGACTGTCTCCAGCACAGGCTAACATCCAAGTTCAAAGAAATTGTAAATTCTCAGCTCATTCTAGACAGGCACACTTGCCGTATAGATATGACAGTAAGGCAACCGGCGTTTTCACCACAATTAATTCATTGCACGGTGCGTTTAAGTGTGTGCACTCCTCCTGTGCGCAAGGGTATATTTAGAGTGTGATATGGTGAATGTGGAATGTAAGCTGGTTATGTAACAGGTTTAGCCATAAACAGAGGCGCGCAACTGAGAGCAGAAATCATCACAGGAGATCTTTTCTCTTCAGACAACAGCTCGCCCTCTCTCATGATCACCACTAATCTGAAATCCACCAAAAACACCGCACTTTAGCTCGTATTTACTCTCCACAGAAGGGAAAACTGTGTGACTTTGTGGGTTGGCACAGCCGGAGCGCTTATGTAATAGCGGGCTAAAGACAGGTAGTTGGGAGGCTTCGTGGATTGATCCTTTTTTTTCTGCTCATAAGTCTGACTTTGAGACACTCCTAACCTGCTGACCCATATTCACCCCACCCTTTTATGCACAGGATTAAAGTGCGTCTGGGAAAGAGAAAGACAGGAAAAAGAACGCCTTCACTCTGTTATGTAATGCTGAATGGGTGAAAAAAAACATGTTCAGTCAGTGGGACTAACCTCGGCAGCTTTAGAGGAGTTTCCCAGCTCTGAAACTTTGTTTTGACCCTTTGTGTAAAAAAATAAAAAGGATCAATAGAGAGCATTAGTAGTAGTGACACTGGAGAAAAGTTTTGGTCACTTTTTAAAAAGTTCTTGTGAAATGGTTTGTGACTAAAATCCTGAATTATTTTGTCTTAAATTTTCACTGTGGTTTAAAATCTCATTGCACGATATAATCACCTGATGTCATTCTATCTTAAGGGCAAAACTTTTGGAGACATTGAATTTTTTTATGTAATAATTTTCATTGAACTGTTGTGTAGCCACATCATGACAGTCTGCTGTGTTTTAAACACCTGAAGTTACTGTAACACTGCAACAGTTGGCTTCTAAATTTGTAAAATGTTCAAACAGTAATGCTCAAAACAAAAGTTGCAGTTGCAAAACTGTTGGTGAAACTGCTTTATCTGATGAAGCACTGGTGTGTAAGTACAAGTGTAAAAATCGTGAGTGCCGTTAGGTTACTGCACAGTTGGGCTTAAATCATGAAACAGTAAAGTATAGTTATGATTCATGGTCTTGTCACAAGCATTTCATCAAGAATTATATTTCTATACCCTAAGACTCCCGTCCATAGAAACCTAACATTTGAATAAAGACAGCCTGCTTTGCTCAGATGCAGTTCCCCTTCTCACACCGGCTGTGCTCAACTTTCTGAGGGTGCGCTTTTCTTATCCTGTATGCAGAGCGTTTACTGTTTTAACCCTGAGTGCTAATACCTTTAAAGTAAGAAAAGGCTTACTTCAGCAAAAACTTTGCTGGAAGATGTGAGTGGGTCAGAGAACAGGCCTTCGAGGGCTGTGGATATCGTTACTGGAAAGCAAAACTGTGTTATTTTTTCATATGGCAAGATCCCCTCAGTTTGCAAATTTGGAAACAATCAATATTAATGGCTTGGTTATGTAAGGTCGTGGTCTCTGCAGAGGCTGGAAACCTCACAGACCCACAGAGGAAATTTTTGGAGCTGCAGATCTGTTCAGCGCTCCGGTGTGCTGGATGATCTGTTTATAAGAGTTTGTTTTGTGTGTAAGCGTCAGTGCCATGATTGTAGTATTCTCTGCACCTTTTTCCTCTCATATGATGTGAATTCTCAGTTTTGTGTCATCAAAAATGATCATTACTGTCTGTTACAGAGGATGCCGTGGACCTGGTGGCTGCTTGTAAAAGACAACAATAATGATGTGTATCTTTTAATGTTAAGGAAGTTGTCAACAGTTCAAGAATTTTGTGGTTTCCTGCATTGCAAAACATTACTGTTTTATTTTATCATAATTTTACTCTGAATTCAAAGTATTTGTTAAAAAAAATCATAGCATCATAATTAATAAGACAGTCATTTCTTATTTTTCTCTCATTAGGGGGAGCAAATCTTACCTGACACTCCTATTTTAGCATGCTGATCCAAACTAAAAAGGCAGAGTGTAAACATATTCAGACTCCTCTCACAGAACCAGACTTTCATCCAGCAGTTTTATTTTGGGCTGCAAAATAAGAGCTCTCGGCTAGAGTGGCAGCATTTATTTAGCTGTTGTGTACACAAGATGGATGAGGTGAAGGGACAGAGGTTTTTCCTAGAATATTTTTTAAAGGTTTTACACAAAAATCTCTGAAAGCCTGGTGTTGGCATGGGGCTCACACGCCACTCGAGTGGACAGACACATTATTGAGGCTGTGGCATTCTCAAATTCACCGAATGAGGGCTCTCTGCCCGCTGGAGAGCACGAGGATACAGGTGTTGGCTTATAGCTGAGCCTTCAGCCCGGACAGAAAAACTCCATTAGGTGTTCTTTCTGGCTGGCTGCCTGTTATATTATATCAAGTTTCACTCCTACTGCGTTCTGAGTGTGGGTGAGGTAATAATATCATGAGCTCTTTTGGTATCTGTCGGGTAGTTAACCGAGGTGAATGTTAAGAGCTGACTGAATCGGACTCAAAGCTTTGTATTTAAACTACTCACGTGAAGCCCTTCAGAATAAAACACCTGCTCGTTTAGCTGGAAAAGACAAATGGTTCTACACTGAATGTTCTTTTAGCTCTTGCGCAGGTGGTGACCTCTGCGCTCAGGTTGCACTTTGGCACACCCACCTTTCAGAAAAAGGTCTTCTGTTGTTTAAAACCTGAAAGTTTATAATCCTTGAATAGCACTACTATTATCAGAGTAAGATATACCCATTAATGTCATGAGGATTAGTAGTGAAATGAGCTCAAATTTCAAATGTTTAAGAACTGATAAACTCAAACTGAAATTTGTGAGCTTCTAAGCTTTATGTTGCCTCTTAGGTCACGTAAATTAAAAATCTCATTTCTGACTTCTAAAGCAGAGAATTTAGAAGTTCAAAGAACATTTGAACTGATGATACATTTGGGTAATTTACTTCAGATTTTAAACAAAAAGGGCTCCCCATAATAATAACAAACATGATCAACTCTTGGGTTAAAGCTAATGGAGCAAATAGAAGAATACAGGGAAAGCTTTTATTCTTTTTCCTTCCCAAATATAGATGTTTCATTTAATAGATATTAATAATCTGATAAACTTAAAAAATTAGATATTTAACCAAAAAAAATCCTTCTGTTTCGAAGTGCTGACCAAACTTGTAGATATTTTACATAAATAGGTCAAAGTTTGTCAGAAAATACACCCACACTTGCATTTAACTGGATTTTTTAAAATAGTTTTAGTGCTTTTTAAACTTTAGAAGCAGATGTGTGAGTGTGAGTGAGAGCATGAAAGGCAGATCTTGAACTTCCCTGGTCAAACGAGGAACTTATTGCATTAAGTCTGGAGAATTAGTGCTGCATTCACTGGAAGTATGAGTTACTTCTCTCAAAAATAATTGATTTCAACATTCAATCTTACTCTCAGTTCTATGGTGTAGTGCAGAAATCATAGTGGTTTTTTTTTCTTTTGTGTCGTAAGTTTTTTGTTTCACAGGAGAGGCTAAGTAATCTAAAATTCCTGGAGGTTAACATGTTTTGTTACATCCAGTTTTTCCTCGCAACCATTTCTTAACTGCTGGGTAATACAAGCCATTAGCAAAATTTGGGCCTGAGCTGAACTCTACTTAACTTCACTTATGAGCATTAAAATCTGGACCAGTCATTTTTAAGTCCATCACTCGAGAATCTGGACTGCATGCATTACAAGTTGGTTTACATTGCAATGCAAACTCTAATAGACTAAAAAGTTTAGAGATGTCAAACTTAACCTAGACCAAATCTGAAAGTTTTGTCCTTGCGGGATGTTTTATTTCGGAGTTCGAACCACCAGTGGCTTAACTGGGGCTGGCGTGCATGTTTCGACTGGTGACAGACACCAGATTTGATGTGTGGTCTCCCGTGGTGAATGATAGCTCAGATCTATGGCCCAATTGCAGAAGTTTGTGTTTGAGATTGAAAAGTGTGAATAGTGATGACCGGAAATACTCCAGATGCATTATTGGAGGGCGTTAAAGGGGTCTATATTTAATGTGGCACACTGTGACCTCCGTCCTGCTGCCGCTTGGCTCTGTGCTGCTCTTTGCCTCTCTGATATGAAAATGGGCCCCTTTAGAAGAGCCCAGCAGGGAAAGAGGTGGTGAGACGGGTCTAAAGGGTCACTCTGAGGAATTCTTATATCACATCCTGGGCCAAGCTTTTCACATCTCTTGCAGTGTGGAGGGTGCAAAGCTCTGGAGCAGGCAGGTAAAAACCCAGGCACTCAGTGTGGAACTTTGACCAGAAGTATCTCTGAAACCATCAGCCCTGGACCTTTGAACAAAATCAAATACTGTCATGCTGTTTTATGTCATGCATGTAAAAAAGCTGTTGAGTGTCAGCACTCTCTGAGGAAATATATATTTAGTTTCACCACAGAGGGTTTGCCGCTTCATGCACGATGCAGATCTGTAACATGTGTTAAACACTTGGGAGAGAATTCATGCTGATCTCCCGGTCATAGAGGCTTTAAAAAGTAAGAAGTGGTTACGCTGTAAAATTTGAAGTATGTTATTCAAACAGCACACCTCGAGAGCCTCTTAAGCGTTGTTTATCTTGCTTTCTGGAGGCTAAATGGCCCTCACAGCAGCTCTGCTTCAAGGACTCTGTGGAGTGGTGGACATCGATATCAGATTAAGATGAAAGTAGGCATATGTTGTTGCATATTATGGATAAATCAAACAAATCTGTGTGCTTTCTCCTTTACAGACTCAATGATAATGTATCTCAACAATGTCTGCACCTGTGTATTCTTGGCTTGTATTATACATATCTTGAACAGCCAAGGCCGGAAAGTGGTCGAAGGAATCACTTTAACTATCAGTCTTTGCTGCAGACAGTCCAGAAAACGTGTGTTTTAACTTTTCTGCATAATTTTTTCACTGCATGGGAAGTTACGATTTTTCATGTGCACAAATCTATCTACAAATTTTGCAAATTTTACAAATAATACAGTTGCTGGAGCAGAACATTTTCTGTAGCACCTGTCCTTTGATTTTTTTCCCCTTTGCTTCTATCACATGGGGAGAGGTAATAACAGGGATTCAAAGCATGAATACCCCATCTTCTGCCATAATTTTCGTCACATCAGTACCTCTGGAGTATTACTCCACAAAGTTTATTTGTCACCTGGAATAAACAAATAATAAAGTTTTGGAGCTGAGGAAGATGAAACAACTTGAAAATCAGTGTCATTTCTGTTGACTTGATTATTTATATTGGAATAACAAGCGCGACTTAATCTCATAAATAAAAAAGGGAGAGATAGAGATCCGTCCCCTCCAGGTACTGCCGCCACTTAATCGAATTAGCTCCACTCTCAGGCTTGACGGGCTCTTCAAACACCCCTGGTGACTTCTGAGTGCCGATTACAATCAGCTACTATTTTCAGCCTTTGATTAAAATCTAGTGAGGTTGGACAGAATTTTTTTGAACGCAGAACCAACTAATTATTAACATCGCAGCCTGTCTCTCTCTCTTTTTTCACTTGCTGGTTACAGAGGGCCAATGGGCTGGAGTAGTTAAACAATACCCATAAGTATTAATCATGTTGAATCACTGTCTGTGAGTGTGTTAGCTCCCTCTTGTTGAAACATCTCACACTCATCTGTGAGATTTCCAAACAGATATTTTCACTGACCTTCGCACTGCTATAAACAAATCTGAGAGAAGAACTTCATCTTTTCAAAGGCCCTGTTTGTATTTGATTCATATTTTAAAATTTGTGTGAATCTGTTGATTCAGAACACTGTAATCTTTGTTAGCTAATCTTGTTTTTGTACACATTGTCTCTTGTGGTAGACGACAACAATGAGCACAACTCTTTACTCATACAATAATAGAGGATGATCACAATTGTTTGCGCCTCACACAGTATGTCATAGAATCATTGTACTGTGCTTGTCAAAGACAAGTCTGCTCTTTTGTTACTTTGAACAGGCAGCTTTTGAATATGAATAAGTAACTAATGAATATTTGCTCCTTGTGTGTTTGGATTGATTGCTTTTGGAGGCGTATGAAGGAGTGTGGCGCGATGGGGCTCAGTGAATGCAGCAGTGCTGCTGCTGTGCAGCTTTGTGACAGTGATTGAAAGACAGAGTCACTCTTTACCATGTTTGATGCTCTAATCCTGTTCCAATCACTGACAAATAACCATCTGATCAATCAATATTTGCAGCTTTATTTTACTAATGCACTGCTGTAGAGGCAATAATTAAACGCCATTCTGGGTTGTTAAAAGCCTATTTTTATGTGACAGACAGAAATAGACGTACAGAAATAGGAAGATGAAGGCCTGGGGTTGATGTTGATGGTGACATACTGTACAGACGTTCTTCATGACCTCATGAAGAACTTGAGTTAATCTCAGTGTGTACCAATTCATATTGCTTATAAATTACATTTGCAGAAAACCTGAGTTACTTTTTGTTTCGTTTTCCATAGTTGAACCATAATGATGACATAAAAAGTGAAATGTGAAAAGTTTCTGGGTTATTGCAAGGTTACGGACAGCCTTTGGCAAAGTTGCAGGTAGACATAAATTCAAACCCAACACAAATCAAAGAAAAGCCCCCACCACTTGTTTTAAACTATTTTTTAATTAGTTCTTGTTAAGGCGTGTGTCTGTTTGTGTATTTGAAATATAGAATGAAGCTGTTAAACGCAGGGAATATTCATCCGACGTCATCTTGTGTTAAACAAGTGCGGCTTGTGATGCTCATTAATTTCTGCTTGCTCCACTTGCAGTGTTTGGGCTCTTTTTTGCTGGCTGGCTGCCACAGCATCTTCTCAAAGAGCCACTTCATCTCTGTCAGGGGCAGGTGGAAATTTGTCGCACACTTCTAATTGGACAAAGTGCCTTTCATACTCTGAGCCATCATACACAGATCAGATTATCGTACAGACCAGGTGTCAACAGAGGTGCTTCACCTCCTGAAAATCTAAAATATTCTACATTCGCTGTCACTTTTAAAACTACCTGCTATCTGGTGGCCGAAGGCAAAACAAGACTTTAACACAGATTAGTTGCAAGAAAGCGCTTTTATCACATATAATGTGAAAACCTATAGATAAATTATAGATACGTTTTTAAACTCTACCAACGGATTCAATAAAGGACCACATGGTCCATATCTAGAACTTTTTAGATTTGAAATCTTATCTTGCATGAACAATCCACTTTTTGTCACAAGAAAAACAAACAGCATCCATTTAGCAAAAGTAGAAGTGACTTGAAAGTTATTTCTGTGACCTCTTGAAGATCAATCTGGCTAGCTTGTGTTCTTGTTTCTTTTTCTCTCTTTACAAATGTGCATCATGGTGTTGTAAGGAAGAATATGACTTAGCTTGATGATGTTCATTTTGTCGTCAAGACTATGACTTGTACATTGCAATTGAATCATAAGACAAAATCATGACACTGTGTCCCCCGTATGGTATTAATTGTGATACTGAGACTCACCAAAAACAGGTGCTCTTCTGGGTTGTGTAATGAACCAGAAAGTGACTATTTTTATGATGCAGATAATCTGGATGGCAAAATTTAGCTCTGATCATGATCTAAACACCCATGACTGCTCTCAAGATGCACATTGGACTATAAACAGGACAGGAGACTGCCACTTAATAGACAGTGATCACCACAACTTGCAGGTAAATTAAGAGGTGGATTTGAGTTTGATCCCACAAGTAGTTTCTCTTGTAGTTTAAAACATTAGCTTGGTCATCTTAAGTCTCAAATACAAAAAAAAAATAAAAAATTGAACAGCCAGGAGGAGAAATCGCGGCTGCAGGCAAGCTCACAGGGGGCTTCAAGGTCTGCTGCGTAGCTCGGGGCCAGACCTCAACTGTGCTTGTACAAGTAATCGGTGAAATCTTCAGATCAATTCTTCATAAAACAGGTATAGCCAGCGCAAAGAGGAGCAGAGCTGGAGTGATGTTATTTTGTCTGTTCGAATCAGTTAAAAGCCCAGCTTCTAAATTTTGGATGAGCCCAGGAAGTGAAACAGACAAGTGATTGATGTAAGAAGAAAGTTAGTCTTAATCGGAGAAGATAAAAGAGTTTTTCCCTTTCATATTTTTTTTCAGATAAATTATAGAAAAAAAACTCAAATGTTAAGAAAGAGCTAATGTTTTAAAATTTAAAGTGAGAAAAAAACACTCTACAGTTTGTGAGGCTTTTGTCAAATGTTCCAGGCTGGACAGAGTATAAAACTCAAACAACTGAGATTGTACCATTCCTGGGTCAGCAGCCTTCAGTGGCTCAGCACATCTGTGCTATGTCAGTGCAGCAGTGCAGGGAAATATTTAGTTTTCTGCTGATATGAAAAGCGAAAGTCTGTGAATGGAAAATAAGACAGGGAATAAAACTGAAGCCTTAAAGAGAAGCTCAAGTAATCTGAGTTGGAAGAAAAGAAATAAATTCTCTGAAAGGTTTACAAGTCAAACAGAAAATAGTAGGAGCTGCTTTTTATTTGACCTCATTTACTCTGCTTCATCCTGACCTGCAATAAGATGAAAAGGGATGAACTTTTAGTGGAGAAGATTTTTGAGTAAGTAAATGTTTGCCTTCAAACAGGGCAGGATCTTCTTTTTTGTGCTCTGTTTTTGTACAGTTGTTTGTTGCCGTTCTTGCTTTAGATATCATGGAGCAGTGTTGTGAAATGAAAAATCAGGAATTAAGTAAGTGAAAGAACAGTGTCTGTGAACTTGACCTGTGTCCTTTCTTAGAGGAAAGTTCATTCTATCTGTATGTAGTGATAAATACGGTATCATTTGTCCATTCACACACCAGGCGAACGTGACAATATTTTGGCATATCCGATTGCTTATCTTGTCCACACGTCAGCGGCGCAGATGTATCACCATGCACTGATTTGATTCTGGGCAAAGCAGAGTGGACAGCAGAGATTGATGGTGGTGTCCCCCATCAGACAGATAACACCTGATTCTGCCTGCAGGGGATTTGTACCAACACTCTCCTCCCCTGCTCCTCAGATGCATCGGGAGGCTGCAGCCGAGGAGGTGAACCGTTCCTTCACTCAATGCAAATTCAGAGACACGTTCACAGACGATCCCAGGACAATCGAGCCAGCGTGGCCTCGAGCTCTCTCCACCTCATGATCCATGTATCAGCCACACCTGGGAAGAAACCACGCAGGCATGGGGGTCATTTGTTTAACACAGGTGCATCATGTATCGCCAACAAACTCCAGCACGCTTGAGTGCGTCAAAGAAACACACGTGGTTGAATGCACAAAGATACACTAGTGTTAATGAAATACTGAATGAACACACGTCTTGTTATGGTAGGAGAAGGCCTGCAGCTTTGGTTTCAACCTGTTGTTTTAATGGCTGGGTGTGCAACTGGGTGACTTAGGTGCAATTCAGGCCTTCGATCCTCCCCCACATCATTCTCACCTCTCTCTTTTCCCAGTTTCCTGCTCTATCCACTGTTCGCTTTCTCAATAAAGAAAAAGAAAATAAATCCTTAAATAAACTAAAAACAGACTAAAAAAATCAAGAGAGACCTACTGCAGGGGATATAAGGGAGAAGAAGACCTGACAAATCGCAATTTTTTGAGTGTGAGTGAAAAACATAGGAGACAATAGAGAGTAATATCAAGTGATTGAAAAATGAAGGAAATTAAGCACAGAAAAACAAAAACTGAAATGTTTATATGAAAAAACAAAGAAAAATGCACACATGAACATAAGTAGTTGCAATCAAATGTACAAACATGAACACATATTATGTGGGGGGTTATGATCTTAAGTTGTGACATAATTAACAAGGTGAAACAGTACAGTCTGAATCATTGCAGAATCACCCCAGACTTAATATCATTAGATACTTCAATATTTGTCAGTGTTTTCAGAGTGTGAACTTTACAACTTTTACTGTAAATTATTACAAAATTAATCCCAATGTGGATCTAGAAAATGATCTTCTCTTGTATTCTGTTTTATTCATTACAGAAGTATAGTATGACCCTGGTATTTGATAAATAGTTCATTTAAGTGCCGAATTATATTATATTTTGAAGAAGTTCAAGTTTTTCATCCGATTTTCTAAGCTCTTGTTACAGTGCCTTAATGAAAAAACAGACAGAAAAGCAAATAAACAATAATCTGTTGATAATTGTAGGAGTCTTTGATCTGGCCTGATTACAAATAGGCTATGGCTGAAACATTTCAACTGTTATGAGTGACTGTGCAGTTTCTTAATCAATTGTCATTGTGCAAGTTTGGATTTTGGACTGGTAACCAAATAAGCCTCTCAAGATTTCCAGTCTGTGAGGAAAATTTAAGGACCTGTTTCAAATTGTTCTCTGACACCAGTCATCAAAAACTAGACACATAGTGTCAATAATCCACTTTTTGGAGCTTTAATGAGATATTAAAAGCACACTAAAAAGCTGCTCTTATAGGGGCATCATGCTGGAGTGCTGCCTCCTCTGATGCTGCCATATGGATACTGAGGGCATTTTTAGAAAATACAGTCCTGTTCTCTGTGCTTTAAAAGCACTTTTGATGCTATTGCATCATGTTTTTGTTATTACATCCAAATCATCAGTAACAGCTAAATATGGTATGAGCCCTGTAAATCAGACTATGCTGCTCCATTCTCAGATAGACAGCGAAACAAATTCTTCTTTTTTTAATTCAATAACAAGGTGTTGCTGCACGGGTTCTTGGTGTGTGAAGCAGATGGTGAAAGGCTAGTGTATAATAGATCTCAATATTAACTGCAGCACATGCTGGGAGTGTTGGTGGATGGCATGCAGCAGAGTAAAAGAGAAGCAGTGACCTTCTGTCCCGTCATTTACCCCCCCATGCCCCCCATACAGCTCTCAAATTACTTTGTTTTAGCCAATTAAAGTGGCCGGCTGAGCATCAAGCAGGCTGCCATTTTTCGCTCACCTGGACCAATGTGACATTATCGCTATGTCATCGGGAAAGATTGCCATAAGTGGGAATCTCCAGCATGGCACTGCGCCACCATAGACCCCACTGTGTTCTCTCAGATTAATGCAAACTATCTTCCCTCCAGCCTGCAAGCATCTCAACTGGTACTCTCACCTGTTTCTACGGATAGCACTGCACACAGCTCATCACAGCATGGAGCTATGAGGAAGTGATTTCAGTCATTATTGAAGTTTCAAAAATGACAAATATGATGGTCGGGGATAATTTCTGAATTACCTCTGGTGCAAAAATGATCAGTTTCTAAATGTGCAAGGAACCTATTGTCCTTAAGCTGTCTTGTCGCTGATCAAGATACCATATGCTGAGAAATGCTCCTCCATCCAAATCCTTTAATGGCTCAATAATAGAAAGAAAAAGGCGGCAGACACAACAATACCATGGCACGGGATGAGTGGAGGACCGGAGTGTGTGGTGTTTAACAGCCATACGAGCACAGATTATGTGCTTGAAGGGGCTGAAATGAGTGCCAGAAGTGACAGTTGGGATGGGAATTGAGCGTGCCGGGGACGTGCCGGCTTGACTCTCCGCTCGGAAACACCACTGGGTCCAGGGCTCATCTCTGTAGTCCTCCTCCGCCTCCCTCCTTATCCTCCTCCTCAGCGGAAGCATTGTGGCCCCACCGTTTGCACCACTCCATCAGGGGAAATGAAGGGCCCCTGTTCCCCCGCTTGATGAGCACTCGCTAATGGCGGCTTCCTTTGAAAGCCGACGGGCCCTTTTGAGGAGTGTCTTTTTACTTCCCTCCAGCTCGCCTTGGCTGGGCATTCATCAGGCTGCCTGGCTTTGCTGTCCTGCCCACATGATGGTGCGCCAAGGGGCTGGAACGTCTGTCATTTGTTTTACTTTCAAATAAAAGTTGATGATTTACCAATAAAAAGTAAAAATAGTCCTTTGATGATGTCTGGAGGCATATGGAGAAAGTGTTGCAATAATGACATTTTTCAGCACATGGTCAGACTAGAAATAAAAAAAGACAAAAGAGCTTTCAATACCTTTTCATTCCCTTCTCTGATTAAGAGGGGTGCAGATATAATTCTTGTGCGCAAAAACCTCCACAAATTTTGACCAAACAGTGGTATATCAACCTGGACAGCCTCTTTATCCGACATGATTACTTGATGTACCAAAATCCTCTTTGACGTCACAAGAATAGGGGAGAAAAAACGAAACTTTTATTTTATTTTTTTTGTGCTTTACTTGACAAAAAGCAGTTTGACTGTTCAGCTGCAGTCAAAAAACTCTAGCAGCAGCAGTCTTCAGGAGGTCTGTTCTTAATACAACTTAAAACCAAGCAAGCAGCTGTGTTTGAAATTGGGCCCCTTGACAGTTTACGTACTTTTTACAGTCTGTTAAAACCATAGATCAGAAATGTGCAGAGACCAAATAAGATGACAAGCGCTGAGATAAGAGAAAACTAACTTCACATTTGGAAGTGAGCGCTGTCTGGTATTTCAGTCAAGACACCGATGTAGAACTCCTCTTAACCCTTCACTGAAATTGTTTATGGATCTGAATCTGAATCTGAATCTGCCAGTTATTAGCTGGTGTGTTCGGACGGTACCACTGAGAGCTGCACTGTCTTCTTACCTTAACCCTCTGCAGACCCCATTAGGAAGTTGAATTTGTCCTTGGAAATGTCCTCATAACTTCTCTTGTCTTCACTTTTTCTAACCTTCTCCCACTCACTTTCTCGCAAACACTTTTTTTTCTTCTCCCCCACTTAAAACTAGGGTGAAGGTCAGAATGGTGAATTTGATATAGGAGGCGACGTGCTTCCGTGGAGCACCTTGTCAACTCAAAACAATAGGTTTGCAGGGGCTGTTGTGCCGAATAAAGAATGTTCGCATATTCCCAGAGAATATGTCCTGCACTAGACATTCCCAAAAGAGATGAGAACATGTGTCTCCATACTTTTTTTTTGTTGCTGGTCCTGACCCAGTTAAATATGGAGGTAGAAGCAAAATGAATTCGTTTAACATGTGAGCAAACAAGTTGTTTCACCTGGGAGATTGAAAAAGTCATCTTTATTTGCATGTTCTAACTTATTATCTGTGAGATGTAGGAATCGGTCTGTAAATTCACTAATGGTTTATGTAATTCAGCTGCAAGTTGATGTTAATTCATACTCTGTGTCCAAACCCTGCGTATAATGTAGCAGTTTTATTAGGCTGTGCATAATGTCTGTGAAGAAGTAACAGATGTTGGAGTTGCATAATGAGAAGAAAAAAGTCAGCTGGCGGTAGTTTTGTTAAACAGCGTGATCAAGAAGTTAAGTTTGATGTGACATTTTTGTCTCTGTGGTATCTCTGGACTTACAAAACAGTGTCATCAAACAGGTCAGGTTGACGGAGACGGGTCCCAAAAATCAGCTTTTACAGGAAAATACAGTGGAGAACTGAACAACAGAGAGAGTTTGAAGAATCGGAGCCTTAAAACAATGTTCTGAGATTTTAAGGCCTTATCTAGACATATGCTGAGAAGTAATAAATAAAAAGATCTGGATTAGATCAAAGTGCGAGACAAAAATGGATTGATGTCTCTTAATGTAACTTCTTTATTCATTTCCATTGTCAGATCGTTCACCAGCCAGTTGTCACAGGCAGTTTCATCTCAAATTAAATTCATTTGGATGTGACATTTTAATTGGAACAGTATTCCCATTAATTGAACAAATTAGAAAGAGTCTGCTGGGGGAGAAAGGTAATCTCAGAGAGAGATGATTTTGGAATTCACAATTTAGAATTAAAAATCAGCTGCTCGGCTTTGTTTGTGAAGCAGCCAGTTTTTTGCGGCAGCGTGCTCACACGCGGCGCCAGCCAGCGCTTGAAGTCTCAGCGGCACTCAGGGCTCACATCGTCTTCATTAAAAGCGATTAAGGAATAGGTCAATTTAGTCTGCTTGGCTGGCTGGAGCCGTGCTTTTGCTCCTATAAAATGTCTTTGTCTATGTCTGCTCTGTGGGCTTGGGTAGCCACTCGAGCAGCAAATGTGATCGGCCACTTTTTTGAACGTTTGCATGTCTGAGTGGATGCGAGTGAGTCACAACAGTACACTTTTAAATTCTCTTTAATTTTGTGAATGTTTGTGGGCACACGTGTTGGGGGTTTTATGCTCCTGTGCTTCGTGCCGCCTCACTGCTGATGAGTGGCTGTCTGATTTGCAAAGAAAAACACTGTTTACCCTGCAGCTTAAACTGCTGTGAGCAATAATAAAGATGATAAAATCACCTTTACTGTTTATGGGTTGATGTCTCAGACATATGCAGAGAAAGTCGTATTACCTAGATCCAACATAGAGTTTTTGAGATGTTTCTGGCTAAATAGATGCGCCTTCTGTGAAGTTAAATCATTATTATTACTGTTTGTTTTTGCACCCAGGATTGAAAAATAGTGCTTTTTAGCTGACCTGTGTGTAAACTTAATGTTTTTCGACATGAACTCCTTTCAGAATATGTTTTTTTAAAATTATTCTCTGTACAGATAATTAATGCTGAGAGAATACAAAATATGCTACAAATTTTTCTTCTTGAGGTGGCCACCTGTCAGTTCA
Organism: Thalassoma bifasciatum; assembly: GCA_008086565.1. Lineage (NCBI taxonomy): Eukaryota > Metazoa > Chordata > Actinopteri > Labriformes > Labridae > Thalassoma > Thalassoma bifasciatum. The sequence continues at coordinate 331,853 of RPOG01000206.1, forward strand.
GGTAGGCTGGAAATTTCAGGGTGGGAAGAGAGAGAGAGAGAGAGGGAGGGAGAAAGAGAGAGAGAGAGAGAGAGAGAGAGAGAGAGTTGTGCCAGCAGGAGCCAGGTGGAGATAATTGTTGCACATATGTCCTCAAATTATAAAGGTAATTGTCTATTCATCCCACACACGCAGGCAATGTTTCAGAATTTAGCCAAGCCTGTGAACCTTGTTTTGTAAGAGATAATGTATAGTGAATAAGTGGTACAAATAAAAATTGTGACTGCTCTCTTTTCACCTTTTTATCAGGCTCTATAGCTCACCCAAAGCTTAGTATTCGTGTTCGATTTAGGCTATCCTGGGAAAACATGAATCCATTTACGGTGCAGAGACCCGGCAAGATTTAGCAAGGGGAGCAAGATCTGTCCTGGTGAAAACTTTTCTTGTGCTTATTTTGTGTTAATATGCTGAGCTGAACTGCCAATAAGGAAAAAGAACAGAAAAGCATAAGAAAGCTAAACAGGACAGTGATAGAGCATGGGCTGACAAATGAATAGAATATTACATCCAAAGTAATATATTTTAAATTAATGATTTAGTTTTATTACAAATTCATGTTGATTTTTTTTGTATTCTTCAGTGTAAACACCCACATATAACCCGGACTACAGCAAGCCAATAGGGAGCAATGTAATAATTCAGGTATCATATTAGCGGGGCTGACGATCTGTCTACTGCTGTCAAATGCTGTGTCGTAGGGATAGACTGTATACTCATGTAGTCAGGGAGAACCCTGGCAGGCAAAAAGCCCATTGAATAGAAAGGACTTTGAGGACTTTCTAAGTGATCTTGAAAAAGTCTCACTTCTAGACTGTTCTACTCCACAATTTGAAATGAGATTATCAGCGCCAAAATCAGTTACTTCTAAATGCTATTTCTTAGCTGCCAAATCAGGTTGGTTTATGCACGTACAACACGTCCCTGTGGAAACGCAATGCCGGCCATCAAATGAGAAGAGAGATTTGTGTTTTTCTCTTCTGAAAGCAATGGATACTTGGATCAATTTTGTAGGAATGGCAGACACTGAAGCTTGACTGGCAGAAAGTCAGAGGACAAAAGAGCAGAAGAAAGCTACAAGGGAGAGTGATAGAGCACGGGCTAAAGGCTAAAACGGGGGTAAAGCTATTTCTGTTAGTGTTCATTCCAACCCAAATGCAGCAGTTACACTGCAGAGCTATGTTCAAAGTACTTGAGAGTCTATCAGTAAAATGAAGAGTTTGGGTGAATTCCAATTCTTGTCTTAACCCTCAATCTTAACCCTCAATCTCAAAATGCGCACTCCCGCGAAGTGTAAGTGCTGTCCCGATTCTCAGAATGTTAAGGTTGAGGGGCAAGACTGAGGGCTGTATCTCCCTCAATACTGAGATTCTCCGACACCACCATTGGGAGCAAGGGCTACCCAGAATGCATTGCGTATTTTCGGTAAATAAACATGGCGTCCAAAGCGGCAGAGAAGGCGAGCAACAAATATAGTTTTTTCTTTGTTAATGGAGATATAAATATTACGAAAACCATTGTATTATCTTAGTTTAGACCCATTTTATGGATTATTTACCTCGTTGTTGCATAACATTTATTTTTATCTTACGATCTTTTGTCAATAGCGTCCGGTGCGGACAAGCCATGTTGCTATCGTTTAAGTTAGTTAACATTACCAAATGGTCTTTTTTCTCCATGGTAATGTAATTGTTTTATCAAGATAACAGCCTTTATAACATGCTTGTGCCGATAATGGTATAAGATGACCGGGCTAATGTCATCTCCTGTAGCCGCAGAGTTATCTAACGATAGTTATAGCTGGTGTTTACCTTTCAATAAACTATGGTATGCTGTGACAGCTGAATATGTCCGTGGTTGTGTTATTTATACAGATTATTTTTTTGATTATGCTAACCGAAGGAATAACTGACAGACAGTCCACAACAATTTCATTTGCATTTAAGGGGTGTCCCATTTCTAAGTCACAAGATAGTCCTTAACACTTGATTTTGAGGGCTACTAAGATTGAGGGTTGAGCTTGAGGGTTAAGATTGAGGGTTAAGAAAGGAACTGGAATTGGGCCTTCATCTACTTTTGGCCGTGGCAGGACATAATCAGGATTCACTAAAGTTATGTGCTCATCTCTCCCACTCTTACCTTGTGTAATGCTCTAGCCATCATTTTTTATATCTAAATACTGGCACAAAAGCCCCAGAAATTAGTTTGAAAAAGAAAAGTAATTACCATGCCTCCATGCAAGCACAATTACAAATTGAACTTCAACTGAAAAGGAGAGGGCATCAAGTGGGTCTCAGCATGCAACAAGTTTGTGGTTATTTTTGAATGAAAGCAGGTGATGGCAAAAGCTAACTTTTTGAATGAGGTTTGTTTCCTTTCATTAAAAAAAGAGGTGATTTAGTAAAAAATTATTATTCTTACTTGGGTATTTTTCAGTAATATACGGGGGGCTGACTCGAAAGTTCTGGTGGACCTGATTTGGCCAAAATGATAGTCTTCACAGGGCCTTTATGGTGATGCACAACATAGAGATACGCTCAGTGGCACTGCAGCTGTTACCTTGATTTCAGGACAAGAGTTTTTCTCTCTTTTACCTATAAGAAATACCAGTCCTATTGACTAAGTGATAAGATTGATCAAAATGCTACTTTTAGCGTTTAAATTTCACTTCCATTGTGGTAGTTTTCACCAATCAGCATTAAGTATTTAATAGTGGGGTAAGAAAATAAAGAAGCAGAGCAATGGTCAGATTAAATGCACATTCAATATCATATCTGATACATTGATTTGTCGGCTTCCTCCAAGATTAAGTGTCCCATCTCTTTGGGGGTTTTTTTGTTGTTAACCTTTGTGAAAGGAATCTTTAAAATTTAAGCTATTTGTTTGCCTCCCTGTTCAAATCACATCATTGTTTCTCTTCCACCACCATATCTTCTCTTTCAAGCCTAACCCTAACCCATTTTTAGGAATGCTCTGCTCTGATATTATGATATGGAGACACCCCCCCCCCAAAAAAAAAAAAAGCAAAAGAAAAAAGCTTTAAATAAATTCATCAGTAAATCAACAGCTTTTCATGCCTCGATTATAACATAGACATAAGCTTGAATGAAAATCAAATTCTGAACCATTGGGATGTACAGTAGAGGTATGCAAAGTATTTCAGAGTCCTAATTGGAGGTCTCCATAGTAAAAAAGAGGGGAAGCAGAGGATAGAGAGAGACAGACAGACAGGAGGTGGGGATGGCGGTGGGCTCCTAGATAGTGGGGCCGGGGGGATAAAGTTCCCCCATGCTTGTCAGAGTTTGAGCAAGTTCAGAATTGATGGAGCCCACAGGCAGCACTGCTAATTTTAGTTGAAATCACCTAAGTGGTTTGGCTAATTTATCCCAGCTCCTCGGCCTCAGCCCCTGGTTTCTGGCTCTCTCGTGCTTCCCCCCTCCCTCCCTGATATATCCACAAAGCGTGAAGGTACCAGGAGGTGACAGTGGGAACAGAAGGGTATTTTGTGCCCAGCTGATTTGCAGAGCACTGGGTGGTTTCAACTTGTGTTGTACATTTGGATAGTGTTTGACCCTCTACGACAGTCGGGTTTCATCATCTATTCCATAACATGATTTATATATCGCTTTATTTAATTGGAAAAGTGAATTTACATTTTAATTTTAAAGCGTATGAAGAAAAATTGATGCAATCACCGACTTACCTGGTATCTCTTAATGATGTCTCACATTTACATTTACATTATTAGTATTTCCTGATAGTTTAAAGTAGATATGAGGATTTCAATATGGTTAAATGATGGTCATTTAAATCTTTGGATGGATGTCAGAGTTTGTGCAATAACAGTCTGCCTGGTGGATATGCTGCACATGTAAAAGCCTTCTTTTATGTGCCTAGAACAAGAATAAGGTAAAATGGTTCAAATGAAACTTATAACTCAGTAATTAAAATACAGTGTGTTTTCTCTGTCGATGCTTGCAGGATAGAATTCAAACAGCAAGTTACATCTGAGTCTAGGATCCTGGAAGTGACATTTGAGGTTATTTTGTTGGATTGTAGACACTTGCATGATGAAACCAGAGCAGGTTGTCTAAACAAGTGAAATATCAGGATGACTGAAGTGCATCAAACATGTCAGACAGGGTTTTTTGTGTGATGCTGTACCAAAATCCATGCCAAGATGAAATATGCATGTCACTAAAACATTCTTGATGTATTTCTTTTCATACTTTTGCAGTGGATAAATATTACACTAAGTTCACTAGAAAAAAAACCCCTTACCTTTCATGATGAGAACCCGCCATGTTTTTCTTTTGTACGATCCATATATGATTTTTGAATTGCAACTTTTTCAAATACATTTTAACACCAAAATTGACTCCAGATCCAAGATTTTGTACAGTCTGTATCTGTAATATAAACTTTATCTGGTCCTGGCTGATAAAAATAAAAAAGAGATATTTGAGACCAGATTATATAAGCAGCATAAAAGTAAAACTGCGATGTGTGCCAGGCCTGTGCGCTCATCCATTCATGAATCAATCACTTTGAAAGAAAGGTGCAGCCACAACTGGAAAGGCATCAGGGATGAAGCAGCTTGTCTACTGAAGCAAACACCCAAATTAATCTAATGGGGAAATAAAACTTGCAAGGACATTAATAGAAGCCCTCCTGATTTTTTCAATATTCAATTTTTAGATGAATTACCTATTAATTTATTCCTGGTCTCTGTAAGAATCAGGTTAACCCTAGGTTCAGATTCATCATGAGGCACCAAATAGGACAGAAAAAAACTATATTGCAGTGGGCTGAGATGGGAGTGTTTATAGAAGAATTAAAATAAATGGAATGATGATTTTGATTGATGAGTGATGATATAAATGCATTAAAGTTAGGGCAGAGGCAGATAAAAAGCGTCTGCTTCATCGTTATAAAACTGCTCCATCCACAGCTAAGACAATAGTTTATTTCTGGCTTTAGTTTTTCAAAAAGAAATATCTCGATTTGAGCTGTATGTGCTTCCTCACAAAGCGCAGTTTCTCGGAGAAAACAAATTCATAGCAGGGAGTGCGGCGAGATGTTTGCAGTCTTGTGTGTGAGCCAGCAGTTTTTGGCAGATGAATGTAGAGGTTTTATGTGCCAAGCACCTGGTCAAACTGCAAACAATGAGGGGCTTATGGATCCTCTTTATCCTGCGACAACTGAGATGATACCTAGAATGCACAAGCTCTTATGGCTCCTTTTTAAGAAATGCTGATGCACAATAATGCTCAGCACACTGTATGCTGCGGAAACGTTTTCATGCTTTATATAGAGTGTGGAGCTAGAACTCCACAAGCTATACATCATTAACATATTCATGTTTATTCATATAACAAGGAGCATGTTTTTGCTGTCTGTTATTTTCACTCTCATCACAGCCTAAACAGAGGAAACAGCTTCACAGATTTGTAAAGGTGACCACCATAAAGGGGCAGCATCAACATTCTAATACAAAATGAAAACATTAAGAAACAATCCTCTTTGTGACCAAATAGATAACAAATGCTGTACAGAGGCAGCTCAGACATATCTGTAAACCTTAGCTTCAGTGTGCAGGGTCTTGCTTGAGTCTTTAGCAGTGATCTAGTAATGAGTTCCACAGATGGGTTTGTTGGCTGAAGCTCTGCTGAGCCCACCGTGCGTGCAGCAGAGAGTGTCAAAGTGTCTCCTGTGCAGGATCATCTCCAAGTTTGGGGAATGGATGTTGTCTGCCAGACATGCTGGCAGTCGGTGGGTCTTCTCTGCTGCACTACCTGGGCTGGAGCTCAGCCAGGGTTAATTATAGGGGAGCTCCAGAGTCTTGTGTCACTAAGGATGGGAGACAGGATATTGTCATACTGCCATGTCCTATACAGAAAAGACAAGAGTACGAGCACACCTGCTCAGCCAGAGTTTTTGCAACGTTTCTCTCTTCCAGTCATCTCACTCCAGGCTGGAAAGGAGAAGTTGCCAAGAACCAAATGGTTAGTACTGTGTGTTTGGTGGATAGATCAGTAAAAATACCACAAAAACTAGCTGGTAATGTGAGTGAGATGCATGTCTTACTGAGTGTGCAGGCTTACTCGCCTCCTCTTATCAGAATTGATTGAAAGCATATCAAAATCAACTTTTACACAGACTGCATGTTTTGAACAGTAGCCCTAAAAGGAGCTATGATCTAAAACACTGCAAATTTGTTGATTTTAACTTTACAATGATTTTCCAGTGTGGTTAATAAAATGGATAATCAAATCAGTTGTCAATAAATTAAAAAGTTGTTGGTGATGTTATTGCATGTTTTTATGCTGTCTTGGGTAAAATATTGTTTCCCAAGAGTCGAATTGTGAAGGAATGAGACATGTCTTGTCTTTGCTGAGAGTGGCACCTGTGACACGACAACCTGGAAGCAACAGCCTTAACAAAACAGCAAAATAAATTATTGAGGAGTGAAATATGGCATCCTTAAATCCTCACCAGGTCCTTGGATAGGTCCCTTATTGTCGATCCAAGGTCTCAGTTATAAAACAAAAGTGATATTTTTGCAAACAGGGCTGCTGAACTTTGGAACAACCTCCCTGAGGTTATCAGGGCAAACTTTCCGTCTCCTTTTAAATCACTTTTAAAAACACACTTTTTCAGACATCAAGAAGGGAGTTTTTAACAGGTAATGAAACAGACTGAGGGTTCTACTAAAGCCTCCATGTGATCTACAGAAGCAGTAGAGATCATGTTTAAAAAGACTGGTAATTTATTTGCAGTTGTTATTTTTTATTGAATGTAGCCACTAACCATAAAAAAAAACATTTAGTTGAAGAGTGTAATTCTTCACTGATTCAAATAACATCATTTGAGATAGGAAATCAGACTCCATGCACCTTTTCCTGCAGCCACAAACACATACAAACTTCAGCTCAAATAAAAATCTGTCATATCATGTCATAAAATACTTCCATCCCTTCTCTCCAGAGATGCATTTCAGACCTTCAGCATCAGTGCCAAGATTGTTTCCAGAGCACTGTCATACCCTCCCGCCATCCTCTGGGGAGCACATTCATGGTTCACTGTGGTGACCCCTGACCTTTACTTCACTGTCAGCCTCAAGTGAAAATTTCATCTTGGACATAGAATCTCTGAAAAAAGTAAAGGGCAGATTACCATGAGCATTACTGAACACTGTTATCTCCAGAGGAACTTTGTTCATTTGGTCATTGTATGACCTTTTCTCTGCTGCCACCCCTGTGCCAAATTAGCAGTGTACACAAAACAAGTGATGCTTTTGAATTTTGCTGTGGCTACTTGAGTCATACTCTACATTTTTAGTCCCACTGGTTGAGGAGTTCTTTGGCAGGACTAATCTGTAAGGTTAAAGATGGCAGGAGTTATTAAGAAAATATATTTTTTCCAATGTAATAAAAAAATTAGTAACTGGGCATTACAGCAAACATTGCTTCTCCGTGGTGCCTTTTGTGAGGCCTCAAACATTTACTCTTCTTTAGTTCATCACCACTTGATAGATGAGCCAGAAAAGTAATTTTACACACTGCTTCTATTAACTTCAGTGTTCGCTTTTAACACGACAGCTCCAGCCTCTGCAACAAAGCTCTACCTTACATCGTTTTGCGAGGGAGACAAATTTATCATCTGAGAATTTTCAAGGTCTTTCACAAAGTTTCCCAAAGTGAACTTTGAAGCCAAAAATCTAAAAGCGAGCTGTGCATCTATCAACTCTCATCTGGCTTTCCTCTAAAGTAAAAAGTATGTTACACCCCTCCCACCCCCTTTTTTTAACTTAGACAAGTGTCTAGTCATGGCAAGCTGCTGCACACTGGCCTAGAAAAAAAGAACAGCTTGTGTTGCTGAAGTTTCCTCTCCTGTCTAGTTATTTTTAAAATGCCCCATTTCCGCCATTGTTGTGCCATTGTTGTGACCTTACGCGGAACAATTTTCCCCAAGTCAAATTAGCTTTCACCATTCCAAGAAATGTTGTAATATAATGGTTTGACGGTTCTGCCGGTGAAATACAAGGAAATGGAAGGCCGTGCCACTGGGGTTAATAATATTCCTCCTCTTCAACAAGTACCTTGGGATCGTAAGTGTCCTTGAAAGAAAACGGCATCTCTCTTATGCCAGGCATCTTGCAGCACTCGTGGGTAAAAGCAGTCTACTTTCCCAACTCAAACTCCTCATCAGGCTGGTTCACATGCTTATGCTACACGTTTATCTTCTTGTAAATTTTTCTGACTTATTAGAATGATAACCAGTGAGGATAATTTGTAAAATCCATGTCTTTCTATTACTTATTATATAATCTTCTTTGTTCATGAGAAAAGGCATCCACTGCAAGAGATCAATAGCAGCTCATCAGTCTCTCCAATGCACCAGCGTGAGAACTAAAGTCAGCCTTCATGCAAGTCAATGAGCACCTGGAGTGCTTTTCCCAGAGGCCGTTAAGTGTGCAAAGCAAGGGACTACCAGAGAACTGCTGCAAGGTCTCATACCCGCTTTGATAGGACAGAGTCAGGGAGGCTTCATGCGGAGATGTTGGGCCCGCCGAGGTTTGCACCACCTGTTTGTTTCCCTTCTCCTGAGCGGCACAGATCTTTCACGCCTTTCTGTGCCCAGCCTGCAGGGAATTGGGGTGTTAGATACAACAAAAAAGGTGACTGAGGAGTGCTGAGATCGGGATTATGATTTATTAATCTGCTTCTCTTTAAATCCAGGACTCACAATGGGGGTCTGTGGTGCACACTCTGGGGAGTAATCTCAAAAGGTGGAACAATTCATGTTCATGAAAGTCCTGTTTTCTGTAACCGCCGAAGAAAAGAAAACATGCATGTGGTTTGCAGCTAAGGTACACAATGAACAGAGGCTCCTGTGCCAAAAGTTCAAGAAGTTTAGATCATGGACAAAGCTGTGAAGTTTATTTCTCCTTGTAGACATAATTTGATACACAAGCAACAATCTGCATAGCTACTGTAGATGGCTCTGCCCTAGATGTTGTTTTCAAAGCTTAAAAAGAGTTTAACAGCATACATTAGTTTCTTCAGTTTGGTTATCAGGATAAGTAGCTAATAAAGCTTCTGATACCAGTTTTTTTGTCATGTATGATTACAGTTAATTTAGTCCCACCTGTGAGACCAGAAACACACAAAGAAAGTCAAAGTCAACTGTTCTGGTACGGAAGTGGCCTCAGGTGTACTTTTTCTACCGTGGAGATTCATCCAGCAGGAGAGAATATATTTCTTCTGCCAGACATTTCTTTGGCAATCTGTCTTTCTTGACTTGGCTCTGAGTTGGCACCAAACAGCCCCACCAAGGTGGTTAAAGAATGTTAGACCACACACACATAAAGGTGTCAGATCATCAGAAGAAAATGAAGAAATGGCAAGAGACTCAAAAGATAATGCTTCAATAGCTTTAAATAGGAATAGGAGGTGCAATATAAATTTAAGAACACCAAAGCTGTTTGCGGTCCTTACAGTCCGTCATCCTCCAGAACAGACTCTGTGTAGTGTAAAATTTCACTATCCCTGCAGAGCTGTCAGCTGCACGCCAGATCTCACTCTGGCTGCATATGAAGTCAATTATGTGCGACCGGCCTCCCTTAGTAATACAGAGATGTCACTTAGAATGTATTTCTTTTGGGGTTGCTTTGATATCTTTTAATATGAAGGCCATCCATCATTACACATGTAGTGGTCTCTGGCGTGGTGTGCTACAGTAGTCACTGACTATGGTACTCAAAGAGAGAGCACCACATGTGCACTGTGCTGTGTTTCATCTGCATACACTGCCTTTATATGAAAAAATTAGATAATCACCAGTAATTAAAATGTTTGCTGTGAAAGTTGACTATCTCTGCCTAGTTTATGTGCTTTTGATATTCATCTGCACAATTTAAGAACAAAGAACATATATGTTAAGTTGGCAAATAAGTAAAATCTAACTCTAGCACAAGCTCTCTTGCTCACTGGGCTACCAGTTCAAACAAAACGGAAAATTTGGAGCTCTCTAAAAGATTAACAATTCAATTTGAACATTTTCACCATGTTCTTTAACAATTAACATTTTCTTTACCGGCAGGCAGAAGTGAAATGTTTCAGACTCTTTTCTATGAGTTGATATAATTTTACATTTGGGTCAGGATGTCACTGGTATTGACCTACAAGAACCAAATGTTTAACACAGTAGTGGTGGACAGATCAATCTTAAATATAGATATATAGATACCAATGTTGGTATCAGTATTGATTAATGCTTGTTTGATGAGATCGATACTTAAGATTATCAGTATATTGCTGATCTTCCTATATGTTAGTGTTTCGGTCATTGTTCAGATTCAAATATACAAAAAAGCAGAAAAAAATCAAAGCAAAGGATTATTTCCTGTTTCTTTTTTTAAACTTTAATTCATGAATGGAAACACTAGTTGTAGTGGTTGTGTGTATTTCTTGATTCATTTTGACGAGCTGATTTTCAATGTTAAATGTACTGATATTTGTATTGATCTCTGTGATATTGGCCCTACACTTACTTTGGATCAGTACCAAATTTTGCAATATCCCACACCACACACTGCTAGGTAATAAAAAGATGATTTAGTTTAACAAATTTTAAGTGTAATGGTTAAGAAAAATCTTTTAGAAAACTGAGGCATATGTCTTTTATAGCAATCATAATGACTGCTTGAACAATAAAGTGCACTCATTATATAGTGATAAGAGTACCTGAATATGGATTTTAGGTTGCCTGTGTGGAATTTCCTTTCAAAGTGCTGTGTAAGTGTGAGGGCAGAACGGCTCCTTTGTCCATTAGAGCAGAACCACTATCCTTCACCTGACAAAGTTTGGGGAAGGACATGGATGTTTCCAGTCTACTTCATAGAGTTCAGACCTGCTACGCCTTGGGAGAGCAAGGCTTTTTTTTTTTGCGTTTGAAGGGTGGATGTGAGGGCTAAATGGGACAGGGGGTTTGACGGGCCGGTGGGGTGGCAGTGGTGGTGGTGGTGGAGGGGGAGCTGTATGAGCGGACAAGGATGCAGGGATGTGAATAGATGGTCTAAAATAAGAAGTAGCCCCTTGGTCAGAGTCGTGGCAGATGGAGGCTCCAAGAATGAAAGGATGCCAGCATTCTTTGTGCGGTCTGGTGCCAGCAGTGCACTCGATGGACCACTTGAGACCAGGGGTAGGGCCGATGTGATAAGACAGCTGCCTTAGCCTAACCTCAACAAGGTCAGTTTGGCCTCAGAGAAGAGTGGCATCGCTGACAATTTAAGGCACCATGAATCCACAGAAAGATGAGCTGATGAGTTGAAAGTGAAACAAGTCATGATTTTTTTAACAGCGGCACTTGACATATGCATATCTGAGAAACATTATTAAAGTTCCCGCAATTTGTATCCAGTTCTCTCATGTGGTCGGGTGGTAAGAAGTCGTATTGGTAGTGAAAGTTTAAAAACATTAGCACCCTGTTTCTGAACTATGTTTTAAATGAGCTACCCAGTATATCAAAGCAGAAATTAGCATGGAGAAAGTTTGGAGGTGCTAATGACTTTGACTGTCCCTGTGGAAAGGCTTACTGTTCCAGAGAAGTTGTAGAGTTGTGTGTGTGTGTGTGCGCGCTTTAAGGAGCCAGAGTAGAGTGTGATTCACTAGTTAATAAATCATGCCAGATGAGTTTATCATGGAGATACAGAAGCTCCTCTGGGTCTTGAGCTAACAGCGTGTATCTGGGAGCTGGTACAACACATGATGAAAAGCCGGTGTCATGTATATCATTTTTATAGCCCCTAACTTTTTACCTTCACTGCTGTCAAAGGGGCAGGATGAACAACTGTGTATCAAATATACCTCATGTGTTGCTTTAAGGAGGAGCCGGCTGACTTATCACGCTGGAAACGTCTTGGCTTACACGCTGCATTCACTGCCATAGCACCTTAAAATCACTTTTTATCAGCTTAATCCGGTTTGATTATCTGCTGGCAACAAATTAACTATTCTTGTTTACTGTAATTGAGTTCTTGGACGGGTACTTGGTAATTCTGCTGAACTTTTCTCATCTGTGCTTTCACAGGGGCATTGATAGTATCTCCCCAGTGTGCATTGAAGATGCTCTTATCTTTATGCGGCTGATGCAGCTTGTCATCCATCAGGGAGTGCGCTCGGATTATCATGATTAAATTGACTTGATAGGTTCTGACTCAGTGACTAAGTAAGTAAGTTGTAACAGCATTATTTCAGCCTTACTCTCAAAAGAGAAAGGAGACCTTGATCACGCCAGAAGTCTTTTCCATTCTTTTATTTCTGTATCATATTTCTTGGAAAATCGGATTGTATTTTGAGGAGAGCCAACTCTTTGGAATGACTTTGAAAGGCAAGAGCGGGCAGGGCACCGTTCCTCCTGCGCTCCTCTCAGGGAATAAAAGTCAGTGTAACGGCTATCTCAGCTAATGACTTGGGAGAACAAACCTTGGTCTCCTAACATCTAAGACTTATTATTTTTAGCTCCGGCCAATGCTAAGCTTATCCCTCTTACAGGGAGCACGTTTTGTGATATCAGATGTGGAAATTAAAGCTAAATGACTTAAGGGGAAGATTGCCCACACTGCAAGTAGGCTACTCTGACCTTCAATAAAGCTAAGCTTGACATGCCTATTTCCCCCCTTTTTCGCTCAAGTCTTTTTAAATCAGGAGGCTTATAATAAAACAGCCTGGTGTTTGCTGCCACCAATTTCTTACATTATTTGAAGGTCTGTTTTTTAATTTGCTTCAGATTTGTCATCCATCAAATGTGCTTGAATTTGCTTTTCATTATTGTCTCTTTTTGCTGCCATCCTTTACTCAACAGTCCAGCATATCCAACTTACTCTGAACCATTCAGATGTTTTACTCCTTATAAGTTTTTAATTGATCTGTATTTACGTTGGCTGTTCTGTATTGAAAATAGCGCAGTGTCTGTAACATGAACAAAGGCCTGTGTTGTTTATCATGCTGCAGAGTTTTGTTTGGGTAGTTTGTTTGTTTGACTAGTATCACATAGCCTGAGATGTGAAGCACATTTTTGAGTGTTTTTACAGGGAAGCATGTCTTTAATTATGCTCTGGCTCTTTGCACGGCTAAACATGGAGGGAACAGTTACATAAAGCGTCCCAGTGCTACTTTTCAGAGTGTTATTTTGCAGTGTAATAGATAAATTAATCGCTAAAACTATTTTAACACGCTAGGTAATCTCATTATGAAGTTACTTTTTATAACACTTGTTGGTGGTACATACTTGCAGTGGATTTTCAAACATCATCTGGCACACTGCCGGGACTACTTTCTCTGATTTTATTTTTGTATGCAATTTTAATATGCCCTCGCTCACCTCTGTGCCTTCTTGTTTGCAGAAGAGCTCAGAGCTTCAAAGTTCATGCCGATGTTTTTGACTTCCTCTAGTTACACGATGAAGTACAGTACATAAGGGGAAGAGCTCTTGAGATGCTTTCTAGGGGGCTTTGGAATACATTTGGTAAAAATGTTTATGATGCCAAAGACCAGGGCTGGCTTCTCATTAGCTGATCTACCCCTTGCAAGTGTTAGAGCGGCATTAGTCTTTTGGGTTAATCTTCAAACGTTCCCATATTTATACCCATCAAATGGCAGTGACTGTCTGCGACACCCTTGTGTGCATTCGGGGGAACTTGCTTAGTTAAACGGCACAGAATAAATGCAGAAATGTGAGCTAAACTTGACAAGATCAAACACACTGGTGAATGTACAGACGCTGGCCAGTGTTCTAAGTGTGCTGCATTATTCATGCTCTCCAACACAGGGTTCCTAATGAGAGTCTGGTGGCTGTTTTTGGAGTTGGAGTCATGGAAATCAGTGTGACCCATACTCAAGTCTGTGGACAAAGCTTTGCATCTGTGGTGCACTGAGAGTGGAATTAAAGGCCAAGCAAGTTCATCAACACTCAAATTTCAATCAGCTCTGACTGAAGTTTTAGAAATCATTCACATTCTTCACATTCTTGTTTTTTTTTTTAATCCTGTCTGTTCTCTGATTTTTTTTCTTTCTCTCACAAATGATTTTGAAGAGCACTGCAACACCAGAGTGATAATAATTAAAGTCAGAAGTAAGAAGATTCTGCGATTTTCTTTAATGGTAACAGTTTTTCCCAAGCATAATTCTTTAAATTAAAAAGTTTTCTTAACTGTGTAATAGGCCATTTCTGTGATATGCTGCAGACTTGACATTTCTCTCCAGAGGCTTGCTCTCACATCAAGCAGCTATAGGGCCTGTGGTTAAATGCAAAATTTACTGCTAGCATTGTAATAAGCCAGTGCAACAAAATAAGGATTATCACCCTGTGGCGTGCTGGTTCAGTAGGAGGACGCTGAACCAAAGGGCTGAGCATCCATCCTATTAGCAGCACACATCCCTTGAAGAGTAAGCAGCAGGCTGCAGCTGAGCATGTTGTCTTCATCCTTGAATCAGAGCTGGCAATAACATATTCAGACTGAAGGGCCTCAATTAGACACTTTAAAACTCTGTGTAATTGGTGTCTTTCTGTAGATTGCCTGTGGATATGTAGTGCTCAAATTAACACAGCCCCAACTTTATGTCTGTGCTGCTGTGATTGTCATGCAGTGTGGCGGTGGCAAGGTAGCTGAGACGCAGGGATTTTTAGACTTCACTGTGTGCACTGCTCCGTCAAGCACCTCGCTCTTATATGGTGCGCATGGTGCAGAATTGCAAATGTTATGGGTATGATTTTCCACCATACTTATTCTTAACATGAGTTTTAATGTATCGCTCTTAAAATTTTAGACCACACTTGGAGGATTTATAATCTGAAGAAGTTGCTTTTTCTTGGACTTTAAAACAGTTTATTTTCTAATCTCGATTGATTGCAAGATTGGCCGTTGCTAACTTATGATTATTCTCAAATTAATAGCACATTTCAGGTATCCTCTAAATGTTCCTTGAAGGGTTAGTTATCAAGTTTTTAACACTCCTGATGAAATAGGAGTGAACAGATATACAGGCTGTCCATCAAGTCACTTTACAAAATGAACAGACAAATATTTGGAGATTATCACAAAATTAGGAGTATATACTGAAGTTTTTCAGCTACTTTAAAACACCACCATAAGGGCTCGATCTCTTGCATGAAGTACATCAAGACAGTGTGATGTCTTCCCATGTTTGCTGCAGCATAGCCTCATCAATCGTGATAATAGCATCAGTGATCTTTAGCTTTAAACCAGTGATGTCCTTTATCTTTTTCCGACACAAAATGTCTTAAACATAACCCTGTTGTTTCACTGAGTTTGACTCTGTTTTACTGAATCATGACACACATTTTGCCTTTTCTTGAGGAATAGCAATTTTAGGAGTTCATTTGACAGAACCTCTTTTGATAACAGGATACTTGGAATGAACAAATAAAATGTGATTAAAAACTTAGATAACTACTGAGTACATTCAACAAATCTGATAAGGATATCTCACCAAATGCCTTTGTGTCAATTTTTTAATTGTGAATAGACTTTATTTACACTCTGTACTAATTAAATGCAAATGTATATTTGTTATTATTACACCAATCTAAAACAATGATGAACACTGTCCAGAAAATTTTGAAACCTCAAAGGTCCTGAATGCTCAAAAAATATGTCAAAAGCATGACGTGACAATCTCAGGTTCAATAAGAAACAATTGATGAACATATTTAACATAATTTATACAAAATAATCGTTGTGGGTTTAAGTTTTGATCTTGAAGTCTGTTTTCTGCCTTCAAACCAAACCTCAGATTTAGTGTAACCAAACTGTGTGCAGCTTTTCAACGAAGGCTCCGACACCTCTGCGGAGAAGTAGAGAGAGAGAACAGGTGGAATACATCACTTCATAAACTTTACTGATAAACACATTTGACTCACATGTCATCAGTAATTCTGAGTATGTTCCAAGTTCTATCTAAACCTTAGTGCCATCCCCATGATTGTAATTGTCTTACGCATTCAATCAGAGATTGGAGTAATAATTCAGAAAAGTAGACTTAGATAAGTGCTTTAGTTGCACACATTCAGAGCTTGCTTCTGGTGTGGTGGTAGAAATGACTCACCCAACTGTAATTGACACATGTCTGGCACTTCTCCTCACCAAGGTCAAGAAGACTGTGCAAACCAGAGGAAATGAGTTGGCATCCAACAAATTGTTTAACAAGTGATCACAGCTTTAACAGTAATGGAAGCTTTTGGGAAACGAGTTCAGAAGAATTAACCATGGAGGTTCTGAGAGCTGGGAAAAAGGTGAGGTTTTGAGTTCACAAATAATTAGTGTTACTGCCAAGTAAGTGGAAGTCGTTGATTTTTCTGTTTTTCCAGCAGTATCCATGAACACCTAGCTACAGTATGAAAACATCCTGGTCTTTGCAGTTAGGACTATTTCCTCTGTCAGTATTAGCTCTGTGGCAGGCTTTTGTCGCTTCACAGCAACTATGTAGACAGGCCTGACTGCTCTCCAATCCAAACATGTCAGCTTCACCCTGTCTTTTCCGCAGGCACAAGCAGCCCTCTGTTAGTCACTGAGGAACAAACACATGCAGAGCAAACAAAACCTCCCCTGCCTCCTCTCAGCTTCAGGAACACCTCAGTGTGGCTACCAAACCCTCCCAGGAGGTGCCTGGTTAGTGACCAGTGTATCAGCAGAGCTCTGCAGCTGTTTGCTGATGGTCTACGTGAGAGCGCTTGTCACACTCAACCTGGTTAGGGAGCAGGTAGGGGTCCAGGTCATGCAGGGGGCTCAGGCACTGGCCTCCGCCTCTGTGCCTCCATGCTGGCAACCCTATGAATTTTTCAGGGAAGCAATGTGGGGTCTGCCTGTCATTAGAGTCTGGCCTAATCCTGCACTCCTACAGCCATGCTACTTTCCTCTCACCACAGAGACGCTGCGTCTCATGGTGAGGGGGCTGGGATGTGGTCAAGCAGATGCAGATATTGAACTTCCTAGGGGCTGCCTTCTTTTTTCCCCTCCTAGTATTGAGAGACAGGTGGGATTAGAGCAGTGGGGCATCCAGCCTTCTCTCTCTCTCTGAGTGTTAACAATCCCCGCATCGAAATCCTGTCAGCGTACTGCTTTGTGTCTTCCATTAGCATTTTGTTGTGGTGTGCATCTTGAACGGCTCGGTACGCTTCTAGAACCGCTCAATCTGGCAGGCGTCTTAAAAGAAAGGCGATACATCCAATACTAATGAGGCTGCCTTCATACTAATACTGCATCGGCACTTTTGTCACTTAACAATTCTGCTTTGTTTCCCCTTCTCATTTATTCGAAGCGTGTCGTGTGGCTGTGTGTTGACAAACTGACACAAGTCATAATACACATTAGAGAGAAATTTATCTCATCGGATGGGCAAACAGAAATGACTGTGTTGTGGTACTCAAACGTTATCCATGCTCAGTCAGCAGGGGGTGTCTCTTTTCTTCCCTATGGTCACGGACTCGGGCTTGTAGGCTTCCTGTTTCTGACAATTAAAGGTGAAGCGCGTGTGTACAAGTGAGTGTGTGTGTGTAAATGAAAAGGAGGAGAGATCATGAGTAGGTTGCGCTACTATAGACTCTCCTGTGCGAGTGCAGCAGTAGCCTTTGCCCTGTAGAAAGTGCTGGCTGCTGCCACTGCTGCCCACTCGCTGACTAAGTAAAGGCTACATTTACATAATTATCTGTTTAATTGGCGGCCTACTGCCGGAATATGCTCCTTTTTTTGTAAGCTGTTGAGTCCACACTAAATTTATTACAAAGATACGGGGGTAGAGATTACAGAGCAAGCAAACCGCCAGCTCATGGCTTTCTTCTGCTTAACCTGATAATGCTCATAAACACTTTTCTGCCCCCACACATTTTTCTGAGATAATTTGCCAAACGATTTTAAAACAATTACAAGTAACCACTATGATCAGGAGCCTTATCATGTTACTTAGACTAAAATGTGGGAGGAGGCAAGAGAAGTTTGGTTACATTTTCTCTACTATAGGATGCAGTTAAATATTATTTCAACAGCTGTGACGTCACGCTTGGGACGTCTAGAAGCGAGCAAGCACAAGTTGACATAAAACATAAAATAATCAAGAATGAAAATGTTGATAAATATGAGGTTGATAAACACATGATGGGGGTCCCATCTGCATTTTTACAGTCCAGTGACAACAGAAACGCATTAGTACCTCCTCCCCCTTTTCCCGAACCCCTCACAACCCCCAACATCTTCATCTTGTTTTCATTTCCCAGGCTTCAGCTGCGGCCCTGCAGAACAATTAACAGTGAACTACGAGTCCTGTAATTAATATTTTGTGCTGAAGAAGTGGAAGATGGATTAAAAGAGAAAAACATAAAGCTAATTTTAATTGACTCCATCCTTGGGAACGGGTCAGAGGACCAGGCTGGATTTATCTCAGCTATCCGACTCCCTTTTGCTGGTGTAGACACAAAGGTGTGCGTGTGATTTGTTTTTTCTGAATAATGTTGTGGATACTCTTAACCTCCCTCTGAGAGACGCTGTTCAAGCAAGCACTTATCTTTTTTACTCCTGGCTGGCTCGGCGTTGTGGGATATGCGGTATTTAGGAGCTTTGCGAGAAGGCCGTTGGATCAGTAACTTTGTTCCATATGACGCCGCCTCAGCTCTGCAGGGTGTTGTGCTCAAGCACACAGTTTCCCTTCAGCAGTGGTGTTTGCACTCACCCTGTGTGTAGGCTATCAGTTGTGGGTAGAGAGCGCCTTTGAAACAGACTATAGTACGAGTGTTTGTGCCCACTGCTGCTGCATTTGCTGCGCTGGGCAGCCTCTGATCAGCCTGAGCTCTGCCTGCAGAGAGCTGGCACAGCGTCCAATCCTATTCTATGTTCAAAGGTAAAGCAGACCTCTCATAGGCCCCTTCTTTGATGTGCTCTTCAACACCAGAGTCATATCTCTGCCACTGCACATCTCCTGGCACAGACAAGAGCCAGTCCAAAGGAAGGAGGGGAAGAAAAAAACTTAATTTGAAAGTCACAATGCTTTTCCACAGACATGGTTCCTATTCAATGGTGGGCCTGTTTCTTGAGCCTGTTGGTATTATTTACAAGAAGAGCACAACCACAGCAGCACAAAGTGAAGAATTAAAAGGGCTGCTGCATTTAAGCCTCCAGCGCTGGTTGGTTGAGGAGCTGAGCCAGGATTAGAAGAAGAACAATGGTTCCTTCACAATGAGCATCCTCCATATAGCACATCACCGTATCTGCTGCAGATGGAGGGCTCACCTATAAGCATCCCATTTAGACTGAATACACTGTGTTGGTCATCAATCTTTGAATTGTAAATGGCTCAAATGAAATGTTATGTGTTGTTTAATCTGATATCTTGTCTACAGCCAAACCCCAAAACACTCTCTCTGCAGATCCTGCCATACGGAGCAGGTTTGGTGGAAATAATGCAAATGATCTCAACAGAAACGTCACCGGACTTGTTATGCAGTTTGCAGGAGATGGAGCAAATGCATTTGGGTGCAAGAGGTATATGACCACCATGGCATCTCTGAGGAGGATCTGTCTTAATGATTTATACCAGCACAGAGACCTCTGAGAATTAGCAGTTGAGGGTGATATTCACAGCGTCATTTCAGTTGTGCAAATGAGCATCCTTTGAATGCTTAATGGGAGGAGGATGAGATGAGGAAAGTGAGGAGATGCATTCTTTTCTGGCTTTGTTGGGAAAATGTTACCAGTTTAGAGAAAAGGGGTTGAACTCCCTTGTTCCTTGTTTGCAGAGCAGGCAGCCTAAACATTTCAGTTTGGGGTTTTCTGAGCTATCACCTCAGACATGAGGTTGGGCAACTGGAGCTTGTAGTTTGTGAGGAATGACTCAGTGCACAAAGTTTATTTATCATTGGTTGTCATGCAAACAAAGCAGTGGCTATTGTAGAAGATATCTTTGCTTAGAGACACACCCATGTTACATTACAGCTTGAATACAGTCATCTGTGACTGCTTAGTGATGATGAATGTGCTGTAGATGAATTCACATCTGTCTTTACAATCCATGGGCTCCTTTTTTAGTACACCAGTGTAATACTATATTAACTGGCTATGCATACAGTGAATAACTAAGGGGCTATGTCTAACTTATTTTTCAACACATTTCTGTGCCCCATTGTGTGCGAATTGTGCTGTATTAAAAAAATAGTACCTTACCTAATAGGCATTGTAAGAGCTTACCTTGCTTGCTGTTAGACACGTTGTCATGCTGGGCTTGTCTGAAGGATTCGTCCATCACAAGAGGGATTTTGAAAGAGAAAGAGATTTGCTGCATGCCACACCCATGCTCCCATTCCTTTGGTAGAGAGCTGAAAATTACAGTTTTTGATGTAGAAAAACACCTTGAAAAGCAGCAGTTAATCCTCTGCGATAAGCTCTTTGTCAGCTGTTCAAGTTACAGGAACAGTCAAGAGAATCCAATCCTTACACACACACACACACAGACGCACATACGCCATAGCCAGGATTATAGCAGGTTTTGTTTGCACATTGGACACAAGATTGAAATAGATCTTTCTGACTGAATAGATTTTTTCCAAAATGGATGCTTGGGAAGAAATATCTTCAGTGGGATCTCAGGAATCGTGTGGAATACTCACTGCTGTCATACATTTACATATGAGTGGAATTTTACATCCTCTTGGATTGACAAAATGTCGTCGCTGTTTGCAACCAAACATCATGTTCCCCTTTGTGAGTTAGTCTCAGAGCTCTGTCAGATTGCATGTTTAGGTATTCAGAGAATCACCTGTCTGTGCTGGTCACCAGCAGCATGCAGAGAGCAAAGGTGTCACTCAGGAAAGAGATGAGGTGCAGCGCAGCATTGTATTTGAATGTTTACAAAGGCAGACAAATGGTACCACACTAAACAGCTTTCAGGCCTCTATTTTGTAAAACAGCTAAATTCCTGGCTCACTGTAGTGGCATGTTTGTATGATTGACAATAATCTGAACGTTTTTCAAATATGTGCCAACTGTCATTACTATTCGATCATTCCTCAGAAGCCTAAATAAGTCATAATTTACAGTTTTTTGCAGAAAAGAGATGATGCCTAATGTAAGAATATGCATGACTCTTGACCATTGGACTAAATCAGTTTCATACAAACTTTCAGATTTGCGTGAATTTGTCGACTTTCATACTTGATACTGATTCTCAGCCTTTGGATTTGCAGTCAGGATTGCCAGATAATTTTGGGGCTCAACAGATGGTTGGGATGACATGAAAAAGACAAATTAAAAATTAGATAATCTGGATAATGGCTTTCACATTAGATCTTCTCCACTCTCTGCAATGGTTGTTTTACTGGTGTTTCTGACTGGCAGTTTTGTAAGCTGCATGACAGCTCACATGCTCATGGTATTCACTTAGGTTCCATCATAGAGCAGAAGCCCTGTTATTAATCTCAGGGGTTGTAATTCAATGGGGTTGCATAACAGCCTTGAAAATAATTGAAAATGATGTCTTATTTCTGTTTCACTACTTTGTTTTTATTTGTGGCACTAACTCTCTTAACTTTCCTTCTATGTCACTTGCTTGCTTCTGCACACTCTGTCTCTTGTTTGCAGCAGCTTCAGGCGAAAGGAACCAGTATATAGGCTGAACAGTGATGGTACTAAACAAGTATGAAGAACGGATGACTCAATATACTACTGCAAAGACAGACATTGCAATTCTTGAATGTGTTAATGATTTTGTAGGGCCATATCCCATGCTTTTCAAAGTCTTGTTTGCTGACACTTAACTTTCTGTAATGAGGTCCAGTATAAAAGATTTTATTTGGATTGTCTTTGAAAATCACTTATAAGTGACATCACTGCAGTAGAATAGTCATGCTTAGTCAGTTTCCAGTGTTTCCACAGATGTGGGATCACCACATAAAAGAGAAAACATTTTCTGCCTGGTACTGTCCAGCAGCTCTGTCAGTCTTTTTGGCAGCGATGTGATGACATCACAGACTGTAAAAAAAAATGAGTGTAGTGTTTGTGAGGTCACCCTTATAACTTTTTGAATGAAACTGCAGAATGGATTTGCTTCTTGTTTTGTTAAAAGGGCCAAAAAAATCAGAGTCAGGACAAAAAGAAAAATGTCTGGTTCAAGCTGAGATGGCACAAGACAACATTGTGACTCAACAAACATGATCCTGTTTAGTTATAGACCAACAATAATCAATTAATGATGTCGAGAGTAGACAACTGAGTACTTGTTTCACGTAGGGAGTTGCTAAAGTAAAAGAGGATTATCACCTGACTGCAGTCTCCTACAGATCCAAAGAGATTTTTGCTTCTTATCGCAACACTTAAGTTGAACTCACAAATACTGCTGTGGTTCACTGAAACGTTGCTCTTGTTACATCTGAAGATACTCTGGAAAAAAATGTGCTTGATTTGAATTTTAAAATTTCTGCAGTATCAATGCCATTATTTCCTCAAACCCTCACCAAATCAGTTCAATGAATCGACCTGACCTGGGGATGTTGTATGATCTTTTTTTATGTGTTTCTGCATCACTTCAAGAGTAAGACCTGGGGAATATCTGTCTGACCAATGTACAGATTTTAGATGTGGAGTTAAGCTATTGGAGGCATTTTAAGCTCTGCATCCCACACAAATGGAAAGTTTGTATAAAATAATAAGAAATACACATTTGAAAAGAGTTTGGGAATGTGTCATTGACTGGACACTATTGTGAATGCACAGATCGTCAAACTCTCCTCACCCAAATGGAGAAAAATGTGACACTCAATCCTTTCAGGGTGTCCATAAAGTCTCTTTTAAATAAAAAAAAAATATATACCTCTTCTATCAACAGTGTAGCTGTAATACACAAATGGGATGTGGTTAAAAACTTAAATAACTACTGAGAACATGGAACAAATGTGATTGAGGTATCTCATCCAATGTGATATTTAAATTGCAAAGAGACTTTATAGACACCCTGAATATCATGTGTTTCATCCTTAGTTCAGGCATCTACATATGACAGAGGTGAGGACTCTTTTTGCTAAATTAATCTACTGTGTATATGCTAACTTTTTTGTGAACCAAGCAGATGTAAACTTAATGTTTTTTTAGATGCTCAGAGATTTAGTTAGTCTGGAACGGCTAAAATCAAATGTGCGAGCAGTTGAAGGCGACTAAAGCACAATTTAACTAAACTGTTTCCATCCATTTTAAGGCACAGAAACACATTTCCTTCCGATGAAAATGCTAGATGTTCCCAATAATGTTCACTGAAAATAAATACATTATTGATTTTCTGATGTCCCACAGTGATAAGATACCAATCACCTGCAGTCAGCCTTGTCTGGTTTAGTATGAGACATTGTATTACCTTTGAAATAGCTCCATGCAACCCCACTTGGTGAAGGATATAAAGAATTTTCGGAGGAGGGGTAATGTTTCTGTTTAATAATGAGCTTTCTTCGTCTATTTCTTTCTAGTGTACAGTTTTGCTAATGAAAACTTTTTCTGAGATCCAAATTTATTTGTGTTAAAGATTAGGTACACTACACAGGTGTAACATTTGTACAGTAATCAAATGTATTGACTTACCTGCATGCTTTTGTGTGTTCAGCAATCATCATAACAGCAAGTAATGTGAAAGTTACCCCTTCTTCTCCATCTCCTCCATCAATTTTATTACGGTATAATCTCCTGGACAGAGTGGAGCTTTGCAGCGACCAGCACGTTTAAACCCTTTGGAACCAATTGTAGGAGAAAGGCTGTCTTGGGATGCCCTCAGTGGAGAGCAGCTAGGCTCATTAGTTAAATCCCCACCGTGGGCTAATACAGCCCTCTAGGAGTGATGTAGAAAGGGGAAGAGAAGAAGACATTTCTTTGACTCCTTCTCAGGGGTTTCTTTCCCACATTTTCTTGCATGCATCAGCAGCTAAGAAGGTGATGCACGTCGCCGATTCTGAAGCCGCCCTCAGCGTTCTGTTAAAGCCCTTCGTTGGGTGGGGGGGTTCGACAGTTCAGCATGCCGTGCTGGTGGTCGGATGTAATGAATCAATTATGAGGAAATTGCAAATGTGAACAGTTTGTTTACATAAATAATAATAATTTTTAAAAAATGAAAGCAGTTTTCCACAAATTCTTGATTTGAATTTGTTCAATATTTTCAGCCAAGAGAAAATCCGAAACTACAGATGAGGATTATTTTCTGGGATGCTTGATGTCTATTAGTGTGATAAATTGTGTGAATGTGTTTGAATGTGTTTTGTTTGTACTTTTTGTTCTGTTCAGATAGTACTATTTTTTTTCTGCAAAGCTCATTAAACAAAACTGGTTTGTTCAACTCATGAACAAGCCCCTATGAACAGACTTCACGTCTCTCATGTTTTTTTATCTTGTTATCAGTATAAGGAGCTGTTGTGTATTGTTTCAGTGTTTACATGGATGTACAGACTTCTTGATTCTCAATTTGGAAGAAAACTACTGAGTCAATACTTTCTTCATGTTGTTTAAAATAGTAAACACTAATAAAAAAAACAAAAAACAACACAAAACAAAAAAAACATGTAACATTACTGTATATTTTTTTATTACTTAAAAATATCCCAGCACCGGTATTCACCATCAAAACAAAAATAAACAATTAAATAAACGGAAATAAAATACTTAAAAGTCTCACAAATTCTCGTGATATGCTTTATCTAATTTACACCATTTCTTTTTCGGATAACACTTTGAAAGTATAAAGACTGTGTATTTGCAAGTAACAAAGAAAGGTATCTCAAGAAACGAATCCGGCTTCTGTTTGTCAAAATGATCAAAGCTATTCATTTATTATGAAAAATGGCAACTATTAATTATCCTGGGATGGGCTGATCAATGACTTAGCTGACCTTTACAGCACTAATTGAACAGAATATTCCACATGCCCCACACAATTTTGTTTTCACTTGCATGTAATCTGACCTTTTCCATTAGTAAGTGAGAGTAAAACTCTTGTTTTGATCATAATGATTGGGGAACTGGAGGCCACAATAGGCAGGTCCCAACTTAACCAGAATTTATCTTTTTGGCAGCAAGAGGAGGGGTTTTGAGTGCTGTTATCTATGGCCTCCCCCTTTAACAAGTAAACAGCCCATTTATTATTAACTCAGGTTTAAGGTAGAGCATTAATCCTCTTTGACAGTTTGCCTACTTGTTAAGGCAGCCAGTTCTTCCTCCACAGCAGATGGCTTTCAGCCGCTTTTACTCCACTATGCAGCCTCACCAGATAAGAGCTGAGGAGCCTCCAAAGTTTGTGCTGCATTGTCTCTATCTGCAATGAGTTAATTTAGAGTAATTACACTTATCAGTTTTAAAGATGTAGCTGCTCAGTGAAATCAAGATACCGCAGAGACTGTTCATCATGTGTTTTTCATTTTGAGAATTTTAAGCAGTCCCTCAAAGATATGTCCTCTGCAAATGAGAAAACAGACTCAAATTTTTGTCTGCCAAAATGGTCAATTCAGATACATTTCATTATACATTTTAGACACAGGGATTGGCTTGCATTGCTCTCCGGTTGAATGACATAAAGTTTGGCCCCCTGTTCAATTTCCCTGCTGTTGCTGTTGATAATTGCACAAGAGCTCCCGTAGAGCCAGCTGTTTGAGTGTGTCCTGACTTGAACCTGTAAACTGAGTCACCCTGAGACCAGCTCATCTGCTTTCTCTTGGACTCGTACACATAGTAACCTCCTCCTGTCGTACTCCCAGACAGGGAAGAGGAGACGTCTGAACAATCCAAGACTGCTTAGTAAAGAAACACACTACGTCTCATGTTGTCCTCAGCATAAAAGAGAGCACCTCTCCTCTTCTTGCTACCCTGCTGCTGATGCAACCCCTGACTTTACCAGTGGAGTAAATACAGGCTGAATGTTTGCGCTTACAGCGCTGATTTTATGGTTGGAAAGAGGCACTTTTGTGGAAAATATGAAGTATGCTTTTCTATTTTATCAGTCAGTTTGCACTGAGTCTGCAGAGGACTCAAAAGCAGGAAATTCTATCAGTAGACAGGTTAAAAAGGCAATACAGACTAGAGCACACTGAAGAAGGGGATATCTGTTTGCTCTCCATCAACACTGTAGCACATGAATCAATGGAGGCCTGTGGGAATCAAGTGTGAAGCTGGGAAAAAAAGAAGCTAAGGAGGGAGGTAGGGACTAGTTTCCCACTTGAAGGCCTTGTCCCTTTTTTGAGTAGTGGTAGCACTCCCTGTGTGACAGTGCGAGGAGAAAAAAGGTCCCCCTTTTTTGCCTGTGTGAGTGAAGACAGAACTGACAGCAGAACTAATACTAATAGTTTATAGCCTAGAACTAAAGACAGGCAAATATCTGTGAACTACAGAGTGTCTTGTCTTCAGTCGCTCCAACATCTGGCTCACAGTTTTTCCAGCATTCAGTTTATTTTAGCAGCATAAGCCGAGCTGCAAAATGATCCAAATGTGACACTGCTGAGGCACTTTAACAATTTAACTTTCCTCTGATACAGCCTACCAAGAGTGACTCTGATATAAAGTGAAAGTTAAAAATAATGAATTGGGATTGAAATACATAGTCTGTGTGTTCCCTCTGAAAATCTGTACACGCTTTTTTTCCAAGAGTATCTATACATTTTGAGAGTTTCAAACAAGGCGCACAGCAGTAGATCCAGAATAAAGAAATTATTTGATTTTGATGAACGCAGCTCTAATTCCCTCTTCATCACTGATTGTGAAGGAGGCAATGTATCCGACCACTGCTGAGATAAATCAGCAGGCATAAAGAGCCCCATGAATTACGACATGAAGATAATTCTGTCATTCTTTCGCCTGTTTCACACGTTCACTTCTGCTCTGTTGGTTTCAGAGAAAGAACGTGAGCGTTACACAATAGAGTATCCGGTTCAATTAAGCAACTTTTTCCATCTGAAATGTACTTTCTCTAAGCCACTATAACACTTCAATGCCGCTGTATTCAGCACTCATGTCATGGCAAATATAGCGGATTGTCTTGTACAAACACTGTTGCCCAAAATTGGGTCTTTTCCAAGGTTTGAAGTTATTCATTCAGAAGTGTCTCATACTGAGCACATGGAGAGGGAAAGAGAGATTTGTTGGAATCATCAGCTATCCAAATGAAATAGAATATCTTATTTTGTGGGTATGCTTAATTTGGATTAACCATATGAAAGCAATTAAACGGAGGCTTCCATTTATGGAGCGACGGGAACAGAAAATGTCAATTTAACTGCAACCACTGGAAAGTATGAAATAGAACTGAGGGTCTTGTAACCGCGCTGTGCTCTGTACTGTAGTGCAGTGATGAGTGTGTGTGTGTCAGTCTGGGGTTGACTGTCTCTGACTGGGTTCTGATGTCACCAACAAGGTCACACAAGAGGCACTACATCCGCCCATTCAGCTCCATAAATGCACCCCACCCCTCAGCAGACAGACTCACACTAAACAGCCTTTGAGTGTTTCTGTTTGTGTGTTTGTGTTATGAAGAAAGAGACTCCAAATGTGTGACACTGTGGCAGTGTGTGCTCAGGCGAGACAAACTGTTAAACCAAGAAACACTCACATCTGATGATCTTACTCAACCTTAGTCCCAAAGTGTGAGAAGCCATGTTTATGTAACACAGATGCCCGCCACATTGAAATCATTACCTGCATATATACATAAAAATAAACTTATTTGTCATATAAACATCTGTTTTAGTAAAAGAGCAGATGGAGAGCTGGGATATATGAGGCCATTGCCTGGCACAGACAGAGTTTCCTCATCGTCACCTCAGATTCACCTCAGAGCTTTCAGTCAGTCCATCAGAGCAGCAACAACAAGAGTGGCTCTTGTGACAAGAAACCACCAAAAGCAGCAATGGAGCATCATTATGTTTTATTATACATGAATCATGTCTCAAAAAGGGGTGAAAATTTTGACAACAGTCTTAATCTGATTCGAAACAATTAAAACAAAAATTGGTTGACTACATGATAAGTAAATAAGAGTTGGTGTGATTTGAAATAATAATAATTTAAAAAAAAAACAAGTGAAACCTTTTCTTTGTAATAACCATCTTTGCTATAGACGGATAAAACCTTTGAATAGGCCATTTCTAAAATATGAAAAAATATATAAATTTGGCTGTTGTTGAAACATTTGGAATGGAGTGTATTGCAATGCATTAATGCAAAAAAAAAAATAAAAATTAAGAGATTTAAGTGTTTTTAAAATTGGAATAAAAGGACAGCCTTGAAAAACATCTGTTGAATTAAATTTGTCTTAAAATAAATATATTTCTTCTACATTACTAATCAGTCAACAAGTATCAGTAATTAAATAAACAGTTTAAGAAGGAAAGGCTTATAGAGTTGCAGATAAGAATCATTATTCACAATTTTGGGGCAGTTGACCCACATGATACCCAAAAGTGGTCAGTACACTAAAGTGTTAATAAATAGGTTTATTTGCAAGCATGAGAAAGACTTAATAACCTTCCAGGTGTTTCATTGGGATGTATCTGGTTGTTGAAATACCGTGTCCTTGAGGCGATTTCAACATCAAAGTCTTAAAATTTTGTTTTCCTCATGGTCAGCCCAGATGATATTTCATACAATGAACAAATTTGGACAACATTTGTTCGTACATTATGATAGAAATATAAGTGCAAATGCTTCATAGCTTTGTCAGCGAATGTAAAGCATGTTAGAAATTATGCCAAGTATGTCAATGGATATATTTAGATTAAATTTAAAGTGGTTTAAAACTGGTTGTTGAAGTTGGAAAAAAGTAGGCATCACCCATAATCTCACAAAGACACATACTCTGCTTTTCTGTTACTATGATGTCATTTGGTGCACAAGGCATAATCTAGGTGGCAGCCTGTTTGTTTAGCCAATGGTCAGCCAGTTGGCTCCCTGTGCATTTGAATGCAAGATTTGGAGATGGGTACCACTGTGCTGACAATCTATTCCTTAAGTGGTCGAACAAACATGTTGCAATGTTGTTTGGTTGGGTCAGACTCTCATTTGAGTGGGCTGAGGCCACCCCTTGCTGCCGCTGGCCTGACGTGATCAACAAAGTGGAAGGAAGAGGGGACTAAACATTGTACAGTACATTACATCCCGTCTCCAGACAAAGATTGGAATGCATATCGTAGCTTAAGGCTGAAAAATTGAATCTGACTTTTGATGCTAATATATTACCAGTTGATAAATTGTATTAAGGGAAACTAGAAATTACCATTATCTTTCAGACTGTATATTCAGACTGAGATGCGTTTTAGAGAATTAATAGTTTTTGAAATGTATATGCTCCAGTGAAGTGCAAATGGCCTAACTGAATTGGGCTTTGTATCTAGTTTAACAAAAGGGCACACGAAAAAGCCCCCCAAAAGGATTTAGGAAAGATACTAATATTCTAAAGTTTAAAAAAAGAAACATTTGCATCATAAAATCTTATGAACTCTTTAAAACCTCAATAAAACAACTTAATATGTAATTCAAGCATAGTAGAAAATTAATACTAAGAATTTATAATTTGAATTATAAGATTTTAAACATTTTACCTGCAAGAAAAATATTATTGTCCTCCACCTCATGTATCTTTCCTGTTCAAATCGACACTTTGCAGCCACTGAGTGCATTAGTGTGTCAGCTGCACATGTGTGAATGTGTCAGGAGAGACAGACTGAATTTGTGCAGCAGAGTGCACAAATGTGTAACACCAAGTGTGAGTGTACATATGTGAGGGTGGAAAGGTAGCAAGGATGTATGTGTTCCAGTGTTAGTGCATGGCTGTGTGCGCATGTCTGTGTGTGTACATACTTGTCTGTATACAGTTTGGTGTGTGTGTGTGTGTGTGTGTGTGTGTGTGTGTGTGTGTGTGTGTGTGTGTGTGTGTGTGTGTGTGTGTGTGTGTGTGTGTGTGTGTGTGTGTGTGTGTGTGTGTGTGTGTGTGTGTGTGTGTGTGTGTGTGTGTGTGTGTGTGTGTGTGTGTGTGTGTGTGTGTGTGTGTGTGTGTGTGTGTGTGTGTGTGTGGGCCTGCTCTACACTGTGCTGGGGGCCAAAACACTAGAGATTGCTTTGATCTGGATTCTCTATGTCTCGTCCAATCACAATCATGTCACCAACTCCCCACGGCAGGAGCGACTCATTCATGGTGCAGAGAGGGGACCCTCCTGCATGTTATTACTTTATATACACTTCATTTTACGAGAACTATGCTCACAAAATGGCTCCATCCATACCCCATGAAGCCTCACAATGCTGATGGACAAAAGGATTTTACAGTAACTGGCAGGGAAGTGGCAAACAACCAGCAAGCTCCACATTTAGGAACGTTTGAAACGGTCAGTGTGTTTTGCAGAAACAATAAAGAAAGGGTGATGTCAGAAAAAAAATATAGGCAAGCTGGGTGTGTTGTTGTCTGTCTTGGCCTTAAATTGACCTGCAAAAGGACAAATTCAACCACTTAGGAATTAAAAGAATTTAGGCACATGTTCTAAAATTATCTGACACATTCAATGTTTTTTATACCAGCTCTTTTAGTCCCCCAAAAAACAAATGTTTCTTGTCTTTTTAACGCCCAGGATAAAAAAAAAAAAATGTCTGAAATAGGTGTTTCCATGGGTATATTTTTCTGTATCATCTATTGGTATTGCTTGATATCCATTCAAAGTTCATGTTGCTTTGAAAAGTGCCACTCATAAAGCAAAATAAAGTGAAAGACTTTACTGCACTCTACCACAAAAGGTCTTTACCCTCGTTATTAATATGTTACATGACCAGACAAGCATAATCAAAATGCATTAGGAAATGTAACGTGTCCTCCTTTTGGCTACATAAACTAATGCTGGAGGTTTCTATACCCAAATTCAAATGACCTCTTCAAACAGTTAAGCCAGTAAATGGGAGACATTTGAGACAATTCAGAATTGAAATTGCAATAAATTTTACACATACTGTTGACAGACTACTGTATCAGTACATGAGCAAATAGAGTTAAACTTAAGCTCTACCTTGACAATTGAAATAGGCAAGAAAAAAAATTCATTAATGGTTCAGTTAAATTAATATATGCAACAAACACTTATGCCTTTATCACATTTGTCTTCTTGAAGGGTTTGATGACTCTCTCTTGTTGCATTCTCTGCTTCTTAGGTGGTTTAATGTCAACTTAAAATTTATCTACTTAATTTTTATGTCACCAACTACTAGCTCATTTATCTTTTTACCATTCAAGACACTTTACAGAAAAATAAAGTCTCAACTGTATGCTATGTGTGTTGATTATGCATGTATGTTAATTATTCACCATCCTGCATTATTTAGACCCAACATTAAGATAATCTAAAAGTCAGTCCCATCATACGATAAAAGATCCAATCTGATCTCATCCTAATCTACCATGAGCAGAACACTTTGCAGCACCCAGCAAGTTACAGTAGAAAATTTGTTTTTTGGGACCTATAAGTCCAGGTACCACCGTACAGGAACTACTTCAACGTCATTGATGGAAAGGGCAAGATCATACATGTGAAGTTTACATTATGTCCCAGAGCAGTGCTCCCTCAAGAATCCAAATTCTTTTACATATTTGAAGTTTCTTTTTTTTTTCTGAAAAAAAGTAACACAAAATTTGCATCCCCTAGAAGCTAATTACATTTGCTAAAGAGTAATTCTGTTTCTCATTCAATCACTTTTTTGGGGGAAAATTACGAGTAACAAGTAACTAAAACTGATTACATTTGGCTGGTGTGCAATTTTTTATTTCTCTTTGCTTTTAGGGGTAAGAAGACCTAATAAGTAAAAATAGAATTATAAAAAACATGGTATTTGTATAGGAAGTTTTATTTTTTCTGTTATTGGTTAGCTGTTAGTTTTTAGTTGTAAGTGCTAATGTTCATAAGTATGCTGTTTTTTTCACTAAAATGGGTGTAAAGTTGTGTTATCACCAAGTGATGACATTGAAAGTGTCAGTAATTGTGGCAAATAGGTCAACTTTTGAAAAAAGAAGTATCATGGGTCTGAGAGGCAGAAATGTTATGTCCACATATGTGGCTCCTGGGTCTTAAGAGGTTGAAGTAATTTGCCTATCACTGACCACGTGTTGTCATTTTTGTTTTTTTTGCACACTTTTGGTGGTGAAGGCTCGCCGCTAGGGACCAAGAACTACCATCTCTCAACTACAATGATTTCCCTGCTGATACTGGAAACCAAGAGAGATGTTGAGGGACTGATTTTCCAAATTTAAAGTCCATAATAAATTTTTATTATTTCTGATTCTACCTTCAATTATTGTGTGCATTTGTAAAAACTATAATTATGGCACACCTGTTATTTGTTGCCAAAGTTTCAGAGAATAATACTTTGCCTTTGAAATCATATAATTCCCTAAATCCAGACAGAGGAGTAATGGGCTAGACAGTGGAGTGACAACCTGGCAGAAAGACAAATTTGTTGATAGCTGACAAGGACACTGAGTGATGGGTAGCAAAATTGTCTGCTCCCATTACCTATTGGAAATGAAATACATGGTTTGTCATTTGTATTCACAGCAACTAAAGCTTTTTATCAGTATATAAAAAAAATGTTTTTTTCATTACCTGACAGTGAGTATTATAAACATGAGTTGTAGAAAAGAGAATGTGAAACTTCTGTTAGACCTACATTGAACCTTAGTAAAAAGTCATTATCAAAATATGATGAGTTGTGAATAAATAATGTTTGCAAAAATGCAAAAATTTACAATCATTGTTACTTGTTACTTACTTTCTGTGAGACCTGCAGGACATGATCTTAATTCATATTCAGTAAATGAAGCTGTCCACACCCTTAAATATTAAACTATGAAGCATCTCATCAGCGTGTGTAATTTTCCTTTGCACACCAAGCTAACACTGATGATGAAACAGCAAAATAAACTGATGCCCTGTCCAAGTGCTGCATTAGGCCTTTTTATTGCTCTCATATTATATGATCACAGGAGAGCAATAGCCTGGAGCAAATTGATTAGTTCAAAGAGGCAGTGGGTAAGAGGGAAAAAAACTCCTTTTCAGATGGCTGCTTGTTACCAGAGACAAGGAACACGGACTGAGTCTGTAGTCCAAACATCAGTCTAACAAAAACACCTTTAGCCCAGCAGTGTTTAACATGTGAAGGTGAAGAGCTCAGGAAACCAAAATGCAAATAAAACAATATTGCCGTCTTTCTGCTTTGCAAAACAGACAGGGCTTGCATCTGTGGGAGGGGTGGGATGTCTAACAAGAACTAATGCTGTTTATGAAAGCTGAGTTTTTGCATCTAATCACAATGTCTACTCCCATGGGCCTGCTAGTGCTTCATGCTTCCCTTCAGACTGGTAGAGCACCTCTCTTCCAGGAGCGCTGTATTTTTAGGATGTTGTGAAGCTTCCTCAGCTGCATACAGAATGAGATGCTCGCCTTTAGGGGGATGTCGAGTTTGAAGATGATGTCCTTTGGATTTGATTAATTCAGCTACGGAGAGAGAAGCTGTCCCTGACTCAAAATAGACTTCCTTTAAATGACTATATTGCTGTTGTTTTTCGTACTCTTCACTGTTTGGTCTTTTTTGCCACTTATCAGTGTATCACGACAGGAAAACGCATAAAAAATAAATAAGATGTTGGGCTATCAGTGACGGGAGCCTGTTTATGAGTGAATCTGCACGTGTGCGCATGCCTTAGATTAGCATGGAGGAATATGCTCAGCAAAGCCTGCCGCCTCTCCGGCAGAACAGTCTTCTTCACCATGCTTCTCTTGCCTTGGCTGCCTTCATACTCATTCAGATTTCAGCTTTTTGAAGGCTACAAATAAGACATACCTCTTTTAAAATGCATTTTACTATTTGTTTGTCCTTTTTGTTTTCATAATTATCTTTTTAATAATGTGTAATTTTAATTGAAGTAACTGAAATTAAGTTGAAGCGTGGTGAATTAAAAGAATAATCCCCAACCTTTCTTTTGAGGGGCACTTTGTATTTTTTAGTTGAACAGATATCATGATGCAGCGGTTCTTGCGCCCACACACACACACACACACACAAGATTTCAATAAAACTGCATATAGAAAACCAGTCTGACTACATTGTGTCAATCAAGTACTTAGTATTCAGGATTATTTAACATCTCGAAGAGAGATAAATGGCATGAACAATCTGTACAACAATCCCCTAAAGATGAAAGAACTCTCTAACAAAAGCACATGCGCTACAACTTTGATTCAGTGCTTTAATACAATGCTAATTAGATCACATGCAGTGTCTCCTACTGAAATCTGCCCCCATCGTCTAATTATAACAGCCAGATATGCCATAATGGGACGCATGTATTTTAAATCAAAGCAGTTGTGTGACAGAGAAGGGTGATAGACGGAAGTTACGCTGACACAGATGTGGTGATTGAACAGACTGGTCATTGGCTC
The DNA here is from genome assembly GCA_008086565.1 of Thalassoma bifasciatum. Lineage (NCBI taxonomy): Eukaryota > Metazoa > Chordata > Actinopteri > Labriformes > Labridae > Thalassoma > Thalassoma bifasciatum. The sequence continues at coordinate 366,383 of RPOG01000206.1, forward strand.
CATCGTGTCCGTAAAAGCCACCCCACGGCTACTTCCACAGAGGAGAAGTTTCTGCTGGTGGGAGGGCTAATTGTGTGTCTGTATGACTAGTGTGCCGCTCTGGGATGACTAATGAAGAATCCTCAGCTTTTGAACACGTCGTTCACCTCCTTCAGCACTAATTAATGGCTCATTGAAGGAGGACTGCATTTCATCCCTAGCTTTTTCACCCATTATCCACTGGTTTAACATGGGCCTCCTCTGCATACTGAGCATGTATTAGAGCAGTAATGTAAAGCCTCTACTGAAAGTCTTCCCGCAAAGTGTGTTTTTCTAATGAATTAAAGATTGCCTCCTTGCTCTCTGACTGGTAAACACTGCCGTTTGCTGCATAATCAGCAGATGAATGCTATGGTGAAATTCAAAATTCAGATAATGGTTGAAAGATGGTAAAAACAGTGCGTGTAGGATCTGATGCAGTCGTTCGATTCCAGCAAACTGTCAACTTTTGTACCCATGCTGTGTGAGAAATCATCCTACACCTTGTTTTGTGTTTCCAGGAGATGTTTACTCTGCTTCAAATCTTTCACAGGGTGTGTCAGCATGTGGGCTTCTGTGAATGGGTTTATCTGCACCACCGGTGACCTTCTGTTGCACAGGGTTGATATGGGGGCCGTGAGCTGACTATTTGAGAGAAAATCACAGCTGGGAGTGGGGGAGTAGCTCCTGATCTGACAAAAAAGAAAACAGCAGCTGATGTGAAAATGGCTCAATTAGGGCGACCATAAACTCGTTAGGGCCCACGTTGTGCCCCGCCAGGGCCAGGGCTCCTTTATTTGCTGCTGTGCTTAATATTGCTTCAGCACATTAAAATGTGCATATGATGGGCGCTCAGGAGCCCTGGCAGTGTCAGAGAGTGCTCTCCTGTTGGACACTTAAACAAAGAATGAGCCTGCTACTCTCCCTCAGCAGAGGCACAATTACCCATGCAGTTTGCAGGGAGTGAACAAAACCTGGTAAGGCGATCAGGTTTCTTTCCTCACAGGCTAATAGAGGGGTTTCACTCTTCCACTTTTACTGCTAGCAACATGTCAGCAGCACAATGTGCTCTGTGGTAGCTACAGATCAAAGCAGTAGTCTTAAATCATGGGTTTTGTTGCTGACAGGCTGTAACAATAAGGGTCGTTTTTCCTCCACGTCCGTCTGCCAAACAAGTGAAGTAAGCACACCTTTCCTGGTGCAGGGCTTAGATGTACACAGACAGATGATCAGAGTGGCGTTTGGGCTGTAGCTGATAGCACTATCCTTCGGTTGCAGCCCACGTTTCTGTCTCTGACAATTAGACTCCATGGGCTGACAGGGGAGCACGGTTCTGCCACTGTGTTAAGAGACTTTGTCAAATGTGCAGCCCATCAAAATGCACGGGCGGCCCCAGCTGAAGTCAGTCATCCCCTATTAACGATGGCCCTATTAGCTCCTCCCGTGACCTGTGAGCTGGGAAATGAAAGGCGTGGAGGTGCAGTCATTTATAAAACCAGTGTCAGGGTGCGTCGGACATGGACACCCCTCATCTCCCCGCGCCTCATCAGCCTCTCTGATCAGACGGGGATGCATAATACATCAGACGGCCAGTAAGTGGAGGGAAGACATTCATCACTGTCCACCTTTCAAATTAGATCTCACAGACGTGGCAATCAGTCAGACACATCAGTATTCAGGCCTGGCTGAAGGCTCTCCTGCAGAGAGACAGGCAGCCTCTCCATTACAGCTTTACAAACCTTTCTTTAGTGTAACAACTGGCCGTGCTTCATAATCTCCACTTCAAACAATAGTGGTTTCCATACTGACCTTTATTTCAATGTGTCAACCTGCCGCTGTGATTGTCTGTCTGTATGGATTTCTGGAAATGGGAGTCAGTGGAAAGACTTCAAGGAGAGTGTTTATGTCTTACAAGATATAAATATTCCTGAGCCTTTTGAGGGATGAGCCTGTGTATCTATAGGGCGTAAACTAGACATATAGAGCTGTGGTTTGGGGTAAATGTTTTCCATCCCTCCTCTGGGGATCATAAAGGTTTCATGCTTTAAGAGCAGTAAAATATATTTGGTCATAACAGATTCTGGAGGGAGTCCCACAGTCTGAAATATATTATTGAACAGTACCGGCAAACTAGAAACATGGATGTTTTCATATTTAGCGGCAAGGAGAGAGTGGTTGTTGTGCTCATAAATTTTTACTGATGTACGTTTTTGAACCTTGATAAATGGAGCCCCCTCTTACTGTAGAGCAAAGGAACTTCTTGTCTTTGAAGGCCAACATTGCTTCACTAACGGTTGGGATGATTTAGGAATTATTTCAATCTAAAATCTTATCATGTGAATGGTGGTTATTATTTCTATGCTCTGTACCTTTAAAATGAAGACAGTTCTCTGTGTATTATAGAAAATTTAAGGAATGACTTATCTAACTTGTTCTAAATGTTCTCCTTTTTTCTTTTCTTTTCATGTTGCTGCTTCGCTGATGATGGCCACTTCCCTCTGTGCTTCAGGTGAGCATTTATTTTTCCCTATTCAAAGTCTGTCGCAAAGTTATGTTGTTGTTTTTTCATTAACTTTAAAGTTTACACATCATTGAAATGGTAAAGGGATATTATTTCATGAAACTGATTTATTATTTCTCAGAAAACATACTGGCTTTAAAATTTGATAGCATGTTTCAAAACATTGGGGATAAGGAAAAAGAAGCACCGAAGCAATGTTTACTGCGAAACATCTCCCAACTAACTTTGTTCTTAACTTTAGATGTTCTCAGAGTAACATAGCAAAATTCAGTTTCTGGCATCAAATTTAAGACAAGTATTCCTTTTACAGAAAACAATAAAAAAAATGTACCCCATAGTTCATTATCATCCAGTATTTAAAAAAAAAAAAATCTAGGGTTAAAATAGTTTGCAAAACCCAGGTTATTTGGTCCAAAATGTCAAACAATTGCCATAAATCTTTTGGGTTATAAAGTGGTCTTCATAAGGCCTCTAAATCCTAGTTTATTTACACCCTCATCAAGCCTATCTCAGCTCTTATTCCTGATGTATTAAGCCTTGGGCGGATCTGTCTCCGTTTTTTCCTCAACAATGAAAACAGGCCCAAATGGACTTCCCCTGTCTTTTTCCTTGCCGACCTCAGTGAGAATGCTTTATTTAGTCTAGGCAGTGTGTGATGTGCAGCTTCTGTTGCTCTTGACTGAGATAGACCATGATGGTTTCTGAGTGTCTTTCTATGCCAGGGAGCAGAGAAGCAGATGGGCTCGGTGATTTTGTTGAGTTTCAGCCGCAGCTCCGACTTCCTGGATGTTTGGGTCTGTGGTGTCCGCCTGTCAGAGTTTCCCTGAGGCTGCTAATCGGCTTTGAGATGGAAACAATTAGTTCCAAAGCTGAGGTGGTGTTGTGTGGTTGGATTCTGTCTCAGAGTCTTCACAGCTTTTGCTGCGTCATTGGAAGCTCAAAAAGAGGATGTACTTCCTCAGAGTTAAATGTTTGTTTGTTGTATTTCTGACAGAGTGAATTTCAAGACTCTGAGTCTCCCTTTCCTTTTATAAAACAACCGAAAGTTCAGTCTAGACACTTCTTTGAAATTTCCACTGATTTCCTTGTTGGAAAAAGGTGAGGCACACTACAGGCCCCCCAGCTTGTTATTAAAATAGCTGGACAATGTAACCTGTTCTATGTGCAGTGACTTGAAAGCATGGAAGCAGTGAGGCAGCGTTAGGAGCGGCTTGGAAGGTCTCCTCAGTCTCCTCTCATCAGATGTCTGGCTTTAATTTGTCTCAGCGCGCCTGAGGAAAGGTCATGATCCAGATGCTTTCACCCTCCTTCTCTGGTCTTCATCTTTCCACAAGAGGAAAAGAGAGAGAGGGAGAGAGAGAGAGAGAGAGAGAGAGAGAGAGAGAGAGAGAGAGAGAGGGATGGACAGAGCAGGAGAAAAGTCTTGAGTTGCTGTATTCCTCCCTGCACATGTACATGCTCTCTATAATGAGCCTGCCTGTTCGACAGGGGTGGAGGCTCATTTGTTGGTTAGGGGAGGGACTGGCTCAGATGACCATGTGCATCCATTGACGGCTGGGATGGGATCTCTATTCATTGTAGCTCTGGGGTGATCGAACAAGTCCCAGAGTGCACGTCGTCTCTGGGATCTCTTTTCCAAATTGGGACAGTTAGAGCCCATCCTCTTCTCTACTTTTCACCCCTTGTCTCCATTCTTCTCTTCTTCTATTCTCTGCTACCTCAACACATTCACATTTTTTTGTGCATTGATGCATACGTCTCGAGGTAAAAAGTGCAATGAAATACTTGAAAAATATGTAGATATTGTAAATGTTGTCTTTGTCCCATCACATAGAGTATTATTGAGAAAATAAGAACACTGAACAAATCAATACAGGAAAGGATGTTAACTCAAGAAGATTGTATTTTCTTCTATTTCATCTAATTTTTCTTAATTATTTTTTCTAACATGACTTTGTTTGCTGAAAATCAATTGGTAGTGGGTAAATGATACAGAAACTCTGATGCTTGTTTTACTTTATTAAACTGTGCTGTTTGAAGTCAAGCAGCAATAGAAAATAGAAACGACTGATAACGTCTAAAATTTTGGGTGTTACAGAATGTCCTTTATTCACCTTGATAGTTTAGAGAGCTGTAATGTTTATGATAGGACACTCTTTTCTGGGGACACCCATCTTTTTGGCATTTTTTTTTCAAAGAATCAAAGTACATGACATGCAGATGGTGCAATTTTGAAGAGTTGGATCTGTCACTATCCAGAGAGGTAGAAATACTGCTCGAACAGCTATTAAGGATATGTTTGTTAAAGGAGCTCTGAGCAGTTTCAAAGTGATAATGAAAAAGTCTCATTTTGATATATAATACTAATCATAATATGGGATTTAAAATGAGATCATCTGCGCTAAAAAAGGTTATTTCTAAACGCTAATTCCTAGCTTCCTGGTTGGGTCTGATTGGACTGGATTGATTTACAGCACGCCAAAGTCTCTATGGCAACACCATGCTAGCTGACAAAGTTAAGCTATGAAGAGAGTTCCGTGTTTTTCTCAGCTTATAACGATTCCTGCAATTAATTTAGTTTTTATAGTGTAAGCAAGAGCTGGATTGTCTGACAGAAAAGGACAGTAGGATAGAAGAAAGCTTAACAGGGGAGTGATATGGCACGGGCCAAAGGCTAAAGTACAAGCAAGAGGTTAAAACACAGGCTGAAAGCTAAGATACGGACGACAAGCCCAAACCAAGCTTGAACATGGGCCTAAGGCGGAAACTCCAAAGCTTCAATTATTTTTCTGTACAAAAAGAAGAAAAATTAAACTCCAAAAATCTTCTATTGTCTATGAATAAAGCTGCCATAAAGCAAAGTGTGAGTGCTGTGAGGAAAGTTACAAATTTGACAATAAAGAACATGCATACTTAGAGATAATTACAATAACAAGGTGCGTCACCCTGTGTTTTGGTGCATAGAATGAGATAGCGTACATCAGAACAGATAATTGATGGCAGCAGGGGGAAAATGTTTTTAATAGGTTCTGACCTCTGGGCAATAATTGATTCAGTTCACCTCATCACAATTCACTAATTTCAGTGGGAGAAATAGCTGTGGGATTTTCTGTTTATATGAAGGGGGGCTGTGGATGACTGGAAGCAGGCACAATTACTCACATGAAAGAGCCCATGTTAAATGAGCTTGGCACTCAAGAAACAAACCTCCGAATGTGCCTGTGCAGACTGTTGTGTGCATGTTAATCAATAGTCATGATTTATTCAATGAAGTAGCTGTCAGGAAGTGGTTCTGTGAAGTGCGGCAAGGCAGATGAGAGGCACACACTGGTTTGTATTGGTGTCCACAGAGATGGAGGAGCTTTGTTTAAACCAAAGCCAAGAATGAGTAATGTGCAGATGCAGTGAATATCAGTGGCACATTACAGTATTAGGACATAAATTGCCTTTTGATTTATATAAAAAAAAATGTTCAGTGGATCACACACAAATGTTTAAAGACTGATTTGTTTGTCAGTTTATTCATTTCAGCACTCTCCTTATTGTCCTGCAGTGTGTCGTTACTTGTGCAGAAGGTTCATTGAGGGCATTTAACCCCCTTTATAATTCAGCTTTTGATTCATTTTCTAATCTGGTAATGTCTAAATACTGCTTTTGGAGCTGGGGCTTTACAAGCTATGTCCTTTAAATAGAGTGAAAAACAAGCGGAATGAAGCGTGTCTGTGTTTATTTGGCCCTCTCCGTTCAGGGCTCTTGCAAAACGTAAACCAGCATGGCATTGACAAAGATTATGCTCCCACAGGCCACAGTGGGAGTGCAGAAGAAAGTGGCCTTGCTCTGGCAGCTCGCACTGAAACATATATACTTAGGCACAGTGGCGTACTGTTGGCACATGCAACACACACAAACACACTCAGACTCGCACATAAAACACATACAGAGAAAAAGGCTGGCTTACGTAGTGTCAACAAGGGGAGGGTCAGAGTCCAAACATGTAGTAAGTGTTTGACTCAGCTCAGCCCCTCGTAGACACTTCTAATGACTCTCCCTCTACCCTCCACCCAGTGTGGGTGACTCCACCACTTCTCCCTCTCTCACTCTCTTTCATCAGCTTCTATAGACAAAAAGTGGTGGGTAGGGGGAGTTAATGATATAAAAACCAACTCACTGTCTCTTTAAGTAGGGATTAGGGAAAAAAGAGAAGTGCAGGCCAGGGAGAAAGAGGGGCTTCAAGGAGGGGTGGGGGGTGTAAAAATAAGGAAGCTGGCAGGGGCGGCATCGCAAGGTCACCTCTGCTGTAGAGTCGGGCCTGTCGGATCGAAGGCATGGCTAAGGGGTTGCAGTGGTACGGACCAGTCTCCCAGGACTGCTTCGGGAAGATCTCCTGCCATACCTAAGGCAGACGCTCATTTATCTGGAATGCTGTGCTCCGACTGCTAACGACCAGCTCAAATTGGACTATTTTTTCCCATTTGTCAGTCGGCCAGCTGCACCGGCTCAGCTGCGCATCTGTGCGGAGGGAAGGCGTAGGACAATGAAAGTTCCAAACTCATTTTTCTCACTTCTCTTCATTTGGTGTCTCTCTCCTCTCACAGTTGGGAGAGTTTTCAGTATTGTTGCAGCCTGTCAGTCTAAGTAAGTCTCCCCCGGCACTGTGTTAATGGAGATGAGTGCCTTTGGCATGTGGCAAGGCTTTTCCTCTGACATTTCTGAGGCCTCTACACAGCAGGGGTGCTCAGTCTGGCTTATAATCTGCCTGTTGTGGAGGATATTTAACATTGTAATACGGATTTCTCTGAGGACTTGAGTTTGATGCTTTAACCTCTGAAAACAATTCTAATTTGTTAGCAACTTGTATCAAAATTGTAATTGCAACATTTGAGACTGCAGCAATGTGGAGAAAAAAAGAATATCATCAATGTTGTGCTATCTACAAAATATCCTGTTGAAAAACTCTAGAATTAACTATCATGTTTTCCAAAAAAAGAAATTTTAATCATCAAGTTTTGCATAGTTAATATGCCTTGCAGGTCAGTATATTAGATTGCATTGTATAGAGAACTTTTCTCTATACAATGCAAAACTTTTCCTCACTTTTATTTTTTATTCTGACAGAATCCGGTTGAATCTGTCTACGATTTAAACAGATGCACAAAACATAAAGTTCAACTGAAAGTGTCTTTTGTTGCAGTTAATAACTGACAAACATGCACTGAAATGACCTACGGAAGTCTGACAGAAATGGTATCAAATATTGTTTATATTTTCTCTTCGGGAAACAAAGGCTTTGAACATCAAAAGTGGTGATTTTGGAAGGATACACTCCCTCCACCTCACCACTCCCAAACCCTACTATATTAAAAAAATCCTTAGATTATAACTTTCTTACATCTGTGGTTTAATATCTGGCACAGCACTGCTTGGAGATGCTCCTCTAGTGCCAGAGAAAAATCCACTGACCGGTCTGGAACTGGCAAGCCGAGTCGGTCTGACAAGGTGTGAAAAGAGTCATGATCTTCTTCTCTCTGGCTCTCAGATCTCACTTTGATGGACTGCTTTGTAGTGCAGGGAGCAGGGCAAGTGCTGCTAAGCTACATTACAATATATGGCGTGTTTGCCCAGCAGGTGCCATTTCCCCCTCTGCCATAATATGAAACACTCTGAATTGCTAGCACACTGAATGCCAATGTTCACTTAGGCATGTAGCTTGCAGACCTGTTTAAAACCCACCTGCTCCGCCAGGAAAAAAGAATCAGTAATGTGCTGCTTGTTAAGATCAGTTGTTATTAAGGTGATGTTTAAAACTCTATTAGTGCCTGAATCTTAAAGGCATGGTTTAAACACGAACACACAACCCCACACGTGCATAAACACATGCGCACACGCGCACACACACACACACACACACACACACACACACACACACACACACACACATTTTCTGCTGCATTTTTAGTCCTGTACACCTCAAGAGAGAGTGAGTTTTTATTTTCTTCGCTCAGGTTGGGAGAAAGGAAGATTTCTGTCTTCTACTCAATCAGGTGAATGTGAATGGAATTTATTCATGGTGCTTAAAGATTTAGAAACATGGCAATAAAAATTTTCTGTGCAATTTTTCTTTTTGTTGAAAGAATACCCCGATTACACAGTGACTTCTCTGTGAACTTTTCATTTGGACTATTTTAGCAGAAGAAAGTTCCTGTAGTAAAAACACTGTTGACAGCATGTTCTGTGGACTCTCTAAATTTGCCCCGAAACTAATAGTGGAAAGAAATGCTTCTGATTAATTCTTTTCACGTTTTCCTTTCTCCCTCCAAAATTGACAAAAGCTTCATTTGTTTTTTTTTTGTTTTAAGAAGTTGTCAAAAGTTGGAGAACTGTTACAGTCATGCAACACACACAGCAAAGATGGAGCCAATTAACAGAACAGGTTATTAGACAGAAAAACAATAGTAAGTAAAATTGTTACCAAAAAATCAGAGCTTTTTATCAAAAAAATTTCAAAAAAATTAACTAAACAATCAATCAATATTCATTTCTATAGCCTTTTACAGTAATAAAATGGTACCCAAAGTGCTTTACATCAGTGTCAGAAATAACAGTATAAATACAAGCAGTAAAAACCTTAAAACAGAACTTAGAAATGCAGAGGAAGGTGGCGCAGCTGCAAGGTGAATCTTTCAGAATGAATAAAACAGAATAGATCAGAATATATACATAAAACAGAGTAGCCTTAAACAGAATTAAAAGCTATTCTAAAAAGTTAGGTTTCAGTTTGGACTTAAACGGACTGGGATCGGTACTGCATGTGAATGTCAGGCAGCAGCTTGTTCCACAATCTGGGAGCAGCGACAGCAGAAGAACAGTCACCTTATTGTTTATAACTTGAATTCAATTCAAGCAAGTTAAGAAGAGGCTGAAATTATTAATTTTTTAAAGAAATAATGTATAATAGCTCCTACTGACTCACTGGTTCATGGATTAAGAGTTTGGGGCCCAAACTCAAACAGCAAACATTTGCCTCCTTTGATTTTCAGTCTGATATTTGTTTAGGACATTAGACCTTGGGTTAGCTTTTATGGTACCTACAGGCCAGAGAAATATTTGTAAGAAGCATAAGCATATAAGATATACTAAGACAAAGCTCAATTGGGCTAGAACAGGAGTGATCGAGTCACGTTGATCAGATCTGACTCAAAGCCAAACAATTGTTGCACTGAAAACAACTTCAATTTTATCAGTTTGCTTTATTACCAGGCACATAGCGACAGATAAGGGACCATGGAGACCTTGAATTATAGAGTGGAGAGGGATCAGAGATGGATCTGATGGAAGTCTTGCATTACCCACCAGTGATTTCGACTCCATACAAATTTTCTCTCAGCTTGAACCATGAAAAAAGACAGCTAAGTAGGGGTTAATGAAAAGTTGGTGGGTGGTTTTAAGTCAAATCGGAACTGTAATATGGAGGGCAGAATCCTTTGTCCGAATCTGGACAACTTTGGTCATGATTACCCTTAAATCTAATTTTGTTGCTTTTCAATAAGATAAAGAGTAATATAAGATTCAAAGTAGATGTTGTTGGCTGATTCAGAATGTTGGAAGCTTGGAAATGCATTGTTGATGATGCTTTAAACAAAAAGGAAGTGCTTTTCTTTTCAATCAATAAACATCAAGTATGTAACATAACCAGTTAATGATTGCTGGCTTATAATGCGCCATGAACGAAGCACCAAGGCCATGTTCAGAGCTTATTATTAACATATTTGAGAGTATTCTGCTCTTCTATAACACGCTCACACCATCAAAACTTGCTGTCTTGTTTGAATGCAGCTGTTGTTTATTTCAGATGCAGTAGGGACCCTTTGACAGGTCACCTGAAACTCTGCCTGTCATTCAGTGAAACATGAAGAGACATGTTGTGTGAAACCTTGTAAGGCACAAATAAAAGGTGATGTGTGAAGACAGCACAAAACTAATGAACACACCTGTGTGTGGCTGCAGGCAGGTTTTGTGAGGTATGTGAAATGCCTTACAAACTGCTGTTTAATGTTTTGTGACATCACTCTTTGCTTGTTGGTTTTGTTCATCTGAGCAGCAAGCTGGATTTTTAAAGCCGCTGTTTTCTTTGTCTGTTATTTGTTAGCTTTTTGGTCTCTCTCTGGAGGATGTGTTCAGGCATAATGAAGGAGTGTGGAAGTGGTACTTAATACTGAGCATCAAGGTTAATGAAGTCAGTCTGCAATTAACTGAGAGCAGGCCTTGATTGTGCTATTCCTCCTTCACCCTCTTTCATGAAAACGCTGGACATTCTTTGTGTTCACAGTGTCGGATCATACATATCGTTTCTACCTTCAGAAAGCTTAAAAAAGCAAGGGAGTGAGTGCACTGCTCCTTGAACAGATCTTGACCAACTTTGATGTCAGAAACTCGTCACAAGATCCTCAAAGATAAATTAACGCCATAAAAAACGCATCTTCACAAAGGCTAAGTTTCCACTCGATGAATATTGTGCGCTTCTCAAGTTCAGGGAAAAGGCCAAGTTTCTTTCAACACTCTGTAGGTGTTTACCAAATAATCCCACACAACAAGTGAAGCAGAAACTTAATTGTAACTAATTAGCTCCCTAGAGGTTCAATTGGATCTGCATTCTTTATTCCCCAGTTTACCTGCAATATGTAAATCCTGCTTCCATGTTGAGGAGCAAGGGAGGAAGAAAAAAATGAAAGGGGAGAAACGCTGGGGTATGAGAGGGAGGCTGAGTTAAGTGAAGTTGAAAATCTTTAACAAGCTTAATTTCTGTCTTGTCTGGCTCTCCCCACCTGATTGGCCCCCCAGAGCTGTTTTCAGCCTGTGTAATTGAATGTGCGTTCACTAATGGTAGAGTACACGTCTCATCTCGGAGGTCAGGTGATAAGAAAGCTTTGTTTTTCTGCTCTGATGAGTTCAGTCTCAAGACTGACATTATCTTTGTAGATGTTTCGTTTTTTTAATCATTGTGTCGGTAAGAAGGACTTAGAAATAACCCAGAAAAGAAAACAACCTGTCTTGCTTGTATTGTTATAGAATTCCTTAGAGGGAAATCTGTTTTAATAAGGGATGCACTGTATCACAGTATCGGTACTCGGTATCGGTGCCGACACCACGCTGAAGTACTCGTACTCTTACTCGTGAAAGTAAACAGAAATCTATGACAATTAATCCCAACAACTTGCAACATGTGCAGGTGCATCATGGTCTTTATTTCATTTGTTACAATGAGAAAGTCACATTAGAACTGCAGTGACATTATTAAGCATTTGGATCAGTACTCGGTATTGGTGAGTACTCAAATGTCAGTAATTTTACATGTACTTGGTCTGAGAAAAAGTGGTATCGCTGCATCCCTAGTTTTAATTTTTGTAAGTATTTTTTCCCTTTCACTGAAATTGCCCCATCTATCCACCTTTACTCTGAATTGAACAGTTTTCTGGACTTGGACCATTCCTGCTTCCAGGTTATTCTGGCCTAAACTGGGATCAACTGGTGGGAAATGGTTCATTTTCCTCTCCTCAAATTCTTACATCATGAGTTAAAGGTTAAGCAAGCTATGGGAGTGCCAAAACAGGATATTACTGTTTTTACTTTTAGTTAAACTCCCTCAAATCACCACTCAGTGAACACAATGAACGCCTTTTCATCCCAGACCTGCAACCACAGTGTCGACAATACTGTCCTTCCTGTTTTGTTTCTATAGCAACTACAGCTCTTAACTTGGCCTTACCAAGCCGGAACGGGTTTGAAATTGCTAAACTAGTAAGAAGCAGATGTCCGTGAGCTGTTTGCCAGCATCAGTCCAAAGCAATTTTTGTTATTCCTTTTCCTAACACTTCATCAACAATGCTTTTCCAAGCAGGTTCAGATTTCACAGCAGCTAGTGACTTCATCAGAGAGGCTTTTTAATTAAACGGCAGACATAATGTACACCGTGAATGAATAAAAATAATTATTTAGTCATGAGTAATTAGTTTCTGCTTTGTCAGAGTTTGTGGACTGGACATGAGAACAGGGAGGGAGAAGTGTCAGGGAGGGTCATGGAGGTAGCAGAGACAGGAAGAGGGTGTGGAGCAGTCAGCCTCAGAGGGTGTTACATCACCACACTTTTCCACTTTTCCATCAGGCCACACATACTTCACCACACTGAAACTCACAAGAGTCACCGAGTGCACTCACACAATTTTAGTCTGAAATATTAACACAAGTCTAGCTTAAACTTTCGCTTAAACTAATTTCTCCACAAGGATAGAAATACAGTTTGTAAGCCCCTGGGGGATTCATCATATTTAGAAATTCATTAAAAATTATAGATTCATACTTGCATGTGTACATTAAATTTCTAGATGGGTCTGCTCCATGCTGCTGGCTTGCACGTATTGGAATGAAAATGGCCACACACACACATACACACACGAACACATGCTAACATACACTGACACACACTCCTACTTTGATGTGAAATCACTGACAAGAGAAACTGTGGAATAAATCAAGCATTCAGCTCATTGAAGTAATAGAAAATGCAACTAAATGTCTCAAAATGAATGAGTAAGACTTTCTTGTTGTTGTTGTTTTTTCCTGTGGAACACTAAAGGTGGTTTTAAATCTTGTTTTGAGGGCATTCTTCAAATAAGTTTCAGAAATTGTGCAATAATTAAAAACAAGGCAAGAATTATTCCAGAAAAGTCGTGCAAAGTCTCATCTCTCTGGACACCAGACAAGTAAATAAATAAGTAATGTGTGGAAGGTAACATGCAGATAGTGCATTAAAGTAAGTCAAATTTAAAAAGTATATTTTAAAAAGGGGGAAACAAGAACGAAATAGAAATTGTGATTCAGAAACTTAAAAAGCATTGCCCAACTCTCTGTTCCTATTTGTTTGAACACTTAAGCAGAAACATGGCATGCAACTGTTTGAACTCTGCTTTTATCATTCTTCACATTCAGAGCTTTAAAACTCAGCACATGTTCTGACAGTAAAACAAAGCATTTGCAGTTAAAAAAAATATTATTGCTCTGCTCATTATTAATGTTATATTTGCTCATAAATGTAGAAGAAGTGGCAGTAGTGGCATGATATACAACAGATGAAAGTCTGGTGCCGTCAGTGACAGAGTGGTGTCATGCCTGCCTGAGAAGCTTCATCATGAGCTCTAGCAAAGCATGTCAGGCATGCAGGTGAAATACTGGAATGTGATTAGTCTGTCCTGCAGGATTGTGATAAGGGGCCACAGTTCATGCATATCAGCGCACGAGGAACTATTCAACTCAACTTTCAGAAAGTGAAACTTAATAAAGACGAGCTAAAGAAGTCATGTATGCATCTAAGTCAGTCACCTTTCATTTGCTAATTGAGCTGCTAAATTTGAAGGTCTGACGTGCTTTAATGACGGCTAATACCTGAGTTTTTTTTTCTTCTTTTTTTCATCACGTACTTTCCACGCAGCAGACAGCAAACAGCTCTCCTTTGCCTTCTCGAGAAAATAATGATGGACCTCAAGCTTCATGCATAATGCAAAGGCTGTGAAAATAGTGTTTCCTAATAGCACACTGCATCGCCTTTGGACTTAAGTGAAATATAACCTGAATTTGACATTTTCTAATATCTTACACCAAACTTTTTGTTTCAAAGAGATAGGGGGCTGTAATTGCTGCACGGGAAGAAAGACTGCCGATCCTTCTGGGTATTGCGGGTGACTGTGGGGACAAGGCGAGATTGGAACATGGTAATTGCAAAGACAGGGGCTGAGAATAAATGGAGAAAAAAAAGGAGTTCTGTACTGTCACATAGAGGAAGGTCAGAAGTACAAGTATATGACATCCATACATGTTACAGTGTATTATTCACAGTGTACACAGGGGACTGATACCTTTTCTTAGATATCCAATTCATCGCTTTGCTTTGTGACAAAAGAGGAGATGATCTCCGCTGAAGCCCCCCTCCCTTGAATGCACTGAAGTAACAAGATGTGATACAAGATGCGAGCATGTCAACAGTGCTAGGTCACAGTGAATATCAGAGTAGGCTGCTTTTTTCCCCCTCTCAAATCATTATTTCATTATTTGATTAATGCTTTCACGCTGTTGTCAGAATGCTTATACATTTCCTCAAAGATGAAAGACAAACAGGGCCAATTTATTTCTCCAGATTAGATATTGATCACAGCTAGTGTGCTGGGCGTCAGATATCTACCCTGAAAAATGAATGTCAAATGGTAAGCATCACTACTTCTTCTTTTTATATTATTATTAAAGAGGCTCTCGCTACAAGGAGCATCACAGCTATGTGCCTTGTGCTATATTGATAAAAAAATGTCAACTTTTTTTTCAAGTTTTTCCTCCGGCTTTAATTTAATCTCTTTGACAGGATCATGTCTGATCAGTCTTGTTTATGTCTTGTCTCACTCGTCAGTATGTTCCCAGTACTTCTTTTTTTTAATCTCCTCAATAGGCTTCTCCATTTAGAGACTTAAGAGAGTGGACAGGGAGCCAGCTGACTGGCTGGAGGCACAGCACACAACATAATGAAGAAAGAATGTCAAAGGGAAACAAATAGGACCAATGTCCTGAGCATCTCCCCTGCATGCAGGCTCGGGGTTTGGAGTAACCCCATCTCTGTAATAGACTGCTCGAAAAAACAAATTTCATGAAGATTTTGAGAAGGAATGGCAGCCCCATATGCTATCGACAACATGAAGATGTCCTCTGTGTTTTTGTGTTGTCATATTTAGTCTATCTGAGATGATGGCTTCACTGGAGAGTCGATTAGGGAGCACAGATGGGGAGACAAAACAAAAACTGTGAGCTGTACTGAACGACTCGTGGACAGAAACAAGTGTCTTGTTCTGTTAATTAAACCTCAACTGTAAATAAGGTAATCACAGATAAAGGTATGCGTGCCTCTCTTGTAAGATAATGCAATACATATCTGGATACATGGGTAACAATATGATGCATGAACACTATAGGTTAATGGAAATGAAATGGAAAATGGAAAAGAAATGTTTTGATATGGGTCGAAACAAGCATCTCTATACAACTTCAATTTAACACTCATTTTTATTTTCTTTTTGATTTATTTTTTCTCCTTATAAAATATTTCTTTTTTTTATAAGTTCTTTGCTCAAACAAACTTATTTTTCATAATCCGAGAACAAAAGTATTTTTATTGCTGTAGAAGGAGCAGTAGCAAGCTGGGTAAAAAGAGGCACCTGATACACCTGACACACACACTCACACAGAAAAATATTGTACAGGATGTCTGACTGATGAGAAATTAATACATTATAAAATGAGATAATCATTTAGAGCTTTTTCTTTACTGAAATAGTGGTGCAATAAGAAAGCAGTTGTGCAAAAACTAGTAGTATTGACAACAGCAACAATTTAAAAACGGTGATATCAGACAACCATTTTCTCTTTTTTTAATTATGCTATAATCTATGTATTGGTTGCATTTTACCCCTTGCTCTACTTCTGAATTCAATAACTGTTAGCAAGCACTTGGCATAGTACCTAAGCACAAATGTGTGTCGAAAGCCATCAGTCTTAGCTATGCTGTACAGTCATAAAACCACAATGATACAACAGGCTAAAAACAACATGCCAACCAACCAGACTTCAGTAAAATGAATCTGAAAATAGTGCTCAGTTCATGAGGCTTTTTCTTGATTTTTTCTCACTTTTGTTCACATCCTTAACAACTGTACAATGTTTGATTTGCTATAATGTTCCAACACGTAATTGCTTTCCCTTAGATTATACAAACAGCCAAAACTTTTGTTGTATTGTCATTCCATGATACAAAGCCAAGGCTTCTGATTGGGTTATTATTGCAAAGTTATGTAGATTTTCTCTGCATTTTGGTATGTGTTGTTGTTTTCTCCTTCACCATTAGTTAATAACTACTCACAGGAGCTTTGAGGTCGAAAGCTTTGAAATGTGTATAGTAAGTAACTCTGTACACCTCTAACACTGGACTAGTTCTGAAAAGATGGATCTGCACCAATTCATCCAAATTTTCCCTTTTGTGTTTATGAAGATTCCTTCTGTAAACTTACATTGAATACAGTTTGAATTTCTTTTCATGTGTTCTGGGCCTTGCCTTGGCCTCATTCACACATTGTGTTCAGAAATAATTTCTTCTGGAGTGTGTCTCTGTGAGCAGTGATTGAAGCATTAACACCATAACAACCCTCAGACTCCAGAGGCAGGCAAACAAATAACTCTGTTTCCTGTGTGCAGAACCGAACATATCATCGTCTTTTTGCATCAGCACAGTAGGTCAGTGCTAAAATTCAATCTCCTGGAATCTGTATTCATTACATGCGGATGCCTCGAATGACTCGGGTTTGACCTGTTCAGCTGAGGATTTTAGACAGGAAGCCAGCAGTTAGTTTTGACCAAGTATGTTTGTTTTTGCTCCTTTTTTAAACACACAGTCACCATGCGTAGGTTGTTTTACAGTTGTTTCTTGAATTCCTTGATACTCAAGTTGGGCCTATATTGTCAGAGTCAGCAAATTTATTTCAACAGTTTAATCTCTATTTTGCAATAAATGCATTCTACATTATTATCACCAAATGACTTTTTTCTATGGTCTCTTTTTATTGCATGTAGTCAGGGAAAAAACACCCTGTTGCTTTGTATTTAGTGCCAGTGTGGCAGCAGACTGCAAATTATCTCACTGATTCTGTCAGGGTAAAACAAACAGACAGAAGAGCGAGACATCAATTACTGTAGCTACTCCTGGGGAAAATAAAAGCATTGGAGTCTAATGAGCAAATTACGTTTAGCCTGCTGTTATATAATTTATACCCTGTTAACCCATCCATCACCTCCCTGCGTACATCGAAGTACAAGCTGAGATCTCAGCGCTGCGTGGAGGAAAAAAAACCTGTGCACTCTGTACTATCATATGTTTAGTATCTGCTCTCTTCATAAACACCAGTGTTTGTGTGCTTAGGCTTTCATTTCATGCAGATTCCTTTTTAACCCTCCATTCCTGAAGTAATTCCTTTGACTTTGAAAAATCTCCAGCACACCAGAGAAGCACAGCTGATGATTCGCACTGCGAGCTGTGCTGTGAGTCACTGAGGCTTAGCAGGATCTGCTCCTCTGACTCAAACATGTGCTGCCAGGGATAGAGGCTTTCTCCCCCCTCCTACTTTTATTGTCTCACTGCCACAATGTTGCCTCAGACGTCCATCTCCAACCCCAATCCCCCCTCACAAAGGAAACTTGTCCACTTAGTTTGTCGACTCATAAACGCACCCCAGAGGGACAGTGATCTAAGCACCCAAGTGATCAGGAGAATATCCAAGGTTTTCTCTACCACTGCATCGCTGAAGGTGACTACCAGTGTCGAATGTTCTCATTGTAAAGCAGAGCAGCTTAAACAGAGGTGCAAGTCCAGTTGACTTTTAAAGGGGATATGCACCATCTGGAAGGAGAAGGAGCCCTGTGATAAAAACAAGGAGAGAAAAAATATCACACAGGGAGGCCACAACAAGCTGGCCTGAGCTCAAAAGAAATTCAGAGGCTAAATAATCTGTAAAGAGTTAACAGAAAAACCATGACAATCAGTAATGCACAGTATATGTTCAGTTTTTCCCCCAGACAGCCATTTCTTTCTGATCTCTTCCCCTTTGCCTCAATCATTTTCTCCCCGACCAAGAAATCCCTCTCGCTCGCTGGCTCGCCCGCTCCCCTTTTTATCGCCACTGAAATTCATTCAACATGTCCGCTTATAGGCATTCTATTATTTCTTTATTTATGTATTCCACTTTTTATTCAGAATCACATGTTAATGAAGAGCGTCATTATCAACCTTAAATATTTAATTTTCCGCTCTCTGTCTGCTTCCGAGGGAGGCTGACTGGAAGAGCAGCAGAAGCAGAAAAGAGGAGGAGGAGGGGGAGATGGAAAGAGTCGTGCTGTAGCATCAGCCTAATCTGCATCCGCTGCTTTAAAGTCAGCTCCAACCAAAGCACAAGTACAGCAGTGAGGTTTTTTTCACACCAGCTCCATCTGAAGTCAGGCGACTATTTCTTTTTTGTGATTACGTTTTTATTAATTTAACACGTTGAATGCAAATGTATGGTGCAGATGTGATTCAGTCATCTTTACAATAAGTGGAAAATTAAGAAAGCTTTCCAAATCAAACAAACACACACAGCTCACTAAAAGTAAAAGGCAGCCACAGAGATGACAAAAGAGTGATTAATCAATACTCAGTGTTTAATTTTATTTATTTGGACATTTATTTACTTTGCCATCAGGTTAGGCACTGTGAAACCATAGAGAGCTTTAAAATGTCAGCAACAAAATGACAAAATTTTATATGTTAGAGGATGGGCTCTTTCTCCTCAGGGTAGTGCTTCATGTAACTTTTTTTAAGGCCTAAGTAGAACAGATTTTGTACAGTTTTCTTCAATAAAGGAAAAATAACAGATCAGTCATTTCATAACCAAAAAAACAAGAAACAATATCTCAGTTATCGTTCTTCATATTTTATGAAATACTAAGTGCCTTCTTTCCTATGAGCAAAAAGTCTGTTTTTTTCTTTGTTTCTTGTCCACATGTTATTATCCAATTTAACATTGTAAGATACTTTTAGTTTATACTGATATTGGTGCCCTCTTTGGAAAGAGCCATACTTTTTTTTCTTTACTGAGTTATTCCTGTACATGCAGGTTTGTTCCCACAAAAATAACTGAATCCTACTTTCTTTGTAATATGTCATATATCAAGTATCCTCTCCAAAAGAAACTCGAAAGATGCAATTTTGGAAGGCTGGTACCCATACATCACTGATTTCAGACATTAACTTTAACAAATTCTGGGCCTGCTGGTGGTCTGGTTTGCTTTTGTAAGTCATAGAGGGACAACTCTGTTCATTCCACACTGTTTGGTTAAAAACTCTTCAAACAAGCCATAATGTTAAATGTTTTTCTGTATGTTTTGATGCTTTAAAATTAAAATTAAAATCAAATATGAGTTGCAAAACAAGCAACCACACAAAAAAATTTCTTTACGTAATAATATTCATTGTTTTCACATTTGTATCAGCACTCGTGTATTTACAAGATATACTTCTTGGCTGCACAGCACATCTCAATTTCTGTGTTTCTGGGACGTAAGAACAATCTATTAAAGCATCTCTGGAGTCTGAATTTATCCAAATAAAGATGAGTAACTGTAAAATGTGTCCATTTTCCTCTGTTGAAAGGAGACATAAGTATGACAGCAATGCTTTCATCTCATTCAAATACTGTCAGATTAAGCTTAAATTGACTTTCGGATAAACTCAGGTTAATTTGGTGCCAGTTATGGTTGAAAAGTCTGTTTTTGTCACTTTTTGGCATTACCAGGAAGGAAAAACTGCAAACATCTGCACTGTGTAGAACAAAAAGCAAGCAGAACCTGAGCTATGGCTGTATGCTCTGTATATGATTTGTCACATTAAATTTCAATCAGGCAATACTAATAGATATGCAGATATCCTCATTTTGTGAAGACCTAGTGTGTACATAAACATAAACAGTTTTAAAACGACACACTTCCCTATTAAGACTGAAAGACTGCCTGCAATTGCGACTTTTTGTATATTTGTTTTACCCGGGAGTTATGAGCTAATGCCTATTAACAGTTGAGCATCTGAATTTTTTTTCTTTCTTTTTTTGCGGGGGGATAGCGAAGGTTTCAGCTTCAGTATTGGTCATTGCCCCTTTGCCTCTTCTGTAAACCTCATCCCCAGTCTTAGCATTCGCTCCAGAGAGGCTGAGTGCCCTTGTGATAAGGTGTGAGGCCTGTCTGCCTCTGACTGACAAGCCTGCTCTCACCATGCCAGTGCCTGCTGCTTGATAAGAGAAAATGTCAGCGTGATTTTGGGAAATGTCATTTATCGCAGCTTTCTGGCCGTGTCTGTAACCCAGACTGATTATGGTTGCTGGACATTTATATCACTCGGGGTGGCTTGGAAAATTGTACAAATGCTATGTTTTTCTCTGATAACGCCACTTAATATCCCTTTTGCTGTAATGGAGTTGATTTTTGTTCCCTCACCTCTTCTTCCTTGTCTGAGTATAGCCTCCACATCATGTGCTTCTGCTGGTTTATTCTATGAAGCGTGTATCAGACACCATCAAAGTGTCTGGCATGTGGAGGCGTTTAGATCGGGGATTCTCTCTCTCTCTCTCTCCCTCTCTCACACACACACCCAGACAAAGACTTCCACTGCTCTCCATATTGTGGCGAATATATGGCTTCAAGTGTGTGTTTGTGGTGTGAGAGGAGCCCCAGATTCATGTGACAATCTGCTAGTCTTTGTCGTATGTGTGGGCTGCGTGGTGGATAGGGGACATGTTGCTGTATTATTTAGAAAGACAATCCTCCCCAAAGATGAGTGGGTTAACAGGAACCATTAATTGGTTTAGCAGGATCGTATAGACAGTAGTTCTGGCTTAGCTGCAAGGCGGAAAAATGCTTGCATTCAAAAGCTCCTGGCTTCTTTTTTTGCATTTGTTATTATTTTTTAACGCTGTAAATGCTCTTGCTATGAAGATGGACTGTTTACTTTTATGCCTTGGGTTTTGATTTGCCGATTCTGAGATGAAGTAGAGCTGAGTTTGTACTCACGTCATCACTTTTAATGTCGAGATTCAAAAACCCAAGCTGTCATATATTATTCAGAGAGTTTTCTTCGTCTTTTCCACGAAGCACTTCACTATGGTACTGTACCTCTGTATGCTGCAAGATTCCAGGAGCCGTGCAGTTCAGAGAAGGGTCTATGATTCACTTCTGTAATTTTTTTCCCCTCATTGTTGACTCAAAGTGACATTTATGGGACACCCTGATAAAGCAATTCTTCCTGCTGCTCAGACCAGTCGGCATTTTCAACAGATTTTCTCAGTCTCTTTCTTTTTTTTATGTTTGGGCGACCTGGACTGCCTTTCCGTGATCCACAGCCCTGAAGAAGCCTGAGACAGAAAGAAGTGTCTTAAATGTGGGCTCACTGGAAGCCTCTTGGGAGCTTAGAGAGACTGTTGTCCCCCCACTCTCATCCAAATTTATTGCTAGTCTGATGGTGGAAATCCAACAAAAGCACGGGCCCACTGTACCTGCTATATTTGTCAAATCACTGCACCTGTGAGAGTCCCGGCACAAGATGAATTCTAGGCTGGAGCGTCGGTCTACGAATAAATCTCTCTTTCTCTCCCTCTTTTCTTTCTTTCTTTTTTTATTTATTTATTTTTTGCATTGTCTTTGTTTGGGTGAGCTGTAGGCTGGGAATGAGCTTTCCTCGTCACATGAAGTAGCGTTAGTGAAAGCCATGATAAATGGTGCTCTTTGTTGACACCTTCATTGGGTTATTTATGGCTCATTAATTGAAGTGAAAAGGAGACTTGTTGGCGCAGCAGGGGGAGGCAGCGCCAGGCCTCCGTGGCTGTGCCTCAGAGCGGCCCACAGGCTTTGGGAGAGAAACTCTCTCTCTCTCTCTCTCTCTCTCTCTCTCTCTCTCTCTCTCTCTCTTTCTATCTCTCTCTCTCTCCTCTCGCTCTCTTACTCTCCTCGCTCTCCTCTGTCTGTTTCCTGTTTGCTGTGGAGAGAAAGGGAGACAACCCATTCATCAGGAATGGATGGGGAGTGAAAGAGGAAGACAGGCATGAGAGCCAGCCTCCACCCTTCCCTAACGCCTTGTTATCATTGCAGTTTTCATACAGGAACATAATGAGTGAAAACAGTCATAGTAAACATGGGACACTTGACTATAGACTCCTCTTGGAAAATGTTTTGATGTAATAAGATTTCCTTTTTGTTTCAGTTCAAGTAAACTTATCCTATACTGAAGATGTGTAATCACACCAGCTATTTATAAGTCATGGCTTGTTGCAGAACTGTGCATCAAATTTTAGAATATTGTGCACATTTCCACACGGCAGCAATGCGATTTAGTCTGAAATTCCTGATACCTCGTCTTTTCACCCAGCCACAGTTTCCTTTGAACGCGTCGAGCCTTCCGAGGAGAAAGAGCCACTTCAGACATAAGCTCATGAGCACACTTGATTAACAAGTGGATTAACTATGCTCGTTTCATGGGATGATGTACCTCAAAGCACTTCAAAGGCCACGCCGAGTGCCCGAGAGGTGCCGTAATGAGGGGTTCTTCCACACAACGGCAAATTTGGTGGCCTCGCTTCATGTGAAACCTGATCATTTTCTCATTTTGTGTGCTTTCGCTCCTTTTGCTCTCTGACGCTCTATTTCTCTTGCTCTCTCTCTCCTTTCTCCCACAGTCTCTCATCTCCTTCTCCATTTCTCCCCTCAGATTTCCTTTCATTGATCCCGTCTTTATTTCAGCTCAGTTAAGATATGAGATTCTCTCTCGCTTGCTTGGTTATTTGCAAGTTTATTACTCCATTTGCTCTTTGTCTCTAACTGTTATTTACCCTTTTAACATTTGTGCTGTTTGTTTGCTCTTCATGTCCCCACGCCACAAAGATCCTCTGGATCAGTCATCATGTGTCTGGATGTTACAACGCTTTTTTATTTTAGTGTCCTTGAACTGTCCGACTTTCGTACAGCCCACTTCTGACATCTCAGGGCTGTCACAGCTGTCACTCATCTTTCAGTGACGCCCATGTCCCCCAACACTTTCCCATCTCTTAACAAGCAAGGGCTTCTGCCTCACTTTGTACGAGGGAAACATGTCCTGGCCTGTCATACACTCATCCACAGTGCAGTTAAGGTGGAAGAGGAGAAAGGGGGGTTCGACTCTCTATGTGGCTTAACGTCCTCCTGAGAAGTGTGGCAAGGTTTCTTTCCTTTCTCTCCAGCATGTACGACTGCCACAGTGGAGTCGCCCCGCTTCTCACGTTCCATGCTCCATCTCTTCTTCCCTGCCATTTTTATTATTTTGATCTGGCAAGCACATGAGAGATAGTAATCTACACTTCAATTACATCGCACAAGTCATCAGATGCTATCTGGCGCTGCTGATAGAATGTGCTCTGAGGCAGCCCAGCACCACTGTGAACCAGCCCCCTCGAGAGCCATAGACTCAGCGTGTGTGAAAAGTGTGTGAGTTCTTCTATATATCTGTGTTTGTCTTTGTGTGTTTGTGTATCCATATGTGTGTGTGTGTGTGCGTGTGTGACTGAGAGCTAGAGAGAGAGAGAGAGAGCTGAAGGAGCAGAAAGACCAGCAGACTGAGAGAGAGAAAGTGAGAGAGACTCTGGGAACTAGCTCTATTTATCAGTATAGCACATGTATTTGCCAGCAGGGTACAGTATTTAACCTCAGTTTGTCATTGCACTGATTCCTATCATTACATTTAATTTAGTTTGCAATGAACAGACTGTGCTGTAATAGGAGGATGAATTTAGTGCATCGTTTATCATCTGAATTCCTGATTGCAACCAGCAGAGGGCTAATACAGACATGTTTAAGCTCTTTGTCTTGTCTTCTGTGAGCTTTCATATGATTCAATTGCAAATGTGCAAACTGATTTTGAGTGCAATTTTAATGTCATTCACTATTTCTCATAGTGAAATAGTGTTTCTCATAGTGCTGTTATATGATTTATAACAGCAATTTAATATACTGTATAACTGCTCTTTTTGACTGAAGCTGTAACAAGTACCAGTATGTTCAAAAATCTAAATGCCTCTAAAAAGTTCTCTTTCTGTCTTTTTGGTGCTGTATCCCTCCCTGCACACTGTCATCTTCTACCCGTCTACATGCTTTAAAGGTAAGTGCTGTTCCCACAACACATAATCAGGTTCTCAAAGCTACTGTGAGGGATTTAAAACTTGTTATGAAACAAGATGAAATTAATAATTATGCCTTATTATGACTTACAAAATCACCAATGACTATCAGCTACAGGACTGACTCTTCCTTGTTGTTATGTTAATATCTGCTGCTGTGTGGTAGGTGTCAAACAGCACACTGAAGAAAAACCTTATTTGTTAACACTTTTCTTCAGCAAATATTTACAAGTAGTGATACATTTCACCATTACCAATAGCAGGAGGTTGATAAAAAGTGCTCTTAGAAAGCTAAAAAGAAAGGTTTTAAAGGAGCTTTAATGCAACTGCTTTACTACATGTTTGCCACACTTTTTAACCATGGAACAGCTTACCATGTATTTTCCCCCTTTTTTGAGTTACCATAGTTTCTGGACTATTGGAAACTGATCTGAAAGTAAGCCACACCCACTACATTTGAAAAAAAATGCACATGTATAGACCACACTTGGTTATAAGTAACATTTTGAAATTTTCTGAAATACCACTTCACCATTGCTGTGTAAATGGTAAGCCGGAGTTTTTAGTGGCTGACATCATGGTCTGCTTTGTGCATGCCCATGACAGTTTTTTTGCGGAATGACATGCACGAAACCAAGAAAACAGCAATGACAAAAGAGGACTACCGTTTGGTGTTTGTGCTGCTGAATCTGCTGACTGCCTTTCAAGAAATTGTGAATGCATTGCACCACTTCTGCAATGAGTGAAGAAGCACTCAATATATACACCAGATGACTAGCCAACCCCTTTTTCGGCCTCTAAGCTGTTATTGTGTCTTAGTTCCTACAGTTATATCGCCAACTACAGGCCTGGCATGCATTCTACAGCATTTTCAGGAACCACAGATTTTTTTTCATTTACTTTTCACTGATTTTTTGTGTTTTCGGGTGAAACATTGTTGTGTAGACAGGGCCTACAAATATTTCAACATGAACTTGTTAGCCTGTAAAAATCCATAAATTAGATGCATCATTTTTTGAGCTGAAGGGTTTGGCTCGTGGGAAAAAAAGTAGGGACTTATTGTCTGGAAATTAAGGCACATTTTTGCTGAAATGTAACTTGTCATTTCTCCTTGAATTACTTTTACTAATTCCTGGGGACCTGAGTGGTGGAATGTCTCATCTGCAAAGAAATGGAGTGACAAGGGTTCATTTTTAACTTATGCTATTAACACAATAGCATATAAAATGTGCTTATAAATGCTCTTTCAAGAAAAACAGACTATTTTTCCTCATGATTAATTAATAGTCGTGAGTATGCATGTAAGAAGGTGCTGTTTTGTCTCAAGTCTACCACCTACAGTTGCAGTTTTCTTCCACTGATCGGCAGTTATTCAGTGCTCATACTCTCCACTCCCTAACACCAGCAAATCAAGATGGATAGCTGGATTCCATAGTTTTATCAGGCCTTAATGTGCACTTACACAATGACAGAGAACTCTCCCAGAGGCCGACAGACCAATGTTTGAGAATTGAGCTGGAAAGAGAGAGCACTCTCTGGACCCAGCCATTTTCTTCCATCAGACAGTCTGTGATGTGAGGCAGGCAGCGCTGGCAGCAGCTTCGCTTCCCAGGTAGGCACTGCTCTCAGCGCTCTGCTCTCCCTGCCTTTCCACTTCTCTCTGCTGAAAACACGCACCTACTCCCGCCCCATTAGGCACCACTTTAAGCCAGACAAAAGATGTGCGATTCATTCACTTTGTTGTCTTTCTCAAACATCGACAGGCTCACATACTGCAGTTACAGCCCTTATTTCAGGGTTTTGATCCTAGTACATGTTTGTTCATTTATGCCCTCCTGTCAAGAATCATGCTGATGTAATCTACAGATGTTAAAGAGTAAGGGGATTTATTGAGGGCTGTTGCAACATGAAGCCAACTGGCTCAATCTGCGGTGTAGGAATCTGTAAAGCTGCTCCTGCTTTTAATCAGTGGTTTGATTGAAACAGTTCTACGCAGCTCCAGTCTGTTTCAGAGGGATGAGGTGGCAATAAAAATTTGCTCTCTGTCTTTGTTTGTGTGTAATACAGAGATAAAAGTGCCTTGATGTTTGACTATCTAACCAAATGAGAAAAATGTAAATATTTTCCAGCAGATATTTTTTGAGCGGGACAGCATGCAGTTAAGGTCTCCAAAGCACACTGCTGTCTAAATGAGTGGTTATTGACAGACCTTTGGTGTCATGAGAATCACATGTTGTTTGAATCTCTGGTATACTAGCAAATGTGATCCTCTCTGATGGTTGCATTTGATCTTATTTTGATGTCCCTGAGCATTAAGGGAAGTGACAGCTTACAAATAAATCCATAATTATCGCATCTGAAAGCCGCCATCCCAAACTTTATTTGCATACCCAACACTTGGAGGAGTGTGGGTAATAAACCCTGAGGGTCTCCCAGATTCTGGCAAAGTCGCGGCTGTCATCTCATCAGCCTTTGGGTCTTTCTCAGAAGCTAGCAAAAAAAAAGGGAAAGGCAGACTGGAGTGAGACAATACGGCTCTGTTAAAAAGAGGCTACAGTAAATGGGCAGCACTGACTAAGGTTCAGCAGAGCACAAAAGGAAACTGAAGGACAAGATTGTTCCCATTGTGTTTCCACTGTGTATTTCCCCACAGAGCAAGGTCTGCCAAGGCCCTGCGGGCTTCATTTCACCCCTTCAAAACCCAACATATTTCTTTGAGTGTCCTGAAGATAGGAACACAATGACTGCCTGTAGAATTTCATCTTAATTCTACCTGGGAACACAAAAGACTAATCACAGCCATCACAAAAGCGCTGTTCCCGCAGCTCAGTGTGTGATAGGACAGGCTGTGGCAGCATAAAGGCCTGGCCCTCCAGAGAGCCAGCAGGCTGGAAGAGGCAGTCAAATGGGAAGCAGAATGGTCCAGGCGACACTCAAGATTATGTCTGCTCCACCATGTGGGGAGAACGCGGGCCAGTAGGAGCAGACATCTATCAGAGGAGGTCAGGCTCAGGGGCGAAGCAATAGAACAGTGATAATTTCAGGAGAAGAAAAGTTAAATGATAACAGTTGTGTAATATGGGACTTTTACAGAGGATGTGTGTCAGGTTACATTCCTCCTTTTGCTCATTACAGAGGAGAGTATTCGCAATTGGCTTTTCATCAAAGTTGTTACATATCAGAGTGGAAATACAGTTGAGGTTTCTTGCATTTGGTTTATTTATGTCCCCTTCCCTACCTACCTCCGCTCCTTCCTGCATATCCTGCTTGATGCTGCACTTGGCGCGCAGAAAAAGGCCTTAAGTATATTGATCTAAGAGGCTGGAGAGAAATGAAAACCTGTGTTTGAGCATGTTACAGAATAAAAGTGAAGACATATTTTCGGTTGACTTTATAGTTTCACCTCCCAGACAGACCCCCCTCCCTTCCACCTCCTCTGCGGCTCAGCCTCCATACCTCCCTGAAAGGTTCACATAAAGCTCGTCTAATTGGTTACCGGGCTTTAATTAGCCTGGCTCGTTTGCATGGCTGCCATTAGGAATTCAAACAGGGTGGAGTGATAGCTGACATTTCCCCCCTTTCCTCCCCTCTTTCCAGAATCCTCCCCTCTGATTCATCTCATCTTCATTTCCCCAGATCCTTTTTTTAAAGTTTTATTTAGGGTGTCATTTATTTAACAAGGGATTATTTATTTAGCGCATCAAATCATTCTGGAATGAATATTTATATATTTGTGAGGGTTTTAAATATTTACATGGTCTCTCCATTTCTAGCTCTGGAGCCACTGTAATGAGTGCTGTTGTTGGATGTCGAGGGGAATAACAAGACCGGTTTCAAAGTGAAAAGTCCTTTGAATAAATTTCGAACTTAATTGGTATGAATCTATTATCAGGCTTGATGCTCTGATCATAGTTTAATTGGAGGTATATTATTATGGGATGACTTTAGCTGCAGCTTAATGATATTTCATTCGGCTGATGATATTCATTTGAATGGAAATGAATGATTCATGTCAGGGGTGGCGTGTGAAAACACTCGGCTGTGCCATGACCCCATGTCAGCTGCTCTAATGCACTCGCAGACTCCTACTTGACTAAATTCCATTAATCCTCAAAGAAGCTTAGCCATTTTTTTGCCCTGATGCTCACTCTCTTTCTGCATCTTGTTTTACAGAGACACCATTGTGTAATGGTGGCTTATAGAAGACGACGGTAATAACAGTGCGGGCTATATCCCTAGGACTTGAACCACTCTTGATTAAAGTGGTCTGAGAGAGACACAGGTCTGACTGCTTACTGAGTTTACACTTTCGGGGTCTTAGAAGAGACTTATTGACAGCAGCCAGAGACAGAAGGGGAACACGGAGCGCAGAACCAGGAACCACCTCTCTACACTAGAACCCCCCTCCTTCCTCCTCCGTAGTCTTAATGACTAACCAGAATGAGAAGTGGAGAAGAGGAAGAGCCTGGAAGAGCCTGATTTGTTCTGCATGCTAAATATGGCCTGTAATCTTTATTCCTCTGAGTGCCTTATTAAAAGTGAAAGGAAGATGAAATCCCACCAGCCAACCCATCCTTTCTGCTGTTTATTAGAGGGGGGCTTTTCCTCTGTTAATATTGAGGTTATGGTAACCTTAGTGGTGATAGATGCATCTGGTGACTTCAGGTAATAATAGCAATGATTGATTCCCACCTGAACCCTGGAGGTGTAATCTAGCAGGATGGAGGAGATAAAGTGGCAGCCCGCGTCTGAGAGATACACACACAGAGGCAGATTCCATCCAACCGAGCTGTTTATCATCCCACAGACAACAGCGCCGTGTCAGAATTTATGACATTTCGCCTCGTCTCTAATTCATCATCCATTAACTACTCTTTTCTGCCCCTAAATCCATCTCTATTTGTTAGTTTTATCAGTAAGGTTAGGATGAAAAATATCGGTGTGTTAGTTTTTGATTCTGTGAGAAGATTAATGTGATTTTTGACTGCTACTGTGTCACATCAGTCAGATCTGATTTGATAATCCAAGTGAAATTCTCCCCTCCGTCGAGGAGTTTGCTGTCATATAAACGCAACAAAAGATCTGATATATTTGCAACAGGATTTATCACAATTTCTAGAACCATATTATTTATTGAACTCACTTAAACTGCTGATACTTCTTATAGCTGGCATTCAATGAAAAGAACCAAAATAGAGGAAAAGTAACAATCAAATATTCTAAAGGAGCATCGCAAGCTTCACAAAAATTCCTTTGCTGTGCCCATTCTCTGCAGCTGGAATGATTCCTACTCGAGAATTTTTCTATCATTATGTAAACAGATCACTAGAATCAGTGGGAATATGATCAGCATATTTTTGTGCCTGTATTTGCATTACAGGGGCTCGTGTTGGAGCACTAATGAAGCTCAAAGACAAGCAGAGTGCTAGAGAATGTATTTTTTCCCCTTACAAGCCCCCACACCTTTGCTGTTGTAGAGCCGACACTGGATGGCACATCTATTATTCCATTAGCAGGTAATTAATGACTCTCATTTGTGTAACTGTTATTAAGCCCTTTGAAAGATTGTTTGTGTTCAGATGAAATGAAACACATCCCAGAAGCCATCCATTGTGGCGGATAGATTAAAAGAGCAATAAGGCTCTTTGAAAAATGATATTTTATCAGCGGTAATTTTTCAGCGTACCTCAGGGGCAGCGATGACAGGAAAACACTGCAGTCCTCCTTCATGTTGATATCCTTTTTTTAGTCAAACTACCAGGGGAGTACACTAAGTGTGATTTATTCATCCCTTGACCAGTAAAAGGTGTCAGCCAGGTGAAAATGGATGCTGGGAGTGTATTGACAGGAAAAATAGGAGTGCAGTTGTCCTGCTCTGTCACAGCATATAGAGGAGGAGGAAGAGGAGGGGGGAGGGACATGTCCCCTCGACTGGGTAGCTCACCAAAAAAAATCTCAGTTTTTGTCAAATATTTTCATTCGTACAAAAATATATAAACTGAATGTGCATTTACCTTCTTTCTGTTTCTTATTCTGGATTTTCCATATGGTATTTCATGGTTTTTTCTTTTTTTGTTTCTTTTTTTTTTCTTTCTCTCAAGTATCCTAGAGTGCAATGGATAAATCTCAGATGGGACTCTGATTTCCCATATGAGCAGATCAAATTGTCGCTTTTGTTCATGGTTTCTATGTGCCAATGTGAAAAAGTAGAAGCAGAGGTTTCTTTTTTGCCTTTTCTTCTCGTCTTCTTTTTTTTTTTTTTACTTATTGAAGAATAGGAGGACGAGGGAATCAAAAAGCAGTGTGTCTTGTGAACAAACACCCAGCCTTTTCCAAAGAAGAAGCCGTGTAAGACGGGCACTGGCATTCCACAACTCCAGCTGGAAAGGCACACAGCATCTCCCTGGGATTTATATTTAGCATTTGCTATGCTACTTATAAAATATTTCATAAATAATGTGAATATATTAGACGAGGGGGGAGAGAGAAGTGTCGCCAGTCATTCCATATGCACTGCCATAGCAACAAGATGTTCCGCCTTTATCTGTTTAGGGCCCATGATTCTTAAACTGTTCATTGCCCACGTTTCCTTTTTTAATCAGAGTGTGTTTGGGATCCCCTGCAGCAGGGATCTAGATAAAAGGATTAACTC
Organism: Thalassoma bifasciatum; assembly: GCA_008086565.1. Classification (NCBI taxonomy): domain Eukaryota; kingdom Metazoa; phylum Chordata; class Actinopteri; order Labriformes; family Labridae; genus Thalassoma; species Thalassoma bifasciatum. Next base: position 397,380 of record RPOG01000206.1, read on the forward strand.
TGCCTCGACTAGTTAACCACGTTTAGACTTTGCCAGGCAGGCCCTCGAAATGAAAATAGATGGATTTCAAACATCAATGTGTTGTGAGTATCAAAAAGCAATGCTTTTATTGATTTTTAATCATTTTTAATACCAATACATATGAACACGATAAAAAGAGGCACTTAGTCAACCTTACATTTTGCAGGTGTATTTATAATTTTCTGATTCTGTAACTAGAACATTCATTTTCATATACTATTTTTAGAGTTAATTACAGCTGTTTATTTCAAACCTGTTCTTTTGTATCTTCTCTTCATGATAAGGTTAGCCTTGTAAACTTTCCTGTTTCCTATTTTTATTTTTCTGTTTAAGACAGTGACTTTCCACCTCACTAATGATGTGGATTTTTCCGCCTTTTTTCAGTCATAAAAATACCCTGCTGTCCTAAAACAATAAAATGGTTAAAACCACATCCTACTGAGGCTTATTAAAACAAATTAAAAAAGACAAAAAAGACAAAAAAGACAGAAAGGTTTGATCAAGGTACCGGCTGGAAAAAGATCAACATTTTTCTCACCAAGGACATCCACATGAATTCATTACTGTTTTTGATCCATCAGGCCTCATCGGGATCTGGAGGCTTTATGCCGGCCACTGTGCTGCACTGGCTGCTGAGTAACAGCGTAGCAGAGTAGAGAGCTGGCTCCTTTGTCACTGCTGTTAGCATTAGCCAGAGATTTGCATATATTTCTCTTGGAAGCATTACAGGAATACAAAAAAGACTAATTCACTGTTGAAAGTCTCTCTTGCAAGATTAAAAGAGTCCCATTAGAAATGTACGGCTGCTCATGTAGTTTTTATTTCATTTTTCTGCCCTCCTCCTGTCTGTCTTTTGTCAGAGGCTTTGATTATTTGCCAGGTTGGCAGAAAAAAGTAGGAAAAATAAAACCACTATCTTTTTAATGTCACTTTGTTTTAAGATGCATTAACTTATGATGACAATTAAGATTTTTCCTCAGGTCATTGTCAAAAACTGGCTTTTATCTTTTATCTAAATTAATGATTTTTACAATGCTTTTCAGCTTGAATTCCTTTTTTTTTACTTATCAAGTTTGCTTAACTTGGATTTATTTCTTTTAATAATGCTGGCTTTATCATAAAAGTCAGCTCAAGAAGCACTGATGCTAGATTTAACGGATTATTTTTAATCACTGAAAGGTTAATGTCTGTTAAATATATAAAAAATGTTTTTTTCTTACAAACATTACCTGTCATTGTCACGTTGGTCCAAGTCAGATGTCTAAGTGAGAACATGTGAACATCCTTACCAGAGAGAGGGCCCACAATGCTTATCACTCTGACCTGAATTCAGTGACGACAGACAATTTTACAAACAGCTGGGGATCAATCAAAGCCCACTTGAAATATGCCACCTGCCACTTTTACATTTGGAAACATGCTGTTCAAAATGGAACATTTTCGCTTGTATTTGTGATTATTTTACAGGCAAAGTTGGTCTCCTCATGGGGCCTCAAGTGCCAAATGATTTATTCCTCCCCCCACTGCCACCTCCACTCTTCTGAGCCGTGGTAAAAGGGTGGAGGGAAGGGCTGAGATTTACTTGAAGTTGTGTCTAAGCCTGGGGATGCAGTCAACAAGGGGAGGATGGGTATAGTATTTGTATTTAAGCTGAAATCCTGCTCCCACCACTTACCACAAACTCCATCCTGCTGCAGTTTGTTGTCACTGGGTAATAGTTTGCATGAATTTGACACCATTAGCTCAGACTCTTTTTAGACAAAGTAAATGTGTCATCTTCTACAAGCAGACAACTATACTTCAGATTTTTCTTTTTGAAAACTGAACCCTCTGCTTTGGCCCCTCTCAGGTAACTGACTCTTTTACCTGTCCCCAAATTTGGCCAGGAGTCACTACTTTCCCAGCAGGTGTCAGTGTTACAACTGGAGACACAGGACGACGACACCATTAAATCACAAAAGTAGCCAGCTTTCTTTTGCACAGTAACATCCTCACATAAACCTCATACATGTGTCTTTAATTGCTTTCGTTAAGCTCTATTCAACAAGTCACTCAACAGGTGGCACTGATGCTGCACACAAAGCAGGTGAATTAAACTTGTAACAGTATAAACACTGCTGTGATGTTATGAAATCACCAGACAAAGCTGGGTTTCTTTGGTCAGCCAGATCGGGTTTTTATGGGGTGTGAGTTTTTTTGAGGTTAGTTTTTTAAGAGTTTCTCAAGGGAGAGTACTAATTTGGTTTGAAATTACAAATAGAAAAAGAAAAGAAGCACGTCAGAGTTCATAATAGTGCTCATTACATGTCTGTGGTTTAACTTGAACGTGTCATTACACTCAAGGAATATAAGGCAAACATTTCCTCTGGACCATACACTGTTTTGTGGGCAAAGTCAGTTGTGTTAAAAGTGACTCCCAGACAACCAAAAAGTGAGTAAAAATAAAGCAAATAGTGGAATTTGAGCGGAGCCACAGGATGACGGGACAGATGCGTCGACTGTTGTGTTAATTCAAGTTTTTTTAATCAGATTTCTAACTCTCCTGAACACAGCGCGCTTGCTCTTCCCCCATCTGGTGTGTAACGTGTCAGTCCTCTGGAGTAATGTTGGACACGAGGTCAGCAGAACACCGCAGACTCGCTACATATGCTTCACAAACTGTTGCCGTTGGTCAGGAGAACATACATTATAATCCAGATTAAAGTGGATAATTAGCTTTTTTGTGAGCCATTAATTCTGGCAGGTGAAGGGGGCAGAGAGGGGAATAAATAATGTGGCTGTGTCTCGTGACACACTGCTTAAAAAATGGGCATCTCTCCAACAGCTCATTTCAACTCCTCTAAATTGGCCTCATTGTAGATGAAATATTAAACGGCCAGCCCGGCTATTAATGCTGACTTTTATGGATTGGATGCTGTTGTACTTAATATACTGGTTCAGTTGTCCCTTTTATTCCTCTGCAGTGTCCTGTCCTCTTGTGATGTATAGCACAAGCAGCAAACCCACTGGTACACAATGGGGTTTCAGCCCATGTGAGGCTCTCTGGCGCTGGTCCAGACTGGGAGTGAGAGCTCTGTTGTCTAGAGAGTGTACTGTGTTGTGTAGCATAGCCATTAACAGGGTCTTTCATGTGGTACTAGACTCTGAAATGGGATTCAGCTGCCTAAAATGTTGTTTGCAAAATAAAACTTTACTGAAAACTAAGTAGAATACAGACAGGAAGTCAGACTAATTTTTTTGGGGGAAAAATGCTCTATTTCCCCTGACATTTTTTCCACCTAAGGAAAAAAACCTTTTTTATTGTTTTAAAATCCAAGCTGTTTGAATTTCTTATATGCTGAGTTTAGAGTAGTTTCTTTTCTTGATGTTAACACCAGAAGTAAATCAGTTTTGATCAACAAAAAAGTGTGAACAACTACGCCAAGTTGTCCATACAGATCAGCGTTGAAGGTTTAGTGTTAAATTTTTGGACTGGGAGGATATAAGTTTTTTCTGTTATGATTTTTTTTTCCTGTCATGATGAGTAAATGCTAATGATCCCAATCCTTGGAACAATTTGTACCACTGTCCAATTGGTTCAGTTCCGCAACATTCTCATCTGTGGCACCTGTATGCTCAGCTCGCAGGTGGTAACTCAAGCTCAAGTACTTAGGTGACATTTATTAAATATGGTTCAAAAAGCATATAGAATTCTCCGTCAAGCCTTTTTGGAGGTGTTGTTTTGTTGTTTTTTTGTTGTTGTTGTTGTTTTTCAATAAAATATGCTTTTTTAGAGTGCAGCAGTATCATTACTTTTTATGATAGTAGCAGCAAGAAGCAGGAAAACACCGTTTCACCTAAACTACAGAGTGCTGAAAGGCACACAAAGGCCTGGGATTCATTTCAGACTCTTTCCCACATGAGTAACATTTTAAAGCTGAGAGTAAGATGAACAGGGATCAGTGTTCTCTATTTTAAAGAAAACTGTGAGAATAGTAAATGCTGTATGATTAAATTACTCACCACCGCCACGTAATGCAAAGATTCTAAAATTACAGTTTTTAAATTATGTCTTTTAATACCTGACAAAAGATAATTTCATGGTTCAGAGGATGGCTGAAAGTAACTTCACACTTCCACTTAGATCAGATGAAGATGCTATTTGAAGACTTGTACTTAAAGAGAAAAGACACATTTTTTTCTTTCTTTCCTTTGATTAGATTTCTATGAAAAATGCATCATCAAGACCGTTCAGGTGTGAAATGTTGTTATTATCTGTCTCATTCATAAACCAATGGCATAATTGTTAGTCGACTCCATGATAATTGGATGCCACTTGTTGCATAAAACTCTGAAGTAGTACTCCAGTTATAAAAGCAAAAAAAAAAACCTCATAAAGGCAAGGATAAACCTTCAGCTATAGAGAGATACAAATTGTGTCTGGTTTCAAACAAGAAAAAGGCTGGTCAGCTATAACTCTGCAGTGTTTTGGTGGAATATTATCGCTGTACAGGAGTGCGAGCAGCCAGGAGTCTCCTGAAGAAGGACGTCCCCCACAGCATCCTCCTCAGTGAGGGGGTGGGTGGGTGTTGAGGGGGGTGGCTGTTTTTTTTTTTTTTTTTTTTTTCAGCAGTGAGAAAAATGTTGGCCAGGGACCACAACGCCTGTAGCCGCTAGCAAAACCCCAACCTAAAATATTCATCACATAACTTTTCTTTGCGACTATATGTTTTTAGCAGATGCTTACATTTTTTTTTCAGAGAACAAAGTTGTAAAAGGAATATGATTTCACTTGTTGCCATGGGAACAGAGATGGATGAAGATGTTTCATGGTTCACTGGTTGCCTCATCTCTGCTTGCATGTTCATGTGTGTGTGTGTGTGTGTGTGTGTGTGTGAGTTTGTGTGTGTGTGTGCATGTGTCTGGGTGAATCCACACGTCTCAGTTTGTCCGTCTGCCTCAGAGTGCACACACAGTCTATATGTTTGTGTACACATAAGGAAAGACTTTATGTAACAAATGAATGTGTAAGAGAGGAACAGATTGTGCTGTCACTTAATTTCTCGAAAGGATTTTGTGATAAGTTGCTGTGAAAGGTCAGCACAGTTCCAAGAGAGGATCATTTCTTAATACACTATTACAAGAAGTATCAAGCTACTCGTATTATAGAAATAATAAACGCCCTTGTCAGAAGCTCTATTCAGACCGTGATTTATTTGGCTCTGTGTAGCAGAGGGGTGCTCATTTCACAGTGTATTAGCTAACTGTCTAAATAGTGATGATTCAGTAGGATGGGCTACTCATTTTCACATGACACATGAAAGGGAGGATCTGTCGATAAATGCGACAATAACAGCAGCCCAAGTTATCTTCTACTCTTTCTTTTTAGCTGCTTTTCAAAATGAGCGTTCTTCTATTCCAGAGGAGCTAATTAGATTGTGTGAGTCGCTTGATACGGGGGTCCTACGCATAAAAGCCTCACTGTGTGGAGACGAGCAACGTTTGCCGCCTTTACCCCAGACAGTGCCGATAGTCGAGCCACTCCTTTAATTCCACCCTCGAAAATCAGATCCTAATTGGGTGTCTGATTTTAGTAACTTGTTCAGCAATTTAAGGAAATTGCTTTTTGAAATGTAACAATTTTCAGCGATCTTAAGCATCTCATTTCTCATTCTGTGCACTCCGCTGAGGACTGTCTCTCTTCAGGCCTCATCAGGCAGTAATTGAAAGGTCTCCCTCCGCCTGTAAACCATTGACCCCCTAGAATTTAACATGTTCTTCATTTGGGGGTATGACAATCTGTTTTTCAAACCCAACAGAAGAGAAAAAGAACAAAACAAAACAAATATTTGTGGATAAATATGAGATATGTGTTATAAATATGTGTTTTGAATGTCTTTCTTGAAATGTAGTCACAGCAGAAACACTATAAAAGTCATAAGCACATGGATTACATACAAGTGTGNACAAATAAGTGAACCATCTTGTTTACATGCAGCAATGATCCAACAAATGATCAAAAAAACACAGAGTAAAGTGCAATACAACAGCTTCACACAACATTTTAAGGAATGAACTCCTGTTGTAACTCACTAAGCATTTAATGCTGTTTCTGGATAATTGACTAACACACACATATCATCATGTGAAGGGCTGATGACTGTTTCAGTATGACTTGCAGGATGGGTGGTCACTGAATTCGGAGAGCTCATTGTAGATGATGGTCCTGATTCATCGACTTGGTGTAGGTCAAGGGTGATGATCGGCTCTTTTGGGATCACTTTAACAGTGGCCTTGTCGTACAAGTCAGCAGTTGAGGTGATACTGAAAAACTGATTGTCAAAGTCTTTGTCTAGGTATAGTAGTGCAAATTCCCCAGGCAAGTGGAAAGTTTCATTAACTATGGAAACAAGATCATCCACTGTATTAGGAATTCCTGTTGGAAGTGTCAACTTCTGAATGTTGTGTTCTTCTAAAATGACCCTTAAATGGACTGCCATTGTTGTTTGGGGTGCTTCCTCAGCTGTAGAGACAGAGAAAGAAAAAAAATTGAGACAGGTTTGTCATATTTGATTAGCTTACTTGCTTAGGTTTGCTTCAATATTCTTCTGCCAAAGAAATAAATGGAGATTTAGTTTAGTTGAAATTTGAATAAATAATCTTTGATGGTCATTATTATTTTAAGAAGAGGGAGATGAGGGAGGGAGGAAAGAAAGAAGAGAGGAAGTATGCATCCCATTTTCTGTGGCAATGTTGTACGTTTCAAAAATGCACATTACAATAAAAAAAATAAGAGATGATGCCTGGCAATATAGTTGCTAGTGTGGGCAAGGGAATTTGAGATAAAAACTTCATTAACAAAAAAAATTTATTGAAATGAACTTTTCTCGTGTGTTGTCTTTTTTTAGTTGGGTAATGTGAATGGGACTACACGTTTACTTCACAAATTCCCTGTGGTATGCCGGTAGACGACATAACATCTCACTCCCAGGTGTATGTGTCTGAGACGGACGTTGTCTTTAATCTTTTTTTTATGTATAACACAATAAAAATGACCAGACATGCACCTGGGAAGACAAATATATTAGTAATTATAGAGGTTGTTATTTCTCCACAACGTCATACTCAAGAAATTATTTTTTACAGGGTTCCTTTGATCACAGCGGTCTGTCTGTCTGTTATACAGAAATGACAGCCAGTGCACATACCTCACGAAAATAAAATAAATTGCATAAATTAATGTTTATGCTTCATAGAACAAATTACAAAATTATGAAAGCATTTATTTAACAATGACATTCCAACAATACCAAATGTACAGTAAAATCAATTCTCAAATGTGGGTGTTTTCATACTCACTGGCGGGATACAGTGATATTTTGTTTATTTTACAGCATGTTAATTTTCACTCTGGTCCAAACCCAGCACCGCTGTATGAGCGTCATGTTTCCATGACGACTGACTAGAAAAGACGTGCGGTTCGTCATGTTTACGTATAGAACGTCTCTGTTTACATGAGTTCACAGAGTCCCGATTGTCAAAATGAAACTGAGAAGTAAGGCTACACTTTAACAACAGAGACACGCCTAAGCAGTAGTGTGCAGGTAATCTGTAGCGCGGATCGTTTTGTTTATAAACGGACCGCAGCAGAGACCTACTTTAGCAGCCATGCTAACGGAGCAAACAAATACACGCGTGCTTTATATCATAGTCTGGTCTTGAACTGGTGTATCATTTTGAGACGGGACTTCCCGTGGGCGGCGAAAATACACTGGTTAATTGTCCCTCGTTGACAACAGTGCGTCTCGGTGCAACGTGATGCGCCCCGGTGTCTCTTAGTGGGAGAGCAGGCACCTTTCTACTGCTCATATTATAATTAATGGCCATTTATACCTTACCACGACACTTTCAAAGACTGAACAATCCCCTTTACAGTCTGTGCTCTGCCCTTTCAAACCTCCGCCCATTCAATAACGTCTGAAAAAGCCGATGCTGACTAGTTCCTAACCTGAAAACAGCACTCGAAGTCATGCATGCTGACTAATCCTGCAAAAACGTCACCGCGAACACATTGCAGACCCTATTTACCGACTGTTATACGTTCTATAGTGGGATCGGTTATGTTTTTTCTCCATGCAGATTTGTACAGGCAATAAAACAGCCATGGCGCCGCAAGGGACAGATTCCAACTTTCCTTTAAAGTAATGGCGCGCGACAGTCTCTGCACGTAACGCAGACGCACCCCGAATAAAAAGTAAAGTGAAATATTTCATCATTTCATCACTTACCATTTGCATTCATTCACACTATGCAAAGCAATAGCCCAATGTAAATAGCTTACCTTAACTTCTGTGACTCGACAGCAGCTGGGGCAAGAGAATGCTAGCAGTCCAGTTCCCAGAGTTCCCTGTCCCGCTCATTCAAGGTTCAGGGTTCAAACCAAACACGCGGTCTGACGCATGCGCAATGTGGTATACAGGACTCACGGAATTGGGGTATATTTTACCCAATGTTTCAATGCAATAGTAATTACTGTTAACAAATAGGTAGTATGTGTAAAATTTACCCATTATTTTGTAATTCCTTGGCTGACCACAATAATCAAGTAAATTTTATACAGTTTGCATAGATAATATTTACCTCTCTCCAAAATCACTTTTTTCAGTGTGTACAAATAAACATGCTTGAACTTTTTCAAACATCTTTTTCTTATTATTTTGTTAACAGACAAATAAGCATTGATAACAGTAGACCCTGACCTTCATGGCCTCAGTAAAGAAAAGTAAAGTAAAATAGATAAAAAAATAAAGACTTAATAGCTGAGTAAAGATTTACACAGAAAAAGTTAAATTCCTGATACACACACAACAGATTAGAAGCAAAAGTAGAGACAATCACAAAGTCTCCTGTACTGTTGGATCCATCAAGCCATCCAAGCACTTTTTTTTACCTCCAGTGTCCAAATGGGGGAGGTTTTACTGTTTCCGAGTCTAGGAGACTTGGCCCCAAAGCCATCATTGTTATATTTATGCAAAAGCCTCAGACTAAGGTACAGTAAGTTGTTCCTCTGACGGAGACACAGCAAAGACAGCAACCACTGGACATTGACTAACTTTTCTACCACAAATGTAGGAGACTTCCTCCAGTATCCTTACCCAAAAGTTTCCAATTGAGTTACACAACCAGAACATCTGACCTGACAAAGCAGGACTGTGGTTACATCTCTGGCATGCAGAATTGGTGCCCGTATATATTTCTGCCAGTTCTTCATTTGTTTGAATTTTTTGACCCCATCTTAGCAGTGTGCAGCTCAAGGACACTTTGTGAAAAATGTAGTTATCAAAGGAGGCACCTGCACAGCGAGCACGGCACCTTTCATTTTGTTCCTCTGACAAAGAGGGAGACAAAATTTCCACCAAGGCATGTATGAGTGCTGAAGTGTAGCTTAATGGGATGGTTTTATTCATCAAGCGAGGTCTGCGCACTCGTCCACTGCGAAGCTGCCTTGAGGGACAGTGAGTGATTCCGACCACTCAGCCTCATTATGGAATCATATTAATATTTAAGGGGCTGGAATTGAGGAATAAAGAGGGTAATTGATAGCATCAGAATGGAAGTGTTTGAAGTGTTGCTACAATATATGCAGAAAATGCTGCTGGACCAATTCTCCCTTTTTTAAGTGAAGAAATTAAAAATATATCCACGCCAGGAACCTTTCTTTTTTTTTTTTTCTTGCTGTAAATAGTCATGGATGAAAATGAAATCCACAAATGACCGTTTGATGAGTTGGGGCATGCAGTGTGGATTGAGTCATAGCATCAGTGGTGTTTTTTTCTTATTTTTCTGTTGCTGAAAAGCCAAGAGCCACAGACTTTGTGGATGAGAAAAGGTCAGAAAAACAGCACAAGCCTATTTGTTTTATTTTTCCTTATTTTAATCTAGATTTACCCCACTGTGCTGGTGTATCTGGATTAAGCACTTAGAAAATGAGAGTAACCTTTAGAGTCTCCACTGTGTGTGCATGTTAACCAGCTGATTAGACTGTATGGAAGGAAAGTGACATGTAAGCATAAATGAGTCTGCAGGCGAGTAGACTGTAAATGATAATGATGCTCAGGAGTTCTACTTAACATAACATAAGGGACTGCTGCTGCTGCTGCTGCTGTCGCTGCTTATGCTCATGGCATTCTGCAGATCGCAGTCAGTGGACTTTGTTACACAGTAGCACTAATTAGGCTTTACCACATTTAGCCAGCGGCTCTATAAAACCACCATTGTGGCTCCTTTTCTGGATCCTGTGCATGATGTAGCCTGAGCGTTGCATCAGCCAGTTCTGGGGGGCTGAATGCTAACTTTTACTGTTGCCTTGTTTAACGAGAGCAAGCATATGGGGATCCAGCCGTACAGGTGCAGGCAGCCTGTTATTTCATTGTTACCCTGAGATTGATAATCACACAACAAAGGCGTCATGATGATATTCAGTCTGTATGCTTTTTAGATAGAGGGAAAAAAAAGACAGCACACAGACAGATTGCTAACAGATGCCAGTGCACCTGTAGCTGCTAATCGAGTTCATTTTCTGTTTTAGAGAGAAGGAAGGTGTGAGACAACAGGGCTGTCGCTCAAACAATGACTCCACAATAGTGACATTTTACAATGCTGTATGAGCAACAGGAAAGAAGTAAATGATGTCCATGAAGGGGGATCTGGATGGATGGTGTGTCATCTCTTTTCTCTTAGATGTCAAGCTTCATCAGGGGTTGCATTAAAGGATTTAAATGACAATGCAAGCTGTATTCACATATGCACCAAACTCCATAAAGACCTCTTCAGAATTCCTGGGTAGGCTGGATCTGTGAACATTTTTTTTTCATCAAAACATAATCTGGACTTTTTCTTAACCTTTTTCTGGGGCTGACTTAAGATCACAGCAAAAACTGTGGAAGCAAGAGTGTGAGCATCATGATGTTTACATGAAACAAGATGAAGCAGGAGGAACTTTTTTCTCTTCTTTAATGCTATTTTTTGTGCTTCTTGTACTTTTAACTTGTATTTAGAAGGTGGGGCAGTGGATAAAGAAGAAAACAGGTTGGGGGTGGTGAACGACATGGAAAAAATCGTGCAGGTTGGATTGGGACCTGGTCTGACCTCTCCAGAAAATCAATTCTTAAGACACGACCAGTGTAGATGCCTGCACATATGTGTAGCACTGATAATTGTGCACTGTATTAGGTATCATTATCTCCCACTCCTCAGCTTCCAAGGCCATTGGCTGTATATAAACAGAACAAAACACCTCCATTTCCTTTAATTGTGAAAAATACAAATAAAATTAAAATAAAAGAAGTGAAGTAAAATCATTCCCAATAATCACTGGCAAATTTTACTGGTGATGCGTTTTGAAGCCAAGCCATCACTCCTGCTGGTGGACATGCTGGATTGATGCCACCTCTGTCTGCAATCCATAACAGCCATTTAATGCACTGATAAGACAGAAAAAACACTCAGTCTGTACAGTTCAAAGCAGAAGAGGGTCTTTTCAAATTCTGACAGACTTTCATTATCATGAAGGTTTGTGCTGGAGCATTTATTCCTCACTGCTCTGCCTCTCCTCTGATAATCTGGTAGGGGTGCTATGTTTTCTCGTAGAACTCATGGTATAAAATATCTAAAATATAAAAAGATATCTCATGAATAAGATATTTCATATATTGATAATATTTCCTACATTTATTTTGAAGTGTGACCCATGTTGTGTTTACTACAGCCAGTACCAGTCTGTTTGTGGCTTGCTTTAATGTAATCTCCCCCTCCCAACAGTTCCCCCATCCAGGATGCTGTAAGGAATATGTGTGTACAAGTAACTTTGGAAACATTGCTCTGGGGCAGGGTTCAAATTTGAAAGAGATGTTAATGTGCTGTACACTAAGAAGACAAAAAATCATTTCAGTGATTCTCCTATTGTCATAACACCTTTTAATTACCACAGCATTATACTTCACTCCATCAACGATCACTTTAAAGCTTCTCCAGCATTGCTTCGAAGCAAAGCCCCGTCTCATTATGCTTTCTCAAAGAAACTGTGGTGTACATGCTAATGAGACCCCACTCCTCAAAGGTCCGTGAAAGACCATTTTTAGTTTAGCACATAAAGTACAAAAACAAACACAAAATTACACCATTTGATGTTTGATCACATCTTTTCTTCATGTTGCTAATAGAAACAGTGGGAGCCTTAAAGAACGTAGTAGCTATACAAAGGCTGTGTTGAATAAGGGATGTGTGATTAAGCAGCAGGGCCTCAGAATACTAAGAAGTAGTGTGTCGATTGCCTGGGCAAAGAGAAAAAAAGGAAACATTAATGCAGTGACTGCAGCCAGTGAATTTTTCTTCCAGAGTGCCTGTGTTGGTATAAATAGATAGCCAATTTGTAAAATCGTCTGCCTGAACATAAGCATCTTGGGCCACTCTAATTGGTCAATTTCCCGCCTGTATTGAGTGCCTAGATTGATTTATTGCCTTTTTTAAAAGGCCGTAGGGACCCGCTGAACAGCTGTGCCAGCCGTCCGTGCCGGAATGGTTAGGAAAACAAGGGGCTGAGTGCTGAGCGTCGGACAGGAGCCGTGGCATAAAACGGCGAGTAGAACGGAGCAGAGCGGCATGGCAGACAGCTGGCAAAGACAGCCACTGCTGTCTGGCACCACTGGAGATGCAGGATTTATTTCAGCAAACACTGCTGAGTGGTGAAGCCCTGCCCTGGTGGGGGGATCTCTTTCTTTTCTCATACAAACACACATGCAGGAATTTTGCTTGATTGCTGCAATGCCTTAATCATATAAGAGCCTGTGTGATTGGAGCCATAGAATAGACTTTTTTCATGTCCTGATATCCTTCTCTTCCACTTGACATGGAGAGGGCTCAGAGAGAGCAGATTTGAGTGTTCTGTCTCTCAGGGGCTTGAGTGATAGCTCCCCAACCTGGAGCGCATCTCGGCTGAATCCGGCTGTTTGTGAGCAATCATAGTGATTTACTCTCCTGCCTCTAGCTGAAACAGTTCCATCACATGTGAGATTTAGAATAATATCTCCATCTCAATCTGTGCCTGTGACCTGCCTGAGCTTTGCTGTTTGTTTTACGAGTCACCTATCAGAGTGTGTCTCAGCATTTAGAAATGTGAATGGTGAACTGGGGTGATCTATATTCTCTTACTTGCAGCATTTGAAGCAGAGAGCAGCATTTGGAGAAGGATGCTGTTTGCAAGAAGCTTTTCTTAGGTGTTACCTACACTGCAACCTATAACCTGTGTGGGTAGAAACAACAAAAGTGTTTGCTCAGGATGGAGGATTTTTCAAAGACTGTGTAAGTGTAACGTGCATCTGCTCTTTGTAACTCCTTAAACACAAGCACATGCATTTATTTCCTCTCCCTACAACACTTTTCCATCTGGTCCTTCCTTCTCCCCTTTTTCGATTACTTAAGTGAAAATAGTTTCCCCACGGCGACCAGACATCACTTGTGGGGCTCATACACTTTGTTTCCATGTGTCTGTTTGTTGAAAAAAAAAAAAGAAAGAAAAAAAAACTTAACAGCAGAAAAATCTTGTTTTGTAGCTAGGAAACACTGTAAGCACGCACTGAGACGTTTGAGATAGTCCACTCCATGTTGAAGCATCTACTATAAGTATCCCAGCTCAGCCATTGACTCTGGCTCTCTGGTGAAATGAGAGAGCAGATAGCTAAGTGTCTCCTTTTTGAACTGTGATTCTTAGAAATTCCTGTATTTAGCGCTGGGGATTGGGAGCCTGAGTCCTCCACAGGCATTTCAATGCACATTTCGTGAGTCCTGCACTAAAGGCAAAAAAGAAGGAGAGAGAGAGAGAGAGAGACCAAGAGTGTGTGTGTGCTGAAGTGTGTGAAGAGGGAGAATGAAAGAGAGAGAGAGACGCGGAGAGGGAGAGAGTAATCGCACAGTCTTCATCTAGTACTTAACTTTAGGAAATATGAGTCTGGTTGAAGATGAAAGGGACTTAATCTCAAATGCCTCAAATGCCTCTTTCCTCTACTCTTCTCTGTCTGTCTTCCTCGCTGCCTGCTGTCCACTGGGACTGGCCCATTCCTGCACATTGGAGTGCATTATGTAATCCCCCCCACCTCCAAGTCTCCACACCCTGCAGTAATGGTTTAATTAGGGGAGGAGAGGCAGGCATCATTGGCATCCCACCTGCCATCACTTCTCAAACATCCACCAAGTGATTTCCACACCAGAGACACCTCTGGATCTATCAGCAGTCCTCCGCACTCTTTGATAAACACCATCAGATTGATATCTCTTTAAGCTGTTAGCATTATGCCTGCTGATGCATACCCAGATGCAGTGTTACCACAGAGCTCTGCTGCTCATTGTCCCTCGTGCACAGCTCGCGGCCTCGGCTTGCTTTCCTCTCTTCCTCTCCCTCCCTCTCTCTCTCTCTCTCTCTCTCTCTCTCTCTCTCTCCCTCTTCCACCACCCCACCCAGTCCCCAGCCAACCAGCCAGTGCAGGCGTGCTCAGTCTGTCAACACTTCCACAGCGCTCACAGTGTTTCAATGGAAACAGGAGGAACCATACAGACCTGCTGGAACAAGCCTTTAAATAAAAAAGTAATAATTATCGAAAGAAAGGAAAAAGAAAAACCAGGGGGTTAATACAAGCTTGACTGTGATGTAACTCGGTCAACCACGTTGAAGCTCTCCACTAACATTCCACATGTGCGGATGGTAAACTTTAGAAACTGTTGAGTAACAATGTTTATAGGAGTAACACAGTGCAGGTTTACACCAGACATAGATAAATTTCTGTTATTCGAAGAGGAAACATGGGCATTTATTTTCTTCACTCACTGAATCCCTCAAGCCGCACACCCTGTGTATGGAACAATTGTACAGTAGTTTGGTAATGATTGAACATTATACCCTGAGTTCAAACTCTGTCATTAAATGGTTCCTAAATGAAATAAAAATTCAAGTGAAAGGATTGTATTATTTATGCATTTTATTGCATGTGTTTATCTTCATCACTTTAATTTTATGAAGCCACGCATTTTTGGTTTATGCTGTTCTTTCAGAGTTGCTAAAATAGCTTTAAACCAAAGCACCTGTGAAAAGGTTTTAGCGCACTAAGGAAAAAAACTTAATTCATTTTGATGCCTTATTATAAAAGAAAAAGCTGAACAAACCACAAGAGACATTTACCTAAGCAAAGATACACATCAATTGGTAGAAATATAGGACAATAAGTTTTTATATAGAAGAAGACAAGTTTTAAATATGGTTTTAAATATTAGTTCTTTTTTTTCTTGGCAACAAACATCACTGAAATATGTTCAAGACAAAATCATGAAGAAAAGATTTGCTTTGTCCAAAGGGGGCACCAAACCAAAGGTTTAGCTCTGTGTTAAGATCATTGACTGTATAAAGAATGGACAGCGTGCTTCTGCCTGTCACCGTTCTACGATTTTGAAGCCAAAAAACCCCGTTTCTCTAGCCGCCATTGTGCAGACAGAGTTTGCGCAGTAGAGAATTTCCAGTGGAGCCAAGTAAAAAAGAGAAATAAAACTATTTATTTCTTCTTCTTCAGAGGGTTTAGTCTCCTTTTGGCTCTCTTTCCCGAAGTTTCTTATATCCCTGATAAAAACTACTCACGAACGGTAGCCGTCAACTATCGTAAAACAAAACTTATATTGCGGTTTTTAACGTCCAATAACTAATGAGAAACTAACTTCTCAGAAAAAAAAAACACCTGAACACCATGCAGCCAAATGACATCGTCATACTACCTTAGGGTAAGGATGAGAGAAACGTTTCTACCAGGTATCGTAATTTTTTAAAGTTTTCCCGGCTCATATCTGGAATACATGGGGAGGCGGGGCTTATTACCTTTACTGCAGCCAGACACCAGGGGTCGAGGCATCTGCTGGAGGCTTCAGTTTGAGCCGAACGTCGTTACATCCACTCATTATACAGTCTATGGTTAAGATCAATAGATGGTGCTTGGCTTGTAAACATAGAGTCAAAGTAAAACTATTTCTTGAAGTCAAAAACTATTAGGGATATTTAAAAAAAGCCTGCTGAGTGTGCAGGTATTGACAGAAAGACAAAATCTCACTTCTTTGACTTTGCTTCAATTTGCTTGAGGGTGAGAGCACATTTATTCTTCTGTTTTCAAATTTATTCGGATTGTGCCATTGAAAAAAAGGCAAAAAAAGAAACAAAAAAAAACAAAAACTGATTAGCAAAATGTTGTATATTTTTCATTTGATTGACAGGTGTTGGGCAGTTTGCTCCTTCTCCAGGCTCTGACCCACACTAAATATTGTGATATGTGCTTGTTTGGTTCATCCAGCACTACTTGCATAAATTGATCTTAATTCAGCGTTCCTTAAAAGTCTCCTATCATGACAACTCATGTGCCTCAAACTTGTTCCAGTGAAAATATCCAGTCAAGTAAATTGTGTTTAAGTAAATCATAAATTGATTGAGAAAAAATTGTCAAAATATTTTTAGCTTCCTTTATCTCAATGCCTTCTGTTGCATTTCTTATTTTATCGTATACTTAAATTGTTGAAACTGATTGTCAGGGACATGATAAGTGTTTTGGTGCATGATGAGTGTGACAAGTTTTTTAGTTACTTTTTCTGCTATTTCCAATACATTTGAGAACTGATGATAATCCTGCTGTTGCAGAATTCTGCACAGCTGTTGATTGGTCAGGCATTGTTAAAGTGAAACACGAGGGGTGAGTTCAAATGTAAGACTTTTCCTCTAATGTCATGTCCTATTTGTCAAAGTTGTCCTTTCACGTGTGCATTTGGCACATTGTGAGAGGTTGACAGGCACCAGCTGATTGCTTATCTTAGGGTTATTTGGCCAAACATTGACTTACGCTGAACAGTAGGTAACATTGGGAACTTTTCCAGCTCTGTTACTTGTCCCTTGACTGGCTGTTTGGCTACTTGATGCTGCTGTTTGTCAGCCTGTTAGTTTAGAATTCCTTTTTTTTTTTGCTCAGCAGTGAGTGGAAAGTAATTTTCATTTGGAACTTTTCTATCCTGGGACCCAGAAGATGACACAATGAGATCAGTGGAAGTGTGTATTAAACTTAAAGACAGCTAAACAATGAGCTGAAGGGAGCAGCAAATTTAGATTTTTTTTCACCAGGACCTCTCTCACTGTTTTCACTTTTGATGCATTATAGTTATAAATATAGTTATAAATATGGTTCAAGGAGCTCAGAGAATACTGTGCGAAACCATTGTATGTAAGCCATAATGCTTTGCTTTGTTCTTGTAACTTAGGGCCAGTTTTTGCCTCTCAAGTATTATCAAACAGCGAGGTCAAAAACTAAAAGTGTGATTCTGATATTTTATTTTTACCTCTGCCTTGTCTGTACAAATCAGGATCTGAATCAAGTTCAAGGATGGAAAATATGGTATAAAGAGTCACCCAGTATCTGCTATACATGCTTTGAAGGTCATATGATAGATAAGGCCGCCAAAACTGATGTTTTCTGCCTCTGACATACAAACAGTGTAAGGGCTGGTTCCACCAACAGATTTTGTTTGGTTTTTATGTTGCACTGGCAGTGTAGTTACTGTAAGAAAATGATAAAAACAAGCAAAGTTGACTGAAAATATTTCATCATATGGCATGTCGTAATAGTGTTATGATCTAGAGAGTGGTCTAGTTTGGTTTCTCACCAGTGCTTGGTTGTGGACATGAACCTGCATGGAGAACTGGAGCTGAGCCACATGAAACTGGTTCTGTAAGCCTGAAGCTTTTTATAGCGTCAACTTTCCATCATTTATTTGTTGTGAGTCAAAAAAAAAACCCTCAGCCTATCTTACCCTGGGTAAGTTTGATTGAGAAGTGCACTGTTTGACCTACGTTTGGCTCCTGCCGAACAAATCTTCTGTGATGGAGAAGAAAACACCTTCTCACAAGTTTGTTTCAGTTCCATCATTCAGCTGTTTGGCACTGAGTGCGTGTCTGCAGTCTGGAGGAGCTGGATGGGGTGAACAAATGTGGCTGTTTCTGTGACTTTTAGCTGTCACTAAATATTTTAACTGGGGGGGAAAACAAGAGGTCACCAAGTCTACAAACTTTTTTTTTGTTTGCCTGTTTTTTTGTTGCTCAAAAACACTGAAAGTGTCTACAAATCTCTCGTCTATCTTATCGAGTTGCCGCATCCTCCATGTCGCTTGCAGGGTTTTTTTTCAGAGAACAAAATTGATGGGTTTTTTGACAGATTCCCGAGGAATACCTGGGCCAAATATGACCAAGCTTTGTTCTTTACGACTTGTTAGATACTAGAATTTCACCTCCTTTGTCATATCCTGTTTAATTAAAGAGTTGAAATGTGACTTGTTTACGTTAGTGCTCTCTGAAGTGAGCCCTGCAGTGCTCTTTATGTGAAGGGCTTATCAGAGAGCGATGAGCCAGCCCCACTCTCGGGCTGAAATCTGCCTCTCCCTTAGAGAAAGAGAGAGAGAGAGAGATACTTTCTTTAGGTCAGGATTCACATGTGCATGCAAACAAACCCAAATCTCACACAGGGTTAACAGCACATCCTTCACTATTCTTGCTGTCCTGAAGGGCTGAATAGAATTAAGCAGAATTTGATAATGACTTATTAAAAACTGTGGCTGAATAAATGAAGTGTGTTGTGTAGCCATTAGAGGATGGGAGCTATTATGTTAAACGTTTTGATTTGTGAAGTGGGGTGTGGACTTGCTAATCCAGAGACAGTTGGGAATGCTGGAGGGAGGAATCAAGCCATGCATATAATGTGAGAACATTAGGTTGATGTACACAGACGGATGCTTCTGAGCAAGAGAAAGGAATGATCGATGAACTCCAGAGGGGAAATAAAGATGGATATTAAATGAGTGGAATCTCTTTATAGAGCTTAAGTAGATGAGATATATAGATACTAAATGTCAGCGACAAATCGATTTGCGTTAACCTACAGTTTTATTTCTGTGATCCCTATTTCAGGAAGTCTTTGATACTACAGGTGAAGGTTGGAAAGCTACTTGTATTCATAGACAGATGTTACTGTATCACGCCTCGGCCCAAGCAGGCCACTGAGGATGGAGCATTTCTCCGCAGAGTTTTCCAGACCGGACTGCCAGACTTGGTCTGAGACTGATAAATCACCCTGCCCCAGCCCTTCTCTTGTGTTTTCTTTTCAAATGTAGAATCGATGGATTTTTCCTTCATTTCATTGACCTGTGCATAATGGTGCTCTCACTCCTCTACCATTGGGAGGGGAGCCCGACGCTGCAGACGTGCTTGCCCAGGCAAAGACAGGCGGCCTGGGCTTTGTGTTGCTTATTGTTCAGCCTGGAGAAATTAATGTGCTGTGAAATTAGCATTTTATCTGACTGCAGATACAGTAATGGAGGCAATTAGAGTGCAGTTGGGGGGGGAGCGGTGCTTGGGGTAGTGGAGAGGTAAAGGGACAATCCTGGAGCTGCAGGAGCCCGACGGAGAGTTGCACAGCCGGCCCTGCAGATAACACAATCACCTCTGTGTGGCGGGAAACAGTCTGACTAGAATGTCTGCCGGTTAATAAAGAACACATTTGTTGCATGAAATGACAATGTATTGCATTGATTAGTTGAATACAGAAGAAAACATCTGTACTGCAATATCTTTTATTCATATGTAAGCAAGAAGGAGATCTTTTTATGAATTTCAGACTAGTCTTCTGCTTCTGATTTTTACCTTTTTTCTTCTTCTTTTGAGAGCTGTAGACAGGATTGATAGCTGAAATGATTGGACTGGGATGTGGTTGAGGCAATGAAATCAATGCACATTTTTGAGCTTAGATCATTTCTCATCAGTTATTTTCAGACATGACATTGTGTGTTTACAGCTGCAGGGGCACATTGTCAACTCTCTTTATCACGTCTCCAGATTGAAATTGATCTCTGCGATTGCAAGCCACGGGCAAGGAGATGGACCTTATCAGATACTGAGAAGCTGCCAGTCGGCTCTGTTGTCACCTGAAGCTCTGTGGTTTGTTTATTTATTCTTCAAAGGACTTTCTGATCCGACACTGGAGGGTGAGACGCTAACATAATGCTATGTTAAATTCTGTGAGCTCGGAGACAATCGTGGCTCCAACCTCTGATCCCGTTCTGGTCTACTGAGCTCATACCTGTCTGTACAGTATGCCCATACAGCGTTATTAGAGCCTCACACTGTTATTGCATTCCTCTGTTATAATGTACTTATGGAACTGTATATCCCACTGGCTTTCCTCTGAACATCCTGTCAGGGTGGGAGTCAAATATTGACAGAGCTTATAGTTACGAGAGAAAAAATGTCTTCAAAGTTTTCTGCAGGGAGAACAGATGAAGTGTTCTCTCTTTGGTCTATATGACCTCTCAGATGGTTTGTTTAGCAAGAAAACAGGTGCACAGAGGCTGCTGGAGAAGAGATCTGCTGGTTTTTAAAGAAACTATACAATTCCTACTAGAAAAAGAAAAAGATCCATGCCTCTCTTTCCCATTTAGGTGTGATGTATGTCTTTTTCTTGCATTTCTCATGCAAAGCAAGTGTAGTTATAGCATCACGAACCCTCTTTCTTGTCACCACTAATTCTCTAATTTTCTGCAAACCTATGGGTTCAAGCAAGTGGAACAGAAACTTTTTATTTTTTCCCTTTTATAAATCTGTTGGGGTGCAGCCAGCCACCCACCTCTAACCCCCCCTTACTTTTCTGAGTAAAGACAGCATGACTTCTGCAGTCGGAGGATCACGCCCAATAAGAACATTATCCCAAAGAGTGCACTGGGCTGGCAAGAGTCTGAGATAATACCCCGTTCCTCTTAAACTCCACCAGCTCCAGCTCACAAAGTCGAGGCAGAGACAGGGGGACCTTAGCAAATGATACCCCACAGCACCCATGAAACCAATTGTTCCCCCGCCACCATGTGCTTCAGGGAGGAGAAGCGAAGGGATAGCTTGGATGTCTGCATAATATCCTTGTTCTCAAACATGAGGGTGTAGTCCGTGTGTCCATTAGTGTCAACACAGTAATGCTAAATGGGCCTTGGCTGCCTTTTCTTTTCAGCTGCGGCATGTTTTCTGTCCACGCACACTGTGGTAGTTGGTCCACAGGGTATTATCCACTCTGATTGGGAGACTGTGCTGCCTCTGAGGAGCAGAAGATAGATGGGGACATGCCACAGTGTTGAGGAATGCGTATGATTAGGGAGGCAGCTATGATACCTGTCACTGGCTGCATGTTTGGGTGCTAAATGACACCAATCAAACGGATGAGTGCCGGCACTGCGGCACGTGAATGAGAGGTCTTAAGCAGCCATTTACAATATCTTTCAGCCTGAGATTAGCCAAATTACACAATGATTCTTCTGAGCGACACCTTTTTGTGAAAAAGAGCTCATCTTGAAAATACAAATGGGATTCCTGCTTTTTCTTTTCACTCTCTACTCTGCAGCTTGTCGTGGTAAGACGAATTGAAAGGCTCACTCTTATTAAGGCGAGTGTTGAAGTGGGCAGCATTACGCAACTGAGTTATCTGCTCGGCAGCCCCCTGGCTTACAGCACACAAACCCCTCTCCTCAGACTCTCCACTGTCTCCGTGCTCCCTCACTGATCTCAGACCAGGTGTTGTTCTTCGGCTGACATTTAAGGGGGGCTCCAGGCTGTCCTGAGTCCAGCATTGTCAGAAGGCCCTCACAGACTTGGCCCAGGGTCCTCACATCTTGTTTGAGTTAACAACACAAGCTGAGCGGCCTGTTTACAATCTCCTCAGCAGGGGCAGAAAAGCTCACAAAATCTGTCTGGATGGCAGTCAGATGTGGAACAGATGTGCTGGAATGGAGGAAACTATGTCACTTTTTTTCCTCTCTCATGTGACTATGATGACTAAAGAGTGGCGATCAGGGTGATGTGATTATACAAGGGGTAGACTCACTCTGCCGACAGTTGTGCTCGGTGTGTGCGTGTCGTCTCCATCTCCCAGTAAAACACGTATCAGAGCTGCTGCTCCTTCCATGCATGACAATGCCCTCTACAGGTGCATGCTGGTGGCATCCCTTTTCATGACTAAATCTGATGGCTCCAGTCTTTAAGCAAATAAAATTTAATCAAAATCCTGCAATGATTTACAGAGATAAAAGCACAAATCCTAACAGAGAGCAGATGAAGTCTTTGTGTGATTAAAGTCCCACAAAACGCAGCTTAATATCCGAAGAGGCCACCAGGGTAAAGCATCCCTTGTAAACACTATTCCTCCTGAAAAGGAGCAATAAAGTGGAGGACTAGTCTGCGGCAGCATTAAAGATGTACACTGTCAAAAGTAAAGGAACAGCGTGCTTGCTTTACCTCAAATATTTATTCACTCTTGTGGCCTTTGAAAGCTTCAATGGGGACTGCTTGGAGGGGGAAAATATAGAGTTGTTCTCGTGTGAGGAAGGAGGAAAAAAAGAGAGTGAGACACCTGGTCACACCTTTCTATCACTCTGGTTTCATCTGGTGCAGCTGCATCTCACTGAGGAACCAGAGTGCACTTACTGCAGGGTGCCTAGGGACATCCATCACAATGGCCGACATGTATACAGCCATATATCCATTAAAGAGGGGACGGGTATCACTCTTAAGCATTTTGTGCAAAAGCTCAGAGCCATTCCTCATACATTTCCTATCTGCCCACCTTTCCCTGAAACACGGCAGAAGATTGTTTTTCTTTGACAACCTTGTCGCACTGCATTGACTTGATTAGTTATTTGTTTTAATGCATCTTCTGCCTCTGTCTCCTTATGGATGAGAGAGTCCACATTTGCTTAACATGTGCAATGTTTCAATTATAGTTATAATTTACCTCATGCTCTGAAAGGGGGGGAGCAGATTATGAGCACAAGGAGAGATGGGAAGGTTTATAATGAACATTGGGTGTGTTGCCTCGTGCATATTTTCCTCTCATGTGCTCATGTTTCACTCACTGTCCCAGAGTGATTGCTCCAGACAGGCAGACAATGAGCAGACTCAAAAGACCAGACATAATGAGAGTCTTTCGAAAATTGTATTTTTAGAGCTTTCTTTGGTTTTAATTAAAGTAATGAAATGGACGATAACAGCGTTGTCAAGTTTTTCTGTCCAGCTTTCTTCCCTTCTGCACATGCTGACACGTTGAGATGTTACATTTCCAACAATGAGTCTTTTTCCTCTTGTCTTTTGGATATTCTTAAATCTCTTATCTTATTAATCTTTAAAAAAAAAGAAGGCTTTTTTGCCGCGGGCTGCAGAAGAGGAATTTGTGTTTAGTGGATTCCTGTTCCCAGATGAGGCGAGCTAAATGAGTTTGGAGGCTTCCTGAATGCTCTATAATTGTGATGAGGCTCTGTTCCTCTGAACAATTAAAGATGCAGGAGCCCTGTCTCTTCTGAGATCCATCCCAGATCACTATCGCCGAGACTTCCAAGTGTATCACACATGCACGTACACACACTGCAGTCGGATGATGATGACCACCTATCTCTCCCTGCTGTCCAGCTACTACTTTAAGGGAAAATCTCAAGGTCGGCATCATGCCCAAAGTGATGATCAATTTATTACTCGCTGTCAAAGCATTAGAGGGTAGAAATAGAGGACTCTCTGGTCTCCCCAGTGGTCCAACCCCCTCCTTTTCCTCCCTTGCTCCTCGTCTCACATAGCAGGCTTTATTCTGTCCCCTCAGAACAAAGCTGAGAACAAAGCTGCATAGCTGTCTGCTCTGTGGAGCTGTGTGGCTATGCTAATGTCTCTGTGCTGGCTGAAGTCTCATTGAATGGGTGAGCAGAAGAGGTAAATAAGCGTGTCTGGATGAGAGGTGGGGGCCAAGCGGGTGAAAGAGAT
The DNA here is from genome assembly GCA_008086565.1 of Thalassoma bifasciatum. Classification (NCBI taxonomy): domain Eukaryota; kingdom Metazoa; phylum Chordata; class Actinopteri; order Labriformes; family Labridae; genus Thalassoma; species Thalassoma bifasciatum. The sequence continues at coordinate 421,282 of RPOG01000206.1, forward strand.
GAAGTAATAGACTATTCCAAGGGTCAGCCCATGTGAATGCAAATATTTATATAAGTGATTAAAGCGCCCTCCCTACATCCCGCCCACTTCATTTAAATGAGGAACTAAACTGTAAAAACGATTCATCTCCTAAAGGCAAGTCTGAAAGAGGAAGCAGGAAGAGGCATTTGTGGGCGGAAAAAAAAAAGGAGCAAACAAATAGTGACGTAAATCTGACTCACTCGTCTTTTGCCTTCACAATGCAAAGATTAGAGAGGCAGGCTCTTTCGGGGATGCAGATTTCATCCCTTGCTTTCCTTAGACTTTCATCCTCGCTGTGACGAGTCTGTGGAATTTCACACTGTCACAGCCATTTCTACAAAGGGTCAGAGTGGTTAATCTTTCAAGCATCAATGCCATCTCCATTCATTTTAACCTCTAAATAATTTTGTGTCTTGTGATCCTTTGATAAGATTAAAGACCAAGACCGGTGTTTGTATGCATAGCTGCATAATGAAGTGGTTTTGAATCTTTTTGATCAGAGGTTGTATTGAACTAAGTCATCCTTTGTATATTTTCACAAAAATACATCATCATTTCTCCTGTGAGTCTATGTCAACAATTAATCTTTTATCTTCAAAATGGAATGCATCCATTTATTTTCAGGGCAGGCCTTTCAACCTTGCATAGATCAAGATGTGAAAACTCCAGTCGAACAGTATTCTCAACGACATTTATTTCATCGAAACTCTCATATCATCAAATCTTGTGATTTCTTCCTCTGATAGGCGCATCAAATGGATTCTCAACTCACTTTAAAACCATGACCTGCAGCATTTAGTCACAGAGCCAATCAGGTTTGTCTCAGTCATCTCCTCATCTGATAACTACAGGGAATCCTGAGGTGCAAACACTTAAACATGCAGCTGCCTAGATCTGTGTCCTGCTCTAATTGAAATCAGGATGCGATAACATGCTCATTATGGAGGATGTCTGAGGAGATGGACTTGAGCCAATATCCCTTACGGTGCATTGCATTGATGGAATGTTGACATGGCAGGCTTGACCACATTTTAGAACAAGAAATCAGTGTCTTTCCCAGTGATTTCAGCTCTGGTTGCAAAGAGCACAGGAGAAGTTGGGTCTCCAGATGCATGTAAAGCTAATTAGCCTATCATCATTTAGGAACAACATTGCACCCAGTGTACAGCTGTTTAAGTGTGGAACAATGTTCTTTTTTCTGCTGCATTAATGAAAGCTCTGTGTAGAAATATTTCCCCTGCTATTCATTACTAATAGAGAAAATTTTGGAGTAAGTCCGCCAGTATCCTGCTGTCTTTCTCTGAGTATTCATCACCAAAAAGATCAAACTTTCATCAAACAAAATTAATCGAATCACCATGGACCTCTTCAAAAATGTTATTGGGTTAATGGGTTCAGACACTTTTTTTGGCCTTCGTGTTACACTTTTGATTTGCCTCACAGTAGTCAGTTAACCAAACTTTTATTCATTGCTGCATTTGTATCACTTTATGCAAAGATCAAACACATGTTGTGGAGTGAACTGCTCACTTGTTATCTCTACAACCCTCTGGAGCAGAAGTGAACTCCTTGAGAAAAAACACATTTGAAAAAATGGTAAAGGGGAATGAATTGGTGGCCAAAGGAACAGATAACAAGTACAAAATGAATGAAAAATAAGTGAAGAAGCAAAAACTTCAGTCTGTGGACATTTCATTTAACGAGAAAGATACTTCCAAGACTCAACCCCTTTTTTTGTATCTTCATTCTTCGATGTCAATAGTTAAATCCAACAAGTTTTTTAATTCTATAAATTGCATTCATCTGAAAAGCCATCCCAAACATGTTGCTAGCTAAGCAGGCCATGTATACTAGAAATTGATATGTGTGGAATAAGTGATGTTAATGATGTTGTTATTTTAACTGCAAAACAACAAAAAAATCAGCAACCTGATATAGGCATTGTTTAACAGTCACTGACCAACCTATTCTGTAATTGGTGGCAGCTACAATCAGGTACTGTTAAAGCAACATCCTTAAATTTTTTGAATTGAATACTGTACAGTAAATACTGTCTCATACTGGTGGTTATGTAAAGTTAAAATAATTCCTATAGAAAGCATCCATAGATTTAAGGTTGATACATGCCTTATTGACAACATTAAACAACTTTGACCATAGCTTGGGCTCTGCAGATACATGTTGCTGAGAATAACAGCGAGGGGAGTTGGGCAGTTAAAAAGCCTCGTTATGAACTGGGCCATGGAAAGTCTTTCTGATGTCAGAAGGAATTATTTCATTTCCTCCACACAGGCCTTTTAGTGGTCATCAGGGAGCTTTAGACATGGAGCTCCAAATCCTTTCGTCTGACTTTGGTGGGGCTGCAGCTTTGCTTGTCTGTCCACACCTTCAGCTAACTCTGCAGTGGCTATAAATCGGCTGCGCAGGAAGATGACTTTAGTTTCTGCTACGCCCTTTGGTTCGCTTGGTTTATGAATCTATGTTGAGTTTACATTGGTACCCTTAAATCAACCCTGAGGCTTAGACGTAATAGGAGTTGACAGTAGTGCAGTGGTCCTTGACTCTGTTAGTTCTTACATACATTGAACAGTGTTTGTATCAGTCAAGCAGCAACCTCGAGCCTAAAACTATGAGGCATGCGGGAGTGCTAAAATCTGCAGTTTGGCAAGTGTCCACTGGAGGCTGGCTCCGGGAGTACCACACACCAAATACACACCCCGCCAAGTTATTACAGCTAAAAACATATTTACAGCCTGGTACAAAAGGCCCGGATAGTCCATTTGTTTTACTATTGATAGGACAGCACACCATAACTGTTAGTTTGGAGGCTAAAAGCACACCCCACTTTACAATTTGACTTGCGCCAATATATTGCTTCAAAACTCCATACAAAAGAAACTGATAAGTGACATCACTGAGACAGTATCCATTTATTATACAGTCTACGATTATAGCCTTAATTGTCGAGAAAAAGGAGTCATATAGACCAAATACTTTCTAACTATGATTAACTTTTATACTAGTGATACTATCTCAGGATTGTAACTTAAATTCATATTTAAAGACTTTAGGACATAGGCTGCACCTGTAGTAATATGTAGGTTAATTTAAGATAGGCGTGCCCGTATAATGTGTTTTATGTGTGTCATAAAAGATACAAGTGACGTAAGAAGTTCTTATATCATGAGACTATAAAATGTATACCATTAGGAAGGGAGTAAGTCCCCCAACAGTTAGCAGCTGTGATACAAATTCACAACTCATGAGCTTGATTCACTAAAAGATGACAATAAAAGCCATAAAATGAAACAAATAAGTACAGTCATGTTCGCAAAAGATGTAGTGCAAATTTATGTTTCCACATGTTGCAAGATTATTTTACATTTTTTTGAGTCTTTGCCGTTTCTAAATGAGAAGATCATTGGTCAAACATACTTTGTCCTACATGAACAACCATCATCCTGATTTGTTAGCATTTAAAGTAATTAATTGTGTCTTTTTGTTAATCTTTTCATTCTGAACTCTGGATGCTATGAAGAAATAGGAAAATTATTTGCAGTATCCCTCTCTGTCAGACCTTATGTCAACACTGCTTGTGTCACTGAAAAGAACCTTTTTTGCATTATTTGTCAAGTCATTCACAGCTGTTGAGCGTGGAACTAGCTTGGATAATTTCCCCTTGTTAATGTGCAGTGCTGACAGCCTTGTTACTCTGTTTCCCACTGTTATTCACTCCTCTGTACAGAGTGGTGAGTGTGATGCTGATTAAGTTGGACAAATACAGTATAATATGTTGACAGCGGCATCACTCTGTCGTGGCACAGCACAAGGGAGGCCGTTCCCTGCTCACCTCCCCTGCTGAGTTTTCATCACACAGCGCAGACCGCCTCCATATCAGACAGAAACAGTTGGGCAGGTTAAACTCACACAGGAGGTTGATCCTCCTGCACAGCTTTACTGATCAGGCACTCATAATCATGAGCATAGTTGAATAAAATTAATGTTTTTTATATTAGAACAACATGTAACCAGTGGCTGTGCTCATTTATAAAAATGGAAGTGGAGGAAGGAGAGAGGCAGAGAGAACTGTTGAAAGGGATCAAGAATGATAGAGAACACAAGCTTTAAAGAAAAAAACGTATAGTCAGCCAATTCTCTAATCTAGGTGCCCACATCAGAATCTGGATGGACATTGTTTTACACCTATGAGGGCAAACATTTTTCTGTAATTGGTCATTCCTTCAATGTATTTCCTTTGTATTGAGGTAAACCTGTGTATGCTAAAGGCTGGCTTCACTAGTGACTATTTGGATTCCTGGATCATATTATCAACTGCGATCATCTGTTATTTGTCAGTATGTTTCTGTCAATACAGGTGCAGATTTGTGACTGTGAGCATAAAATTCAAGGGATTAAGTAGTCTTGTACATCATGACTAGATGAATGGCAGTCAGAATTTACATGCTTTATAAAAAAGGATAGTGCCACTGCATGTGTATCGTTTCTGCCTTGCACGGTGGCTATTGGCATTCTCCTCTCACAGAGGAGCTGTGGGGCTCTCGTTGCCTGTAGCACTGCTATAATCCTGCATTTGAAGAGGATCTGTTCAGGGGACTAGAGACAAAGCACTCTGTAGAGGGTATCAAGTGTCCGCCACCAAAGCCCAGCTCCCTAGGCTGCCCTCCAGGGGGGTTTCCTGTGAGCTGCAGAGGAATCAAGGTAAGGGCACAGCTTGGTCTGTGGGATTTGAACCTGGCTTCTGTGAGGAGCCACAGCAGTGGTCAAGGGAGGATGAGATCACAAGCGGCTGCTAGTTTAGTCTGTTTCACAAGGTCGATACAGTGACTTCTGATGTGGTTTGTTGCATTTTTTCCCCCAGCAATGCTCCACTGACCTACTTCCTTTTAATCCCTCGATGTGACTTTAATTGACTAGAGGGAGGGGCAGAGAGGAAAGAGGGGTGTGTCTAAGTGTTAAAGAGGGGGCAGGGGCGCAGGGAGGCGGGGTGTCATATGAAGATAGGGTACACAGGAGCGACCAAGAGAAAGGGAGATTTGAGAGCCTGAGTGATTTCCTGCTGCCTCTGCCTGTGTTCAGGCCACAAATTAATTTGATTCTGTTATGTAACTGCAATCATCATCCTCTCTAATCACATCAGTGGCTTTGCAAGACACTCAAAATAGAGAGGATTGTGGGCTGGACAGGGGGCGGGGCAAACTAACAGGTCTGGCTGTTAGTGGGCTGGAGAAAGTGAATGGACTGGGGCCTAGTTTGAAGAGATGGATGTCATAAAAGACAACACAAGATCTGAATGGGAGGAATTTAAAGAAAAAAAAACTAAAATATTTTGAGAGAAAATGATTTGGAGTTTGATTTAGTCATTTTAAAAGGGGTTAGTGGCCCCTTAATTTTTGTTTAAGGCATAGATGCCAAAAATTAAATCATTCTTTATCTGTAGTTTCTAATGATTGATTGAATTCATCCTATGCATGCCAAGAGATATTTTTTTAAAGGTTAAGAGATCCATCTTAATGAGACTATATCTGCAAAAATGTTCACTAAAAATATATATTGGGTTAAGTATTGAAATAAATGATTGGTAGACAAAATTCATATGTATTCTATATGTTTGGTACGAGACTATGCCCCTAAGCGAACGTAAACGAACCAATAACTGTTATCTTCACATTCACCCTGTGCTTAGTTAAACAGAAAATAAATAAATAAACTAATCCAAATAAACATCAGGCATACACTAGCAGCAAAAGTTGTGCTCATAAGTGTCAAATCTCCCTCTTAAATTTACTGTCTATTTAACTTTTTTTTTAAATTTTGGCCACAATGTTGGTGGCATTTCGAACCTGTTAAGTTTTCAACTGCTCCATCAGTCAGGAAAAACTTAAACTTTGCTATCTTTACATAAAATACATGCCTTGGCTTCATTTCATAAATAATAAAGGGTAAATAAAGCATAAAAGAAAATATGTACTTGAGGAATATTTGTAATACAAATACATGTTTTTGATTCATAAATACAGCTGTTAATTGGTTGTTGTACCTACCATGGTAGAATAATGTCATTCTATGTAGCACTTCATCACAAATAGATTCATTCATGTAGCTCTCTATTCTTATTAAGGCCAAATTATAACAACAAAGGACTAAGACCACCTCACATTTTCCTATTAAGATGAGCCAGAGTACACTATGTTAAAGATTTAACTTATTTTCAAGTTGAAAACTGCATGTTTTACTCTGGTGGTTTACTGATTAATACACATATTTGCATTTTTATATTAGAATAACTTTACATTAAAAATCCCAAAGTTAGGAATTTTACCCAAGACTAACTATAGAAACACAAAACTAAGGGGCATAAGCCACAACATTTTTTCCACCATTTCATCATCTGGTGTTGGCCCGATTCAATGCCTGACAGTTATTACAGAGGAAAAGCCTATAGGAGAGATTCCACTTCTGTAACATTGGCCACTTTATTCCAGACCTGAAATAAAATTTACAAACCATAACGCTCACATATTTAAATACACAATGCATTTTACTCTATTACTGAGTCACATTGAAGACAATTTATATTACACAGGCGAAGTGAAAAAATAGACAGGTAGTAAGCCAGCTGTATCAAGTCAAACCCTGCTTTGCTGGAGAGAACAGAGAGCACTGAACCATGACTTTGTAATATCAAAGAGATATTTCCTGGCCAGCATTAGATGGGCTTATGATGGACTGCTTTCCCATCATTTTCCGGCACAGACGGATGCGAACCAACATGACTGTCTCTGTCAGTCGATCAAGGCATGATGTACATTGTCTTTCAGCCCACTGACCGTGACTCCTGGGACCCGAGCAGTACCAGTGGGGTCAAAGGTTAACTGATTCGGTGAGGCTTGTCTCCGGGGGTCTGATTGGGAAGCTGAAGGCCCTGTGAGTGTCCTCCGTAAAGTGCAGTCCTGTGTCACATACTGACACACTCATGTTTGCCTTGAGTACCACTGGGTCCTCTGCCGAGTGCTGAAGAAAACAAACCTGCCATCTGTGGAAAAAAGAAAAAAACCTACCATGTCTAGTCCTTTGTTCTCAACCTGAGCTGGATGAATAGAGTCATGGTGGAAACACAAGTGGGATGCAGCATCAACAGAGGTGTCTTACTTCCTGTATCTATTGATTCTTTGTGATTGTAGCCTGTTATTTTTTTCATTTAGTCACCGGAACTAGGATGACAGCCTCCATCTAATCTAAGGCTTCAGAGGACCGCGTTTTGTTCCATGGTAGCAGGCGGTTATGTGACAAATGCACATGGTGCACACAACTTTTTGCTTCGCCTGTTTGTGTGTCATGTGTTTGTTGCTGTGGAGGAGGAGTCAGGAGGCTTGCGGTGTGCCTTCTCCCCTCCAGCTGAAACCTGTCAGTCCCCCTGGGGAGCTAGGGCCCAGGTTTACAGGACAGCTGAGGCAGTCCCTGACAGCCTCTGCTCGTCTTGTTTGGAGCGAGCCATGCTGCTTTGCTGCTCGCTGCCTGGACAGGATTTGTTCCCTTCCTGCCACTTTACATCCACAAGCTCTACATTTAATTAGAATCACTTGTCATGTCTTGTATATCACCTGGGCCTCTTGGTGTCAGCTGTCAGCCAAAGAAATACGATAGTTATTCATTGCTCTGCAGAAGTGTAACAGCAAGGTCACAGGACAGAGCGCACCTTGAGCTAACTGTGCTTAACGCTCATGTGGCTGTTGAGTCTGTGTGACGTCCTGCATAACTGACTCCCTAGATTCCTTAGTTTTCTTTCATCCTCCACAAAAAAATTCTAATAAGCAGTGCAGCTAAAAAGCCAAAGCCGTAGCTAGTCGATGGGTTGAGGTGAATGGACTTGTAGCAGCTATTAGGGGCATTTGCAATGAGCTGGCGTTCCAGCTTGTCTATTTAGGATTCCTTTCTGCAGGGCTGGATGAACCCCAAAAAGTGCAGAGCTAACCGAACAACTGTGCAGCTCCACGGGCAGGTGAACACTGCTTGCTTGATAACCCACTTTATGATGCAAACATGATAGATGGCATGACCCTCTGACCTAAGTGCTTGCATTTTCAACCACTCACCAGGAATCTCCGTTCATCGGTGGCTTACCTTTTTCAGATTGATGTCTCTGCTGGCAGCATCATGTGCAGTGTTCATTTTAGGTTTGATCATGTTGTCCCTGTCACTTTAAATGGCAATGTTTTCTGGTCCCTCTTTCGTTCTCTGCTTCTGTCTGTGTCTGTCTCTCTTTCTCTCCCCCTGTTAAAACAGCCTGGTTATATAACTCCCTTTTTCTTTCTTTCTTTGACATCCCGGAGCTCTTCCAGTCAGCTGACAGCACCCAAATGTCTGCTGGTAAACACACTGCTTTCTGTCTTTTTTTTCTCTCTCCTGATATTTTTCTTTTCTCTTCCTCATCACCCCTACTACTGCCTACTCCTCAGCGATTAGGGATTGATTCTCTCCTCCGTCCCTCTGCCTCCTCTTCCATTGGTTGGGCTCCGTATCCCCAGGCCAGTTTCCACATATTAGCACCCGAGGCCAGGGGAGGCGGGCAGATATGCATTGCCTGCCATGGCCCATGGATCCTGCAAGCCAGTGAAAAATGAGCTTTGGAGAGGCAATAAATTGCATCCAATTTAGAGATGAAGGCAGAAATAAATTTCTCTTTTCTGAAGTCTGAAGAAAGGGGAAAAAGCCCCTAGATAATTTCTGTTCCATCTTTTTATGTGAACATTTCTTTGAAATATCCTTTTTTGTGTTGTTTGAATTCATAAAATAATAATATGTTGATATTATAGATTGCCTTTTTATGTTCCAGCAGGATGTTAAAATAATCAGTCTTGTCTTTTGCTGACATGTTTTGCATCTCGCTTCAAATGTGTTTGAGTCTGAGGAGACATTTTGAAAACGATAGATTTATCAGACATGATTTGGCACACACACCCACACACAGACACACAAGGCTCCCCCTCCGCCATTTCTCATCATTGCATTATCCTAAATGAACTGTCCAAGAGGCTTAGGCTCTCTCTCAGCTCAGTGCCGCAGAAGTCTGGGAGAATGAGAGAGTGTGTGAGGTAGTCTCAGAAATGATGAAAGGAAGTGTCTCGTAATTGACCACATCGGCTTTCCACCTCTCTCCTTCACAGCCTGCTCCCTAAATTTTTTCAGAGGCCCCCACTGCTCCTTAACTGAACCCCCTGTGAGTGCCTCTTGTAGCAATGAAGAAGTTAGCAAAAACACTTGAGTCTGTTAAGCTTGCATCAACAATATAAACCAATGGAGAGCCTATCACTTGTTTTCCCTGTGGTGACATGCGAGCCTCCCATTAGTCTCTGAAGCTCAAACTAGAGGCTGAGATGTTTCCCTTTGTCCTCAGGTAGAGAGTATGTGTTGTGTGCTAGTGCTTTCCTGTGTGTTATGGGGGGGGGGCACTCTAGAGAATTGCACCCCATTCTGTTTTCTTTTTCTTTTTTTTTTCTTCCAGAAGAGATGTTTCGTTTCAGTTAAAAGGCTATGTTTCTCAACACTATTTCAATGTGCTGACACCCCAACTGTGAGCTGTTGAAATTGGCAAAAAAAACATTGTCAGCATGCAGCGTTGTGGTGCAAGTGAACTCCAAAAGTACAACATGAAAGGGGTGATTTTGTGTATGTTAGAGCGTATTTACCGACAACATCACCACACTGTTACTCATCACTGACTTCACCCTAGGAGATGAATCAACGTGCAAATGGGCAAACATCCTTTGTTTGCCTTACACTCTGACAGCATTTACTCTGGATCACATTGTAAGGTTTTGTTTGCAGCCAAATAAGCTCAAATGGATTTACAGAGCTAAGCATTCGATTATTTGTTCTTTTGCTAGATTGTTTTTTTTTTCTTTCCCATGCTATGTGATCATTAATGAAAGCATTATAAGGGCAGCAGTTAGCAACGCAACTCCTAAAGCTGGCTTCCACAACAGCTTAATAGCAGACTCACAGCACAGGAGTCTCAGTAGGACAAAAGGACTACATCTCTGATCTTACTGACTTGTTGGTCATAACTATTGTGCATTTACAGAATGCAACAATAATGATAAACAACTAAAGACGCAAGTCCGAGCAGGCCCCGTACCTTTAAGCACATGGGGTTTGTTTCAGCCATTGGACGTCCCTAACTCAGTTAGCTGATTACTAATACCAATGTTTTTTTCCACACACCAAACTGCAGAGTTCATCAACTCTTTACTGTAATAGAATTAGCATACAGTAATTTGCTGCATACTCTTATCATATTTGTTATAGCATTTTCTGTGCAAATAAATAATAATACGCAATTACTCAGTGCTCTACCTGAGTCAATCAAAATAAAACCCGGGTCATCGGGTCAAAAAGGAAGCGATCCGTCATAACGGCAGAAATCAGCGTGTTTTCGGGCGATTACCTATGGTGCATTTTTAAGCCAATAAAAGCCAATGCTGATATCATCTGATATATATCATGCATCCCTAGATTTAAGTAATGTACATTATTGTGGACCAAACTGTGTAAAGGCTTACTTTTTAAAGCTAATTTTTGCCATTTGATGTCTTTAGTTAGAGAAAATAATGAATAAAGCTGCCAACAGGGTAGGAGTGGGGACACATTTGTCACCAGTGGTGTTGATGTGGTGCGTTATTGGACATACTAAAGTGGCAGAATTTGTGCAATATAATGGCATGTATTTTTGTTTTGTTTTGTATTGCATTGTGCAACCTTTATTGTGTTAGAAAGAGTTTAGATTTTTGAAAATAATGTTCTTGGGTTTTTTTAAGTACCCTTCTATGTTTTATAGTTATGCAGCTGACTCTAGCTGCAACACAAAAATGACCTCTACCTGTGAGAATGGCAGTAAACGTGTAGAGAACTCTTTTCTATGCTGCTCTTGCTTGCCCTATCAGATCTGTAACTTATGACAACACATCATTTATTTTAAGTTGCATTATGTCAACAGCTTTTTTTGTCTTTGGGCCAATGCTGCAGCGTAAGCACTCATCTAAGCAGGCAGTTAGCTAAGCTCAGCTGATTAATAAATAACCATGCCATGGTCTTGGATCAGTGCACCTCTAATGTGCTCCGACTCTCTGCCTTGTTTCTGTTTCGTCTAAGCCCCTGCTCGCCTTCATAAATGCTATGGAGGGGAGGGGTCTTTCTGGTGTCTGTCAGCATGTCGTAGGGACGTCTCAGCATGTAGTCAGCTGCTGCGCCATGAGCTCCCCCTCACACTGCCCGTATTTGTCTCTCCACGTGGACAAACGCAATCAGACGTGAGCATCCCCATAGCTCTCCTCCCAACCCCCCCATGCTGTCCTCCCTCCTCTTCCTGTTCGTGTAAATTATGTAAGTGCACAGGGGGAGCAGCGCTGATGAGGCGTACAGTAGTGGCATTTCACTAACCAGGGTTGTAAGCGACACAAGCTAGCTCACCTGGCAGTGCCAAGAATTGGTCGTGGGCTCCACCAAATGCATTTTTAACTGGGGTTTCTAGAGAAGTCTACATGACCAGACATAGTAAAGACATGAGGTTAGTGGGTTCACCTCACCGACTGTTCTCCAGTTTGGGGGCTGACATCTCTAAATGTGCTGTCTGTGTATTGTGTAGCCATGCAGGGGAATTCTTTCTCTCTGCACTGCTCCAACGAGGCTCCGACTCTGTGTTCAGCTCCTTCTCATGAAATAACAATCAAGTGGCACTTTAAAATGCAGACGTGCAAGTCAGCCCCCCCCTCAAAAAAAAAGAAGTGAAAAAAGGCCCTCTAGCAAGACAGATGGACTAAAATACTTAAGCTTTCTTTGTGTATTTTGTATTTGTTATGGATTATTTGATATATAATTGGAATGTTTTAATATTCTACTATAGTCTTGGTGTATTTAGCAGCCTAAACTGCTGGATTATATGTCTGTTCTTGTATTTCTTTTTGATTGTCCTTTAAATCTTCTTCTTGCTCTTGAAAGCTGGTCTTCTGGGCAAAGAACTTAGCATACGGAACTTTTTGGAGCTGACAGCACACGCTACATGCCTATCTTTAGTTCCCTTTTTATCCCCACACATGAACAAGCAACACGAGAGCCAAAACAAACAGAAACTCAAACTATGCACATGTGATAAGAACATTGGTAGACTGATCTAAAATTGACAGTGTACTGATCTAAAATTGATAATTTTTAAGGCTAAAATAACAAATTCTGACTGTCTCTAGGCTCCCAAATGCTATATTTCACTTATTTTCTCTTTTATAGTGACTTGTTTCTTCTAATTGCGTACTGTGTAATGGAATAAGAAATCTTATATATAGATTTTTTATTTTCTTTTGCTTTCCCTATGAAGAAGAATGTTTGCAGGCTTGCCTTTTTGTTAGTTTTTCTTTTAGTATTCTGAAGTACTGTGTGAATGAACAGAAAAAAAACAGATCACATTATAAGTCGCCTAAAAAACCTTGAGCTTTTTTAATTCCTTATATATTAAAAAAAAAAACACTGAAAAAAGAAAAACAGTTGAAGAAATAATTGAAGATTCTTTCAAATATTTTCTGCAATCTGATTTACTCTGTTCGGTCATTTATTTTCTTAAAAATGAGGACATAAACCTGACTATTCTGCTAGCATTGTTTTAATTCTGCCCACACTGCTCTCCACAGAGCTACATTTAGCTCATCTTCTTTCTCTCTGAAGGCCAAATCTCTAACCCTGAATCAGCAACAGGTGTTTTTTTTACCTTGAAACAACAGGTTTTCTTAGCTGCGTAGTCTGACCTGAGTCAGCCTCGCCCGCCTAATCTCCACTCTTAACATGGTGCTCTGTTGTTACTTTGTAGATTGAAAAGGAGGTAAGTAGCATCTATGTCTTTCTGATCATCCACTTGCTCTGTGGATCGCTGTAAGTAAGTGTGTCCCATCTGCCAGGCACAAATCAATAGGTGCTCTTCATGCTGCACTGGCTTAGTCTGGCTTCTGAGGAATAATTAAAGAGCCAGCTTGCTGCACACAACCATGATGACTAATACTGTTTAAGGAATGCCTCTCTTGCATAAATCAATAGTTCTTATCCCTCTCTCCCCCTTTCACACACTCTCCTTTTCCTTCTTCTCCTCCTGTTTGCTCTTTTCCTGAGTGTTTGCGTGTGTTTATCAAGGCAGACAAAGTTCTCTTTTGTGCTTGTAGGTCAGTGTGTCACTGTGCCGTGGCCATGATGCTTACGCATTTTGACAGTCTCTGAGTGAGGGGGAAAAAACAAATTACTCCAAAAGAAAGACAGATTCGATAGGTTTTGTTGTCATACATGAATAACTCTAATAACGTCATAATCAAGTCCTTAAACAGAACACCCTGCATCTGTTTGGAATCCTTGTTCAAATCTTTCCCTCACCCAACAACAGAGAGGCAGAATAAATTTGTGAGAAATAATGCATGGTTATGAGGGAGCACTATGCACACCTTTCCACCATATTAGGTTTTCATAATTGAATAAAACATGGAAGTGCTCTGAACATCCCCCCTCAGAGAGCAATGGCAGCCACTAAAGCATAGAAGCCAACTCAATAAAGAATTGCAAATGAATAAGTGATGAGGAGCAAACGAAGTGTGGTATAGGAGAACAGGGGGCTGTTTTACTCTAAAACAATATTTGAAACAGCAGGTGAATGAAGGGCAATAATTATATTGCAAAGGAAAGAAAGGTTTGACCTTGTGTGAATTAAAGTCAGGTGTTAGGGTTGTATATAGTATTTTAAACAGAAAATAGACCCAAATTAAATACAATCCCAGATAGGGAAACGCGTGTCAGATGCAGATAGTTCTCACAAACACACATGTGTGAGAGAAAGAGAGAGAGAGAGAGAGAGAGAGAGAGAGAGAGAGAGAGAGAGAGAGACACACACACACACACACACACACACACACACACACTGAAATATCCTGAAGGTCCTTTGGCAGCATTAGAGAAAGGCCTGGGAGGTTAGGAAACATCAAATCAATGCATTGTAATGTGAATTGACTGCTGACTTTGATCATCTGCCCTGGGAGTACTTTAGCATTGAGTGCTGTCACACTAGCTGGGTTAAGCAAATATGGCATGGGCCTGAAATGGAGAAAAAAAGATGGGGAGGAAGAGACAGGTTAGTGCGAGAAAACGGGATATGTGATGCCTGGCTATCATCAGAGAATAATGGAGACATTAAAATTCAATGTCCACTTGGTGAATGACATACTGTGGATGTCATGCATTGTTAAATTGACTCATAATTGCAGTCAGCGGATGAACATACATGTATATTTATGGTATGAAGAAGTGTTGGCCCTGATGAGTAAAGAATTCTCTCCTTTGTGTATCTTGCTCTGATTCATGTGTAGGTTTTGGGGGGTTTTTTGTTAAAAAATATGCCCAGACTCAACTGTATTTTTGGGCAGACAGCACTTACCCTCCACTCGACTCCCTCCAAAATGATGGGTCAGCCCCGCTTAGTGTCAGAAGCTGCTGATATCCGAGCTCTGAAAGTGGAAATGCTCTTAAGCCTTTCTCCTATAATGGAGTGGCCAGTCTAATCTTGCCCCTCTCTGAGTGTGAGCAGGTAAAGGAGACAGTTTTGAACCACTGCACCCTGACCTTTGCTTTGGCACTACACTGCCCAGATTACAGTGCAGTTCAAGACTGGCATCCTGGTTATTTGAAGCTTTTACCTCAGCTGCACCATCCATCTAGTACCCATAAAAAGATGTCCTAACACATGAGGAACCCTTTTTTTTCTTTGATCTGAAAGCCTTGTTTATGCTTCTGGTGTTAAATACCAGATAAAATCTGCAGCTGTGACTGAAGGATAACAGATAAGAATAGCTGTTTGTCCTCCTTGTGCAAATTAAATCAGAAAAAAAGGGCAAACAGAGAAAGATGGACAGAGAGAGCTCAGTTGGAGTGGTGCAAGAAAGACATGGAGCAGTTATGTCACAGGACAAAGAAAACACAAGGAAGGGCTGATACCAAAACAGGAAGACAGAAATTCCTTGAGTCAAGCCGGACCAGCAAAGGAAAAAAAATGAAGCCCAAAAACATCTTGTCATTGTATGAAAAGAATAGCAAGACGACCCGTAGGTATTGGGCTGCTAGGTGCATCTCCTAACAAGCTGACTGTTCAAAGGCTTTTTAGTGCTCTGGAGAACATGAAAGGCATGTTTAAAAATTTAAAAGCCCGATCTGTTCCAGTGCTATGGAGCGGCAGAGGGAAGCAGATTTTTACGTCGCCATAATTCCCCAGTTGCTTGCTTTGTAAATTAATTAAGATGTTTATGACAGCTGCTTGCACCTAATGGAATGCTTATAGACTATGCTATTAATTATTACTGCTGGCCACGGCTGCAAGCTTTCACATTGCTGAGGATGTATACGGCTGTGGCTGCAGTATAGACACATTCCCAAGCCTGACATAAGACCCTTATTGACTTTGTGATTGCACTGACTGTAAAGTGGTCTGCCTGAGCATATGTTTGAGATTTGTGCTCTTTATGCCATTTGCTGCCAGTGTTGGGCATGCTACTGAATTAAAATAATGTATTACTTGTTGCTTGTCACTCTATTTTGAAGTAATCGTATTACTTTACTTATTACTCCCGCCAAAAGTGATAAATCACATAACTGATTATATTACTTTTCTTTACACACCACAAAGTTGGTAATTGTGTCGCGTTACTGCCCAACACTGTGCAACTTTGACTATAAAATCTAACACTACATTAATAAGTCCCTAAAGTGCTGAATACATCTGTCCTTGATTGCATCTTACTGGAACACCTCATAATGCATTGATTGATGTGTAATGGTTCCCACTTTTATTGTTTCTTTTTCATCTAGTACAGTGTTTTGTGATAATATGAAATATTGTGTAGTACCATATCATATTATGTTATTACGTTGCATTGTATCAAATGGTGTCATATCCGTCCTAGTTGGAAATATGGAATACTGTGGTTTGCCTAGGTCACATTCCTTTGTAATGTGTTATGTTATATGTCGTAGCTTATAATATTATAGCAAATTGGATCATTTGGTGTTGTATTGTAGTGTATTATATGGTACCATATAGCAGTGGTTCCCAACCTTTTCCAACTCAGGGCCCACTTAAGTCTCAAATATTTTTTGCGGCCCACCTCTCGCCTTTTAAATATGGAGGTCATATGATGCTTTCTCTGGGCACTTTTTTTTTTTTAAAGATATAACTATTTAAAAAATGTTTAACCCTTGGGATACCAAACCCATTGGGGGGAGAAAAATAACCCACTTGCTTTTTTAAAATTATTATTATTATTATGATTATACACTATGTATTTACGCTTCTAAAATCTTGTGAATTTTGCCCGAACCCATAAGGGAGCAGGACTTCACTTTTTGGAGAAAAATGAGACCACAGTGAGAAAAAATGTGACAGAAGCAAAAAACAACCAAAAAAGGCTTGGTATCTCTAGAATGAAAATCCTTTGAATCGTGACTGAATTTTAACATTCAAAGCAGTATTCTGTATGTTTTTTGTTTTTATGTAATCACAGCTCCCCAACACACACAAAAGTCTCACTTTTTTGGAAATTATTTGGCGGCCCACTTGCAACATCTTTGCGGCCCACCAGGGGCCACGGCCCCAGTATTGTACCATCTAGTTTGCACTGTATCATATCAGATCATGTTGTGTTGTATATTGTTGTCTGTTCAATCATATTGTATTGGAGTGTTCTGTATTGTATTGAAATGTAATGGATCGCTGCGTAAGGTAGTGTGTCGTATCAAACTGTGTGGATCACATGACACCTCATGCTTTTCTATCTCATCCTATCCTATCCTGATCCATTGGAAGTATTGGTTTTCGTCCGCTGGGAAGGTTAGCACTTCTTTGTTTGGTGCTTGCATTATAACAACTCATTTTGATTACATATTTCCTCTTGTTCCTGCTCTCCCTACACCCTCATGGGAACATGGCTTTGGTTTTAGGATGTGTTATCTAGCTCTGCCTTCTGGACAAATACCCTGTGCAGAATTAGAATAGTATATTAAGTGTGCCATGTCTGTTCTTTATGATCTAATAGCCCTTCCTGTTACCTTGTCCAGTTGCTGGTGTTGGGCAGTTGCACCATGAACTGTAACTGACCTCATAAGCCCTGGAGGAAGTTCAGTGGTTTGCTCCCTGCTGCTAACTTGGCTCTGGAGTGACAGAGAGAGTTGTAATGCTTTCAGTAAGACAGCACAAACAACTCCACTGCTGTTCCTATGAGTGTGCAAATGGTAGTATGGCTAATTATAGTTCCTCTTTCATACGACTTCACCACCAGTTCTTCCTCTGACAGTGTTATGCAATGGTATAAGAATAACACCACAGAGAGCAGAAATCTTTGTGGCAGCATGATACAATAGGCAGGTTTTTTGAGATAAAATTGATAAGTTTTGCATTTCCTGCAGCTTATAGTTCGAGTTTGATTGTTGATTGTTAATGGTTATGTTCTCAACAAATGGAACTGTGAGTCCAGCATCCTTCGGAGAAATATAAAACTTGAATCTTATTTCTTTATTGGCTCTTGTGCAGAAAAATGGTGCTAAATAAGTAACAGTGACAAATTTAAGCTTGTGCTGCAAAAACAGAAAGGCAGCAAGAACCACAGGAAGATTCACATTACAAGGGGCAGTAAACAGTGAGAACAAAAGAAGACACACCTGTTGAAAGTGAGAAAACATTTTTTTTTTCTTCAACTCTGCAAATAGAAAACAGACTTCAACCATTTTTAAAGTCATAAACTATGTTAACAGCAGAAGTATCAGAAATAAATGTAACGTTCTTTCAACTCTTTAATTATTTTGTGTCTTGAAAAAAATAGATAAAATTGCAAAAATAAGACTGTCACTTTAGGTAATATCTGCTGATCCCAAATTGGTGGTAGGAATCTCCACATGGGGTCATAACACAAATCTTAGGGTTTACCTATAAGAGAAGAACCAGACCTATGCTTTCTAAACATGTCACTACTTTTCAGACCTTCTGCTCATCATCGGTTTTGCTGTTTGATGTCACAAGATGATGAAAAAAAAGTTTTTAGAATAAAGCTAGGGACAGATCCTTGAGTTCATCATCTGCTTAGTTGTGGTGTTACTGGAAAGAATTTCTTACTGCCTGAGCATCTAGACAGTGCACCCCATGGCATCCAGTTACCCAGGAGTCAATGGGACAGATAAACAACTCAACATGGCTCGCTCCGTTGATTACACCATGTGAGGTACATTTGTATCCCCCAGAAGGGAGGCTTCATGTCTCTGCTCTGCAGAGCTTTATCCTGTGTTATCCCCCGATTACATTTACATAGAGAATGCAGCGGGGAGGGAGAAAGCAACAAACTGAAGCGCACTCCACCTGCACCACAAGAGGCGATGTGTGAAATATGTATTCAGTCTTTCATCAACCTCTTTATCTGCTACGCATGGGTTATCCTCGTGTGTAAAGTCCTCTGTTGTGTTAGCTTT
The DNA here is from genome assembly GCA_008086565.1 of Thalassoma bifasciatum. Classification (NCBI taxonomy): domain Eukaryota; kingdom Metazoa; phylum Chordata; class Actinopteri; order Labriformes; family Labridae; genus Thalassoma; species Thalassoma bifasciatum. The sequence goes on from RPOG01000206.1 coordinate 439,849, forward strand.
GAAAAAGGAGAAGAAAACTGTGATCTATGTTCTATTAATCATAGTCCAGCACTGCGGCTGTCCCGTTATCACACATGTGTGTAATTACAGGGTATTTGTGCTTTAAGCATGGCTCTGTTGCCTGGAAATGGAAGAGTGGCTCCAGTGATGAACTCCCTGCTAATAGGACTACCTTTGATCTGCATGGAGCATGGAGGGCTTACAGAACTTGCAGGTTTTAATTATGAAATACATGAAAAATAGATGCTGTTCTAAGTGCCGACCATGACTGCAGTGAATCGCAGAGGCAAGCGCTTGCTAGTTTGCCTCTTTCCTTCCTTCCTTTATGTATTCCAGTGCTCAAAAATACCTCAAACCCTGGCTCTCTGATTCAGTTCGTTACTGCAGAGGAGCAAAAAAGACGAGTCCATGATATTAATTAGTGGATTGACAGACATGTAATTCATCTCAGAGGAAGTTTTCATTACATGGGAGGCTTCAGAGGGGCAGTTTGGCTTATTGGCAAGTGCTAAGACCAGACCAAGTGGGGCTGCAGTTCCCTCCCTTTTGAGCAATTACAGCCAAGTCCTTATCAGCAGAGCCACGAGTCCACTGTTGTGGGACCTTGACTTCCAACACACTAACACAGTGATCCTTCCCCACAGACCCTTGTTCATTAGACAAGCGTCTGCTGTACTCTGCTTTACTGGATGAGAGCTGAGACTGAATGAGTGATGGTAATGAAAGGGTTCCAATATATTTCTGAGTCAGCCTTTTATAGAACTCATATTAACTCACTTTCGTTTGTCATCAATGCCCCCTCCAGGTAATTACACAAGCAGACTTGTGTGTACAGTCTATTGACAGACCTGGACAGCTCTGCTAACAGATTGTCACCAACTGTCAGAGCACACTTCCACTCACCTGATTTACTCCCATCTCTGCTTTTCTTGACATGATATGAAATGCCTCTTGAGTCTGGACAGGGGACTTGGGTAAACAAATCCTGAGCTACACTTCTTCTGTTAAAATGACACATTTCCCTTTTGTGAGAGCAGTCCACCACTGTGGTTTCCTGAAGTGGAAGGTCTATGAATCATCCTTTGCAACCACGCATGGAAACAGAGAAAAAACAAAAACAAGTCAAATCAAGTAACACAAACTGAAGATGTAAGATTCTGTACATTCAACCCCTGTGTGATGCTTTTTGTGAACATTTAGGCTCTTCTGTATTGGTTTGCACATCTCTGCTGGCCTGTCTTACAACATGTTAAATTTCAAGAGTGTATAAATGGAGTATATGCCTTGGGGGCAGTGGGTAAATTATTTTTAACCTTTTTGTAATATACAGAATTTTTTTTTTAAGTGTTGTCCCCCAGGAAGGTTAGCATCATGTACCAGAGGGGGGGAACATGACCTCTGACCTCAGTGGGAATAAGAATGTAATTTTCTGCATACATTGTGTAAATAGAAGTAAATACAGAAAGGCTTACACTATGTATTTTTCTAAGTACACCACTGGAAATAAACTGTCCTCTGACAACATATCAATTTCATATATCTGTAGTTAAAACCTTTATATATGATAAATATATATATACACACACCCAATGGCAGCCTATCCTGGCTGCTGTTCAGTGTAGTGTAATAACAGTTCAGTAAGCCAGGGTGGTCTCCTGAATGTGGTTTGTCTTTATTTATGGTGTGGGCTCAGAGGCTATTGGGTTTCATGTGTGGTTGAGGTTGGATCACTGAGAGATTACTGCTGGGCTGGGAACCGCGGACACAGAGAGTACACAGAGGCCTGCCTGTGCCCCTGGCCTCACTTTGACCAGAGCTCCGGGGCCTTCCTGCATCCTTCAGGCCCACTGGGAGCAGCTCGCACTCAGAGGAGAATTACTGTACAGAGTGGCTAAAGCCAAGGATCAGTGTGAACAACATCAGAGCAGCAGAAACCTGAACATTTTTGGCTTTTCACCTGCTGGACTGCACTGAAGGCACTAAAAAGCAGCCTTGATTCAGTGCTTTTAGTTTGGGAAACTCTCTGTTAAGTTTTAAGATATTGAACTTGCCATAGCCCACTAACCAAGAATCTTATTCTGCTAACAATCTATAGCAGAGAGTAAATGCAATGATCAATTTAATGAATTCACTTGGTCATTTACAATATGACTTGGGGGGGGGTCACGCAGAATTGCCTGTGGTAGCTACGAGCCCCAAGAATTAAATGCAATTAATATTGCGGTGAGCTGCAATACCCCCATACTAAACAGCTCAATGGGGTTTGTGGACTGTCATCCTGAAGATGGTAGTATTTATCCAGTACGGAGAGGAAAAGTCCTTTCCTTTTGGGAGGTTTATTAATGACCGATTTGACACAAACTTTCCTGTTTTTATCCAGCTCGCTCTCTGGAGGGTGCAAGCAAAAAATATCCCCTTCAAATTAAGTATAAATAAATGAACTTCATCACAACCAGTACATGGTGAGGTTGGGCATCAGAGTGCTGGACTGATCTGACTCCTGATTGTTAGTCAAAGGAATGTCAAGGGATTAATAAAAGACTCTTTGCATGGATACATTATTTCTAATTCAACCAGAGGAGGAAACAATGTTTTGATCTCGAAAAAATTTGAGTACAACAATATTGATCCTGCAGTTCAGTTACAACCAGCTGTCAGCTCTATTTTGCATCACATGAAGGCAGAACAGGGCATTATAATACATGCAAACAACACTGGACAACACAATTTACTTTGCAGCACACCCTTTGCACATGCGTTGTGATTAAGTGATGTCTTTTAGGTCATTTGCAAACCTTTAGAAGGTGCAGAAGCCACACAATCCTTAGTGCCATGTAACTATAAAATATAATGTGATAACTTACAGCATGATAAAATAAAATGAAATGCAATTGGATGCAATAATAGACCACAGAACGTGGTAAAACAAAATGCAGTACAATACTACATAATATGATACAGTACAATACAATAGGGTACAATATAGTACAGTATTATATAATATACAGCGTTAAGAGTTACTTTTTTAATCTTTTTATGGAAGTATGTCTTCCGGCTCTTTGGCTGTTTCCAAAGTTGGATGATATTTTTCCGAAAGATGGAGAAAACACAAAAACCATGTACTTATACACAGTGGAGCACATGCTAATGACAACCACAAACAAAGTATTGCACATGTCCTATATTGCACATGTTCTGTATGGCATCTTCCATGAGCCTGCAACATCACAAAACAGACTGGGTTCTCTTTGAAGGGGGGGTGGTCCTTGTCATTTTTAAGCTCTCAGCTAAGTGAACCTGTGCTGCACAGTCTTACCAATAACAATAGCTCTTATTGCAGCGTTCCCTGCGGTACAATTAAAATTCCGTCAGAGTCTTCAATCTGCCTCCCAGCCATGCCTGCTGTTTCTCTGCCCTCCTGGGCCACGTCAATTCCTTTGCTGCAATGTATAATTCACGAGCCACCAAACAGCACTGAGGACTCACCTGGAGACTCACGGGCCCAGCAATGCAGAACTGCACGGGGGGGGGGGATGTTGTACATGAAGCCTGGGAGACATTTGTAGGGGGTGCAGTGCATGTGACACAGTACCTCGAGTCAGCCAGTGCCTCTCTGATCTCAGGGTCACCCTTATAACATCGCTGCTCTGTTGGGATTTTCCATCTTCAGCTGTGTCCCAGGAAGACGCATATTCTTTTTTTTTTAAATGCCCTTTCTCCTTTTGTCTCATGAAAGACAATTGTGGTGTCCTCTAAAACTAATTTGGATGTATATCTTCTATTTGCAGACAATTCCATAGTGATGCATTGAAGTAACCTGTGGAGTCTCGGAGTGGTTGCTTTTAGTTAAAACCAATTAGAAATGACCAGAAATAACAGCGCCTGGAGACAGAGAAGTCATTTTTCTCTTGAGCTCCCCAAGAGAGTTGGCCTCTCCATGGATTAAGTGTTTTAGTATATTAGGGGGCAGCTGATTAGAATCATTGTGCTTTTTTAATCATTACATTTTTTGCACATATAGTTTATAGCAGTCTAATAGCTAATAAAGTGAAGTGTGTCACTACAAAAGGGAGGATTGTTTAAATGACTTTGTGTATGAAACTTGGCCTTCACAAAGAGTACCAAAGTTACAACAGTACAGAGGTCCTTGAATCAACTCATCCATTATGTTTTATGACTTCTGATGACATGAGCCGGAGAATCCTGGATGATGTCTCTCCATTTTAACTATAGTTGAAAGTACCTGATCCACATCTCATGGGTTTTCCATAAAAGTGGCGAGTAAAAGTGAGTACAATGTGGTGATTATTTCAGTTTAATTAAAGCCTTAGTTTGTTGAATTTCTGAACTATACATGACAGTGTAAGGGGTTTGTTTGTTCACAATAATTGTAACGATCACCATTTATCGGCAACCCAATTATTTCCAAGATGAAGATGGGACATTTTTCAGCTAAAATACTTAACGGACAATAGGCATGTATTTTTATTTTTTCTATGAAGATAAGTTAACACAAACTGAGATAATTGTTTATTCGTCTCACAAAGGAGAAATTCACAGTCACATCAGAAATACAAGAAAGTGCCTTGTTCAGAAATTCAAAGAGTATATAACTTAAATAACATAACGACTGTCAAGTGGGAAAAAAAAAGTGTCCATCAATGACAACAGCTTGACCCAAATTCTGCTGTCAGACACCACCCCAACAGGGTCCAGGACTGAGCTGGCCTTCTTCACCAGTCCATTTAGTCTCAACCTGTTTGGTCTTTTATGCTCATAGCAGGTGAGATCCTTCCAATGTTGAATTTGTATCCAGTATTAGCTCTGTTTGCCATGTCTCTGTGAATAGCATAATGCTTCTCTGCGAGTATTCTCTCTTGCGCTGGGTTTGAACTGCCATTTCTTCATCTTACTGGAGATAGATCTTACATTCCCAATAATGATGGATGGAAAGATAGGTCAGTGTTGTTTCTTCTGAGCTCACATCACAGCACCACTATGTCAACCTCGCCTCTTTTCCTCATCTCATGGGGTACATCGGGCCTAGCACTAGTTAGCGTTGTCCTGCAACAGGCTGCTGACAGCTGATCTTGTATGTTAAAAATTGCACCCAGAGTTACAGGTAGGATCCTGGACAACAGCAGGAACAAAATTAGTAAAAAACACGACTGCAGATATAGCAAATTTGTTCCCTGTAATGACAGGCTTCAAACACAAAGAAAGCTGCAATTAGAAGAAAAAGGAGGAAATAAAGAGGAACAAAGAGTGAACTGGTGCAACAAGCTGCTGCAAATGTATGTGTGTGTGTGTGTGTGTGTGTGTGTGTGTGTGTGTGTGTGTGTGTGAAATCTATTTAAAAATGTAATATATAATATAAAAAAAATTAATGAGGTGATGACAAGAGGAAACTGGAAGAATGCTGGACATTCAGAATCTGTATTTTTTTCCCCATCCTATGTCTGATCGATCATAGAATCAATCAATGGATTCCTGTAACAAGTTGATTTAGTTGAGGTGCATTGTATTAGCTTGGTCACTTGCCTGAAACAAGTGTGCTGTGAGCACAACCGCGTCCATGTGTCTCTCTCATTTTCATTGATAATTGCAACCCTGTGGTGTGCATTAGTGACAAAAGCACAATCACTGAGTTGATGCCTATTTTGCTGTTTTTTTTTGCAGCTGAATAGCTTACTGTTAGTTGCTCTTTCTTCATTACCAGGTTTCCTCCTCCTCCCTTCTTCTATATACAACATTTTGGACACATGTAGTGAAATTTGTCAGTGGTTGAGATAGCTAAAGTCCAAAGATTGAGTGCTAAATGTGGCTGCTTTGATCATTCTTAAGATGACCATGACTTAGATTCCATCATTAACCACCAACCTCAAGAGCAGACTAAAATTAACAACTGCCATTATCAAGATGGGACAATGACCAAACCATTTCAGTGTATTTTCTTTCCTGTCATGGACACTTTGTTAAGTGTAGTGTTCAATTTTAATATTGAAGGGCTGATGACACGTTTTGACCCCGCCTTTGAGTTAGAGTTTGGCCTTTACAGGTTCTCTCACTGGGTCCTCACCCGGCCTCGCTGGGCCCTCGCTGGCGCTCTACAGTCAGGTCTGTAGCGCTGACTGTGTCCTTGTGTGCGGCAGGCGTGCAGCAGCGGCATGTGGAGCAGGCGGCAGGAACCGAGCCTCCCTGTCTCCCCAGACTGAACAGTGAATGAGGATAAGTGAGGAGCGCCAGTCAATGAATCAAGCAGCAGGAAGGGAGCAGCCAGGGGGGGAGTGTGACGTCCCCACGGGAGAGGCCTCGCATTAGGAACTTCCTCGTCTGTGTGTTTCTGGCACAGGTTAAATGGATCGCTCCCATTAGCGCGCTGAGAGGACAGCTCCATTATATGAAGGAGACTGTAACTTTGAATGTCACGGTGCAACAACCCCAGAGCACGCCTCGTCTCCCAGGGAGGCAGGGTGACAATAACCATCCATGATAATCATTCCCTGTCAGGCTTTAAGGAACCTGAAATTATGACGTACAGCCTGCCATGCGCCTCAGACTTCATTACAGCGCTGTCACTTTGAGTCGCCTGCGATGGCACAGCGTTCCTGCAGCACTGAGGCTGCCAAACCCCACACTAGCTCTCCTCCTGTCTAAGTGGCATGTTTACAGGATGTGTGCCCCCCCTTGCAGATAGATGTGGTGGTGGTTAACCTCTAGTCGCCTGCAAAGTGTTTCTCTCCCTCTATAGCGTAGCTGAAGTTTAATGACAACATAGACTGAATTGTTTACAAGTTTAAGCTAAATTTGACTTCTCAAAAGCTCCATGGTGACAACTGTCCCTCCTACTGTTGTGACAAATGGTAATGTTAAAATTAAAATCCACCTGTAAATTCATACATAGATAGCGGGAATGAATTTGAATAAGGATAATAATGCTTACACATACAGGTTTTTAAAAGAGGATACCTACATTGAAAGTGTGTTTATAGCAGCCTGTTTGTTAACCAAGGAGAGCCTCACCTCCACACTGACCTCCGAACCTGCCATGCAGTGGAGAAGACATGAGCTGGCAGGCATTGCCATTGTCGGTGCCCAAAGCTAACTCCTTCTTTCTCACCACCTGACTCAGTCATTGGCCCCCTCTCCTTGCCACCTCCTATCACAGGGCCCTGAATGACACATAGAGGGGGAAGTGGACCCATTTCCCACTCCGTCTGCCTTCCCCCACCTGCATAGCAACACACCAAACCAGCCTTTGATGTTTAAGATGGAGTCAGGTTTTTCTTCTCTGAGGTCAATACATATAAGTTTTATTGGGTTTGTTATTTCAATGGTGAGTGTTTGTTTTACTTATATTTGCTTTAATTGACTTATAAACAGAATGCCTTGGGTGAGCTGTAGAGTTTTCAACCTCCAGTGGTGCTCTACAGACATTATTTCCTGAACTGCTGTACACACATGCGCATGCCACAAGCATGGGGGTGGTGTGGCACACACCTCTGAGCGCAAGACAGTAACTGCAGGACAATTTAACCATGCAGGTTTAAAAACAAACTCTCAAATTCCAATGTTTTTTAAGCCCTTAGGAAATACAAAATACAATTCAAAGTCCAGTAAACAAAACTATTTGTTTACACTGACAAATTCCCCAGGGTACCTTTACAGAGAATATCCTCTTTAAATAGACTTGACTTTATGCTGCTTCCCTATTAAGCATATTCACAAGAGTGTGGCAGTGGAAATTAGCTTAGCAGTGCAGAGACACTGTGATAAGATAAACATATTTTTGCTGCTTGACTTTTTGGATGAAGGAGTCAGTGACAGCAAAACAGCTTGTGAATGTTATCAGCATGGTCTGTGTGCCTAACCTTGTTTGAAAGCACAAACACACGCACAAAGGTGTTTCAGAGATTTTTCCTCTGCTCTCTGTGCCGAAATCATATTGGCTGTTTCTTGAATGCTGTGGTCAGACAAAGACTCAAAACTTGAGAAGAGGACAACGACAGGTTGTAATCTTGAAAATACTATTTTTTTCATAATTTTGCGCATGTATCATATCATAAATATACTTTGGATCAGATAATGTTGTCTGTCTTAAGGCCTCCAGTCTCTCCTCAAATAGACTTTGAATGTCTACTTTATTTATATGTCTGTAATAGCAGTGTAAGGTTTGACAAAAAGCCAGGAAAAAGGAGCGTATTGCTTTTTCTTCTAATATACTGTAGTTTCCACAAAGCACACTAACTGTTTCCCTTACATGGTCTTAAGAGTTGTGTTACACATCAAAACAAAGAGCCAGTTAACTGCTTAATATAGGCTTTTACTGCTGCCTTGTGTTGCTGCTCGTTGAAACCACTGCTCATTAATGAACTATCCGCTCTCAAAGACTAATGCATTATTTGATTGAAGTGAAGAATTACATCTAGATTACTGTTTATTTTTTTTCTCACATAATGTCACAGTTGGACAGAACAAAAGCTTTTGGCCCCAAGCACGAGTGTTATAGCTTCATCACACACTGCCCCCCCCCCCCCCCCCCCCCCCCCCCCCCCCCCCCCCCCCCCCCCCCCCCCCCCCCCCCCCCAGGTGACTGTTTCCCCTCTTCCTGCTCACTGTGGCTCATATCAGTTATGTGTTTCTGTGTGTAAGTCTATAGGAGGCTGAAGGGCTTATTTGTTTTCCCCCTTGTTGCTCTTTGACTCGTTTTTCCCTCAAACGTGTCTGAAACATTGTTATCTCCGGCCAGACGCCTTTTTCACAGAGCTATTGAATCATGTCAGCTAGCCGTCCCCCGAGTTTCAAATGCAAGCTGTAGAAAAATTAGCCATTGCTTCCGCATGACAAGTGGGATCTATTAGTGTTCTATCGCCCTGCAAAGCATGAGCATCCAGCAGGCCGCTGGGGACTACGGCTGGCTGTGCACTCGTCCGCGTCGGGCTCCTGGGGCATTAGAGCAATGTTGCAGACAGGAGGAGCAGCCGGAGCCACAGCAAGAACCAAAGTGGCTCATTCAATGAGTTGACACCCGAAGGGGTGAGGAGGGACAGCATGAGCAGCGGCGGCCCAGCTTCACCTTAGTCTCTGCCAGGTCTGACACATAGTGCTCAGACTGGACATTTGTTTGCAACTAAACACATCACTGCTTGTTACTCCTCACAAGTCAATCAGATCATTTGTACGACCACCACTAAAGCTGAATATTCTCTCTGAGACTCTAATATCTCAAAATAAGTTGAAATGCTGAAAGTCCTCAGATGATAGAGAAAAAAGAACTTCCTTCCATCTCTAAATTGGTGCTTATTATTTGTGTTTTTGTTTGCCGATATACCGGACCTCACTCTAATATCCACTCTAATAAACAGGAGACTGCTCAGGTTGGCTTGCCAATTAAAATAATTACATTTTGTTATGCAACATCTATAGCAGACTGCATCTATGCCATGTCATTGCACAGTGACATCCTCATTACAGTGTCATTAGTCTGGAGAATCTCCCGTAATTTTCAAGTTTAGTCCTGATTTATGCACTTGAAGGTGTTCCACAGGGGCCTGTTTTGGGTCCTCTGTCCTTATCACATGAACTGCTCTAAAGATTGTAATTCAAACAGTAGATGTTGTCATCTTCAAGTAGGAGATCAAACCTGCATATTAAGTCAGGCTGTTTTGATTTAATGCTTTCGAAAATGATAGTGATAAAGGTATTTTCATTTGGATTATTTTGTATCATCTTCAATTAATATTCAAGTAGTTTTTGATTCAAAACGCTCACTAGACATCACTGGACATCACTGTCAAAGACTATTCCTGGGGAACTCCCTGACCATGAAATGAAACCTGTACTACTACTGAAATATATTGCCTATTTCTCACAACCACTGTTGACCAATGTTGGAAAGAAGTGGCTCCGCCAAAACGTGCAATTTCCCGTGGAGATGGATAAAAAGAGTACAAAATCTTCTTCACACAGTGCTCTGTTATTGAGATTTGACTGGGAATCTTTTGGATGCAAACAGTCATGCTCTGTAGCATATCAACAATAAAGCTTTTTTAAACACTGATTTGTTATCTTTTGTAGACATGCTGAATGGGTCAGTGATGTTAGTTTAACATTACCTGTCACAGCCCTGGTGTTACAACATGTGTGCCGGTGTCCCAACAAATGGCTGGGCTGCATAATGTAAATACACAAAGGGTCAACTCTCATGTCCTCTTCTTCAAGAGAAGTGAAACATTCACAGTGAAGTGAAACATCCCAGGGTAATACTTCAACAGAAAACCACACTACAGAAATCTCTTAATTTTTCCACTAAAACTTTTGAATAGTTGAACTCAAATTGTGTAACTCCACTCGAAGTTATACCCTTGTGTTTGGCTTTGATTTTTTTGTACCCCACCCTCGCTAAATTTATGAGGCTACCTGTTTAAATTAAAGATTAATTTACAGACATAGAGGTCAACGTGCCCCCATCCCGCTCTGAGCCACAGGCTTAGTCATGTTCCATTGTCCAATCATTGTGGCTGCCCAACACACATTAGCATTCCAAATGTTGTTTGTTTAGATGTAATTTTCATCCGTTGCCCCAGAGGATTGAGTTTCAACCACCTTGTCATGGATGTTGACGAAGCATGGCAGGAGGTCAGACACCAGCCCACACAGAAATCTGCCCAGGGCCTGCCACTTCAGTGACCTTGGACAGTGACAGTCTGTTGGACCACAGGGTTTATCTCATCGTCACCGCTTAAGTTCTGTTTTACTAAGTCTTATTTTTTTTATTTTTAATTGTTTGTTTTTTTGTTTGTTTGTTTTTCAGGTATCTCAGTAACAAAGAAGACACATACCTGTAAGTACACAGATTCTTTCTGACTGTCCCACCTTTTTGCACTTCATTTTTAACATTACAGAAATGCTTAACAATTTAGGGGCAAATTCTTAACACACCCAATGTAAAAAGTAAACTAAATTCCTGAGCCTAATAAACAGTAGGCTATATCCTACATCTATATTGACTCTTCTTTCATCAGTCCCCATATACAATATTGTTGCCTGACTTGCCTTGTAATAAATCAATACTTTCAATTAGATCTGTGCCTACCACTTTCACTATTTCCTATTTCTCCCGCCTGGAGTGAATGTGATAAAAGCCCCAGAGAGGAAATTAAAATGCTGTGCAGTCTTATGACTGTTTGATAATCATGCACTGTTGAGACAGACAACGTGCTGAAGCACTTCTTTGTTTTTTTGCAAGGCCTTGCAGCTGAAGGAGCAACACGGATGTGGTGTTGTGTGGTGGTTTGTAACCTCTGAGGCTGCATTAACTACCAAGAGTTTGTACCCTTCAACTGCAGATCCTATCACTGAAATTGAAAGATACAGATATGCTGTGTGACACATGTTTCACATGTACGATGCAAAACTTCTTTGTGCACTGCAACAATCGTACATAGGCTTGTTGAAGCCTTGCTGCCTTTTAGATTTCAGTCAGCTCATGAAGAATTGATGAACAGTCAAACCTGTATAAATCGATGATTTCCAACAGATCTGTACTGTATTTTGACACGTGTGAAGTGCAATCGAAAAGGCATGTTAAAACGCTTTTGTGTTGGGTGCAGTAGTGTGTCTATGTGAGTGTGTAAATGTGTGGGTGTGTGTTCGTACCCCACTGTGTGAATGTGAAAAACTAGCCCTGAAGGCTATCCTTTCGCTCTGATCACTCTGATGAAACTCGTGGAGGGGGACGGCCAGAGGGCTTTTCTGTAAGAGCGGTCGGAGTGTTTCAGATTGTGAGAGGCTGCCTCTCTCGCCCTGTATAACACCGCGGCTCTTTCTTACATCAGACAGCAGGGCAAAGGATATGATCTTCCATGCTAGACAGCTCTACCTTACTCAAACAGCCCCGTCAAAACAGCAGCATGATTGTGTGTTAAGCTATTTGCTTGTCTGGAGGGGTTATGGTATTTTTTTCTCCTTTACGTGTGTGTGTGTGTCTGTGTGTTCATGTTCATGTTTGTGTCAGGATATCTTCAAGGTAAAACAGAAATGCTTTGACCCACCATCCAGCACCCCGCTATCTTAATTAGTGCGCTGCTAAGCACCTCTACACCGGAAGGGGGCTCGAATCAAAGAGCATGATTTAAGAGTCTTGGGTTCAAAGCCCTGGGCAGAGACTGGACTGTGCTGTCTCATTTCAGTGAGAAATATTCAAATCTTGTCCATGTGAGGAAATCAAAGTAAAGGCCCTTAACAAGTGGTTCATTGCTGTGCCTCGCAGACAGGAAGCGGCTGTAGAAGCTCATCAGAGCTGTGTGCACAAGGAGGAGTTCAAGGGCCAGTTAATGGTCATTGAGAACATGAAGTGAAGGTCTTTTTTTTTCAGAGGAGGCTGATGATTATATGGCTGCTGGAGTAATAATGAGGGAGATTGCTCTGCCCTACATGGTTATAGTGGAGCTGTAGATCTATTTCTGCTCTAAAAGTGAAAACATTGGCTTCCTCGCGCTTCCACTCGTAATGGGAGCTTGGCAGCCTTGCTTGCATGTGTATGTGTGGTGTGCTTGCTTGTGTGTGTGTGTTTTAGGAGGTCTTCCCAGTCCAACCCAGACCACAGGGATGGGCCGTGTCTCTGACTAACTCCCCACTCTGCCTGAGTGATCAAACTGCTGGAAGCTCCCCGCCATGCCTGTCCCCTCATCAATATAAATTACAGGGGCAGCTGTTCACTGGCAGACTCCTCTACTCTCCTCTTCTCCTCTCCCATCTTTCTTCCCTCCACCTCTTTCTTCCATCCACCCGAATGGACCAATCATTGCACTATCACAAGGTGAAGTATTCTGGATGAAAACAGATATTCATGTTATTGTGCCAATGACTGTCATGTCCTCTCCACACTCAGGCTGCAATAGAGACTTTATGTAGATTTACTGTCAGAGGCAGCACCCCTTAGTCTCTCTGCCCTCCCTCTTGTTTTCTCCATAAGGGGCAGTCCCACGCCAGCTCCTCTTCAACCACAGGGCTATAATTCTCAGCAAGAAGTCAGCTGTGGTTTTCCTGTACATTTCCCTGACAGTTTTACGTAAGCTCTGTTTTATGGACTCTCGGTTGCGCTTGATATATTTCTTCAAACTGCCTTTTGAAAATCAGATGACAGCAAGAGATCAACAGCTTGGGTTTTGTCCTGTAGTTTTATTTATTTTTGCTTTAATGGTGGACACAAAATACACGCCGTCACCTCCCCCAGTCCTCGATGAGGCTGTGTTGCCGTGAGATGGGTTTCTGTTCGGACCTGTTGAGAGAGATGGTGTGGAGCAGAGGATCAGATGCAGCAGCTGATTACACTGAGATTAGACGTCTCACCTCTAATCTACCATCAGCAGTCTGGGGCTCTGTCTCACAGCTCGAGTAGCAGAGACCTTGCTTTCACACATGCACATACACACACTCTGTGGCAAGGATGTTGCTCCTAGAACAGAGCAGATTTCCCGATTACCCTGGGCGAATGCACTCTGTTGCATCTGTAGACGTATAATGCGCTGGCTGTTCAGGTTATGATACTTAACAAGACAAAGAAGAGTACACTTTATGAGAAAGAAGTCACCATGGTGTCCGAGAAACAACAATGCATAAATATTACGTACCACCTTACCATGGAAAAATGGACGTATCCAAGCATGAAAGAAATTGCCTCATGAGTTCCTCAGCTTTACCTGCCATTTGTTTGGTCATGCAAAAGAAACCTGGTTCCTTTTGTGTTCATGTGTTCATACATAAGGATAGACATTTTGAATTAAACAAAAAAATGGCACAGATGTAAAGATATACTAAATACATGCGCCATAATGTAGGCAAAGAGTAATATATAGTGAGCCGGTGTTATTGCATATTATCATTCTTTTTAGGTCAGTGTTGTAATCTAACAAAGTAAAAATATTTTGTTACTGTAATTTAGTAGAATTTTCACTCATCTGTACTTTACTTTGTTATTTATTTGTGACAACTTTTACTCTGCTAAATTTCCTAAATAAAATGTGTACTTTTACTCTGGTATATTTCCCCAAGCCACCTCCTTATTGGTAACTATTAAATCAAATCAGAAGAACTTTAAGTTGGTGATCTGATACCTGTTTGTTGTATCAACTGCAGGCTCTGCTGTTAATGTTGCCACTCCAGCAGCAAATGATGAGTACGTCCACTACAGTGGGGAACTGATGAACTCAGTATATGCTTCCAAAAATAAAGTTACACACCTGTGGCCGTATTTGCAAGAAATATTTTCGTATGTTGGAGCGAAATATTCTTGTAACAGATTATAAACAGACCCCTTTTCAGTTTCAAATAATAGCTTCATGCCAGTTGAAAAGACACGTGGGAGGTTGAGAGAGAAAGCTTGTCACCAATGATGATGGCAGAAGTATAAGTTTTAATGTTGAATATGTTTAGCCTTTTTATTCTGTGCTTGAATATCGTGCTTTTACTATATGGAAGCCAGAATAAATTCCATAACCAAAGTTCTAACTTCTCATTTCTTTTAAAATGCATTTACTTTTAATCCTAATAATTAATTCCATTTTATGTCAGGAAATTACTTTTGATACTTAAGTACACTAAATATCAAGTGATTCTACTCAAGTAACGCTCTAAAAGGTGACTTTAACGTCGATGAAAGTCATTTTCTGGTGAGACACTTGTACTTTTTCCTCAAGTACTTCTTTCAAATACTTGATACAAGACTGTTTAAAGGGGATAAGGCATGAAGAGTTGGAGTCATTTTTCAATCTGAAGGGACTCTACTCTTGCAAGATGGGCTCTAGCCCCACCATTACCTTATCAAAGATGCTTCTCTGCTTTTTCTGCTGACAATTAGTCTGTTACAGTCAGATTTTGACAAGTGAGGAGCACAATCTAAACATCGCTGGTTATTAACATTTCTGATGATATAGTAAAAAATCAAAGATAACTTTTTTAACAACATCTGTGCTTTATTGCCCACCCCACCTGTCAGTAAAGTGACACAGTGCTGCTGTAAACATAATGGAGTGAAGTGCCTCCATGGACGAGGGCACATTTCCGTGCAGATGAAAAATGCTCATTGCAAGTTGACTAACACAAAACAACTATTATTCTTTCATTTTACTGGGGTGATCATATACAAATTCAAGCAGAGTTACAAATATTATATTCAGTTTCTACTTTGTTTGTTCTGCATGACAGCAAACATTACTAACTGCACCTTTAAGAAAGGGCAAAAGAAATTAAAGGCAGCATCCTTTGCTGGCATTGTATCCAATTTGATTTTACTTCACATGCTTGTGTTACTCTTTCCTTCTGCACTGATGTATGTCTGAGTAAAGTCTGGAGCAAAGTGGCCAGAGGGAGGCAGTAGCATAAATGTAACTCTAGGAAAAGAGAAAAAGGAGACAGACGAAGCTTCCTCTCCTCACTCTTACAGATCTATTGCAAAGAGAGTCCCACTTTTTACATTCTATATTTATCTCCATTGTGGTGACAGACTCCTTACACTGATTGAGAAACATGGCCATGCTCCTGCATCTTCATTTATTTTGCCGGCAGCTTGTATCGAGTTTCTCTCGTCAGAGATATGCTCTCACATAGTAATAGTACAGCCAATCTGTTTGAAAGCAACCAGATGATTTAGATTCTTCAGCACTGCCTCTGAAAAACAGAGTGCAGAGTTGAAGAGAAATTTTATCAGCCATCTGAGATTTCTCTCTTAAAAAGTAGTGTGGTGCATATTTAGAAAAATATGCTAACAGCATTATTAATCCCAATAATGCTCTCTGTGTTCACGCAGCACTATGACAGCTTTTACCCTGTGAAGCATCTGCTTTACCTCTAAATGACACAGCTTGGGTTTTTGAGTGCTTGAGTGCTAATGCATCGGCTCTGTGTGATGAGATATTTTCAGCTAATCAAACATGAGATTTATGGTGGTTAATAGTGCTGTACATTGCCAATTTGGGAGAATAATATGTCCCAGTTGCTGTCTAATTTTGCTTGGCAACAGGCGCACTCCTGTGGAATCGCCTGGGGCAGTGTGAGTTGTCTCTGCATAGCTCAGTGTTCCATGCTCAGTGGTTGTTTGAAGGTATTTCATCACATTGTTGCCTTGATTCAGCTCTGTGGGGATTTGTTAGTTGCACTCATGTGGGAAGTGCATCCAGTACATTGTTAAGCTCGGGCTGATAATGAAGATCAGGCAGCCAGAGTCCCCTGAGCCACGCAGGAAGAAAGAGAGAGATATTCTAGTGAGACGCACGGCGCAGACATAACCCAGCAACACACACAGACGCTGAGGAAACAACAGTAAAGCATACAACCCTCAACTGTTCTGTAAGGTGAGAGTTAAAAACACAACACAGAGGCACATGAAGTGCATTAGATTATTAATAAACGTTTACACTCTGTTGGTCTTACTTAAACCTTTTTCCAATTTCGTTAAATTGGCGATATAATATTTACACCAGCGCGTGAACAATATTGCAATCCTTTTAATGTTGTTGCTTTTTTGTTCGGAGTGAAATTGACAATGCAGGGCCCCACACCAAGCACAGCCGCTCTTCTAAAGAAAAGTTATTTGATTCTCAGCATGGTACAAGAACTTGTTGTTTCCTCTCCTCCCAGAGCAACATTGAACGCTTAAATTGACACAATCTTTTTCTCCTTTTGTTCTGTAGGTTATGTTTCATCTTACTCTATTTGTTTGTTCCACAAAGAGAGTATTTTCTTTTGGACGTTTTGGTTTAATCTATAATAGATGGCTATTTTTTTTTCTTTTTTTGAAATAGGTCAGTGTAATCACAACAGTGAGGGATGGACAGCCACTGTAAAAGGGGAAATCAATAGAGCTATCTATTTGTCGTAAACCAGGCCAGCATGATTTTTCTCAATTTTTCCTCCGCCGCCATACTTTCCCTTCTCCAACACAATATGGCAGCACCTCATTTTTCAGTAAGAGCATTGTATGCCATTTTGTAGAAGTGCAAATGGCCCTTTGTACGTGTATTTCTTTGCATAGGTTTGTGTGGGTAGGACGCTCTTTTTTATCGTCTCTTAGGAGCCTGGACTGTTTTATGAAGAGCAGCGTGGTGAGGGGAACCATGGGGGTGCAAGACAGCTTCTTTTTTTTTCTTCTAGGGGTTCTTTGCTTTTGTTGGCTCTTAATCTGGTTCCTCTCTCAGTGCCGGCTCTTTCAGAGAATTTGAGCCTGAGCGAAGAGAGGCCTCGTCAGCTTTTCCTCACCCTCATTCCCTTTTGTGTCTAGCCCAAAAGTGAAAAGGCCCTGTCTTGAAGTGTTGTCAGACCTGAAAACAAGAGTAAGTGACATGTGACAAGGACACAATGCTTGGATGGTCCAGCCAAAGCAAGTGGCCCCCATCTGCAACAGAGTGATTTCTCTTCTGCCGGCTGTCTGCCACCTCAGGTGAGCAGAGGCCAGGGATAGAGGGCTGCACTGAGATGGTTGGCATCTGCCAGGCGAAGCAGTTGGCGTCGCCAGGAGGACATGGACAGACTCGGGCTGGCTGCAGCGCACAGTCGTCCATCCCTTTGCACAAGCGCAGGTTATTCGTCACTCATCAGGTTTCTGATGCCTCATCACTTTCCCATGGTGTACACACGCTTAGCGCGGGACAAGAGTGTCAGCATGTAATGAAAGGTTTGATTCATGGAGGGTGACCGAGGCGGAGGTCATGGAGCTCCTCCAGATATGATCCTGACTGATGCTGATGGGGGGGCTTTAAAAAGGGGGCTGTAATTAAATGTCCTTGTGTCATTGTACATACACACTTTTCCATCTGAGCGTATCGCACTGACCAGCTTGTATCTGAAAGTCTTCACTCTCTCTGAAGTGCACTTTGAGAGAAATTGCACAAAGCTGAAGTGGAGCGAAGTATTGTCAGAAATATTCCATTATGGATTTTTTTTTTAGTAGATGAAAATTCTGATGCAATATCATGCATGAATAAAAGTGGGTAAAATTAACATTTATAATTTAATTCCTGCATTATTTAAAAGAATGTTGTTGAATAAACCATGCAAAGAGTAAAATGTCCCCTGTAATAAGATATTTTTGACATATCTTGTAAGCATGGCATCAGGATCAATAATAATCACTGCTGTGCTTCAAAGAAAAAAAAACACTTCCGGATAAAACACAACAAAACTAGACTGTTTGCATATGGAGTATCAAATGTTTCTTGAAACTCAATTAAGAAATTTGAAGAGAAGATCATACCTTTTTGGAAAACATTGTCATTCTGTTTTGGAAGTTAGGGTAGGAAAAGAAGTTGCATCCACTGAGAAGAAAGCAGTTGTTCTCACAAAAGCTGTCGGTGATATTATACATTGACATTTGTGCTGATCGCATTGTGCACATTTTGTTGAATCTGCTTTATTAGAGAAATGCTGTTTTTTCCTCCTGCTGCTATTAATTTGTGTTTCTGTGGGTGTGCAGCGCAAGAACAGAGGGATGCGGTTAACCCATTGTGAAGTTAGCCGTCATCATTAAGATTCTACAGATAACAGGCATGCGGATTTCTACTGCTCAGCATTATAGGATCCCAGACATCAAAGGCAGGTTTTCCTTCTACTGTGTCTGCGGCAGAGAGAGGGAGAAGGAGAGCAGGAAAAAACAGGAGAGGAGATATGGAGCCAGGAAAATAAAGCAGATTGGGAGAGGAGAGTGCATACACCTACCTGTGCAAGTCAGGCGACACATGGCTCTATGATGTGTTTGCTGCCACAAAGGGCCCCTCCTGCATAGTTAGCTTCATGCTAAATTGGCGTCCTCTCTGATTAAGTGGAGCGGTCCTTAATAACACTGTGGTTGAGTGCAGGTTCACTTTAAAGATCAAGTTCATTTCTCAGCATGGTCATTAAAATGCAGCTAATACAAATCAATTCACTCATTTTTTTCCTGCCTGCTTACCTGCAGAAACATTATCAGCTTATATTTTCATGCAGCTTCTTTTTAAAAAAACTAATCAATTAACAGATGTCAGTAGTGTTTTCCTTTGTGTTAATTATTTAATGCTATTTCCACCTCTATCTTACAGACATAACAATGAATTTCCCCTTAGTTCAGATTACTTTCTCTTTCAGCCTGCTACCATTATACTTCATCCATTACATCAGTATGAGCTGTTCTACAGTCAGAGTATTGAACGTACAAGAGAGAGAAATATGCTGTTCTCCAGTATTGTGCTGGATTACAGAATCAAGGTCGACTCACAAGACACAGAGCAGCATTATCCCTTAATCCTGTGTTTTGGTTTCAAATAGCCTTTTTACACCTAATCTTCACAAGTAAAATGACAAACATGAATACTGAGGTAGGTATTTAAATGTGCATTACCTGCGATGTTAAGGTCAAAGGCTTACGCAGACTTAAAGTGGTGTTATATTTTGTGAACGAACAGATGATCATGTGGTTGCCACTTATTTTGTTCCCGCTTTGATATAGCAAGGGAGTCTTGTGATGAAATTCCCTGAGGCGGTTTCAGAAAGATAAGTCCGGGAAGTTTTCATCCAAGCAATGAATCATTTCTTGTTTATTTTCCTTGTCTTTCATTTTTCTAGTGTACATGATAGAACGAATTGCTCTGGCTCTTTTTTATTTGACCTCTCACCATTTTTATTTTGTGTGATTTTACCATGACATCAAGAGGACAAGTTTCACAGAGTAAACCACCAGTTCGAACACCAAGTCAGTGTCCCCCCCTCCCCCTTTACCAGCTAGGTCTCAGTGTGTCCGTCAGGCTCAGCTGGAGGAAACTTAAAGGTGCTGTGAAAGACTAAAAGTGGGCCATCCGCCGCTGCCTCCTGTTGACCTACCTTGTTCAGAGGGTCCAGGTACAGACTGATGACAGGACTCCTCCTCAGTGGACCACATTACTAATGTGTGAGGGTGCAAGAGGAGCGCACCCAGTGATGAATCACTCCCCTGCACCCATGGCATCCTCATAAGTCAAGAGTAAAAAGTGTTGAGAGTGCGCCCGGTGTAAAAACTCCTTCGTCCCATCCGCCGGAGAAACTCTACCAAGGCCCAGTGGAAGAGGGGAAGAGGCGGGAGGCTAAGTGGTGCACAACGCACATCGCCTGAAGATCTCCCTCAATCTTGAGGAAAACATTAGTCCCTCCTGTGGGTGAGACTGTATTTATAAAGCTCATAGAAGTTGAGAAAAGTTACTTTCATGCTTGAACAGAGCTGCTTTTATAGAATAAATGAGAGTAATCTAAGATGGGTTCAGATGGGACTGCCTTGCCAACTCCATTACCAAAAGTCACATAGAGAGCATTATAGAGGCGTGTTAGTTTAAGTTTCACCTGTTTTCTTCTGAGATTTCGCTCTGTGCCTCATTATTCACTTTGTTTCAGTAAATGCAAAAAATAGATGAAAAACTGTTCAAACAGGTGCAGGTCAAAAATGTTTAAGGTAAAGAGTGTTTTATTTGTTTCTTTGTTAATGGACAGCAAAGTTTTTAATGCAAATCTTGCACATCCTAGTTTGATTCTTTGTTTTCTTCTTTCTTAGCCTTAAGCTAGAAGGTTAACTATTTTAGTTTACACGCCTACCTCCCCCAGAGCTCATGTCGGGCTATATTGGTGATGTTGGGGGAGTGTGTAAGTTTGACGCCGGGTAATACATCACACACTCCAGGGGGTCTCCCTGGTATGCTCCTCAATAATGAAGTTCATTCGTTAACTTCTCCCTCAAAGGCCAAGTTCCCCTGCTGCCCTTTTCAGCAGCCACTGCAACTCTTACTGGAGTCACCCTACCACAAGGAGAAAAAAAAACACATCATCATGCTTTTCCCCTTGACAGGCTCAGTGGTTGCCTGTGCAGGGCATGAAGAATAAGCAGGTCCATTACCAATCCCTCATGCCTGGTTATAGCCATAATTATCACAGGGAAAATGACCTGCTCTGTTTGGTTTGCAGTAGAGGGTCTGCGCCTCTCTAATCACCTCCTCCTTCCCTCCTGTTGTCCTCGTGCTGCCGAGAGATGGAGCTGGTTTTGGGGGGAGTCTTGCCAGTTCATTAGAATTCACAGGGTTCCACCTCCCTGCCTAGCCAGGCTAAGCCTCTCACACAGGCTGCCATGCCTGCGATAATCTCCCCTCTTCGTTCCCTTTCGCTCCTTCCCTCTCCATCCTCCTATCCCTTTTTCCCTTTCTGTTCCCCCAAGGCGGCTCCACACAAAAGAGATGCAATTCATTGTTAAATCTGATTTCCATTGATCTATTGAAAGAAATGCTTCTGTGAGATGTATGATAGCACTCCAGCAGTGCTGATGATCTCTCCTTACCACTGCCTTTTCATCTGATAAAGCAAATAAACAAACTGATTTATTCCAGGCACTTAAACGACAACCTTTGTTGAATATATGAGACAGGATTTATTTTTCAAGGCTGTATCAATCAATTGAACATCCAGCTCGGGTGGGCAGTGTAATTACTGTAGTTGCAGCAGGAGTGTGTGTAGATGGAAAGAAAAGGCCCTGGCGCTCAGCAGGAAAATAACGGCGACATCGAACAGCCACTTTTGCCACCAAACAAAAAACAGTTAAAGGCAGATGAGAGTGTGTGGTGTTCTGAGGTAAAGGGGTACTTATCATATTGTCCACAGCCTCTTGTCACCACCTTGCTCACACATGGTAGTGGTGGTATGAACTTTAATGTGGGGCTTGGTTAACCCATGAAGGACAACTCACCACGATGACAAACTACTTGAATTTTTTTTCTTTGTCAAAGAACATTTGATTCAATTGAATTGGAAGCACCAGAAGCTCTTATGTTTTTGTTTGTTCAGAAAAAAGGGTTTAAATCCATCTCTATAAATAACATGGCAGTAAAACAAAAGGCTACAGCCTTGTCAAGCATTCACTATAAGTGCTGTTGTTGATCCTCATTACATGACAGTTGACGGGTGTACACTTCACCTGTGTAGGAATGATATGCTTTCATATCACTTCCTTCCTGACCCTGCTGTTCTATTAATATTGTGCGTGTGTGTGTATGTTGAGTGACAGATAGGAAAAAGAGAGAGAGTAGTGCTGAGCTAGCCTCAGGGCTGCTGTGCATTTACAGGATGAAGGGCCACCGTATACACTCACTCATGAAGAGTCATCTGATCAGAGTGTTGCTGTAACCATTGTGAAAAAACACGAGACGTAGCCACAGCTGCTACCTCACTAGACACACTGTTCTGCTGCGTGTAAAATCCATTAGCCATAATGAGTTAACAGCATTTCCTGTAGCTATGTATTATACCATAAAAATTGGGGCACAGCAGCAGTTTGTTGCATGTTTTCAAACTCTCACTGCTCTTATTTAAACTTGTCTTTAATGCAAGCCCTGTACAGTCCTCTGGACATAACCCAACAGTGTCCTCTATTTTCACTGAAATAGATATTCCCTTTGTTGTCTGTGTGATTTATTGAAGTCTTCCCACAAGTGGAAGCCCCCAGGAAATTGCCTGGAATGGCCCTAAATTGGTTTATGATTGTGTGGTGTGGGTCGGGTGCTGTTATGGTTCTAATATTATGCCCTCCACTCCTTGGCATCTATATTAAATTGATCTGTATTGTTTTCATGGAGTGCCTGTTGGAGCTTGTTAATTCTGCCGCTGCTTCAGGCTGATGCTGCAGAGCTCCAAAACACCCAGGTGCCTCAGTGGTGGAATATAAGCCTTGACTCTTCTCAAAAACACCATGCACACAGAGAGAACAGGACAAAAAATGAGGATGTTGATAAGTGTTTATCCTGTGGGGTCAGAGTGCAACAGCGTGCAGACGACAGGTTTTTGGCCATTTCAGAGCTGGAAGAGTTAACATGGATCAGCTGCATGGTGAGTATGTGCGTGGAACGGCTCCTGACAGACCGCTAATGAGGCCATTATCAGCTCCGGTCGTCTCGTCTCGTCTCCTCCTGGGGCACCAGTGGATGCTCTACACCTCGTCTCAATTGAATTCCATTCCACGGGGCTTGTTTACAGTAAATACATTTGCTTGAATTAATCCACCAGGAGGACGAGACACGGGAGCTTGTGCAGATTCACAAATTTAGCATGATCAGCTCAGTCTCTGAACTGGAGATGAATGTGGTGTTTTCAAACCAAAGAACTTTTCAACATTTGCAGGACTTGCCCCTTGTTAGTGTGTTCACACAGCTAGAAATGGTTGTTATAATAGTAGATTTCTCACCTACGAGGATGAAAGAGATCAAAATCCATCGTTACAGCTTGAAAAGGCAGCTGTAGATGGACAAAATCAGAGTTTCTGATTTTGCTTCTGCTTTCCAGCTCAGTTATTATTATTATGAAGACTATAGAACTTGTTACACAAACAGCTACAGCATCTTCCACTTTTTGGATCTGTTGTGTATCTTCTTTTCTAAAGCAGCTTACTGGCTGGCGTATATCACTTCATTGGCCCTATTGGTTGTGCAAAGGCTAGTAGAATGAAGCTCCTAAAGGTGTGTGGCTATTCAGGGAACCCCACTAAGACAAGAAGTCATCAGGACTGTTTGGTCCGAAATACGTGTGCAAAACAAAAAAAAAACAACAAAAAAACCTGTCACTTCCACATTCTTTTCACTTCGCTGTCACTATTTCTGTTTTATACTCGGGGGTCTAAAGCTTTGTCTGACTGAAGTCCTCCTATTGACGGCCACACATCAGTGATTACCACATTAATACACATAGACATTTGACCGTCAGTGCCTTTGTGGCTTAATCAATGCTGTAATGAACAAGTATTAGCCCTGTATTGGCATACTGTCACTGGTAATGTGAGGCAGTCAAGGGAGAGTGTGATCAAGAGCAAATGAAGCAGCTTTACAGGAAACATCTCTCCTCAGGGAGTCTTGGGCTTTTAAGCACCATTAAATACAGTTTGAAGCACTGTATTTGTGAGGCTGAAGGGAGTTAACAAAAGCAATACCAGTTTATTACTTTATTTTCAGTTAGGCTTCAGAGTTGTTCTTCTGGAGAAATATTACACATAATCTCTTAAGAAACTAATTTAAATCTTGTACTTTTCATTTCTTGTTGTAAGTGAATAGTAGATGGGTTTTAGTTTTTTGAACATTTAAATGCCCGAAAATTATCTTTTTATTTTCTTAATTTTCTGGTTCACTCCTGCTAACATTGCCCCTTGTTACAGAGTGGTAAATTTTAAACTGTGCATTAACAAACAACTAGAATTCAGTCGCATTCTGCCTGGAGCATAATTACACATATGATTTTTTCCCCCTTGTTCTCTCTTTGTCAAGTAAAGCCATACACAAGATTTTACTGCTGATGCCAAGTGTGTGTCCAAAGGTGACCAAGGGTGGCATCAGGCCCCCATGAAATTTGATTTTTTTTTCTTTTTTGTTAAACGTGTTTTAGACAAACAGTGCAATTGTGATACAGTCAATGTTTTTTTTTCCCCAGAAGCACTCAGAAACCCAACATCACTTCTCCTTACAATCAACCCTTTCATTTTCTCCAACTTAAGGAGAAAAAATACACTGTGCTACTAGGCTTTAAAGGAGGGGGATTGTGGAAAATTTCCACAAGAGAAGGATCCACCTGTGGGCAATTAAAGAGGCAAAGGCAACAACACTGTCCTGGGTGGTGGAGGTGACAAGATTGTCAGGAGACCTACTGAAAACAGCTATATGTGGGGATGGATTAATTTTTAAACCTTAATAAATCAACTGATTTAGATCAAGACTAAAACATGTGAGTCAGGTTGCAAGAAGCCAGGAAGCACCTACCACATGTTTCATTAACTGTACCTGGAAATACTCTGGAGAGTTTACATTTGCTGTATTGAAGTCTGTGGAGCAGTTTAAACTGACTGTGTACCAGCATGCGAGACACCCATTCTCGCACACGTACCAGCCCAAATTAAAGAAGAAACAATGTTTTTGATGGATTGAAAAAAAGGCTTGAGGAGAAATATAGGGAGATATTGAAAAAAATACTAATTTTATACCACTTAATTCATTTTTGAATCCTATAAAATACTTTGCACATCAATTTTATAACATGTGTATAGGTATTCAACCTCTGAAGTCTCTTGAAAGTGATCTTGTTCAAACAAAGTACATCTTTTGCTCTCAAAGAAATAAGTCTGAGCACACATAATAAAATTAACAATCCAAGCCATCAAAACTTTGAGGAAGGCTCCTTGCACTGGCTAAAAAAATCACTTACAACTCTTGTAACAAAATTTAAGTTAAGTAACTAAAAACATAACTTTTGACTAGCATTTGCTTTTCACGCCTTCAAAGAAATATGTTTTGGAAAATGTTTTTGTTTTTATGGATTACTTTTTTATTTTAAAAAAAAATGTCTTTTGGATTTGACATCTGAATCAAATTTAATGTTATACGGTAGGATCAGTTGAGATATAAAATCTTCATGCCAACAGTGTATGACTCCACGTCCTACTCGGGCCACCTTAGTCAAAAAATTCTGAGCATTCCCCTCACAGCAATGATTTAAATTCATGTACAGACTGAGGGAAACATATATTAATGCTTGTTTTTGGTTGACGAAAGAAGAAAAGGGCAGGAAATACCCAGTCAGATCTGCATCTTGCTCATCAAGTTTCATGATTTATTTCTTAACCACAAAGCAGTGTGGAAGCCTGAGAAATGTCAGTTAAAAAATGAATATCTCTGTCCACAGAAAAAAAGAGTGTTTTTTTCTTTTAGAGAACTTCATCTTTAAGTGTTGAAGTTTGCAGTCGTGCATGGAGAACTTGAGAGCAATACTTGAGTAATAGTAAAAGTGTCTCACCAGAAAATGACTTTGTTTGAAGTTTAAGTCACCTTTCAGAATGTGACTCAAGTGAAAGTCTCCAAGTGCCTGGTATTTAGTGTACTTGCATATTAAAAGTATTTTCCTTATTTAAAATGTACATAAGAATTAGGAGTAAAAGTACTTTTCAAAAAGTGAGCAGTTAGAGTTTCAATTATGGAATTGATTGTGGATTCCTTGTAGTAAAATTACAATATCCAGGCACAGGAAAAAGAGGCATGAAAATCTTCATTATATTGAATTCTAAATTACGGATTCTTAATTACCATGATGGTGTCAATCATGTGACATACCTGGACAGGGAGAGCTTTTTCTTCTTCATTGTGTTTTGTGGTTGACTTGTCAAACAGGCATTACATCACCAACTCCAATTTCTTTTGATTAAATTTGTAGTAATGAGTAATGAAGATGGGTAGAGGAAATGTACTGGAGTTTAAGTATGTTTTATTTAAGAAATGTAGTGGCACCAAAGTAAAAGTTTTCAGGAATATAAATAACAAAGTGAAGTACAGATATGTGAAATTCTACTTAAGTTCAGTATCAAAATATTTGTACTTGGTTCATTTTTAGCCCTGGTAGATTGAGAGGAAGGATTTAGAGGACGGTGGTAAACCGTTTAAAACCATAATTTACAAAAAAAAAAAGGGTCAAAGGTCAAAGGTCACTTTTGTCTGTACAGCTTAAATCTCATTACTGCTTTTTAAAAGTTTCACTTCTGATTAATCAGTAACATAATTCACATAACCTTCTAATGTTTCTCCCAGATCTTTCTTCATTCACCACATAGATTCTGAGCAGACAAAACATGCTCTCCTCCTAACTCCCTCCTGACGCTTAGAGGTAGTGCGGATGTTATCTTCCTCTCAGATAACCAGGCAACAGACTCAACCCCTGCTATCATGTTTTGTTTTACTCCCCACACCCCCACACCCCCCCCAGCTCACCCCCACCCCCCATCCCCATCCCCATCCCAGCCATAGCTTGCAGTACAGTGTGTTGTGCCACTGTTTGGTGACTGATACAGCAACCAGACAAACACAGATAGTGGTAGCTGAATGTCTTCCTCTATGGGCCTTGGCCCTGACTCATTCCGCGAACTTTGATGATCTTGAGGGGAAGACGCCAAAAACATAAACCAGACACAAGTGCAACATCACGTTGTTGTTGTGAGTAGTTTTTATATCCAAGGCACGCTCCATTTGATACTATCAGCCTCTGAATGATGTTTTGTTCATTAGACGGTGTGCAATAAGAGACAAGTGTTGACACAACGTGCGTTAATGTGTTTAGTGTCTCTAATGGATCATAGAGGTTCTAATGAAACATTGTCATGGGAAGATTTATGTTGTGAGCTGCTGAGTCCTCATTTCCATTTTGTATGTGGTTAGAGGAACTTTTATTCAATGAACACAACATTATAGAAGACACCCAATGAATAAAGATATTTTGTGTGAAAGTCATGTCAGTAGATAATCAGAATGTGTCTTGTTAATGTGTTGTAAGTGTGTCTGCTTTTCACAAGCCTGGTGACTCTGTGGCAAAGATACTCATTTGGAAAGTGTTAAATAAGCCGCAATAATATCAAGATTTAGAATTATAGTTGGGAGAAAAACATTTTGTCTTCAAAATATAGCTTTCAAATATGGCAGTGCCCAAAAACCGAGGCTATATGATGTTTGTCTTGTAGTTGATTCAAGCGCCAGCGTATTCAAGGAAATGCCAACTGCATCGTGGTTATTGGCCAAGGCTGGATTGCACTAAAACCAGAATATTGTATCAGAGAGAGGCAGCTGGTTAGGAGTCAGAACAGATTATCATATGAGAGAGGATGAGCGAGGAAGGAGAGGGGGAGGAGAGAGAGAGAGAGAGGGAAAGAGAGAGGGGGACTGGAATGGGAAGCAGGGGGCGAGAGTGAGGGGGCACAGGAGGAGAGAGAGAGGGAGAGATGATAGCAAGAAACTCATCGCCTGGTCGCTGTGGGGGTGAAGGGGATCATCCAAACCCTTCCGTCACTATCTCCCCTTCTTCACCTGTCAGAAAGAGTGTGCAAGAGTGGTCGGAGTGAGAGGAGGAGAGAGAGGGAGGAGGAGGAGAGAGAGGAGTATGTGAGTCCTCTGAGAGGTCAGGGGAAGAAGCTGAGGCTCAACTCATCTTCTTCCTGTGCAGGACCCACCACTGCTCACAGACATCTGGCCTCACACTGATCACTCATATCTACAGACAGGGAGGAGGAGGAGGAGAGAGTGGAGAGGGGAGCGCTTCGATCTTTGAGCCTCAGAAAAATTACCCATCCCCTCTTATCCATCCTTTTCACTCTTCTAGCTCTCCCTTTCTCTTGTTTCCTTTGCCCTCGTTCTCCTTCACCCATCTTTTATCCCTGTCTAGCCTTTTATTCCCTCTTTGACTCTTTTCTTCATCCTTGACACTGCACCATTTAAGAAAAGCAGAAACCCACTGAAGCAAAAAGTGGCAGAAGAAGAGTGTGGCCTCTGCCAGCGCTGGTCCTGACTTCATCCTTGCGCTCAAAAGAAAAGATAAGGCACAGGTGATAGTGAGTGTGCTGTGTCTAGCACGCCGGCACACAGGGCTCTGACTGCAATCAGTGGGAAGAGGGCCAGCTTCCCTGCCTGAGCTCTCAGCGCCCCTACTGGCTGCATGCTGTGCCAATCAAAGGCAAGTGGGTGGGGAGCAGCCAGACATGAGCGCTGATGTCACAGTCACATGGATTCTGGTGTGGTCATGCTCGGAGGCTGAGAGACAGAGCTGTGCTGGCCAGCTGCTGCTGAGACAGCAGTGGAGGGCTTTGCGCTGGTGATAGTTCCTCTCTTATGGACTCGAAGCTTAATGATGTATTTTGTGATTTCAGCTATGAAAGGTAAGAGCAAAGAAGAAAATAGAATAGAAATGCATGCTGATACTGCACCCAGGGTAACAAGTAAGGGAAGTAGGCTCGGCTATTCATAGCCTGCCAACTCTTTGCATTTAATTTGCAAGGCATGAGTGTGACAGAAGGAAAGGGAGTGAGAGGGAGGGAGAAATACAGTTAATACTGTCATTCTGAATGCACTCAAGTTGACGGAATAGGCTTGCGTTATTTTTTATTTGCATACATGGAAAGATTTTTTTATTATTATTTCAGAGGAAATCTGTAATTCTGTATCTTTTATAGCATCCGTGAAAACATTTTACTCTGATTCTACTTTCCTCAGAGTGTGATTTCTCTCTTCCTCTGTTGTGTGCTGTTGTTGTAATCTTTGCACGGGGCATGTCTCTGACAAGAGCAGCTCCAGAGCCGAAGTTTTTTTTAGGCATAGATGTGAAGACGCATGCAGAGAGGAGAGAGAGAGGGGGCAGAGGGTCAAAGAGAGGGGGTGGGTTTTGTTTCGCTATTCCCTCTCTGCCCTCTTAATCCTGTTGTTCCAGTCCAGAGGACGTCTGTATCTGTTCCGCGGGAAGATGTGCATGGCAGTGTTGAACGTGGGTCGCAGACGGGCGACAAGGCAGTGGCGCGCCTGGCAGACAGCTCTTTGAGTAGATACTGGTGCATGTGTTGTCTGTGCGTCTCTGTGTGTGTTGTGTTCCACTGACCTATTTTTTGGGGTAGTCGGGTTTACATATGTGGCCATGAGAGCAGGACTGGGTCCTCCCAGTCGCTGTGATGTTGATCTAGTCTGCTTAATCCCAGCTCTTCCTCCCCCTCCATCATACAGGCAAACATGCGCACACACATCCACACAGACGGATAGTGGGAGTGCAGTCAGACATACAGTACAGCGCACACTTTTTGTATGCACTGCTGCACACACAAACACATAATTAATATTTATCCACACATATGAGCACAGTTCCATTCTCGCGTATAGAGAAACCCGAGCAGCATATGTGCCCACGTGCACTCTGTACAATTAAACATGATATCTTTGATGAGGCTGCTGCCAGTCTGAGCGACATGGAAGTATTGACCGTTGATAATGACCGTTTTATGCTTCCATGCCATCACAAGTATCAAATGTATAAAATAACACCATTTCCTCTCAGGACAAAAATGCCAAAAAAAAAACCTGTCTGTTTTTACACAAATTAATTGATGATTAAAGTGCACATAACATTTTTTCTTATGTTCCACAATGCTGGTAGTAAAATATGAAATGATTGCTCACTTAGGTATACTGATGAGTCAGGTGGTTTCAGCAGCTTGTACAGATTTAATGTGCTATTCTTATTAATTTTTCACCCTCATATTGTTAATTGTCTTCCTCTTTGTGAGAGTCTGGCGACTCTGCCCACAGCATGCTTTGGAATATTTATTTATTTCACTGATCACTGTATGTGAGGCTTAACTTCTGAAGTCAGGCTCATTTGTGTGATAGTGTGACATCGAGGGACAGTGGAGTCCTGTGCCTTACTTTTTTAATGAAACTGATATTAGGCCTTTGACCGTATGTCCTTTTTATGCAGCTTATAGTAGAGGGCTTAATAAAATCTCACATTTTCAGACCGAGTTGAGTGTCGTGCACTCTCGCTGGTTATTGAAAGTGTGACGTACACACAGAGTTCAATGTGAGTAATCCTCCTTTATAATTTTTCATTGTCCTGAATCAGACTGGTTATTTGATGTGAGCCATACCAGTGTTTCTGTCTCCGTCTACAGCTGTTAAGTTAACACATGTCGTTGAATGTTGCCTCCTTCAGCTGTCCTTCCACTTCAGTCTGATCTGAGCTGCAGTCTTAACTTAAACAGTATCAGAAATTAAAATGAAATTCAAACTAGTAAGAACGAGTCAAGAAGAGTTAAAAGGCAGCTGAAAAGAGTTAGTTAAGTTTATGAAAAGCACAGTGAACTGCTGCGTACTCATCAACTCAGCAACTTTGATGCGAATGTCATATTCACACTTGCTCTTTGTTTCTTGATTTTTTTCAAAATGTTTTCACACTATATACCTCTGAATAATGTTGACATATCACACCAAACATCTCGTTGTGTCTCTGTGGCTTTGTCTTTCCCCTGCACCCCCCACCCTCTTCTCCCCCTCTATTCAGCCTCTCCACCACACCACTGCCTCTCAAGTACCTAATTACCTGTAATGGAAACATCCCTCTCATTACCCCATGCAAATTAGCCAGCCTACTCAGCACAATTAAGATGAAAAATTCCAATTACATAATTAAAGAAAGTTGTTTGATGTGTGGATCAACAGAAAAGGTAAAAAACTGCGTCTGATCCACGTTACATTTGATTAACCCTTCAAAAGGAGCATTATTGTGGCGGGGTGTGTGTAGCAGCAGTGCTTTAACATAGTCGAAAGCGAGGCCAGGAAGCCACTCTCGTGCATGCAGACTGCACATTAATATGTGATTTAGCACAAGTGTGTACTAGACTGTAAAAGATGTTCTGGGGCCGTAGAGAGGTAAAGCCAAATATGTAGTGAAAGGCGCTATAAGGCTACGGTAATAAGGCTGTAAATATTTGCTGTAGATTCAGTATTCTTTGTCTTTCACTGTCAGTGTCCCATTGAAGTGCTCACTACCCAGTGCTGCAGGCTCTCACACATTACAGCAGAGGTTAACAAGATTGGCTATTATCCAGTTAGGGACTGAGGACACGAGGAGCCAAAGGAAAATCGCCACAGATTAAGGTGAAGGCAAACATAGCACGAGTCACCTGAAAGGATTTAAAATAAAAGACCCAATTACGGGAGAATATCTTCAGAGGTGTTCTGTCATTGTTAAGGAAACACTTTGATTTAATTCTGCGATTAAAATTGATTTAGCTTTAGTTCGACTGTAATTCTATTTCAAGTGTTAATAATACAGAATTTAATTTCTTAGAATCTTCAAATTACACATCTTCTAAAATGAGCACGCTTGAAATAGATTTTGATTGAATTTCACCTACACTTTCATGTTTGACTGAAGATTAAATGGTGATACAGGAGCAGAGGGAAGAGCAGACAAACAAAACCGACTCTTACGGACAGAAGGTGTGTGTGTTTGTGTGTGTGTGTGTGTGTGTGTGTGTGTGTGTGTGTGAGAGAGAGAGAGAGTTTCGCCTTCTCGCTTGCCTCTGAGCTGGCTGAGGAAGTGGAATGGCGTCCCCACAGGTTATTAAAGTGTGCGAGGTGTGCCAGCCCGCGCTGTGCACACTAAGACTAACATCCTGGCCGCCTGACTGTGAGTGTGGAGGGACTGCTTAATGAGATATTGGCTGCCCATTGAGAGCATGGATTTTTGATTTGGCTCTATAGAAGTTGGAAGGAGAGGCAGGTGCACTGAGGAGAGGAGAGCTCACCTTTTGATGTTGTACTTTGTTTTAATTTAATATCTTTTATACCTTTATATTGATTTATTGTTGGGGTGTTTTAAGCAATTATGGACTGCTAAAGGCCAGTCATTGCACATTTTAACATGCTTATTTTCAAATGTATTATTACTGGACTTTCTTAATAACCACTAGGCTGTTTTAAATTATAAACTCTGATTGGTCAAAACTCTGTCCCAAAATGTATTGACTCTCAATAGCAAAGGCCATGCTTAGATTCTAGCAAACTAGTCGACATAAATAGTTCTAGCACATTTCACCCTTGCCTGTTGACACTGTGGCAAAACGTTTACAGCAGGGTTTCAGATTTTCCCTATGAAAATAATTTCCCTTGACAACAGATATTTTTATTCATCCTGTTTATTATTGCTCTTCAGGGTCAGCACTTGTTGCATGATGTAATCGTCAACATACCTGCCTGATGCTCCTGTCACTGAGGGCTTGTGGTAAAACTTCTAGGCAAAGTCGAAGTGACAATTTTGTCTTGATTGCGTTCGCACACAGTTTCGTGCATGTGTGAGCACAGCTATGGATGTGGTCTTTTGGATACCTGAGTATGAATTTCACATTACTCAAAAAAAAGCCCTCATGAGGGTGTCAGACACCTCTGTCAGTCACCTCATCCTGTCTGTCACACCTTGTGAATTTGACAGATCAGTCCAATCATGTGAGGTTAACTGATTCTTCTGTCCTCTGCCCCATCAAACAACCTGCCACAACAAACATCAGCAGCTCAAGATAACCATCATGGGGCAGATGATTTTGTTCATTCTGAAACACTCACTCTGAGTTCAGTCAGGGTTCTCAATTTCACTCCCCAGTCAGGTAAAACAGCCAGCCAGGCTTAGCCAAATGCCTCTAACTTGAGGGTAATTTCCTACTTTACTTTCACTCAGTATTTCAGGAGTCACTTATAGATCCTTTGAAGTGTCTCCCTGTCATGCAGCATTTAGCTGCTGATAGAACACTTCCTCTGTCAGCACTCCTTAGATAATCATATACCACAGTCCATGGAGCTAAAGAACACTTTTCCTTTCATTTTTTCTCCCTCTTTCTTCTTGTAACTCACACTGTCAAGTGTGTAAAGAAAGAAGAGAGCTTTCACAGAAACCTCTCCCGCTTCTCTTTTCTTTTAATGAATTGTTATTTTTGGTCATTTAAATACTGATATACGCACCCTTTGAATAGACTTTTGTAATGCCAAGTAAACTTGTACAAATCCATGGATTCACAAAAAGAATAACTAACATTTCTTAAGCCTCACAAGCCCTGTTTTACCCTCTCAGACTTTGCCACTTGAGGTTCAGAAGTTAACAGTTTTAAAAGAGTGGATGCTGAAGTTTTACCCCTGTACTTTCATTCTGAGCTTGTATCGTACCACTGGCTTTTTTCCCCTCTGTAGGCCTCTGGAGGCCTGTCCATTGGCTTTTTGAAGTTTCATCAAAGAGGAAATGGGGGAGAAAAAGAATTATTGATTTTGCGTTTTGTCTGACTCAAACACTGAGGACAGAAAAACACATCAGGAGTCAGGTGTTGGCAGTGGAGGCCAGCTCTGGCTCTAGAGTGCGAGGTGAGTGAGAGTGAGACGAGGGAGAAACCAAAAAGAAGAAGGAGGTGAGGAGGAACAATGATGCATCTCTCCCTGGAGTCACACACTCAGTCCTTTTTACTTCCATCATTTCTCCTCTCTTTTCTCTCCTCAAATATAGTTCATTACCGCAAAGCTGGAGACAGAGTCTTTGTCTCCTCCTGCCATGTCGTAAAGCTTTTTCTCCTCCTCCTTCATCGGGCTGGTGACTCCTGAGCTCTGACAGAGCTCTCCAGTTGACCTGCTTTTCCATGAAACACCAAGCTGCTCTCTTCTCAGTTGTAATCAGATCTCCCTGCTAGGCGAGCATGCCGTGAGCAGGCAAGAAGAGGAGTATTGTTTGTGTGCTTTATCACCTTTCTCCCCCTCCTGTGTCAACTCAGCAGAGGTGAGATGAGAGTGGAGCCCCTTTCTGCTGTTAAAGTGACCTCGGGTGGTGAAAAAAAAAGAACTCTGGGTGCTGATGAGAGCTGTCAAGATATGGCTTACTCAGCTTTGATGCTGTAGTTGAATTTTGCATTCTTGTTTGAGATAATCAGGTGAGGTTGTTTTGAACAAAGAGGAAAGACTGTAAATATTGGTCACATTTTCAGAGGGGCAGCAAAGGTATGCTGTAGGCTCAGGGAAGGGGTCAAAGGTTGCAGCATACTAAAGCCCCGTTTCCACCAAGCGGATAGGGTCGGCTCATCTCGGTACGGCACGCATTTTGAAGCGTTTCCATAGGGACAGGTCCCCTTATAAGGGGCCCGTACCGCTCCACTTTTCAGTACCCTTCCGTTGGGGTGCCAAGCCGTCCCAAACCGGCCCCAGGGGTGGAGCTATAATCACTGTGGTAGTTGATTGGTTAAAAGAATGGTAACTTCCCGTGTGACAGCGGTAAAAAAGACCGTCACACAACCCTGCACGCAGCCTTTCCTGAAACAAAGCTTCATTGCGTTATGGAATAAAGAGCCACATGCTGATCACAAAGTAGAAGAGTTGCTGGATATCCTCCATCTTTCTCTTTGTTTACAATGCCACAAATTTCTTTTTCCTTGTATTTATTCGCGGGGTAGACTGTGTAGCGCTCAGAGCGCTGCAGTGACGTCACGCGTTACGTAGCTGACGCGGCTCTCGACATCCGGCCCATCAAGCAGGGTACGGTTGGCTGTGGAAACGCGCACAGGATCAGGCTTCACCGATCTGACCCTTACCAAAGTGTACCGATCCGTACCAGACTGCCTGGTGGAAACGAGGCTTAAGTTACACTCCCCTCTGCTCCATGGTGAGCGACTGAGGTATCTTGGGAGCCCGGTGAGAAAGGTTGAAGATAAAAAATGAGAAGTGTATGGAATTTTGATGAGATGGAGGAGCAGGCGGCGCTCAAACAAAGATCGTCACAACATGCGCTCTGCCATGCGCTTGATTACAAAAAGGAGAGGAGTGTGTGTGTGATGCATTTGATTACACGTCCCAGCAGAGGCCATTAGATGCTCTGCTCCGAGGATAGCATCATTTACACACATCTGATCTGAGGGGTCTGGGCTGACGAACAAACAAGGATTGGAAACCCTCCAGAGCACTAGGGGGCAATCTTCAAGAAAACTATTTGAAAATCTGCACGACAGAGTTTTGAAGTAGTTGTGCTTCTCTTCGCATGGCACAACATGGAAGAGAATATAGTTTGACTTTCCCAGAAGAGTCTTCACAGGCCGGAGTGCAAAACAATTCAAGGTTAGCAATATTAGGCCCCCCTCACTCCCCAACCAACACCCATGAAAGGAATTTTATCATCATAAATAACAAAGAAAAACAGCCTTGCCAGAACAGTCTGCTTAAGATTGATTTTTATGCACATGCATTCATTTGAAATAAAAGAAATGCTGTTTCAGTGCTAATTACAAAGATGAAAGGAAGTGAAATATGCAAGGCAATGAACTTTGGTTTAAAGGCGCAGCACATGTCTAATTCAGGGACATAGTGCTTTAATAAAACCCAACCCCGTTTACGGAGTCAGAGAGAATTATTTGCAAGAGAAACTGTATTTACACTGAGAGAAAAAGATACTCCCTGCACGTGTCTAATTTAGTGGTGTCGGGCAGAGGAGCCAACTGAACAGTGTGTGTCCCAGACAATGAGTGTGTGTGTGTGTGTGTGTGTGTGTTTCCCAGCTTGAGCAAAGGGGTTAACCGGCTGTGGAGAGATCCTTGACCTATCTGAGATGAGCTCTCCGCCCCCTCGAGCAATGTGGAATCTCTGATTGCTGATTATGAGTTTATTCCCCATCGTGCTGAGCTTTTTGCATGTCAGGATCCATTCTTCCTCAGCTGAACTGATTAAGGAGCTGGAGATGATGCTACAGCTCTCAGCAATTGCTGAAAAACTCTCAGAGAGCCTGGTAATCTGGAGTACAGCTGGCAATCATCCACCACTGACTCTTTTGGAGGCTTTTTGTGTTGTTTTGTTGTTTTCAAGTGTTTTTTTTTTCTTTTTGGCACATTGTTGTCTTTGTTCCCCTGGGCGTCTTGTTTCTGGATGAGAGCTTTCCTAGTGCTGAGCACAGGTCCTTGTCAACCTGGCTGTTCAGCTCAGCCTAGTCCAGCCTCCACAAGAGCAGCGTCAGCATAGACCCTCGCTCAAAGTCTCAGGATGTGCTTATGATCGCCTTCTTACAAGGGCCTAATTTGGGAGAAATAACAGCATCTTCATCCCTAATGTGAAAGAGCTCTTTTTCTGCTCATTGTCAGAACTCCCAGAATGCAATGCATGGGACAAAAGGCATCAGATAAATTGAAAGAAATAGCTTTTTAAAAAATGTATCCTCGTGTAAACTTTTAAGGGTTTATTTGGCGTTCAATGAATTTTTTTGTTGCAAAGAAACAAACAGTCTTCTAGCAAAAAGACTGGCATGACTGCTTTATTTGCTCGCGGGGATCTGTCGCTTCGTTACAAATCAGCAGCTGTCGTCTCCAAGTTTTGTTTTTGTCAATAGTTGGAGGGAAGAGGAAGACAGTCCTGTTGCGAGTGTGCTGATGGCTGTTTTAATGCCTTTAATGTGTGACTTGGAGCAACAGAGGGAGGAATGTGCCTAAACAGAGCATTCTCAATTACTATCAAAGCAGCACAGGCCTCTGCTAACAACGCTCTTCTGTCAAACCCATCACCCACAGTTTTACTGTTTATTACTCAAACACTTAAATGCTTTGTTTCCCATCAGTATAGTCATCATTCAGTAAAGAAAACCCTGTTGTTATCACCTAGTTAATAGCAGGTTGGGATGCAGGTATTAATGATATTATATATAAATACAGGAAGATAACTTAATACTCTGTAAGCCAAAGTTTTT
Source organism: Thalassoma bifasciatum (assembly GCA_008086565.1). Taxonomy (NCBI): domain Eukaryota; kingdom Metazoa; phylum Chordata; class Actinopteri; order Labriformes; family Labridae; genus Thalassoma; species Thalassoma bifasciatum. The sequence goes on from RPOG01000206.1 coordinate 476,908, forward strand.
GTCATATAACACTGGCTTGATCTGCTGTCATCAGTAGAGCTAATAAAGTTTTAAAGGTGATACTCTCAGTTTCAGTGAACAAATGGCTACTGTCATAGCTCTGCTTCCTTATGCAGGGGGAGTGTTTTACACTAAAAGACACAGAACATGCTCCTTTATGAAAGTGTAAACCACAGCGTCTGAGATGTGATGTGTGGCGAGCTCCTCCCAGCCTGGGTGTATTTTGGTGAGTTTCAGTGTATGCTGTCTGTTTTTATGCTGCAGTGGATTCACTTCTTTTTAGAAAAAAAAAATATACAGTTCATTTGAGAAACAAAAAACATAAACAGCAAATCTATCCGGCCAAAACCAAATCTTTGGAGCCGCATGCTTGGATTTATTTTCCAGAGACATTTCCATATTCTACAAAGCAAATTCAAAGTTTTTCCTCTTAAGCATTCCCTCACATGGTCCAGGTCACATTATCTGTCTCTGTGGGTAACGTAAAGGTAAGAGGGTGGACAACAAAAAGCATGATTGGAGAATATTTCTCATATTGAAAATGATGAGGGTTAAACTACTGTATGTTTGACACACCTTGCCCACTTGAGTGGGTAAGAGAGTTGTGTTTTCATCTTTGACACATTATTACATCGGGCCTTTCTGCTTTGATCTCAGCATGGATTTTTTCCCCCTTCCTCTTGATGTGGGATTATTATAATTTATACTTGAGGGATTTTTTTCTTGAGCCTCATCAAACTCGAGTAAACACAGTATACATAACAGATTAACATTGTATTAATTTACACATTCTCATTAGCAAGCCCTGAAGTAATTAATCAGAGGCTGTGGTGTATATAGTGAGATAGACAGCGTTCAAATAATTTATTCCTTTCTGCTCTTACTGAGTGTGAGAGAAAGTGTCTGATCAATTCCTCCCTTAGATGTAGGTCTTTGAAGACATGCTGTATCTTATGAGAGCACCACCACACTATTTATTCTCTGGAAACTGAAGGCTGCAGACCACGCATACACTGTACAAACACTACAAGGTATTGTTGCCTCATCTTAATAACCCCTTTACCCTTGAATAGAGCAACTACATTTCCTTATTTAACCTCATGGTTGACAAACATACGCTCTTCTGTCTTATTTTGCTGCTTCTATTAGAGTGCGCTGTCTGCTTTTGATGTTCACAGAAAATTGTCGTTGATTCAGTTGTCCTGGTGCAGAGCCTTGTGCGCCTTTCTGGAGGCAATCTCCGCATTGAAAAGGTCCAGCAGTAATTATTTAATGTTTTCTGATCCTCGAATCTTATCTTTTTCTAACATTGGGATAATTGATTCTTTTTTGTCTAGATATTTCTGCCTCTAAAGGGAGTCATGCAAACCAATAGATCATAGAGGAGCCTATTTTCATGGATAAAGTGCTACCAGACCAGACTATGACCACATGGAAAAAAAAAATGTAGCGACAACTGGCTGTTTAATGCTTTATATGCAGTGATGCAATCTATAAATAACCCCACTACCCTGTCAATCGATTTTTTGATAGATTTTTACTGCACATAAACTACACTACCCCACACGTATGTTTGTATGTATCTACTGTATATATGATTTGTGGGCCTTGACTTGATGCTTGAGCTGCCAACATGTTATTAAGATAAATATCTGAAGGAAGTTTCTCTTACAACACAGATGCGGCTTATGCAAGACCTCTTATTCATACTCTTGAGGTTGAGGAGCTTAATTTGTGAAAAGAGCAGTCATTTAATTCCTAAACATACCAAAACGTTACTATAAAGACACACATACACACACGTCAGAGGATTTCAATTGCCAAACAAAAGCCAATGGCAAGAGGCATAAAGTCAAAAACTGCAGTAACGGGGCAAGGTAATGGCTTTTTCCTGAGCAAAACTATGGTACAGAATGGTCAATGGTTTCCTGATGAATAAGTATACTACAGAGGGAAAGAAAATCAGCCTTCATTCCAAAAATAATATTGGAAAGGTGTTTCATTCCAGTGTAATAGTCGGGGCAAAGTCTGTCCATTAACTACACAATATATTTGGTTCAGGGTCCCAAGGTGACTAGAGCTGCTCTGTCACAGGGCATGGGACTCAGTATAGTTATGTTATAGATATTCACTCAACAGGTTTTTTGGTTGGGTTCATTTTTGGGTCACTGTATATAATAATGAACATAACCATGTGCCATGACACTGACTCATAATGGTGGTATTTTCTGTATTAATTCTTAAGCTGTATATCTCATACTTTTATAATAATGCTGCATAACAATTCGGTAATCTACACATGGCCAGTGATATTAATTCCCATCAATGTTAACGGTTACATGTTGAAATAGTGCCTGGAAGAAGTCCTCGGTCAGGATTTGAATAATTAGTAGTTTCTCTGTGAATCTCATCTGAGTACTGTGTATTTAAAGGTACAAATAAATTAACTGCATGTAAACACGGTGTGATTTTAGCAGTGTACCTTTTTGAAATGTATAAACATCTATTTGATTTAGAAGACAACATTTGGAGTGTCATTTCATGTCATTTTGGAAGTGGTAAAGGACTTTTCATCCCCCCCTTGTCTCACACTTTTAAATGAGAAATTCCTTTTTTGAAATGTAAATCAGAATTTAGGCAAATCTGTGTGCTTGTTTTCAAACGATTTCTACATTGTGAACATTTTATTTTCTTAGATGATTGCATCAGAGGGAACACGTTTCTTTGATTTATTTTAATCATCAGTTCTACCATAAAAAGAGGAAATCAGGCATAATGTTTTTCAGCAGCTTAGTTTCTCTCTGAGGCAATCCACCGATTTTTCAGTTTTTATTGTTGACTGAACACTATCCATAGGAAACAGATATTTTACGGCTATTATTGATGTATGTTCGCAAGATAGATTTGATGGCACAATAATACATCCCTTGAACAACCACAAAAGCCTCCAATGATGAAGGGTTTATTTTTAAAACTACAGGAAAGGCTTTCTGCAGATTAATTCCAGTGTATGCTTCCTATTGTGGGAGAAACAAATTGGGCTTTACGGAATTAGTGTGTTTGCTGCATAAATCTCAGAATTTATCCCTGAAAGATCGCCTGTGTTTGATGTGATTTGATGCTTTGGTATTGCCTTTGAGTGGAAGGGGAAAGCAAAGTTTCCCAACTGGATTAGCACTCAAAGTACAATAATGATGGCTCAGTGTTTCTCCATTGACCCAGGTGTGTGTGTGTCTAAATACAATATGGATGTGCAGGGCTGCCTGTGTACTCCAGTGCTGGGAGACTATTTGCTGAAGGTCATTTGGGATCATAGCGTGCCATTAATAATTCCTGAAAGCAACCAACATCTCCATCTGTTGTGCCGCATCCATCGCTCCACTTCAAAGACAAAAGCAGCATCTGCAGGTAAGCATTAAACCTGCCTCCAGGCTAAGATGTTGGAGGTGGGATTCTTTGTGCAGAGCAAACATCTCTGGTCACCGGGTCACACTACTCATATATTAGGCGGTTAATGTTTGAGCGTTTGCTCACACAGCTTGAACCTATAACGAGGAGTTACACAAAGACTTGATGCAGGTTTACTGTGATTATGGATACATTATGTGTGTGTGTTTTTCAGCTTTACTGGCTGAATTCAGCAGACATGTGGTACAGTACACATCCATGCAGGCTTCTCTGCAGGGATGCAATTACCGCTCAACATCCTGTCCGGCCAGTTAGCTTGTGTTGCTGGTGAAGCTTTCAGAGCTGATACGAAACGAAGCATTTAATTACATGCTTTATGACCAAAAATTCACCTGTGTACCAGGCAAGCAGTGCAGTGAAGTCCAAACAGGTCTCAATGACAGGCCCACTTCAGATATGCCGGAGTCCTGCAGGGAGTAAATGGATGTTTGGCAGTGGCACGTGCTGCCCGGGCCTGGTGGGCGCAGTGGGCGAGGAGGCAAGTGCCCGGCTGAGTGAAAGATGGCAGTGTGCTAGGAGAGTGTGTGCACACAGCTGAGGCTGTGACAAGAAAACAGTGAGAGTTCTGCTCCTGCTGCTTCATCTTCCCCCTGCCAATGATAGATCTCCACTGTAATGTTGTTAATAGTACCAATCTCACGCTCATGATGCAGTCAAAACAGCCCTTGCATGCCATTTTTGCACCAGCAGAATTTTGCTGTGTGAAGACTTGAGATGTTCATTGGAAATTTTTTGTTTCCAAACACTGATCTTAATACTTTGAATTACCCATCCTTATGTGGCAGAGGTCACATTTATGGTTTTACAAAAAGGATTATCAGTTGTTACCTTTTTGCAGACTTGTTTTTATTGATGTTAAACAGTTTGATTATTTTGTTGCCAATGAATCATTGTATCACTGTAATTGGGGCCCTAATAATTAATAACTCTTAACACACCTAAGGCAATCTTGCAGCTCACTACCTATATTAATGCTGATATGGTATTGAATCAATTTTAGTTTGTTTTTGTTTTTTTAGAGGAAGTAAAGGTTAGCCAGAATGAAGATACTTCTTAATCCAGTGTAACATAGAGGGTAAAGCTTATCAGGAGATGAAGCTTATGATTGTTACAACCTCCCCCTTCGAATGTGGTCTGCTGATGAAGCACCTGTGCCCATGAGTAACTCCACCATCTTACAGCCCTGGGCTCTTGAACTGTACTGTACTGTAGGGCTGACCAGTGAGTCCACTCAAATCACCATCAGCCCCAAACTGCTTAGCCTGGCCAATTTGAATTTCACATCTCTGCTGACTCATAACCCTGTCAGGCCCTGTCTTCTTTATCATGCCCCTGCCTCTGGTGGACTCTCATCGCAAGCCATGGGAATTAATTATTCAGATTAGAAACCGAGCCACGATTACTGGGATTTTTGTTGAAGGATTTGTTTTGGCTTAATGTCGGTATCTGATCGAGACATTCCTGCACAGCCAGGATTGCCTGTGAAAAGCAATTATTTTGCTGTTTTTATTCATTCATGACATTTCAGAGGAAGTTAATGGTTGTGTCAGAACAGGCAGGAAAGTGAGCAGGGAATGATTTTGGCTAAAGACACCCTGAAAGTAGTCTGGTGAGAGCAAGTGCCGCACTGTGCCAATTGCAGTGCTGGATAGCGGTTCAGATGGACGCGATAAAGAGGGACTGGTTGAGCTCTCTGTACATCCACAGAAAGCCAAGCTTTAGGGTTCAAGGTTATCTGGACAAATCAGACTCCTGTTTCCATTCATCTCCTCCTCACCCACCAGCCAGCCCTTCCTGGGCAAACCAGCGAATTAGCAATTCTGATGTCTGCAAGCAGGTCTGGCAGGGGAATGCCTGTGAATCCTAATGCCATGATTAAACTTTCATATCCGTCCGGGGGAAGTGCTGCATATACAAAATAAGCAATCCCTTTTTATTTTTCAGCACTTTAAGTAAGGCTGTTGAGATAGGCAAACATAAACCCTTCAATAAGGTTAAATGGATCAGGTAGTGTGTGTTGGGTCATCCTCCACTCAAATCACTCAAGTCTTTGTCTCTTAAACTGAATACGATTTATGTACTTAGCATTTGAAAGTGCATTTGTTTTAACATGTCATCATTTACATTACTGCTATAATTCTACATCTGTGCAGCTGTGAACAGGCCCATCCACCAGCCCTCAACATTGTTGATGTTACTACATGGTGTGGATTGGGCCATTTATTGGTGATGATTAGGGAAATGGGATACCTGGGTCGTACTCAGGTGACTATGCTGAGTGGATGGAGGGGGCATGAGGGACAGGGGACCTCAGTCTAAACACTAAGCTGGGCCTACATGTGACCATTATGTAAGAAGGCCTTATCAGTCTCTACCTCCTGCTGTGCCACAGCCGAGCTTTCCTCTGCTCCCCCTTCCCGGTGCTCCCAAAACATGGGCCTTCATTAGCAGGGCTAAATATCCCCGTTCTCTGCAATCTCTATCATTTCTTGCCTTGAGGCAATCCGATAATTACCTGTTCTCATTTCCCCTCCTTCTGGCCAGCAGGAAAGTGTTCTGACTTGCATTAGTTTGCATGAAATATTATCGGAATATTGCACATTTTTCCATCCTGCAGCCCCTTATGTGGGAAATATGGAGTCACACCAGCTATGATTGACAGGTGTCTGTTTTTCAATGTTCCTCGGAGAATAGAAGCTTTGTTCTCGAGTTACAGCAAGAATTCTTGATGGAAGGAGGAATGAGTACGTAATATGTATAAAGGCTTTGTTGCTTTGTTTAACCTCCGTCTGCTATTATTTCTGGGCAGTATTGCTATGCCTCACAGCTCTTTATTACCTACAGTGTAAGTGTGATAGAAGTCACAGATTCTTCAGATCTGAACTCATCATGGAGTTTTCCCTTCAAAAAAGATGTCAGGGATAAGTCAAGGTGCAGCACCCGCTTTGTGAACCCTGTAAAGGGTTTGGGAGGAAGGTCTATGAGTACATGCCTCACAAAGCCTTCAAGGGAATGGCATCTTCAGTACTTTTGGTCAAAATTTCTGAAATTCATTCCCAGGTGTAGCTATCAGTCTCATGTTATTCACCCATATATTCACACCAACAGTGTTAATGTCCGGCAGATTTAGATTGTGAGATCAATAGACCTAAGAGAAAGAACCTCACACCCTTCAAAGAAATCAACTGAGCCTGATAGATTTATCAGTTGCCTTATATTAATGGTCATTATAAGTTTATCAGGTAAGGTCGAGGCTGCTTCTTGCAGAACAGAATGCAGAAAAATAAATGCTAAAACCACTTTTGAATGGAGATTCAGGGGTACTGTTGACATGACATTCATCCAGCAGAACTTAATACATTACAATACTCCCAACATTGATTTGAAGTCATGAATACGACTCAAAATCAATCAAAATCTATGATAGTGTAACAATGTTGCAATTATCATTCCTTAAAACAGTCATGTTAGTTTCAATTTACATTTGAAATAGTGACTTGTAATATGTACAATATTAATAAGATATATGTGTTATAGCTGCACTTGCTATATGGGTAAGAACCTTTAATCAATTAAAAAAGAAAAAAATTACAGTAAGGCTTGAATATTCATGTCGTATAGATCTATTTAAGAATAAAACATGGTTCTGATTGGACGTAGTACCTCCTCTGTTACTGATTTCTTCTTATGCTGCACAAGTATTCCTTAGTCATACTTTGTTTGTTTTAGAATGCATCAGCATTTTCCCAAATTAGTCTCTGTTTTATGGCAATAAAGCCATAAACATGTAGTTTTCTGCCAGACTCTGATTGTAGCCAATTTAAATACTGTCTTTCAGTATCTTTCATTAAAATTTGTATGTTAAGCCGAGGATCTGTCTGATAGGGGGTTGTTGTTGATGCATGAGCTCAAGCCAATTCAGTGTCTTGCCTGGCTGTGTGGGAAGCAGTGATGATTTTAGACTTTGTGACGGTCACTTTAATCTCTAATGAAGGCTCGTCCCTGGCTCCGCTCAGCCTTTCTGATAGCAGAGCGGTCGTAAACAGGCCTGTCAGGGGGATTGCAGAGCTAGCAAATGGCAAAGAAAACCCCAGGGACCGAGCCACGCTAGCATTATGGTCGAATTCAGATAAAGCTCGGAAAAGACATATGAGAAAATTCTTTGGCTCTGCCTTGCTGTCTCACTCTGTGGTCGAATCGCTTTTTTTCACCTCTGTACCCAATCTCTTCTTTCATTTATGACAAACACTGTCCTCATTGGCCATTTTAAAGGGTTACATTCCTGCAGCATGTGCTCAGTTGGTCAACATATCCTTCATAATTACATAAACGAAAAAAATAAAACACCACCAGGCTGATTTCAGCTGCAAATAAACACTCAGCTTTCAAGATTGCATCACAAATTGACCATAAAATTTGTGTTTTCAAATTCTGTCACGCTGTCTTACAGCATATGCTTCTTTTAGTTTTACAGCATTACCATACAAATGAAGACAATTTCATGTTCAACATTTAAGAGCGAGATGTAAATGTGTGCTCAAATGAATCTGTGAAACTGATTACTGCTTGCTCTGTGTTCTGACACATCCTGTGCTCATGCAGCATGTGCGACAGCTGGTTAGTAATTAGAATAATCTTCTCCCTGGTAGTGATTTAGCTTTCATGACTGCAGCTTACCTCAAATTGAAAATAAATTTATAGATAAATGCCTTCGCTGTTCCAGCAAATTATAGCGCTGTAACTTAGGAGCCAAGTTGTTTATTTTGGTTGTAAAAGAGCAATCAGAGAAAACAAACAAAGCGCTTTATGAGTGCTGTCAGTTTAATAAAGATGCTACCCAGCAGAGATGACACAAACCGTTATTTTTCAGCACCCTCTTCCCACCTCATCATGGTAATTATATATACTATATAATTAATTTATCAAGTACTCACAACAGATCATAGAGATAATTTAAGCCAACTCCACAATTGCTGAGTTCACCGTGCTGCCAAAAAATGGAAATTGTGGACACGTCTTGTTATCTACAGCAGATCTGTGTCCCTTTGGTGGTTCATATTCACTCCATCTTTTTTTTTTTTTTTTTTTTTAAAGTAAGCATACAGATGCATACACGCACAGATACACACACAAACTTCAGTTGACAGTGGTAAGATGAGGCTACATGTGATACATTGTTTTTTCTCCCTGCTTCTGTTCTGGTGTATCTGGGCAAATCCCGTGGTGATGAGGCGAAGAATCTGTCATGGAGAAGGCATAAGCCTTTCATATGCATAGACAAGATAAGAGGCAGCCATTTTATCAGGCGAGCTGTCGCTCCAACATGCTTGCGTGTTCTGTGTCCCCGGGAGCGCCTCCAGAAACATGTCCCTTTAATGACACGGCCTGCGCTCGCCAAGAGGACGCCCAGTTTGTTCCGAGCTCTAACCTGACAATTATGCCAATTACAGCAGGCAGCGATGTTGACAAACACACCAGGAGAATTGGTGCGATGATTGGTAGCTGTGTTCTGAACTCCCCTGCTGTGACCTCTTGTGTAATTTAACTAGCATGGCAGAGAATTGCAACGGGTTTTCGAGAAAATTCCCCAAGCCTTGTGTTCTTTTGTAACGGGGCGACATTTGTGCCAAACGAACAAGCAGAGAAATGGATCTAGTTTGTCGAGATGGAAAATAAAGAGGAATCATTCTTCACACTGGTCACCACTGAATATGATTTGTTTTGATTGATAAAGAGTGTTACATTCCCTGCTGGGCCAGGGCAGCATGTCGAAAGTTGTTGTGGTGGATCATGTTACCTCAGAGGATTAGATCCCAAATAGTGACCCAGCACCATTAGCTGCTTCTTATGTAACCCTTTAAGAGCATGCTGTTGGCACCTGTGCAAGTAAGCTTAGCTGCCTATGAGGTGAGACAGGAGACACTGCCAATATGCAGGCAGATGATTAGCAATACAGAGGGCCGTTCACTTGCTACAGCACCAAGTGTGAGTGCTTGGTTGGAATACATAAAGGCTTTTTCAGCAGCTTTTTAAAGCAAGAACAGCATTGTACTGCATCAGCCTATTTGCAAAAAAAAAAAAAAATGTTTTGATAAGCATGCATCTTTTGAAGGAAAAAAGATGATCCCTCTTTTCGTTGGGAGCGCATTAACTTCAGAGTGCAGCACATGATTTTTTAATTTCCATCTCAAAATAATGTGGTTCTGTATGCATGGCAAAGGGTTGTCATTTGACACCTAAAAAGGGAAATAAAAGATAACACTTCAAGTTTTTAGACAGGACTTTTTCCATCTTACAGAGAATAATTCCTGTCAAAGCCTCAGGTTTTTTTTTTTTCAATGCTGAAACAGAATTTATTTTCCTTCACACCGTAGCAGGTTTCAGCTCTGATACAATGCCTGGCAGGGAGATTTAAAAGCAGTAACAAGCACAGATTATAGTTTAACACTGAGGTCAGGAACTATTCTATAACAGTTCACTTGAGCTCTGCTCTGGTCATGTAAGCACAGGGTCGAGATCAGCTGAGGTTGCACCCAGAGCTTGGTTTGTATTTCAAGTAACCTCAGAATTGAAGTCAGACCTGGTCAAAGTTAAGGGTTGTTGCCTACTCTGACCATGCTTCTATACCTTTTTAGTGATACACAAAAGCAAGCAGATAAGCAGCTGCCTCTGTTGGCCCTGTGGAAGTGAATGGAGCTCCGTCCCCTCATGTCCCTCTCGCTGCTCTTACGTAACATGCTGTTAAGCTGGAGTTAGCAAACATTAGAGGTCAGCTGGTTATTGGGACAGTGGAAATGTAGCCATTCACTGGAGCACTGTTTACTCTAGAAAAAGGAGACAGGCAATAGTTTCTCCCCTGATATTTGTCTTAAACTGAAAACTTCATGTGTTTATGTGTTATTCAGGGGTTGTCACATTTTTACTTTTTGAATCTACCAGCCAAGTATTTTACCTTTAAGACTTTAATGAGAAGTGAAATAAGTCATGGCAAAATTTCTGCAGTGTACTATTCAAACACAAAGGTTGTTCAACATAGAGCAGACACACATAAAATCAACGCAGTGGATTTCCTGTGAGGAGTTTTCAAATGGTTCAAGGACTGAATGAACTTTCTATTTTTGACCAAAACACAAAAACAAAATGATATCGTAAAAGACAAGATGTTATTTTGATCTAGTTATATTTTTAAGGTTTAAAACTACAGGTTTTGGTGTTAAATGATTTAAAGCATGCTGCCAAAAAATGCATTTTTCTTTTTACCCAGCAAAGATTACAAGCAGGAGACATGATTTGTTTTTTTCTTTTTAAAGTAAGTCACAGAGCGGTGCTAGAAAAGTTTTCCAAGATTCAAGGTTCAATTCTTTTTTGCCATGTCAACATTTTTGGAATTTGTTTTTGTGGTTCAAGCGCATGCCCTATGAACAACTTTAGTCTTTAATACAGCAGTGATTTGATTCTTTATCCTGGGCTTCTGATAATTCCTGTCTCCATTAAGCTGTCCTATCAAAACAAAGGAAAAATGTTCCCCACAATGAATGAAAAAAATTGGACAAGGCTGAATGTTTGTCTGCTAACAAACATACAAGTCAAGATTTTCAAAAGGGTGAAATGTACTGCTTTGTCTACAGGGGTCACCAAAGTCAATACAAACCAATAGTTCCTCACAGAAGCTCTAAAAGACACAAGGAACAAGGAAATTGAAACCAGTTGAAGCAGAGTAAAATGGAGTTAAGAGATGTATAAAAATATGAAAAAGAGTAGCAAAAAAGTAGATGGGGTGCTGGTTTGGCTTGGTGGTTGAAATGAGTACCCCATGTACAGGGGCCTTCATCGTGAATGTGACTAAAATAAAGCCATCTCATCAATATGCTTCAATGCAAAGTAAGGTGTTATGGCACCTGACCTTTTGTTCTGTAGAAGTGTATTTTAGATGCATGCTTTTTAAGATACAAATTCTGTTTTTGTCTTTTTTATCTCCCTGTTCCTACCAGCATCCAGCTCTTTGCTTTGTTCTCTGGATCTCTCTGAGCCTTGAGAACATAATGTTTTCCTATTATGCGATCATGTTAGCGCAGTCTGTCCAGTTCAGTCTGTTAGAGATGGCTAATGTCCCTTTGACACTGTAGGTACAATGATTTACACCTATGTTTGATGAAAAGAGGTTAGGGAATCCATTAGTGTCTATCTAAATTACATCAGCCAACCTCACTGACATCAGCCTGCAGTCCACTGCCAGCTCATTGATTAAGAACAGTTTCCAATGGCCTTATGTAACTGGCCCAGTGCATTAGTTCAACAGTGTTTCTCCTCTCCTGTCAGAGCCATTGTGGTTACAGGTTTTTTTTCCCCTTTTGTCAGACAGAAATGCTGAGATGAAGTAAAAGCAGGCGTGATTAAACACTGGCGGCTCACCTTTCTAAATGGGGAATGAAATACTGAAACAGATTGGTACATAGTGGTGGAGCTGCAGCATGCTGCATAAAAGAACTCCATCATTCAGGAAAGTCATAAAAAAGCATCACATTGTCCAATTAATCACAATGAAAAACAAGCCTTCTATTCCCTGTGATTTCTGAGATGTTTTCAAGGTGTCGTAATTATTGACAACGCATGCGAAAACCAAATTTAGATTGCCGTTGGAAGTCTCCGTCTTAATCCAGTCAACTCTTTTTCAGCCCTCTCTTAGGTTTTGATAAAAGAAAAAAGGCGATGTCAATCAGGTGAACTAATAGGAATGCGCATTTTGTAATTCACTCAAAGGGAATGGTAAATTGAAAAGAGTTTGCAACCTTTTAACACACTCACACACACACCAGCGCTGACAGTGAAGCTCCATTATCTGACAGCTGGAGAGGTTAAAAATAACTGTGCTCGCAGCAAATTAGACGTATCATTTGGCTTCTAAGTGAGAGATGAATCTTTGTGTGGATGCTCCTGCCATGCCGTGACACAGGGGCAATATATCAGCCTGTGTTTGCCTGTCTCGCTCATAAACCCCGAATGGAATTGTAAACAGATGAAGCAATTTTTACACCGAATGTATTCTCTCTGAGTTGCTCCTGTGTAACACTGAGAAGCCCCGCTATCACAGACACATGTGTTACTGCCCCGTGCACTTACAAGCCAAAGTACATAAATCATCATTTGGCAGCCTGTGGAGTTATTGCAATCGCTCACAGCCAATCCTCAACGCGTTTTATATGTTACTTTTTCATCTGACAATAAATCTGATGTTATTGCGCATACAAGAGGAGGACTCTTAAAGATCTGTCTGCCTTATCTCTGCACATCCACACAAAGGCATCTTCACACAAGGCTAAGAGCCGTATCTTGGTTTCTGCTTGTCACCGTCAACTTTTCCATGTCATTCAATCGCACCTTGCCCACTTATGCATGCATTTTATGTCAGGTGTCGGAAGGTGAGGTGTCAGTTCCCATTTTGTGACAGCAAAACAAGTGTAACTGTGGGATCCTTGTTACAGTCAGGTAAGTAAAGAGATTTCCATGAGAGGCTTAGGTGACGGCAAAGGTGTCGTGTTTCCCTCTAAATACTGAACAACATCATTGTTAATTCATAGCTATTTAATCACTTACCAGAGTAAGTGCAGGAAGGATGATCTTTGTGTCATGTTGCTAATCTCTTGTATTTCCTTGCCTAAGACCCTTTGCTCCACATTTGTCGCCTACTGTGTGCAACCGTATTTGCCCCTTTCGACTTTTAAGATGAGTTTTAAGCCTGCATATTTACCAGGCTCACTGTGGCCCCGACTCAGCCCGCTTGACATGATTTATCTCATCCAGCTTAACTGACAGGTATTGATGTGATACAAGGATAAATGTAGTAGATTGATGGAATTAAGGCCCACCCTATTGTTCCCATGCTGTGCGGCACTGACACATGTGAGAGTCATGTCTCTCATTAAAGAAAATAAATGCTCAAGGCATCTTTCCCCTGTTAAAACATCAAGTTTGTGCAAATGTGTCTGTGTGTGTGTGTGTGTGTGTGTGTGTGTGTGTGTGTGTGTGGGAAGCTATCTCAGTTGTTTTCCCTCTCTATAATCTTCCCCTTCTTGCACGATGGATTTAGCTCGGCCTTGAATGGAAGAGTACAAACTGGGAGAGGGGCAAAAGAGAGAGAGCATGCACCCTGTTGACAGATCCCTGGACTTGTGATGATATGAAACAACAGAACAAGTCTATTGATTATTTGATTATCTTTCGGTTTTTGCTTATGAAAAGGACAGCGATCACAACGAGAGGCGCTACTAAAACATTGTACTGTCACACCCCTGGGCAATCCCCCTTCCAACGTGATGCATCTAAGCCACTATAGAAATCTAATCTTAACTATTCAAAAAGGAGGAGAGAAACAGGAGGGAGGGAGGGAGGAGGAAAGGCTTTCTCCACTTTGCGTGCATGGCAGGCACTTGGCTGTGCATCTGAATTTTCGGCAGCTAGTGTTAACTCTATATTTGGATTCCACTGGAGTGGATTAAGGATTCTTTACTGCAAACCCACGGGATTCTAAGAGACATAAAAGAGGAGACTGTTTGCATCCATGCTATACAAATAATTGCAGGTTTTCAAATCGAGTATAATTTCAAGCACCAGCTATATAGGAGAGTGTGGGCTTTGATGTACAAATCCACAATTCATGGGGGATTAGCACCCCAAAGGTTAGCAGTTGCTAATTACAGGAGACTGGTTATACATATCTAACAAGGCAAGAAGACAGCCTTAATAAATGTGGGGATTCATCAAGGAACAAGGATAAGCGGCTGTGATAAGCGGACATGTATTTGAATCACCACAGACTGATACCCGGTAATGAAGCCTCCTTCACGAAGCACTGTCTATCCTATTGTCTTAATAAACAGCATACCTTGTGTGCTATGAGATTTTGTAGATGCATTTTTGAGCCCAGATTTGTGCAATCATATAAATTAACCTTCACAGATATTCTTCCTGTGTCTCTTACTGCAGCATTTTTTTCTCCTTTACTGTATTTCGCTTGCAGCATTCAGTGCTGCATTACCATAATCCTTGGTTCCCTTCCACAAACCACCACTGGCTAAATGAATCTATTATTTTTGCCTGGAGCCGTAAAGATGCAACAAAATGCAATGCATTGAAGGGAGTGAAACTTGTGATAAGCTGCACATTTTCTCCATAATGGCTGTCTACAACAGGCTTTTTCACTCACAGCAGAAAGTATCTGTGCACTTGACCTTTAGTTATTATGGTATTACAAACTCTAAAGGCAGTATCATACAAAATGGGACAGTGTGAAATCCTGTGTACAGTGTGGATCCCTCAGACCAACAGCAGTAGACCTGGCCGGTGTGGCCTTGGGTTTTCATGAGGCCCTAAATTAAACATGTCCGAGCCACGGCAGGCACTCGCTTTGCTACAGGAAACACTTTTTCATCTCCTAATGAATGTGCCTGAGGGGGTCCCACAGGGGGCTCCACTTCACCCCTCATTAGACGGGGGTGCTGCCTGTGCCTTCATACTGAGGAGCAACCTCCTAGAGAGGGGGCCTCCCACTTCATCTGAACGTCCCACGCTCCCCCTGCCCCGGACCACTGGACTGCACTGTCTGGATCTCTCTTTCTCCCATTCATTCCCTGCCTCCTTTTTTCACCCTCATTCCAGAGCAGCTCATCTTATAGCAGCAGATTAGGGATGAGAGGGTAGTCCGGGCTCCTAATGTCATTTTAATGGCCTTATTTGGTCTGGTCTGATTGTGATTTATAGCTTTATGCTCACCTCTAATGTCCTCATTGATGTCTACTTGACTCTCTTTTTCACAACAAGTGTAAGATGCTATTGTTATTAACCGCATAATGGGGAACTGGTTGGTACACTTACCAGAAGACTATTGAGATCTCCATTTTTCCCCCAACCATCACATCTTCATTGTGATGTGGAAGGATAGAGTGGAGAGCATTTGAGGGTCTGATGTCCTGCTCTGGCTCAGAAGTTCCCTCCTGGTGTAGCTGTAAATACCCTCTCTCATGTGGAAAATATTGACAGCTTCCTGTCATTAATGAAGCAACAAAGCATGGACAACTCCTGGCTGATGTAAGGCAGCAGGAAGGGAAGAGAGAGTGAGCTGTACACCGGCTGTCAGCTGACTATGGGAGCATTTGCATGGCTGTAGAGCAGGCTGTAGAGCTGATTGTTATTCCAGAGCTTTTGGGATGTGTTTATGCAATCATTAATCTTGGCTCTTGTTTATTTGCCTGGGATTAGAGAACCACGGTGCGTTCACCAGCAGTCAGGGAGACCGGTTCACCCAAAGGTAGCAGCAAGCGAATGCATGGTCCTTCCATTGCATACTGCATAGCAAAGCTTGCAAGGAGGAGAAGCATGCTTTGCGCATGGCTGCTTAATCCTGCCATGTTAAACAAAACCAGGCCAGTGTTTGTAGGACTGTGAAAACAGCGGTGCAGGGGGAATGCACCGTAATGCTGTAAGCAGTCTGTGAACTCTGTGTGGCAGTAGACACTCCTTGTGCACCCCTGTTGTCTAGGAATGCCTTTCATAGGGTCTGATACATGTGGAGGGCGACAGCTAAGGAGTGTCTTAGCAGCTCCTTGGCAAATATTATAGTTGTCATCTTTGAATAGAGCTCTTGTTTTGTTTTATTTCTGCTCAAAACGCTGCTCAAGTAGATTTAGCAGTTGCATTAAGAACAGGTACATTTTTGACTTCTTGAAAAACTTTTAAACACAAAACCTAGAGATGCCCTGTCCTTTCGACACAGCAGAAAATAAAGTAGCTTTAGATCAACATGTAATTAGCTTTAAAACTTTCTGAATTACATAGCATTTACATATAATGTTCATAATCAAGTGACCTATTAGTTTCTAACCAACACTAAAGCAAGCTATTGAAATTCATTGCCTCAGCCTGTGAATCATCATGGCCCTGATACTGCCAGAAGCAAAATAAATAAACAGATTGATTTTTTTAAAGATGCTCTGCAAATTTTATCACAAGTAAATATTTAAAATGGTCATGATCATAAAATTCCCCTTTAATCATTTTGAACATTTAGTAGCATTGAGTATGAATGGTGCATGCTGGAAGCGCTTACAGTCACTTATTAAGAACGAATAGCCAAGGGCACTACATATGGATTAGATAATGGCTCCTTCTAACTTTAATTTGCTCTCTATACCTGTAAGAGTGGACTAAAGAAATCTTTGAAGGCCAAATGTTAGTGCTTTTAGGGTGTACTTGCACGAAATATAGGCTCAGTGGAGGAGAAAACAAAAGTGGCACAGGTAAAAGCAGAAACCGCACACACAGTGAGGCTTTCTCTGAGAAAGCTACTCTTCCTCACTCTGACACCGGTGATCTGCGGAAAGGTTGGGTGCCTCTGGTTTCAGCTCTATCAGGCTGTGGATCTTTGAGCAGCAGGATTCAGTATCCTAGCTAATGTAACAAGGCTCATTTGTCTCAATCACACGTCCCTGGAAGTATCGGCTGGCCATCGATGTCATTCATCTTCCCTGTCCTTGCCGGCTCTTTTTCAGCTGATGAAAACCAAAGACCTTCAGAGGAGAATGGCGAAGCTGTTGAAAAAGTGCTCATCAGCCCTGGCTGTAAAAACCGTTGTGTAACAGAGGTGCTGTGAGGAGCGTCCATAAAGCTTGTAAATAAAACCCTTTCAACAGCTCATTAGAAGTAGACACATGTTTGCAACAGCCCTTTAATTTTGAAATTTGTTTTCACACTTGAGCGTGTTGTCATCAAAATGAAATAGAAGATAAGCTTTTTTTCTGTCTTGGCTCCTTGGGTATTTTTGATCACAACCTCAGTGAGTCAATAACTGAGGCCCAGATACTATTTTGTGATCATGTCAGAACACTGGTATGAAAAAATGTGTTAAAGTTGTCATAAAGTTTTTTTTGTTTTTCAAGCATATACCATTCACAAAATCCCACAAATGTGTCCACTATTATTCAGCCATAGCTAATACAAAAACAAAAATGAGTGAGGATCAATGGAAAAAATATCATCAAATATAAACATTAGTCTTATTTAAAATTTTAAAGATTTTTTTTGTCTATGAACTAGCTCCTGTTATAAAAGGAATGCTCTGGAAAGCTTGAATTATTGTTTGAGTAAGATGGACAGGCTGCAACAAAGACTCCTGTAATGTTAATGAGGTCTTTGTGTTAAATAATGTGTTTGTACCTTATACACAAACTGGACAGTAGATAGGAAAAACACTGCATTAAATAACAACAGGACAGATTAGGACATTATTTTTTCAGAGAGAGAGAGTTATTTTATGACATCATTGCAGTCATGATACATTCATTTTCTTCGACTCTCCAAAAAATTGATTTTAAATGTTTTGGAAAACTGCTCAGCACTAAATCCATTAACATATGTGCTGCCTCCCCCCCTGCTCAGAGCTAGCTTCATGATGTCAACTCCAATGGAAACACTGACTCGCTCCATAACTGGAGGCTTACGCCGAGCTTCCCTCTTCAATGTAGCAAATCAAGATCATGATTACTATCTGGCCCGTGCAGCCGGTCTGCGTTGTCTGGAAACATGTTTTCCTAAGGAGACCACAGAGGGACAATTACTGTCAGCTGAACTATTCAGCCTGCTCTCCATGTGTGTTCTGGCTGCGTGCCCCTGACCCACTGACCCTGAGCAGCAGCATGAGACTGGACCTCCAGCCCCTCTTCTTCTTTTTTTCACCCCCTCAAATCCCCACTGCCCCCCACCCCCCTGAAATCCACCCAAACTGAGGCACACAAATATGCACTTTGCAAATGTCTGAAATAGATACATAAAATGCTCTTTCTGCGCAGTCTGTCCTGCCTCTGGCAAAATAAGCGCGCAGGAAGTTGTATGGATGTAAGTTTTGACTTCTTTGTATTCAAAAACCCACAGCAGAATCCGAGTTGTCTCACAAAAAATGCATACTAATACTGCAATTACAGAAGGAAGGAAGTTGGACAGTATGGCAGAAGCAAATTCCCTTGTGTAACGGAACAAGGCTCTTTGTTGTTATGCAAAGGTTTCTGCGTGTAATTGCAGTGGATGTTTTGAAGAATTCATTATTTATATATTCCTGTGTTTTTCTAAAGGAGCCCTCTAGGCTGCCATCCCTGCAGGGAGATGTGAGGCTGTGAGGTGCTTAACTTCATCACTGTACCACAATCAGAGCTGTAACCAGTGCCTGCTTAGTTCAGGTGACCCAGACCGAAGGTTCAGAGGCGCCACACGATCCTCGGCCAAAATCTTAGAATTCTACCAGCAGCTCCCGCACCAGTCAATCAGTCGGCCCTGTGTGATTTCAGCCTCAGTGATTCTGAGTTTTGGTGCATCCCAGTGCCTTTTTGCACACTGCATCAGTAAAGAAAACAATGCAAAAGCAACTCTGGCTGAGACTTACAATGTAAAAACTTGTATTACCTTTCAAAAATACTTTTCATTACATAAACCAAAAGGATGTATCACATTTGAATTTACGACAGGCCCGAAACCAAATGATCTAAATAGTGAGACAAAGCATGTAAATATTTGCAACACACATTTCTTATTCAGCTCTCATGGCTCTCTAAGACTAACTAGGGGCTGGTAGAATGCATAAGTGAGTGCTGTCTACAGATTGTATTTTGCCATCAGAGTAAACAGTATGAGCCCCTTTTCCTTCCGGCACACACGTGCGCTCACATGCACACACTCACACACACAGAAGGGGCGTGCCCTCCGGTCCCCAGCACCCATGCACAACTTCACTTGTCACTGAAGTCACAGACAAGAAGGGGAAAGGTGGGAGGGGGAGAATAGATGGAGGTGAGGAGTGATGGGGAGAGAGATTTGAGCTCAGGTGGGGCAGAGGAGGGAGGGGAGAAGAGCGCCGCACACATGCTACCCTTCATGGTGCTCGTCTGCTCGGTAAACCCAGGCTTTTGTTGTTTCCCCTAGAGTGCAGGTGCACAGACTCCCAGTCAGGAAGCTCGTCAATCTTTGCCACAACAGCACATAAATTAGTGCCCAAATTACTGTGGCGCTGGTGGAGAAAGAGACATAGAGAGAGATGTCTTGTGCTGTAGTTTGGGAATACACCCCCCACCCCACCCCTCTGGCTCCCTCCTCATAGAGGGTGTCAGAATGCACTTCAATAAAACAGTCAAGTAAATACAGGGATAGACATGAAGAGAGAGGCACTGCTGTGTTGTACAGGCATCTGGAGTTGGGCAGTGTTGAAATATTAATAGGCCTCACACACAAACAAACACAGAGATGTACGCATGAGTTCATCCAAAAAGCAGCCCAGAGCAACGGTCCAGACCTGAGCTACAGCAAAGTCACTGCACTGCTACAGAGGAATAATAGTAGGGAGGCTCAAAGAGCCCGTCTTTTGAAACGAAAATATCTCTTCAAATGTAGCTGGTCTCTGGTGAAGGGAGATCACAGCTTAGGCAGCTAAATGATTGGAGGGAATTAGCAAAGAAGCAGCATAGAGACATCAAAATGTGTCAATTATGTTGCTGTAATCCCTGTGGTCAGAATTTTTTTGTCGATTTCAGCGTGTTTATAGGTTGAATGGAAGTGATGATATAGAGTTCTTGTCTGTGGGTGATTTTTTTCCTCTACATATCCGTGCATTTTTCTGTGCGTCAAACCTGAAATGTCATTAAAATAGCCCCATGGTAACATGCTAGGGTATGCAATCTCGAAACAAATACCACATTTATACTGCTCAGCCTGTGTTTTCATGCCACCACTGTCCTTTGCTGCTGACATTCAAATAACCTTTATTCTGCTGCATAAATGGAAATAAAAAAGTATTGTGTTGCTGCGACTTCACATGGCAGCAAAACCCTGGCAGATGAAAAGAGTCAGAATTGTGATTCCAGCTCTTATTAAGCTATCGTCTCTCTACAGCTAGATCTGACTGCCATGGGTATCTGTTTAGAGAAGACTCTGTTTATCAAGCGACAGCTGATCTCCAGCACCAAATGGGAGAGTTCATGAAGCAAAAACTCATGGCAGCATATGAGGATTGAGGAACATTATGTAGTTCACATTAGCCAGACAGTTAATGCTTCCCCTTTAGCTTGTGTTAACCTTTCATAAATCTGCTTTTGTTTAACAGTCCCAACATCCGACATGTGATTCTTTACAAGCACTATTTTGTTGCAAGTATTTTAAAAGTGAAATGTATTCACACGGTTTGTCTGATGGGAGAGGAATTGTTAATCTGTTCGTAATGCTGCACCCTGTCCAGTCCCTTACATAATCTCTGACATGAGCCCGCTGGCTTGCGTCACTCCGTCATTGACAGCTGTCAACACAACACAACAGACACACACTTGAACACCATTATGCGCAGAGAACGGCAAATGTGTTTTAGCTCTAACTGTGTCACCGGTTTCTATCAGACGAATGTGCATTTTAAATGAGCCCATGAAAATGAAAGGATCTGCATGTGCACAGAGCAGTAAAGGAGCCTCAGTTTCAGACATAAGTTACTACGCACATCTTTCACGAATCATCGGGCCATGAGAAAATGATTTAATGGTCCAATCAAGTAATGGGTTAAGCTCTCAGCATTATGAGGGTGGCCTGGGTATGGGTCTGTAATGTAAGGGATAATCTTAATCCCTGGACGTTATGTCAGTAGTCCAAGGGTTCAGTGGGAACAGCCAGGAGATTTTCACGAGTGATTTTCCATGTTTGCACAAGCCTGTGAGATTTTCAGTTGTTTGATTTTTTTTCCCCTGTGCGTGTCACCAGCTTGCTAAATCGAACACTTTAGTGTCATAATCTTTAGAAAGTGTGAGAGCAATTATAGAATGATTTCTGAAAATTGAATTTTTTTTCATGACTGTAGTTAAAATTAGCAGTATATTTTCTCACACAGATATATGCTGCATTAGTTCCAGGATTTTATAAGGTGAATGACACTGTGCGTTATCGAATGAAACACTTCTATATCTGAGGTTCATATGGAGGCAGTGTTCTGTCTGTCTCTCCATATGATGCTGATAATAAAATAAAGTGTGACAGGGCAACTGTAAGCTGTTAGTGAGCATTTGGCACACTGTTCTGAGTGTTAAGATTTGACTGTCAGTTCCCAGGTCTTTGAAAGCATTGTATAGCTTTAGCCATGGGTTAATCTCGGGGCTGTGGAGAAGACAGCGAAGGGCACTGGGTGAGCATGCAGAGGTCTCGCTGCCCTATTGTACATGTGCTCTGAGTGACACGTCATCCCCTCAAAGGGCCTGCTACTGTGGTGAATCAGTGTCCTTGAACCGCTCAACCGCAGACAGACAAAGAGCAAGCTTTAGCATTCGGCTCGACTGTCTCCCCTCTCTACCATGCCCATTGTCCGAGACGCCCACGCCAGGCTGCAGTGCTGCAAACAGGAAATCAGTCTTGAGCCTTGCTGTCCGGCTCTTCTGGTTATGTGTGTGGTGTGATTGTGCTGCAGTGTGATTCACACATAATCTGGGCGTCTCAGCAGGTGTCTTTGAAGTGGCCTACGTGCAGAGGCCATCTCTCGGTGCTGTGAGGAGCGGTGGGCTGCAGGGATAGACTTTAGCATGGCTGCCGGTCTAACTGTGCCTGGCTTTGAAGTCGTAAACAGAGCAGGCAAGGCTGGCTGGCAGGGACACGGGCAGGCGGGCGGGCAGGCAGGGAGGCGCGGTGAATGGGATCAATGGCACCGCACTGGTTGGGCTCAAGCGAGCCAGCAGCTGCCTGTTTCACACCGAGAGGCAGTTAACACCGCAGCTCATGTCAATAGATATTGACTGCCAGATTGGGAGTGCTTATGAGTGCTGGCCTTTTTGTTTGACTGACTCCCCTGTGTGAATTCAGTTTAAATCATCCTCAGTGTCTGAAGTGTAGCTTCAGGGCCTAGATGACCAATCACTCAAGAAGACAAGTTGCACAGTCATACAGATTTACAAATATTTACTCTGCCTGGTGATGGAGGTGACTTCATGCTGTATTTCATCTCCATTGTGTCACTGCTCTGTATAATTCTCCTTCACTCCCCTCTCCACATCATTTTGAAAGCAGCTTATCCCAGTGTGGAAATAACTATATGTTCAGTCTGAGGTCTTTTCTCTCACAGGAAACCAAAGAGCCTGCCTCAGCCGGCCCAGAGACAAACCCTTTTTACTGCTGAGTGCACTGAGCATCCAGAGGCTTGTGCAGCGGTGGAGGGAGAGGGTGTTAGCTGGTGAGGCTGTGTGCACTCAGGGCCTTCCGACTGCAGATAGGGCTTTGTGAGGCGTGCTCGTGTATGCGTATGCCCTGCCCGGCCTGGCATCCCCGCGTCTCTACTCCCACTGCTTTCACCTGATGTGGCACAGCCTCTGTCAGGCCTGAGCAAGCACCCAGCCAGCTCCGCTTCTTCAGGAGAGATGAAGGCATCTCACAGCTATGCTGTGGGGGTGGGGAAGCTAGCAGCAGCCTAAGCCTGGAGCTATCAGAGGCTGGAGCTCAGAGCCAAAAGCCTGTGGGCTGGATGGGGTGGGTGGAAGCTTGGCTTAACTTGGCAAGACAACCGTAACCACAGCCCTGCACTGCCCCCCAATGGCCAGGGCCTGTCACTGCAACCTTGGGTTCACCATAACCACAGCTAGTCATAATTACAGCACGCTTCAGTTGTTGTGAGTGCATGTCAGAACAAATTATGTAAGTAATGAGGCTGAAAATGCTAAAGGAGTTGAAACACACTGCACTGCTAATGCTCATGCAGGGAGAACACAAAAACAAACAATAGAGTGCTCTCATACAGAGATAGACCTAACCGAAATAACAAGCCCGTGCACAGTAAGGAAAAGATTAATTATAAATTAACCCTCTCAGTAAGGTTGTCACAGCCCGCCTCCTGCTTGGATTTCACTCTAATCCGGGCCGACGAGGTGTGGTGCCCTCTATTGTTTGTGCGAATCACAAATCGCAGGAGGTGTTGTCTGGAGGAGAATTAACTGTGTGTGTTCTACCACTCCCTTTTGTTCATTTTACTAAAATGTAGGCTAATTCCATGTAAACATGGCCGGTCTTGTTGACTCCAGCAGCGTGAGGAGAACAGACACAGACTCCTGAATGAATAGAGTGGCTCTGGGGTTAGTGGATTTGAGGCTCTGTGTTAAGGGCCTCTCGCGAGCATGCCTCAGGGACAAGGACATTATCCACATGACACATTACAAGCTCCAAGGCAGATGATTAAAATGGGAAGGGATCCCTGGATTGAACCCCAGCAAGAGAACTTTTGATGTGATCAAACTAGTTTAAAGAGGTTGGATGTTCAGGTTTAAGAGGGACATTTGAAGCTTTCACTTTTTGCAGAGACATTATAGCAGACAGTCAGGCCTAGCTTGAGGGGAGAGGCTGATGTAACACTTCGACATAGTGAATGTATCACCACTTTTTAAAATTATTATTATAATTTTTATTTCATCTTATTAAGGCAAAATTATAATATTCCTCCTTTAATTGGCATAGACATATGTTGCAACAGCTCCTCGTGCTCTGATTGGCTGGCTGCGTAGCTGGTTGGAGAAAACTATTACATTGTGAGAAAATATCCTGCGGTGATCTTTCCTCGATTCAGATCAGATAGCGGAGTTTTCGTCTGGCGCTGCACTACTCTGTTGGGATGGAGGGACTGAGATGTTGGAGATGTAGAGGAGGGCTGTGAGATAGGAATCTCTGGGGGGAGAGAGAAAGGGAGAGAGGGAAGATGGAGAGGGGGAGAGGGGATGTGGCATCAGTGGCTGCAGTGATAAAGCAGAGAGCAGAGGGACGAGCTGGGAGTTCTGCGTCTCTGATGTCTGTGTGTTCTGTCTGTTCTGTTGTGTCGCCCTGTGGTCCGCTCCTGAAGAGGGCCAACGATGGATGAGGCCAGTCCTCTCTGTGCTTTTGTCCTCTATGGTGGGTGAATCACAGGCCTGTCAACAGCACAACACCACAGCTACTGAACATGATTTTACCACATACAGATGTGCACACAGTCACTGCTGGGGTTCTATCCAGCTCTGTCTATAGTACGATTCTGTGGAGGTTTTGCTCCTGGGGTTTAAATGATTTCATAAGTGGCTTTCAGTAGTCAAGTTTTCTAACAGAATATGGGTAACAATGCAGCTAAATGAGCCTTTGTCTTCACAAAGGGCTGAAATTACCACCAAAGTAGTATATTAAGGTTTGTGGTAGAAGTTGACTTTGGGGTGCAAATTGACACCATACATAAGTTGCTTGTAAAGGCTTAAAATAGCCTCCCTTCCTTCACATACGCACACACACACACACAAACACACACACAAACACACACACACACACACACCAAACACACACACACTTCTCTGTAAATATTCAGCTTATGCTCAGTGGAAGTGAATATCCACCAGATGAGATGTTTATAGCAGCACTGCACTCTTTCATGTACCAACATGGATCCACAGTGAGGCTATTGTACAGTGACTTGTGACAGCAAAATCTTGATGATATTTTTTCCTCCTAACATTTCTTTCTTTCCTTTTTTCCTGTCTGCAGCTCAAATCGAAATAATTCCCTGCAAGATCTGTGGAGACAAATCATCAGGCATCCATTACGGCGTGATAACATGTGAAGGCTGTAAGGTAATCAACCAGAGACTTTGTATGTGTCAGTGTGTGTGTGTGTGTTTGTGTGTGTGTGTGTGTGTGTGTGTGTGTGTGTGTGTGTGTGTGTGTGTGTTTGTGCATGTCTGAGGGACAGGGAAGCTCAGAAGGGGGAAGACAGGTAAAATGGTAGAGGTAGAGAAAGTTGCTTGCCAGGATAAACTGTTTGAAAATTTTGCCAAAGTTTGACAATAATGTCAGGAAGGGATAGTGAAGTGTAAACACACAGAGCATGATCATTAAAGTGGTCAAGCACCACAGAGGACATCACAGAAAAACACAATTAGTAGGACAAAGTCATCCCTCCGCCATGCTCTGCCTTCCCTCCCAGGGACATGTCTTTTCACTGTATTTTTTTCTTTTCTTTTTTTTTTTTTTTTTTTTTTCGCTACTGCTGCAGCCTGCTCTTCTTGAAATAAGATGATCAAAAGGAGAGTGCTTTGAATTATAGTAGATTGTTGGCTGTTTGCTACAGTGTTGCTTCCACTGAAGCCGCCTTTTGTACTGTTTCAAATGCATCAGCCATTCACTGTGAGGGGAATTTTGTGCTTAGAGTGTATTCTTGTCCCCGTGCTTGTCACCAGGCACATCATTAGCATTCCTCAGTCAGCCTGCACCTTTGCTGTTCACTTCTATGAGTGTGTGAGCGAGAGAGAGGGAGAGGGAGAGAGAGAGAGGGTGAGAGAGGTTCCTTTCAGCTAGTCTTCCCAGTGCTCCTCTCCCTCACACAGGAGCTGGAAGGAACAAAACACTACAGAATAAACTGCTGAAATCTATCTTTAATGATTGCTAATTAGTCCAAAGCAGAAAGGCCTTTAATGATATGTGTGAGTAAAAAAGTTTGGACCATAAATCATAGCATTATTAAAGAGTGCTGCTTGTCACTAGCAGTTATAGCCTGTTTCCATAATAGCTTCCATTATAAAGCAACTTGGCAGCTGTCAGCTGTTTTCTTGTAATTAAACAGCCAATGAGCAGCTAATTAAGACATATGTGTATGGAGCAGTAGAGTGGGGCATGTTAATGATGTGCTGGAATCAATTCATTAAGTCAAAGGATGAGGAATCCAGTCGGTGAGCACTTGCAATCCTTTAGCACTGCACATGTCAGTGTTGCGTTAATCAACACTAATAACCCTGCTGAAGAAAAATACCAGCCACTGTTATCAGTCCTACTCAAACACACCTCCCTCCTGCTGCACACACTTGTGAAACACTGTGCTCCAACAGCCAGGAGAATACCAGCACACAAGTGCACAATCTAATCTGCTTGTTAGAAGTTGTAAAAGATCAACACTAGAAATTCAGTGAATCAACATCAATCAGTGATGCATTTTGAAACACTATGAAGATATGAATTGATATATCAATCCCAGACCTTTTTTTTCACCCACAGAGGTTTGTCCAATAACAGATTCATATCCATCCACAGGGCTTCTTCAGGAGGAGTCAGCAGAGCAATGCAGCCTACTCCTGCCCCCGTCAGAAGAACTGCCTGATCGACCGCACCAGCCGCAACCGCTGCCAGCACTGCCGGCTGCAGAAGTGCCTGGCAGTGGGCATGTCCAGAGATGGTTAGTGCTTGATGGTTAGGGTGGGAGGATGGAACAGAGCTTCAGAGACCACTGCTGCAGAGACACTATTGCAGACTTTAGCTCATGGGGATTAAAATATTAGGTGTCAAAATTGCCAGAGTACAGCTGTGTCCCTTTATTTAGCCTGTCTGTTTTATTTTTATAATTAATGTAGAATGGATTATGAACATTTTTAACCCCAAAAGCCTTCTCTGTATTAATCCTGAAGTTTTGGTATGAGGATTAGAAACAAAAACAACTCATTATTTACTCCATCAGTACATTCTCTGGAATGCTTTTCCAACCAGGTGTCACAAGCCATTCGCAGCAGCAAAGCACCTATGTCAACATCTTTGTTTTATTGTTATTCAGTTGTTTTTTCATTACTAGGGCTTTATTTATGTGTGTTAAATCTTATTAGAGAGGCAGACAAAACATGCACAGTAGACGAGTCTGACTATTATTGGACACAACAGACAGCAAAACACAGGCTGACAATGGAAACAGACTATGGCTTCGCTCATGTTCGTTGTCTTCTGGCACAGGTGAGCTTTTTGTCTAATTTGATGCTGCGATGGAAACAAGGTTTGATGAAATAGAGAATTGTTAGAGGTTGTCATTATAGCTGCAGCAGCAGAGATGCTGTAATGGGAGCACACAGGTGGGAATGTGCGCTGGAGGGCTCCTGCTATGAAAGGCTGATCCAGACATGCTGGCCCAGAATGAGCTGAGAAGATAAAGTCAGACCAGAACACACTGATTATTTATATCATTTTTTTTCTTATTATTCTCATTATTTTTCAAACTCATCGACATGAACCCAGAGATCTGAAACCAGTTCATACCATCACAGATGCTAGCATACACTTACTACTTAGCTTTACACATGCATACATTCCAATGAATATGAATGAGCACGTAAATACATTAGCCCTTATGAATGCCTTTTCACCACAGAACACATTCTCATGCAAACACACATGCACAGAAACACAAATGGTCAGGACAGACGAAGGTGACTCTTGCCTTCACTCAACACACCAGAGCCCATCTGCCTGCCCTCTCCTCAGTGTCGCTCCACTTGCTTTCCACTGAGCGTAGACAAACACACACACATACGCACGCACACTGACAAACACACAATGTGTGACTGGCTGACATACTGCCAGGCCCCAGAACTCTGGCCAAGGAGTCTCATTCTCAGCAACAGTATTTGGTCTGGAAACCTTGAAAAAGGAGGCAGCAACTTGGCTTGTGCAGCTTTGATTGACCAATTAACTATTTGTCACCTTCCACTACTGTACTTATCACTGTTGTTACTTGTTAATGGTACTGCGCTGTGCAAACTTCAACAAAGTTGAGTGTCTGTGGTTGTTGGAGGCCTCACACTTACAAATGATCTCTGAAAGTGGCACACAATTTAATTAATGAGCACAAAAATTCCCCAACTCCATCATTCCAAATTTTGTGAGTTTTTTTGTTAAAGGAGTAACAGTTTAGCTAATAGAGTGCAATAAATTAATTTGCTCTAGAGCAGTTCCACTAGATCCAGTAGCTGAGTGCAAGCATCTTAAAAAAAGAGTAAGGAGGAGAGCTCAGAAAAGTTGAATTTTTGTTAGGAAGTATTGTGTGAGATTTGAGAACCCACTTAACTAATTAGATTATTATTTGCGGATGCTAAAAATGGATACATTATTTCTCCATCAACACCCTCTTTATATTTTCATTACAATTTACAATCCCTTTTTTAAGGTAGTATATTTTTCTTGTGCCAAAAAGCCTGTAGCTGCTTCCTTTTACAATATTTTGATTAATTTTGATGTTTAATCAGACTCTAAAACATTTCTCCTCCTGCTTATATTAGCGGTGAAGTTCGGCCGCATGTCAAAGAAGCAGCGAGACAGCCTGTACGCTGAGGTCCAAAAACACCGGCTGCAGCAGCAGCAGCGCGACCACCAACAACAGCCTGGAGAGGCGGAGCCGCTCACACCCAGCTATGGCCTCTCAGCCAATGGCCTCACAGAGCTCCATGACGACCTCAGTGGCTACATGGACGGTCACACCCCCGATGGCAGCAAACCAGACTCAGCGGTCAGCAGCTTCTACCTAGACATCCAGCCATCCCCTGACCAGTCAGGCCTGGATATCAACGGCATCAAGCCGGAGCCCATCTGCGACTTTGCCCCCGGCTCTGGCTTCTTCCCTTACTGCTCCTTCACCAACGGAGAAACGTCCCCCACCGTGTCCATGGCTGAACTAGGTAAGGAGCTGAAGAGAAGCAGGGGGAGACAGGAGGAGAGACAGCAAAAAGGAGGAGGGGGGAGAACAACTCAACCGTGGGGCAAACGACACAAAGGTTGCTTAAAATAGCAGGAGGTTGGAGACTCATCTCCAGCACTCATTAAAAGAGCCTCTTTTTTTGTAATTAGTTTCCATTAATTAGGGCCAATCAGGATCCAGCAGGGCAGGCGTCTGGGGAAATCATTTTTTTAGGCTCCCCTGTGCCTAGGAACTCCTTTTAACAGATGTGTTTTCAAAACCATTTAAATTCTTACACTCAATATTTCTCTCAGAGAAAATGTGACCTTTGTTTGAGTGAGCAATGTGGCGCCCCTCCTCCTCTCCATGCATTTGTATCATAACTAGATTGGCTTTGCCTCAACCTTAAGTTATGAGCTTCCTGCGGGCGGTAAAAGGAAATGTCAACAAGCCTTTTCCCAGTCAAAAAAACCCCACGCGTATCCGCCTCTCCTCCTTCTTGAAATCTCAGTAAATAAATCTTCTTTTCCTGTGGCATATTTCATCAGCAGGGCTTTGCTTTCACATAGCTTTGTGAGCAACATTCAGATCTAGACTGTGATCTTTTTGGTGTGTGACGATGGTTGTGTTGCAGAGCACCTGGCCCAGAACATCTCTAAGTCACACATGGAGACCTGTCAGTACCTGAGGGAGGAGCTGCAGCAGATGACCTGGCAGGCCTTCCTGCAGGAGGAGGTGGAGAGTTACCAGAGCAAGGTAACATGACTACAGCTACAACTACAGCAGTTAATCAAATCCCTTGTTTAAAAGCTGATAACCTATTCTCTTGTCTATCTGTTTCTTAGCCCCGAGAAGTCATGTGGCAGCTGTGTGCTATCAAAATAACAGAGGCCATTCAGTATGTGGTGGAGTTCGCCAAGCGCATCGATGGCTTCATGGAGCTGTGTCAAAATGATCAGATAGTGCTGCTGAAAGCAGGTATGACAGCCTGTCAACACGGCCTTGCTGCCGTCAAACTCACCCTCCACCACCACCACCACCACTGCGCCCCTCTGGCATTGTCACAAGGGCGTAGCTGACCTGACTGCACAAAGCCCTCTTCTTCACACGCACAAACAGTGACACAGAGAGGAGACCCCACCCTGCCTGTTTCCTCTCCCTGCCTCTGTCGTTCTGTATTCTCCTCTATTCTTTACATACAGTAGTTAGCAGAGGTGGACGCAGCATTAGATAAGAAATGTGTTCCGTAGTTCAAGTCATACCTATCATGACGGCTGCCATTTCCCTCTCTCCTCCCTGACACCTACCATGTCTGCTTATTCATACTGCTCTCATGAAGATGTACTTACAGAATATTTAATGCAGCTCTGGCTCTGTGCACACACTGGCGCCTATATTTATCCACCAATACAAATCCTCTCACAGATACAAATATTCGGCACATGCAACAAACAAACGCCTCCCCTGGGTCTCTCTCTGAGTATTATTTACATTTGCACAGCCAATATGAATAATGAAGTAAAGACTGAGATCCCTTGTCAGACATGACATTTTAAAACAGAAGCTCTTCCCTCAGAGGCAGTAATGGCTCCTGTTACATTTTCTTGATCCTCTTATCCACTCCCACAGAGTGGTACAAATTACAGGATGTGAAATATTCCCTACCTATCTTACTAAATAAAGCCTGGGTGAATAAGCTGTGGAGCGACTAAATGAAGTGCGATTTTTACCTGGCATGCTATTATGGAAGAATAGCCTTCTGTCTGTGATATTATCTGCAGAGGTGTTTTTTTTCTCCCCTCTGATGGCAGGCTTCTGTTTTCAAAGTGGTTGTGATACTCATGTTGTAGAGGAAGAGCACAAAAGCACAATCATGTGTTTTGCATCCCTGACTGATGTGTAACTGTGGGGAAAAAAAAAACAAAGACAAAGCTCAGATTCAGCATCTTGTTCCTGTCTGTCTCTGCAGGCTCTTTGGAAGTTGTGTTTGTCAGAATGTGCCGTGCCTTTGACTCGCAAAACAACACCGTCTATTTTGATGGAAAGTATGCCGGACCTGATGTATTCAAGTCATTAGGTAAGTGAAGTATGTGTGTGTTTGTGTATGTGTGCACTTTGTAGAGAGTCTGATTGAGGGTGTTTGTCTGCTGCTGTGTTTCCATCAGTGTCTTGCACCTTTTTTGTGGTGTAATAGCCAAAATTAGAGCCTGCTGTTCTAGTCTGCACCATGCTGAAGGCCTGGAAGCAAACGCTCTGCCTCACCTGGCATTTCTGTCTCTACAGTGGTTATTTATGGTAGAGAAGAGTTGTTATTGAGCTTCTGCTGCATGTGTCTCCTGTAACTGTGGAATAAATAAAGCTAGACAAAGCGTCTTTAGGGGGAACGTTATCAAAACCATCATTGATAGTCTGACATAAAATATCTCATGCGAAAGCAAATATCATTTGTGTTTGACTAGCTTGACATTAGAAAGACTCTCCAGCGTGGATTTCCTCACATTTCAAGCTGCTTTCTGATGAAAAAAATGTAAAATGTGTCCCATAGTGGCAGGTAAAATGCTAAATTTTGTTTTGTGGAGCAAGTTTACCTCCCTGTTTCTGCGTGTGTGTTAATGTACATGAGCATGTGTGTCTGTCCTAGCTCCAAGAGTCCCAGTGTCCTGTGTTCTGCACTGAGGGGTCTGCAGTGGGGGAGGCAGAGTGATGGGCTCCCCAAGCCGGGGTGGCATCCGCCTGTCTCTCTCTATTCCCAATAATTGATTTAACTAAAAGCCTCAATAGTGACCTCATTTTGGCTTGCATAACACCACCCAACTGCCAAAAGTGACTCGTCTGGGAGGCAAAACTCAGTAAAAGCATTGCCTGTTCTGCTTAAGACGCTCCCATGTGCTGTCAGCATGCCGCTCTTTTTCATTCCTTCCCCCTTCCTCTCCCCCTCCCTGTGTGCCTCTCTCCCAATAAAGATCAAGAGTGAGTGTTGTTCTTTGGTCTTCCTCATCCTAAGCCCCCTCTCTGTGTCCTTTGCTGTGGCAGGCTGTGACGACTTGATCAGCTCCGTCTTCGAGTTTGGGAAAAACTTGTGTTCTATGCACCTGTCTGAGGATGAGATCGCCCTGTTCTCCGCCTTTGTGTTGATGTCTGCTGGTAGGTGTCACTCACAGTGCAAAGGGAAAAAAGGAGGCAGACACATTCACCACGACAAGGAGTGCTGTTGCCCTCCTGTTTTCCTCTATCAATTAATATCTTCCCCTGGTAGCGCTACTGCATTGCTTTACACTTGAGCCAAGTTGACATTTGAAGACACCTAAATGTGCTTGTACAGTCAAAAATGTTTTGTGATGATTTACCTTTTAGACCGGTCTTGGCTTCAGGAGAAAGTGAAGGTGGAGAAACTCCAGCAGAAGATTCAGCTGGCACTTCAGCACGTCCTGCAGAAGAACCACAGAGAGGATGGTATACTTACAAAGGTACAGTGCAATGCAGCGCATACTCCATCCATTACCCCTTAAAATAGCTGTCTGCTCAGCATGTTCTACTCTTGTAAAAATGAAATCTCCCACTGTTAAGGATCTTTATCTACAGGCCATCAAACATTTTAGCACATTCATAATGTTACAAAAAAAGCATTTTATCTGTAAAGTAGTAGCAATTTATCAATTGTAGCAGCTCCATTATATGAAGTGTCAAGTTTTCCTTGTGCCTTAGTGCTTGTCTCAATATTTACAAGTCTGTTTGGCCCTGTGTGAGCGGGAATACACTGTAGGGAGGAATGTTTTTCACTACCACTGCTCCATGTCCTTGCCTCCCTGTGAATCTAAACAGCCTGTCTCCTCTCTCTCCACAGTTGATATGCAAAGTGTCGACACTGCGAGCGCTGTGCAGTAGGCATACAGAGAAGCTTACAGCTTTCAAGGCAATATACCCAGACATTGTGCGTGCCCACTTCCCCCCCTTATACAAGGAGCTGTTCGGATCAGACTTTGAGCAGTCCATGCCCGTTGACGGGTAGCAGCCCTGCCAGGTGCCAGTGTGCCCACCGTAGGGGAATGTGGAGGAGGAATCTGAGACACTTTATTGGTGCCCTGCACAAACCAGAGCGGACAGATGGCACGCTGTTCAACTTCTTCTTTACATCGGAGGGGAGGGCTTTAGGGAGTTGATTCTTAAGGTTTACTTTGTTGAATTTAGTTCTCGTTCGGAAGACTTGTGGGACCCAACACCCCATGGGACATGAAGAGGAGAGAGGGACAAATCATTTCTGTATGGCTGAACTTGATCCCCTTCTACGCATTTAAAAATTAAAACCCTTGATTTGTTTTCATCAGAGTTTATTGCATCTTCCTTATTTTGATTTTTCTGTACACCAGACTTCAAACCGTATAAACAATTAATGAGGCAGTTTTGGATTTAAAATCGCTGATGACACCTCCAATTGGAAGATCCGTCAAATACATCTGTCTAATTTTCAAGTTACTCCCCAAAAACAGATGAACATTTTCACGTTCAAAACTTCAAACATCTATCCTCCCAACCAAAAAATAAATCCCCCATGAATGCGTACATTTTGGTCAAGTTCAGCCATGTGTTTCTCTTGATTTCAGCCGTATCTTTTGGACAAAGTTCTTGGAATGAAAACTCACAGCGACTTTGAGGGAGGGTCTGTCAGCATGGTGATGCATTTGGCACCTCTCTATGGACAATCGTTTAAAAAAGGAAAAAAAAAAAGAACCATAGAATTCTGGTAATTCTAATGAAAACGCAATGATTTTAGCTGTCAAAGACTCCATCCACCATTGTTGCATAGTGAAATCATGTAAGGCCATCTGCTATTAATCCTTCCCTGGACAGGTGCCCTGGAGAAGCAAAGGGCACCAACACAATGAAAAGGGTCCATTCCACCTGTTTTATAATGTACTACAGGGTATATGGTCATAAGTACTTACTATACAGAAAAAAGTAATGTTTATAGAATCTATTTTAAATAACTTGTATGATATTAGTAGTTAGACCATTCTTAATTGTTGAATTGATAAGGCACTTTTATTTACACCTTTCTTTAATTTAAGACTTGTATATTTACCTAGTGATGTGTTGCATGTGCACAAGAAATACAAGTTGAACCATGGTCACAGAGGCTAGTCCTGGGAGCTGCAGATGAAACTGGTCTGGAAGTGTAAGGGCTGTCTGTTAAGACTGCTGGCATGGCTGCTGGTTGGTGAACAAAGGAGGCACGGATGAGAAGGCAGGTTGTAGACGCCTGTATCTGTAACCTCTTTTACCTCAACAACACCTGTCAAAATGTAGCTCTGATTCTCCTTTTAAGGAGTATGCACACGCAGGATGTCTCATAGCTTTTCTTTATCAAACTAAGGTGTTGCACGATGGCATTTGTGATATTTTAAAATTACTCTATAGTTTTTGGTTCTAATTTTACTGTGAAAATCTTTACATGGTATGTAAAGGAGAGCACAAGAAACATTAAAATCAAACATAACCACAGCCAGGTCTTTAAATCACACATTGAATTTCCATGTAGGTTCGATGCCACAAAGACTGTAATCCAACTCTTCCATCTAGTGGAAGGTAAAGATACAGCAGGCAGACTCACAATCCAGCAATGAAGACAAAAGGTCCAACCTTAAAGCACATGTATGAGCCTCCGTCAAAATGTTTTCAGAATTTTTTTTTTCCTCTAATTGCTGTTGCTTTTTAGCGACTTTTTCTGCCTTCTCAGCCCAGCCTCATCCCAGCAATGCCACCACAGAGCACAGAAGGAATAGTGAAGGGAAAAGTGAATATTCAAAGCCTTGTCTGGTAGTAAAGCTTCTATTTTTGTAACACATTTTGGTTAATAATTTCATTAAAGAGAAGGAGGGAGAGAAAAAGATGTCAGGTAGCACTTAACTATATTCCCGCAATAATTAGACTAGCAGTTGTTTGTATGATTAGGGAAGAAACATAAAAATGGTAGGACAAGTGCTATTTTCAGAATGCTTTGTTGTTGTGTTTCTGTTTTGTTAAGTGTGTCTTTCTTGTCAGTGTGGTAGTAAAGTGGTTTTAAAAAAAGAAAAACCCTCGTCGTGCCAAACAGTAGTCGTTGCTTCCGCTTTCCAGTCTACTAGTCTATAATGTAGAATGGATACCTAAGACATTCCAGCAATCTCAGTAGCGGCTTCTTGAATATCTTTCAAAAAACGGTGAAAAAAGAAACAAAAAAAAAAAACAAACGGAAAAAATGTTATCCCTTTAGAAACCTAACAAAGCATGTTAATACATCCGTCACCAACCCGACCATAGAACCCAGTTGTTTGGCTTTTGTTTCTCTGTCTGCACACGATCATTCCTCTGCAGTGCAATTTGTACAAGGCGCTAATGCCTTGTGCTGTCACCCCTCAGGGAAGAGTTTCTTTTGCGCTTTCTGTTTGAGAGGACATTTGTTTGTGCTCATTAGATTTGATTTATGTTGTTTTTGTCAGGGATGTTACATGAGAAGTGTATGAGGTTTGAATATTCATCACTGAGTGGCTCAGAGTGTTTTTTGTACATTATTGATGTCCTTTAGGGGCCTCAAGCCACTCAAAGGCCACAGCTGCCCTACAGTCAAGTTCAAGAAAATGTCATTACAAACAACACAAAACCCCATCACTTAAAATACAAATGTAGTTTTGTCAGCACACAGCATATTCCTGTTTCACAAAAAAAAAATCTGTTTGGTTTCAAATGGTGTCATCAGGGTCTTTAGAAAATAATAACCCTCTTTTTTTTTTTTAGAAAAACCAAATATTCTTATGCAATACTAAATCTGTTGTGTTTGGGTTGTAGTAGATATGCTGTACCTAAGTAATAATTTCTGTTTCGATCCAATGCTATTTGGATATGCACAAGCCCACTATGACTAGTAAACCTCAGTCTCCCAGCAGAACAAACCCAGTCTGGAACACTGCTAGACAATCCAGGTTTGAGAGGCCCAGTTTGTGGCCCAGGCAAATAAGAACAAGCGAAGAGGATGAGGTGTGAATGCTCAGGGAGGTAACAGGTAGACGGAAGAAGAAGCAGCTTGCATTGCAGAGTACTTGATTAGCTGTTTTGTGATTAATGAGTTCTTTAAAACCTCTTTGAAGCACTCATTTCATTTGAGGAGGTGGCCTGGCACACTGAACACGCGGTGCAGCACTTACTGTTCAGAAGAAATGGAGATTTGGCAGATTTTCTGTTATTTATTTGCAAAAAAAAGGCTTTTTTTCTTTAACTTTTATAAAAGTTTGATGTAAATTCAGTTTAGTATTTTGTCTAATATGATCAGCTAAGGTCTACTACCAACATGGTTGTTCTGTAATACAGTGAAAAAATGTTTTGCTTAAATCTAATATGTTTGAGCAGAATGTAATGTGTTCAATATAAAACAAGCAATATGCCTTGTGTGAGAATTACGGGTCTCTTTATTCATCATCCTTTTCAATTTGACTTTTTTCATGAAGCTGATTCAACTTTATCTCAGTCAAGAACAAAAGTAATAAAGCCACATTGCTCTGTATTTTATCTTATGGTATGGTTGAAATATTGGTCGAATAGCTGTAAATGCTTCTCAAACACATGAATGCTTGAGTCAGACTATAAACTGCGCCTCCACACAGGCTTTACAGGCCAGGTAAAGTGATGTCCTTCTGTATATTCTCACTTGAGGTATCCCGTTTTCAATAAGGGATCAATACTAAGTGTGCAATTCAATCAGTGTATAGTATTCAGTAAAATGTGCTTGTCCCTCTGTCTCTGCTATGTTGTCTGTTTGTACAAAGCAATAGTGTGTGTGCTTGTTTGGGTGTGTGTGGGTGTGTGTGTATGTGTTTGTTATCATGGTGTGTGACTAAAACAAACCCCAGACAAGGCTTTAATAATTACAGGGTTATGTGAATGACGAGGTCTTGATTTTATTTTGAACTTTTCTGAAAAAAGAAATGCTGAGCTCAATCCATCCATACATGGTAGGTGTAGGTTTTAAAAAGCGTGACATACTGACTTCAACAATCCATAGGTCTGCAGAATGCTTTGAGGCAACCATTGACCAGCTTCACAGTCCAAACACGCTTTGCTGTCACTTCAGACAGCCAAAACTGAAATGAATGGAAATGAATTCTGGCCTCTAAATTGTGAAGATGAAGTTTTCTCTCTGCCATAAATTGTGAAGATCAGTGCTTTGTCACGCTTAAAAGTTGTGCTGGAGTGTCGGTGTGTTACCCAGAATTCTGAGTCAGTCGTCACATTTTAACAGAACTCATCCTCCAAAGCACAGCTGATAAGGATTTATGACTTAAAAATACTTTTAAGAATATAGTTTTAAAAAAAAAAAAGAAAAGCAACTTCTAGCCATAATCGAATGTCAAGCAATAATATATGTCTGTGTATTATTTTTTATTTTTATTTTTTGTGCATAATAGTCTCTGAACATCTGCATGTAAATACACCTCTTATTTATCACTTTTGTTTTTATTTTTTTGTGTTGATTCTTCCAAGGATGTTTTTATTTTTCATCTGTATATTTGACCAGTTCTGTTCCCAGGTGGAGAACCAAGAACTTGACATGGCCTGTATGCTGTATATCTTAATTTTCTCTCTCTTTCTCTCTCCCTCATTCTTGGCTGTTTATCCACCATATTTAATGTTATTATTGATCACGTGTATAAAGGTAGCTTTGTAATTTCTGTCTGTATAGGTAAGAGGAAAATACTGCTAATAAGGCCTACCCAGTGAAGATATTTATCTGTTTATCAATTACACCTTATTGTACGATAACTCTGTTTCTAGTTTGCTCTCCTCTTTTAGGATTAGTTTTAATAGACATAGGGTGTGCTGACATTTATTTTGTGTTGCCCTGATGTGTGGTGCTAGGTAAGTTAATTTTGTGAACAAAGTATTGATTCCTAAGCCTGGCCACCATATTAGTTCATTCATTTCATTGAATATTAATGTGTTATTGATAATAGGACTCAATAAATGATACTGATAATGAAAATGATAGTGGTAAAATGTACCCAGCCAGTACCTGTATCAGTGTGCTAGTCTTGGGATAAGGCACTTATTTCCTTCTGACTCATAGCAAAGCTAGTATCTGCTAATTTACAAGCTATTTAAGGTTGCTTTTTCAGGTTTATGGAGAAATGCTAATATTCAAACTAAACAGCAGTATTGTGTTTTTTCTTTGTCTGATTGTAAAAAAACACTCACTGAGGCTATAGTTTGTCAGGTTTTTAAGATACTTGATATTTACCTCTCTCGTGTCTGCAGAGTTCTCCACCTGATGCAGGGAAGTGGTGCTTGGATTTTATTAAACAGAGCCTCACAATGCTTTTATCTCCCATTTTAGAAAATACTTAAAGGGGTTTCCTCCTAAACCTTTTTTGCACCACAGGAAGTGTTACAAATGTACATGACAGAATTGCCATTTGAGGACAAAGCTGACCTTTTTCTCTCCACTCTGTAGCAAATATCAGTGAGAATATGCTTGCAATAATTTACAACGTATCACACTGAGTGCCTCTCAGTGTAACAAGATGCATCCATGGTTTTGATTGTCTTTTTT
The DNA here is from genome assembly GCA_008086565.1 of Thalassoma bifasciatum. Lineage (NCBI taxonomy): Eukaryota > Metazoa > Chordata > Actinopteri > Labriformes > Labridae > Thalassoma > Thalassoma bifasciatum. The sequence continues at coordinate 515,441 of RPOG01000206.1, forward strand.
GTGGTTCTGAAGTGACAATGTATTTTGTACATGAGGATAAACTCTCACTCTCACATGCTTTTTTCTGATACTTTCTTTATGTGACGTTGATCATTTTCACGTGGGTTACTGCTTCAGTGTTTTTGATGGTCCGTTTCAAGTGTATATGTCACCCTTCACCTTATTTGACAAACATCACTGGGGAGTTTCTCATATTCATTTTGAGTCCAATTAATGCTTGCAGATAACTCTACAGAAAAATACACCTGCACTTTTTTGATCAGGCAAAAACACACAGGCAATCCACATTTCTGGTTGTTTTTGATCTTTTTTTATTTCATTGAAGAGCAGAAGATGTACTGATGCATTGTATATCAAGTATTTGTATGTGTTTGTAAAAGATGCAAACAACACACCTGGGTTTCTTTAATGTTCTGTGTTTAATGTACACTCAGTCATTTGGGGTAACTTAACATGAAGGGTGGGTGGAGCAGGGGTGGATTTTTTCTCTTTTCTTTTTTTTTTCTTTTTCTTGTTTTCATGCAAAAACCGTTCCAATTATGTGGAAAGCCCCGAAACTAGTGTGTGGTTGTCCCAAATTTCTAAGTCACACGTTTGCTACTGATGTTAAAATGGGGACAGATGATCATGTACCTTTTTATCCAGCTCTTTTGAACTCTCTTTAGCAGGTAGTCTATTCACAAACGTAGTTTTGCTCCTTCTTGTCTGATTCTTAAATATGAAAATAAGTATTTTGATTCATTTTGTAAATACAGCTGTAAAGAAAAATAAGAAATTTAATGTTGTCTTTTAAATACTTTTCATTCTAATATGAATGTTGTTATATTGTACTTAGAAACTGTACCTTTAATATTACCTTTATTAAAAGTGCATTGGACACATCGATTTTAGATGTGCTTTATGTGCTGTTATCCCATAATAAAATTTACCGCTTGTAATGGGCTTTTATTTCCTGACTCTTTATCTGCCACCATTGTTTGCTTTCTTTTATTCATTTTCTTTTTTTGCTAAATTAATCAAAAGTCAATTTTTTTTGTATAACCAGTGGTCATAAAATGTGTTTAACATTTTTTAACTGGAATCTATATTTTAAAACACAACAGACGAATACTTCAATTCAGTGAGTCACTTATTTCTTAATATGTTCAGTAGGAAAAGTGAACATGCAGAGGGCTGATAGTTATATCAAACCTAACACTTAAAATATCCATTTAACAACATGTCAGTCGGATGGAGATAAAGCTGGTAAGTGTAACAAGGGTAGTAACTTGTGCAAAAATCTTGAGGCAATGTAGCACAAACCCTTCAAAATGTTCATGAAAGAAAGAAAGAAAGAAAGAATTGAGCCATTTGTTTCCAGAGTATTATTCAAACAGTACTCACCAGAAAAAATGTCCATGTGCCACAAAGTTGGGTCTCTGAGCCTGATTTGTGTATTTGTATCAGTGAAATGGAAATCACTTGTATACATCAGCCTAGATGCAATCAAAGAGACAGATAATAGTGTGTTTGTCTAACCCACCTTTGGAGCTGCATTTACATGTTGACAAAATACAGTTTCATCCCATTCCTCGATGTACATTAACCTCTCCTTAAAATGAGATGAGAAAAATGGAATAGAGTAGAATGTGCTTCATTAATCCCCAAATGGAAATTTAGAGTCACAGCAGCAATACAAGAAAGTATATAGTGTAAAAAAAAATGAAATAAATTAAGAATAGTGTAATGATCAGAATCAGAATCTCCTTTATTGCAGAGTATCTTCAAGAAGCATACAAAGAATTTTACTTCGGTTTTAACTGTGCCCTCTTTGTACCAAAAAAAAAAAAAAAGGAAGAATAAACATTAAATGTCAAATGTATAAAAGAACAGATATCAAGTAACTACAGACGAGAAATAGAAATGATAAAATGATGGGCCAATAAGAAAAAAATATGTCCATTAGTGCTGATGACTTGCCCATCGTTCTCCAGTCAGCCTCCACCTCTGCAGGGTCCAGGGCTGAATTGGTCTTCTTCACCAGTCTGATCAGTCTCACCCCTGTATCGTGTGCCAGGGATGGGTATAAAGAACTGGTTCAATCTAATAGATGAGGTGTTTTTTATTATTATTATTATTATTATTATTATTATTATTATTATTATTATTATTATTATTATTATTATTATTATTATTATTATTATTATTATTTCACAGTAACGTAAATAGGGAGGTCTTTTTGTAGTTGTGGTTGATGTCCGGAGGAGGGCAGTAGCGGGCACCAGGCGCTGAAACGTCAACCTAAAAACCTGTCGAAGAACATGAACTGTCACACACGTTTGTCAACGTTAGTTTGCTAATGCTAACGGGTTTGTTTACAATACACAATGTTGTGAATCTTGTGGACCATAAAGACGTGACAGTGATGGATTTAGCGTGGTAAGTAACAGCTTCACTCCGATCGTTTGAACAATGTCATCGTGAGAGACTCTGTGATTGTTCTGCTAACTGAACTGAAATACCGAACGGTTAAGTTTGTGCACATAGACATGAAGATAGTTTGTGAACTCAGACTGTAAGTTACAGCGATTAAGATTTGACTTACAGCTGACTAAATGTTTGGTAATGGGAAAATATGATATTATGAACCTATGGTGAGTAGGTTGACGGTTAGCAGTCGTTATAAGACGGTATTGAAGATACAGCTGGAACCTTTTGAAGCAGACCTCTCATGAAGTTTTGTGCTGAACTTACTGGTATCGATGCTATAGACTCAAACCTGTCAAAACACATCACACCTAGAAGTTTCATAAAGCTCTGCGAAATTTGACATTACAGTTTTAGCATAACACACTGAGGTAAAGGTATTTGTATAGTATTCATTTGAGATAACTGAAGAAAAAAACGAACAAGGTATAATTTCAGAGGTGGAAAGTACTTAAGTACAAATACTTTGTTCCTTTACTGAAGTAGATTTTTCAGGTATCTGTACTGAACTTAAGTCTTCATATTTTTGATAACACAAATATCTGTACTTTCTACTCCTTACTACTTTTTTCACTTTTGCTTAGGCAAAGTAGATGAATTTGTACTTTTACTTTTCTCAGCTTTTTTTTTTTTTTTACACAAGTATTTGTACTTCTACTTAAGTACAGAAAGTGTGTACTTTTTCCATCTCTGTATAATTTAATATTCCCATCTAGAATTTGCATGGAACAGAAACACAGTATATAAACCACAGTATTTATAATCTGTAACTCAGACACTAGGCATGTCATACTAAAAATACGGACCACATTATTCACCTATGTGCCTCATACACGCAGCTATTGTGTCTGAAGGCATAAGAGAAATATCCATCAATGAATGTTTCTGTTTGACGTTTCTAATTTAGCAGTGTTGAGTTTATGAAAAAAGAATACATAAATAACATTATTTGTAATGGAGCCATAAAAAGAGTGTCCCCTGGTTGTACTGTTTAATCAGCGTGACTTAATTCTTAAAAAAACATACAGAGAACCCCTGTGTCTATTTAAAATACTCCTTTTCAGTTTGAAGTGAAGTTTTCTATAATATTTACATTTTTACCAGTTAAAAATACAGAAAAGAAAAACTAGCTTTGTCAATATATAAGTAGTTTTTGCCCACACTGAGTCCAAATTTTGACTCTTTTTCTCACAATTTTGACTTTTTTGCTCAAAATGTAATGTCTTATTGCAACTTTTTGAGTTAATACAGCCCAAAAGAATTCTCAACAAAGCTAAGTTTTCACTTTGATTTGTTAATTGGCCAAAATATAGAAACAAGCCCTCAAAATTTTGGTTAAATTTAGTTTAATTTAGATTTTGAGGCCTTTAAACTTTCAGCTGACACAAAGGTACCAGCTTTGCAGATGATGCCCCCCACTGGTCATGGCCATGAGGAAAAGAGGGGTACTACTGTTCATCTGCGGTTTGTCTGTAGAAGCGCTTTTCCACTTCAGCGTTTTCTATCCAAGAGTCCGAGACCCGTTAGTTCATCAGAATAATGCCAGTAGACCAGTGCAGCGCTTTATTGTAAACATGAATGGACTATGGAACAAGCTGAGAAAAAGCCAAACATTTTACAGAATTATATAAAATCCCCCAGGGTATAATTTTACCACCAAAAAGAATTGACATGTCCGAGCAAAAGAGGACATTTGGTCACCCACATATAATCCAAAATACTGGTATACAACTCTGATAAATTCATTGTCATTGTGAGAAATGATTTTTCTTTACTGAGATTTACAGTAGATTAATTTGCACATTTTAGGTCTATATTTCCTGGATTGGGTTAATCAGTTATTGCCACACTTATTATGTAAACGTTTTATAATCTGGGGAAAAGAAAGCAGCACAACACCTGTTATCCATGCAGGCTCCTGATGTCATATTTTCTTATTATAATGTCAGGGAGGATCCCCCAGTCCCTGAAGGTCCTTTCTTTACCAGAGATCTCTATGACAAATATTCGCTGGCACCTAACATCAGAGAATTGTGGGCCTTTCTACAAAGGTATGTTCATAAATGAATATATTAAATACTTCAGTGGTTCAGGTTTTTCTATGACATGATCTTTTAATCCAAACTGTTGTTGTGTCCTTCAGTCCTGTAGAAAATGCCAACATTAAATATGAGGTTGATGTTAGTGCTGAAAAACCTGTCAGCTCTTCCCCCAATGAAGAAGCTGCAGACAACAGCGCCATCAGCCGGGAGGAGTTGGGTAGCAGTGTTGGGGAGGATATGTGTGTGGACAATGATGCAGAATCCACAAAAGAATCTAAGAAAATGAACAAGCCAGGAGCAACACTCAAACAGGCTGAGAGTGAGGTGGATGCTGCTTTTCCTGATCCCAGGCTACCATATCCTCGTTTGTCCAGTCTGTCCAGCAGTCAGCAGAGAGCGTATCTCAACTGTTTAATGAATGTGAAGATCGCTCCTCAGGTGACAACTTTCACTCTTTGATTATAATTTTAATGTGCTACTTTTTGTTTCTTGCTCACACAAACGATATTCTGATATTACAGAGCTTACAGGCACAAATAAATTCTGAGGTGATGGAATTTACAAGGTACCTGCAGGAAGTGGCCAGAATATGTGCTGATGACTACCTCTTCATACCAGAGGGAGCCATGAAGTATTCAGAGGTACCAAAAGTAAAAGAGTCAATTTTTTAATCAACCATGGCTTTAAAAGTATTAAAAATCTGTGTCTTTTTTCAGGATTTCTTCAAGGGCTGTTTAGAGTGTATTAAGACATATCCTCATACCTACCAGATCCATGAGATGACGAGTTTAACGGGAGGAACATTTAACCCAGGGATTACTTTGACCTTTGAAAAACAGCTGCTAATCATGGTAAGGTTCTTTTGAAGTGCTACTATCACATTGTACAAGTGTACAAGTGTTGAATGGCAGATGTGTGGGATTAACGCATCTTAATTTGTTCACAAAGACCAATGTCCAGTTTCTCCTTCAACCTTTAAACTTTAAGTGGAGTGTTGCAGAATCAGCCTGTGTGATGTTGATTCCCTTCCCTTATTCACATCTTCCAATCCTTTATTTCTCCAGGGCAATGTGGATATTACCGACCACAAGATAGTGTCTGCTGATGCACAGCTTGCATGGGATTATCAGAGTGTTTCATCAGAGAATCCTCCAGCTAAAAAAGCTAAGGACATGCACGCTGTAAGCAATTGTCTCGCTTTTTAATTACTCTGATAAAATAAGTCACAAAGATTTTTTACTGCTAGAATGGGATTCATGTCCGCAGGTCTATTGTAACTCTATTTCAGCTCTTGCAGTTTTCACAAAAGACACCAGAGGGTGTTCATGTCTTGCTCAGCAAAACCAGTGCTAATTAAGTTTCTAAAACATGGCAGGTCACACACAGTACTGTCAGAGTCCAGTCTAACCTAAAAAGTTGTGTGGTTATCTAGCCTGCTTGTTTGACTGGTTCAGCAGATATTCTATTAGTGCAACCAAATTGTGTCTTTTTTCCCTCTACAGACAGTTACCAGTGATAGAAATGCTAAGATTCTGAGTGATCGTTATGAGCCTCACGTGTGTCTGACTCGAGATGCTCTTGTAAGGCTGCTCGACAACCATGGCCCTGACTTCGGAGAGCAGTGGGAACTGTCTGTCTCAGTGGAGAGTAACAGCAGGAAAGGTATGAGTTGTTAGCCTCTCTGTGTGCTGCATGTGATGTTTGCTTTTTAAGCTTAGCATTTAAGCAGACTCTGTTTAAATCTAGCAGAGCAACCATCATGTAAAGGAAAAGACTTATCTACGCAGCATGTTTTTTTTCCTGATTTCTCTGTTACTTTTTGTGAAGATATTTACTTTCCCTTCCCTGGTGTTATTCCAACATGTGAAGTTGTGCAAGCCAGTTGTGTGTAAAACATGGATGATACCATGTTAATGTTTACATTTGCTGAAGGAGATGGTGGTACATTTTTTTAATACCTGATGGTATACACGGGTCACACCTTGATTACACAGAGTTTTTAATAACAGGGCAGAATATTCATGAACAAACTGAGAATCAGTCTGTGATGCTACATTTCTGATTTGTTAGGGGTTACAATCTTCCCTGTAAATCCATAAAGTAATTATATGATTAATTAATTATGTATATATATATGATACATTTAGATACAGTAATTTGATTTCTTTTTTATAAAAATAGATGTATGGAGTTAGTAGTCACACTGAATACCTAGTAAAATCAACATTTAGTATAACATGGCTTAAAGCAGTGTGAATAAAGACCACATCACAAAATGCATGAAATTGTACAATTAGGTGAAAGCAGACGATGTTCAGTTTCACATAAGAAGATCATACTCATGGCTGTGGAGACACGCACTAGTACAAAAATCTGAGATGGAACCAGTTAGCGTAATGGCATAAAATGGCCCCATGGTGGCACTTTTTTATACTCACTCTTGGTTTTTTTATGTCTCATTTACAGGCAATGTTCAGAAGAAGACTGTGTACATCAACTCTCCACTTCTGAAGACTGAAATGAACATGCGAGAAAGGAGTCACTTCTTTCATGAAGAGAGTTTGAAACTTGCCATCAACAAGACAGGAACCAGAAATGTTTTCCATTTGATGACAGAGCTCCCTGTAAATGAGCAGAAACTCTCACCTGTATGTTCACACAGATATAGTCCTCAACTTCCAATCCTGCTCTTTGTTGCTGTGTTGTAAGATTTGTGATTCTTTGTTTTTTCTTATTGTTGAATAGGAGAATTCAAAAAGGGATTTGATGTCTTTTGAAAATTGTCTTGACTTTGACATGGATCTCACCGACCTGGAAACATTTGGGGAGACATCTGTTAAAACCTCCAGTACGAAAAAGAAACAGAGTGACCAAGACGCATGTGTTAAAAACAAAAAAGCTCCAAGTGTGTCATCCTCAAGTGAGACTAAAAGGTCAGCTGAGCCTCTCGTAAACACAAGTAGCAGTGCACAAGGAGAGACAGACACCTCTTTGGCAGGTAAAGATGATTCCACATCAGAGGAGACAACTCAGTCAGCTGTGAGGGAAATCCCTGAGCCAAAGCCCGAATCTGTGAGAGACGACTCCGCTCAAGACAGTCATGAAGACCCAGTTTTTGCTGAGGACACAGATGATGAGAAGCTGGTCATTGATGACTCTTTGTGTGCTGCTGTATCATCTTCACCACTGACTAGATCTAAAACCGCTAAGATTCCTACTGTCTCTAAGCCTGTGAGCTCAGAGTCCCCCTCCCCTCAAAAAGGTAGAAGGCTGAGGCAGCGAACCAAAAAAGCAGAGGAATCAGGCGATCAGCTGAGTGAGATTTTGCGTATGCAGTCGGCTATGTTCAACATTGCAAGTGACAAAGTCAAACACTCCACCACTGCCAAACTCACGAACTCCCCTGCTCAATGCATGGGACCCCCAGTTTCCCCCCACCCGACATCTCTGGTCAAGCCCTGTGTGACCTCATATTTGGAAAGAAACAAGAACCAGGATGGAGAGACATGCACTGCTCCGAAGGACTCTTCACCAGTGGTCAACACTACTAAAAGTTAGTGTCAAATTGTTTTTTTGTACTGGGCTCTGTTTATCACAAGTCTCCAGATTTGATTTTAGCTATTGAGTTTGATTGAACCTTGAAAAGTAAGACTTGATCACAAAATCTAAAAACAGAAAAAAAAATAGGTAAGTATCTTTGTCCAGTCTAGGGGCTTTTTGAAAGACTGGGCCCACAAGATAACAGTTTTTGTAATGTGATGATGGCGACTTAACATCTGGTACATTATCTCACTTCTCACAGAAATCCTGTCAGAGGACCTTCAGTCTGGTGTGGAGGATGAAAAAGACTATGAGCCTCCAGAGGAAGGCAATCTGCTTTACAAACTTTACAGTCTGCAAGATTTGTTGCTCATGGTCCGCAGCTCTGTCCCACTGAGCCATTCAAGGAGTGTGGGCGGCAGCCAAAACCAGGTAAAGTTAGTCTGTCGTGTACACGCTCTGAATGTCTCACTTTTACTTCACATTGCAAGAATTACTTTTATGTCCACAAGTAAAAATTCTTTTAGTACAGTCAAGCAGTCAAAATACTAAACATACCAATTAAAAATCCATTAAAAACTTCAAATTGATTTTTTCCATAAAAATGTAAAAGAAAATTTAAGTTTTAGGCCATTTTGGTACGAGTGATTGATATAGTGGTATGCAGAAGCCAGGCCGAGCAGTATCTCCAGCATGTACAGAGCCCGCTGACAAGCTTATTGAAGGCACTATCATGATTTTTATCATAATATGATCAGTATCAGGATGTGTGACTGCTGCTGGTGTTCATATTTATTTTCTGTTTTGAAAAAAAATCTCTGTTATTTGTTGACTTTGATATTGATTATGCTGAAAACCAACATATCAGAACTCACCAAGATTTTTTTTTTTAGTTTTTTTCTTGTAAATAAACAAAGAAAAAAATAATTTGTATTTGTGTCTGTCTACTGCAGCCGCACCTTTTGAAGCACAAAAATATTTTTACACAAATGTTTCATGTATTTGAGATTCTGTTAAGTTTTAGGGGTGTCTGAAAACTTTTTCCCACCCCTCTACAAACAGTTAGCCTCACTGTTTTTGATATTTTATCTCTCCTTTTCAAAGTTCACACCCATCCATGTCCTGCCTAAGATGGAGTACCAGTTGTGTTATGGTGTCGAGTGTCTCACCAGCAGTGAAGCTTGTCAGCTATGGACGGAGACAGCGCTCCACTCCAGCACTGTCTCTTACATAGGTGAACTGTTCAAGTGTTTCTGTTCTGCCTACAACCAAGAAATTAATGTTCCAATCTGCTCTGAGAATAAGTGTAATGAGTAGAGTGTTGTTTCCCTGAAGTCTTTCATTTTTCATCATAATTGCCAGAAAAGAGCTCATATTTTCGATTATGTGGATTAGAGGAAAAAAAGCCTCTCCCTCACTCCCTCCTGCCCACATGGTAAACCATCCTTCAAACCAACAGAATAGTCTGGAGATGACTCACCACCCTGCTGTGACTGTGTACTGGTTGAGTTTACTTTGTTGCCATGGCTACAACCACGCTTGATTACAGAGGAAGCTGTGTGCAGAGCTTTGCTAAATGTTGGTTTAAATCTCTGTTACACTCACTAAATACTTATCGTCAACTTGCATGGGCTTCTTTACTATAGTTAAAGAGCCATTGCTACGATTTCTTTTTTTTCTGTTGGGTCTATTTATTTGTTACAAGTGTAGGTGTTGACTTTGAACATACTTGATCCTCTACTCATAAGCTCCTAAGTTGAACCTCTCATTTGGGTTGAAGTTGACATTCACAGGGCGGGATCATCAAAGATTCTTCTGTTTCTGTAATCAGCTTCACTGTTATGAATACATTTAGATAAAATGGGTCTTAACCCTGTGTTGAGAGGGAAGTGCTTTGCTTTACAAAGGGGAAGGTTTTCTGTTAAGATAAAGAATTTTTTTGTGTTTGTGTTACTGACACCATTGAAAAGAAATTTCACAAGAGAAAATATTAAATATACAGATTTATGCAACAAGAGCAGCTGATAAGACTTCCTTCTTTGCTTCATGGTTCAGCATGTGGTTATCATGTGGTATCCCTGACTGTGTAACCCTGGTCATGGTAGTGTGCTCTCAAACAGTGGATAAATAAAGGAAGGCATTGTTAAAATAAGCAAGCTGTTCATTCACGAGTGGGAGGCAGCAAAGGAGACAGGACCAACAAGCGTGTCTTACCTCCCACTCAAGCTTGTAACAATGCCGGCAAACCATCACAGACTAATTACTTTATAAGCACCGTGAATGGCATTGATGATGAAGCAACGTTCTTGATGTGCAAGCTCATTAGCTCTTGTTCTTTCCTCTATGCCTCTATCTCACCCTCCTTTGTCTTTCTCTCCGTAGCTCACATCAATGCATTCACATCAAAAGTAGCTCTGCTGAGGAAGCTGCCTGACGCCTGGAAACAGAACACCTCGTGTAGGTTCAAGTGAGTGTCATTGTTCCAGATGTGCGCACATGATGAGGATTAATGATATTGCTTCTCTCTCTCTGGTGAAGTTACCTGAAAGGCTTTCATATGTACCGTAATTCAATCAGTTAATATAGTAATCAAACATTTCCATCTTCTGTAGCTCTCAACAACTTTGGTTTTGTCACCTGAATTGGTGTTGAAATTTATATCCCAGAAAAATAAACAATCTTTGACGTGGTGATGAATCTTTTCAACCCACAGGCCTTCAAAGTCTCTCAACATACTGCACCACCTCTTAAAAAAGCTGACTGGGTAAGTTGTTCAGGACAACCCATATCTTTGTGTAGATAACTGAGCTTAACTCTTAAGACATGGTTTCTTTTAAGACTAGAAATAAATCATGTCAAGAATATTCATCATTTGGCTCTCAGTCTTGAATTTTTCCCCTTGATTTTTAATGCGTTTGTCCACATGCACTTTAATCTGGTTTGACTGACTGTTTAGATTTTGGAATGGAAAGTCTGATAAGGACAGCATTTGAGGATGAGTTGTCTTTGCACATCTGTCTCCACACCCAGTTCAACATGATGAAATTATGGTACAGTCAGGTCTGACAGACAGCCTCTGGTTGAGAGTATGACATCAGTCTACTCCCATATTTGTACTGTAGAATTACACAAAAAGTTGCTCAATAGTTTTGTCACCTTCTACATTCTTAAGGCTCTTTTGATTTTAAACACTGTCCTGAATTTTGGAGAGGAAATGTTTTTAGAATACCACATGATTTATCAGTGGTGAGCTTTTGACCATAGCACACTTTCAATGACTTTTCCTGATTTTGTAGGTTACAGGAAGGGCAGTACCTGCTGGAACACGAGGCAGGTAAACCATTTGTAACTATATTAAAAGGAGCGAGTCGGGGGGTTTACAATCTGCAGCAGATCCACCTTGATGTCCCACAGCCTCCAGTATCAGGACTCGTGCCCTGGATACCTGTTGATCCAGCTGTGGTCCTTCCTTTCCACAAGAAGCATGGTCGAGTTCCCTGCACTTTCCCTTTTACACCCATTGCAAAGGTTTGTGCCTTGTTGACACTGCAAGTGGTATTTTGTTTGACTTTACCATGACAAAACGAGAGCGATGGAGGTCATGGCAGGCATTGAAGTGAAAGAGTAATAGTTAGTTTATGTTAAAGTAAATTTCCTTTATCAGACATGCTGCCACAAACCAAGAGCACATTCTCTGCCACTCATGTCTTACAAGCTTGAGCCAGCAAACTGCTGCATAGTTTACCTGCATAAGTCCAAAACTAACAACAGGAACAAAAGAGAGCAATGGAAAATCAGCAGCAGCTCAGCAGGGTTTAATGCTGTACACACTAAGAGATTCATCGAATGCCTGTTTGAAATTCCTCAAAGCAAAGACATCAGCAGATAAAACCAACAGGAAGAGTTCACCCTGGTGTTTGTACACAAAACACTGACTTTTCTACTTCTTGTGATATACTTAAAGTAGTGTTTAATGTATTGTGCAGCTTGTATCCAGCTTCAGTAAATATGTTTGCCTTTTTTTCCCCCCTTCAGCCAATAAAAGCCTCGTCATTTCAGTCAAACGGCCATGGAGCTGGACAAGCCAAGAACAACTCCACCACAGGAGGTAAAAAGAAGAAAAAAACAAAGAATCGAGCAGCAAGACGCAGCAACTATATCAAAAAGCTAATTAATATGTCCGTTTAAATCCTATATGAGAGGATTTAATCATGTCATGCATATTGTTTTGTATTATGTTAGGTCAGTGAGAAGAGGAGCTGGAGCTGTACTAGAAAGAAAGGCAGTGAGAAAATGTTATTCACTGGAGAACTCCTATACTTGACGCAAATGCTGAAGCACTTAAATATTTTTCTTCAAAGATTTTTTTTATTCTGTCAGTAATGTTTTGTATGAATAACAAGTAATAAATTCTTTGGAGTCTCATTGTGTGGGTGTGATGACTGGATACACATTTTATGTTTACTGTCTGGGCTGTGTCAAGTTATCATAAGACATCGCTTTAAAAATCCCTGGAGGGAGCAGAGCTGTGAGTGGGGTTAACAAAGCTTAGAGGGCTGTGCTTCCTGTAGCTTCTTTACTGGGCAGGGTGGAGTCATGTGGGCTTGAAAAGGGGAGGTGAAAAAGGAAGTGTTGCCCTGTGCCAGAAAAGTTCAACTTATTGCACACCCTTTCCACTTATACCTCGCCAAGGCAAATCTCTGCAGCATATCAACTTTTACTCCCAAGGTAAGACTGCTTTCATGATACATGTGTCATTATACATGCGTAGTGTGTTACTGAGCTCAGCTTTCTAGTTCTCAGAGGTTTGAAGTAGTTTTTCAGTTCATGAGTCATGACAAGATTTCACATAGTTTCCATGGTATGTGAGCAAAGGTTTGTTGTCTTGAGCTTTGAGTTGGAATGAACTATGCTCTAAACTGTGAGCACCAACTGGTTTTTTTGTGTTTACATTAAAATACTCAGTTATCATACCAGATGAAAGCCCAGCAGCACTCTTCACAGGGTGTGTCTCATTGGGCTTCTATTGAGGATGTGTGACAGGCTGAACAAGGATTTGAAAGAGTTCATAACTTGTCTACCATATCACACTACTGGAATATTAACTACTTTAAAAAGCATGAGCAAAAATGTCTCAGTTATCTCAATGACTCAGTCTTTCCAAAATCAACAACTTCAATGAACAAACTTTTCTACACACATATAAGACATTTTCACAGTAGCTCAAGTGATAGGAGCTTAAGACAAAACAAACGTCACCTCTTTTGTGTTTCATGACAGTCTGATGGGATTAAATTGATAGTTTAATGATGTTTCTTTCTCCTTTTCTCAGACAAAAATGGCTTTTGTATCAGAATGTCTAGGACAGCTGACCATTGATCTTGGGGTAAGACTTTCTTTATCAAAAATTTTCTACAAAAAAACTCACTCTTAATATTTACCAAAGATAATGCACAGTATTATTTAAAATTGATGTTATCTTGTCTTTGAATCCTCAGACTGAACCCAAATTTCCTACAGTGTTGCCTGTGACAGACTTTGACCCTGACAGAGATGCTGCCAGAATAGAAACTGCTATCAAAACCAAAGGCAAGATACTGGGAAAAAAAAACAAAAAACAAAACTGTGCCTGGTTGTGCACATTTTCCCTACAGATTAGTTTCTGGTATTTTTGAGTCAGCTTCCTGGCTTTAAATATTTTGGCCATACTGGGAACACCTCCAAGTCTGCGCCCCGGTGCTGGCAGAGCTCGAGTCTGTTTCGGCCAACTGACTGAGAGCTATTGGCAAAAACCTGACCACAAACTCTTTGAAATATGTTTTCAGATTTAACAAAGGAAAATTCACTGACACTGAAGTCTTTGAGTGCAGAGTCAGAGTAACAGTCCCTAAAACTTTTCCTCAAAACCTTTTTCTTATTAATTCACTAATCAGCTAGTTTAACACACTATAACAACTTGGGGTTAATAGTTGCAGGATGTAATACTCTCATAACAGTTCTAGAAACACTACGCACGAAGCCATACTAAACAAACTAGATAGATAGAGATGGATTATTTTCATTTCGTGTCATCTAATATCTGTGCTCTTGTTTTTATTCCAACATTAGGTGTAGATGAACAAACTATCATTGATGTCCTCACAAAGCGAACCTATTCGCAAAGGAGAGAAATTGCTTTTGCTTATGAAAGAAGAGCAAAGAAGGTACGTGCTGCCTCAAAAAATCCTGCATAACTCACCACAGCTCTACTTATATTGTGTTAGGGTGACCATATTCTGGAAACCCAAAAACAGGACCCCCTACCCGGCCTCTTGGAGATACTGAAGAAATTTCCAAAGATACTCAAGAGGACAAAGTAGCTTCAAACCCACATATTTGTCTAAAACACTCATTTTCTGTTTGAAGTGAAAATTTTCTTCAGCGTAAACAAATGATTATGGAATTTCCACCAGTTCAGAATATAAAATGCAATACTGGCTTTGAAAATTTGTTGTTGTTTTTTTTTTTTACCCATATTATGTCAGATATAAAAAATCAAACTTGTGACTTTATTGACCTAATTTTCTCCTTATAATCTTATAATATTTACTTTATTATTTTTAACTTCGACTTTCAACATTTTGAATATTTTCTCTTACATTTTTGACTTATAATCCCAAAACTTTCATAACTTTGACTTTTTATCCCAAAATTTGAACGCCTTATCTCATTGACTTTTTATCTCAAAAATTTTTGACTCATCAAAAATTTTGACTCATCTCAAAATTTTGACTATTTAACTCAAACTTTTGACTTTTTATCTCATAATGTTGCCATTATTACCTTAAAATTTTAATTTTTTAAATCTCATAACTTTGACTTTTTATGTCATAATTTTGTATTTGCATCAGAATTAGTATAGGGACTCATCCTTGTATTATTGATCTGTAGAACTAGCTGAGAAAAACCTGGACATTTTGGGGAATTATATAAAATCCCCTCTGTACATAATTTTATGACCAAAAAGGGGGACATGTCAGGAAAAAAGAGGACATTTGGTCACCCTGTCTTGTCTTAATGGTCAGGTGCATATCCAGTTCACTTATTTCTCACCGGTGTGATTGCAGGACATGGTCACAGCCCTGAAGGGAGCGCTGTCTGGCTCTCTAGAAACAGTGATTATTGGACTGCTGAAGAGTACAACACAGTTTGATGCCTCAGAGATCAGAGGATCTATCAAGGTAAAAAGGAGCTGTAGATATCAGATGCTTTTCTTAAGAGGATTTAATTTTGGAGTTACACTGCCCTCTACTGGAGAAAGACTGGATTGTGAGCACCATGACTGATGTAATGGAGTTGTCTCTTTCAGGGTTTAGGAACAGATGAAGAAACCCTGATTGAAATCCTGTGCTCCCGCAGCAACAATGAGCTGGTGGAGATTAAGAAAGTCTACAAGGAGTGTAAGAGAAAAACATAGCATGTGTTCGTATAAAAACCTAGAAATACTTTGTGTTACATAACGCCTCAGCCAGATCTGCTCTACTTTGACATGTATGATAAAGCTTTTGGTTAATCCATGCTTTGTGCCCGTTATAAAATCTTGAGCCAGAAATTCAAGACCAATGTTATTTCTCTTGAGATGTAGAGAGAGCTAAATATCTAAACCATGGCTATGATTTCCCTCAGTGTTCAAGAAGGAGCTGGAAAAAGATGTGGCAGGTGATACCTCTGGGAATTTTGCTAAGCTGCTCCTGGCTTTAGTGCAGGTGAAATTTATGTACTTGATTTTCTAATGTATGACACTGTGTGGATTGCGATGGAAAGAAAACTGAATCAAGCTGATTTTCTTTGCAGACAAAAAGAGCCGAGCCAGCAACTGTAGTGGACTATGAAAAAATTGATGAAGACGCCAGGGTAAGTTTTCCTGCTTTCACTTTGGATTCAGTTATTAGCCTTGATATTTTCATGGTTCTGGGTCAAAAAAAAATTCTTATAATGCATTTGGGATTTTTTTTGTTCTTAAATCCATCAAAAAGGAGCACTTGGTGACTGTCATAGTAATTTCATTGTGGACCTCTATCACACCTACATGCCTTCATATTCTAAAAAAATCAACACTACTGTAATTTTTTATTGTCACACTCAGGCACTGTATGATGCTGGGGTGAAGATTAAAGGCACTGATGTAGCCACCTGGATCTCCATCATGTCTGAGAGAAGTGTGCCCCACCTGAAAAAAGGTAGGTGACTGAATCCCTTTAAGTTATTTGTAAAATGTGTTTGTCATAAATTATTCAATCCCTTTTTCCTGCTTCTTAGTGTTTGAGAGGTACAGGAGTTACAGCCCTTACGACATGCAGGAGAGCATCATAAAGGAGGTCAAAGGGGACTTACAAAAGTCCTTTCTTGCACTAGGTACATCTGTCTTTATTCACAGATATTGTCGCTCAATGACTTTCACTTTAAAGTCTGACTTATTTTGTGACTCATTTCAGTTCAGCAGACATCATAGATATTACGTTCATATGTATTTTGTATTGTGTCTCTTTCATTCCAGTTCAGTGCTTTGAAAACAAACAGCTGTATTTTGCCAACAGACTGAACAGCGCCATGAAGGTAGTCACACTGCTGCTTTGTTCATCTTCTTGAAATGTGATAATTTAAGGGCCAGACGTTTTTTTTTCTTCTTCTTTCCAAATCCACTTTGAAACAGATGTAAGAAGTATGTCTGCTAATGAAAGTGCCGTTTTGCTTTAGGAGTACAGAATCCAAAGTTAGCCAAAGTTATCTTACAATGATGTTGCATCAGCTGCTTGTAGTTGAAGTTCAGAGCTCGTACAACTTCAGTAAGTGCTGACTTGTGTTTGTCTGCGCAGGGTAAAGGAGCCACTGAGAAGATACTGACCAGAATTATTGTGTCACGCTGCGAAGTGGACCTGAAGAAGATTGCCTCTGAATACAAGGCTAATTTTGGACAGTCCCTCCAAAAGGCTATCATGGTAAATAAATGTTGCAGAATGAATATGGCCCCTTGTTGATTTTCTGTTTCTTAAACCCTGGACCTCCTAACCTGCTCCTTTTCTGCAGGAACACACTAAGGGCGACTATCAGAAGGTTATGCTTGGCCTGTGTGGACTAGAGGAGTAGCAGTGGACATGAGTGTAAAAAAGCCTGCGGAGGAGAGGTGGGCTGTGTAGTATTAGTTGAAAAACAGACATTCCGACTCTTTTGCACTCAAAGGTTTATTAATAAGGACGTAAATGAACTCTCTTTGACATGAAAAGTTTGTGTTAATTTCTTAATTATCATAAAACAGCAGTAAAGTTGCCCTACTGGAGTGTTTGTCACTTTTTTATGCGTCTCAACTAGTTTGTACTTAACATCTTCATGGCTGGCCACTAGAGGGCACTACAGACATATTTATATCGACAGCAAACTGCTCCAGCTCATCTTCTGCAGCTCAAGGCCCTGTTGTATTTGACGCTTGCTCAAAACGTGACTCTGTTTAAGTGATAAAATAAAACATTTTATCTCAAATCATATTTGTTTTTTTTTTTGTTTTTTTTTTAAATTTCAACATTTCACAAATTATGAGTAGTTGTGTAAAACAAAAACTCTTGCCGAAGGCATGTAAAAAGCAAGCATTAAAGCAAAATGCACAAATTTTAGATAGAATTATTGTTTATGTTTAAGACCTCACCTGCCATGTTTGCAAACGTGATGCTTTATTAATTGTGAGTGCGTTCAGGAAACTCATTAGGCAATCAGAACTGTGTCATTCAAATAATTATGTGAAATATTTCTAATTCTAATTCTCATACTTTGAGCTTCTATCAAGATGATTTAATCATTAGTGTGTTTTTCTGTGTTTGTTTGGTGCTAATATTTTAATTAAAAATGTTAATTTTACCTCTGGCAAAGTTGATTTGCATACCACCAAACAAGTGTCTATACAGTGTGTTTCTGCTGTTTAGTTTGTGGTCTCTCAGGATGAAATAACCACCACAGTGTTGTCAAGGCATTTCTACTGAAGTATAAGGAAAAAAATGGCCCCAAAAGGCAAGATCAGTACTGCTGATCACAGCGATGAGGAAGAGGTTGTGAGGGGAAGTGCACAGACTTAATAATATGATGAAAAGAAAGCAATGCACTGTGGCTGAAATACAAGAGAGGATCGTCCATTATTGTGGGAGAAAGCGCCTGATAATATAAAGCTTCTGTCTTATATTGTCACTGGTTGAGTAGCTGAAGAGAGGAATGGCTTCAACTTTTAACAAGGCGTGGGATTTATGATCATTTTGTAATAATATTGATGAGAACATTAGCCCTTTGTGATGGTTTATGTTTATAGGCAATAAAAAAATAAAATATGGCGTAAAGTAAGGTAAAACAGTATTTTGCAAAGCAGGGTGGGAAATTTATGTGTGAGTATGGTGACAGATTAATCTCTGCGTCATAAAGAGGAAAGTAGCACCATATTTTTCCTTTTTTTTATATGGATGTACAACATGCTGTTCTGTTCAAGGCCAGCCCGTAGGGACCTCCAGGAAACCCAAGGGGAACTCTCTTCTCAATTGAAACGATGCAATTTACTGTCCCAAACGCTGGCACTTCATCATTCAGAGGACTTTAACCCCATGAATGTCAAACACCGAGCATGCTGGGAAGGAGATGGAATACCTCACATTACCATAACAAGTAGATCCAAATGACAGGCACTCAGGAGCCTAAAAGGTGAAGAGTAATACCTCATAATCACCCAATAACGTTTGAACTTGAGGAGAGATTTCTTATGACTTTGTGTTTACAGCTGCCCATCCTCAGCTGTCAGGTGACTGCAGCATGCTGGTTTTAGCCTCACAGGTCAGACTCATCCTGGTTCTACTTCTAATAATTGTCCTAGTTACATCGAACATGTGGAAAGCTCCCCCACTTCACCTCAGAGACAAAGCCCAGGCAGTGCTGCAGGCATCCAGCAGCATTAAAGTTTCACAGTACAGCTGTGAAGCTGCTGCTGCCCCGCCAGACATAGCAACTGCACATTGGGAAGGTATTAGTTTGTTGCTTTTTATTAATTCATCACATCCAACACAACTTGCAACTTAGAGAACCGACGGCTTCTTAACATTTCTCCTCTCCCCCCTCTTTGACACATCTGAACCCAGCCCAGAATCTCTCTGCACAGCACCAAAGGGT
The DNA here is from genome assembly GCA_008086565.1 of Thalassoma bifasciatum. Lineage (NCBI taxonomy): Eukaryota > Metazoa > Chordata > Actinopteri > Labriformes > Labridae > Thalassoma > Thalassoma bifasciatum. The sequence goes on from RPOG01000206.1 coordinate 534,664, forward strand.
GTTTAATTATAGAGCAGTGGGCCACCAAGGTCTTCTTTTAATTGTGTGCATCTGTGTGTGTTTGTGTGTGAGTGTTTGCCTGCAGCACTATAGGTCGCAGTCATACTCTAAATGAGGACTCCTACAGGCTAAGCTGGAGGAGCCTCTCCCTCAACTACAGAGTCACAGTTTGATTAATATTTTCTTAATTATCACTGTTTAATTCAGCCAAAGCACAGCGTCTTCAGGAAAACCGTGGCCTTTGTCTTTATGACGCTGAGTCTCCCGCTCGTTAGGGGCATGGAAAGATCCTGTGTATGGTAAATACGATTTTTTTTTTGTCTTGTGCTGATGCCCCAGGGAGAGTTGGCACCACACTGAAGGACATCTCCTTCTAAAGAATTGCGCTCTGCTGATGTTTCTCTACTCACACTGCAAGAGCCGGATCCTTCTGCCTCTGGCATCGTCAGGCCCTGCTTCCTTTTGTGAGGCTCAAACTGAGACAGCAGCACAGGCAGAGGAGCACCGTGCACTCGTCATGCCATCAGGCTTCCTCCTTTGTACAACGGACTGGTAATTGAAACAACATAAGAGAGCAGAACAGGGCCTGTCTCCTCCTCTTGGGTTCTGGCTGCAGTCAGTCCATCTTTCTGCAGATGCACAAAAAGACACACAGAGAAGTTTTTGAAAGAGCTTTGTGTACATGCAACACTGTGTCTGTCTTTGAAGAGTTCTGCCTCTGCCAGCTTTTGACACCACAAAGACTTTTAAGACGGTTAGCCTTGATGCACACTATGAGTCAACTTCTTTAAGTCTGCCTTTTCAGTGCAATGATCTCAAATTTGGAACAATTTTTGTTTTTATTTTAAATCAATCATCGTCGATATTAGCCACAATCCAGTTTACTAAAAAAGTGGAGACAGGAGCTGACTTTTCCATCACATCAGCAGTATCTGACGCTCAGAGCTGAACTGGACTGGATGCTGACTTTTCCCTTTGCTTGAAGCTTTCCTTTCGATCTCCACGTGTCGAATGAGCGAATGAGAATACCCTGTGGCCTGTTAATCTGCGCACTGTCTATCTTCTTCAGTTTGGCCACAGAGACTCATCTCATCCCCTGTGCCTGCTTGTGAAGATTGTTTTTAATCCACCTGGTTTGATCAAATGTTTGGCACGGACTGTAGAAGCACTGTGTGTAATATTACACCGGATACATGTATGCTAGGGTGACTGCATACTGAAAACCCAAAAAGTGGTACCCCCCCCCCCTACCCAGCCTCTTTGAGATCCTGCAAAAATACCCAAAAATATTCAAAGACATAAAGTAGCTTCATAACCCAAACATCTATTCAAATTACCCCTTTCCTGTTTGAGGTGGAAAAAACTCTATAATGTAAACATAAATAATGTTATAGAAGCCCATAATCATCAGATAAAAATACGAAATGATAAACTGGCTGGATGATTTTTTCCCCAATGAGTCCAATTTTGAGACAGTGACTCAAATTGATGAGATAAAAGTTCATTTTGATTTTTGATGTCAAAACTGAAGGATATTTTTTCTCAAACGTTTGACTTATCTAATATTTGACCTTTTTAAAAAAAATTGACAAAACTTTTCATATTTTTCACTTTTTATCCCAAGATTTTGACTTTTTTCTCAAAATTTTCTACTTTTCACAAAGGAATTTTGACATCTTGAAAGTTAGACTGCCAAAATGTTTACTTTTCATCCATCATTTTTTGACTTTTCTCAAAATTTTTAGCATTTTATAGTAAGACTTTAACTTTTAATCTCAAAATTTGATTTTCTATCAGAGATTTTTACTTTATCTTAGATTTTGACTTGGTCTCATAATGAGTTTCAACTGAAATTCTGACTTTTGTCATTTTTTTCATTTTTTTTCCTTTTAAGTTTGACTTTTATTTTGAATTACAACTTTTTATCTCTTTATACTAAATATTGACTTTAAATATTTACTATTAATCACATTATTTTGCCTTTCGCATAAAACCTTTGACTGTTTTTCACGTTTTGACACTTAAACCTCAAACTTTTGACTTCTATTTAAAAAATTTGACTTTCTGTCTTCAAGTTTTCCATAACTTTTGACTTCATCTCAAAAATAGTCCGTAGAGCAAGCTGAGAAAAAAAACAGAACATTTTGGGAAATTTTTACCACCAAAAAGAAGGACATGTCTGGGGAAAAGAGGACATTTGGTCACTCTGTGTACAAACTGAGAGTGTACAGTGTAATCTTTCCATGGGCCTCCAGCCAGATGCACTAATGATAATTTTCAGAGAAGTGGTTGTAATAAGTCTGGCCCCAGCGTAAGCAGCTCCTCCATTGTTTGCACACACGGCTGGATCAGCTGTGTGTGTGTGTGTGTGTGTGTAAGAGAGAGAGAGAGAGAGCTGGGAAGGATGAGGAGTCTTTATCTGGGTGGCATATTAATGTTTATTTACACCATGGCTAATAAGATGTGTACTCTGTAGCAAGGTGAGGCAGAATGATGGTGGGTAATTAAACTGCTTTGCTTTAGATTCATCCATTATCCATACTCAAGCCTGCATACATAATGTAATAATGTAAAATAAGGCTTGTTGCTGTGGCGGATGAGGTGACCATTCTGAGCTGTTTTCAGCCCCGTAAATCAATACCGCATGTCACTGCGGACAAAATGTAAAAAGATCTGTGTGATAAATTTGGGAATTGTCAAAATATGTGTTCAGAAGCCAGTGAGATACGACCCTTTGCATAACGCAGGAACACAAACATGCTCACCACACTCCAGCGTTGTGTTTCCACCTCTAACCTGTTGGAGGATTCACGCCAAAGGAAACTGCTCTCTGATCCATGTCCCCACGAAACATGGAGTCATTTAAGTCCTGGCCACCAGACTCTGTGTGAACACACACACACACACACACACACACACACACACACACACACACACACGCACACAAACACAGCCTCACCTTCATGCAAGAGATTGAAATCAGCCAAGCAGACACTCGAGCATGAACCAAATGTCAGCGACAAGCCACAGGGAGAGAAGAGGAGCCTGTGTTAATTATTACAGAAAGAAATCATACCATTCCATCTGCAAGACATGCTGCCCAGGATATCTGTGGATCAGGAAGTCATTTCTTTTTTTCCCTCCAGGGATAAACCAAGAGGAGACACAATTCCAATGAGTAGGTCTTTAAAAGCAGTGATTAACTTTGTGATTGATGTGTTTTTTTAAGCAAGCTTTTTGCTTATCAGAATTGTGTTGTATGTGCTTCTCTACAGGGAGATAAAATAATGTAAAAGAAAGGGAGAAAATCCAATGAAAGATCAGCAAGTTAGAGAAAACTGCAGAGTTCTTTTGTTCGTCAAATGTCACTGATTTACAGAACTTGTTTGAAGCCAGGCGGCGAAGCTCTGCCTCCTCTGACAGGAGAAAAGCAAAGTTTTGGAAAGGTGTCTACAAATTTCTTCCCTCTGTAACGCTACTCTCTGATTTGATTCTGAACATGCAGTAAAAGAAAAAAAAAATACCCTTCTTTCTCTTCCTCTGACAACACGTTTCCCCCGTGACACTTAACCTTTGGAGATTTCCCATTCTCTCTGATCGCTCACTGTTTGGTTCATGTTAATTAACCCTGGGGCACAGCACAGAGATGCAGCTTAGAAGCAGAAGAAGAAGAGGAAAAAAGAAGCCAGAAAGAAGTGAAATGATTTTGTTTTCTTCTTTTTCAGTGATTCATTCCTCTCTCCATGCCTGAGTCTTGGTGGTGCCAGTGGAGACGTTGAGTGGCGTGGATGTCGGACAGGATGGTTTGTGCCCCTGTCAGCATCCGTCCCCTCTCCCTGTGAGGAAGTTGGCCGGAGCAGACTGACCTCCTCAGGTGGCCCTTGAAATGGAAATCAGTGCAAAAATAGAACACAAGATGGTTTTTCATTGCCTTCAGCTTCCCCAAAAAGAAAGAAGGATTTTTGTAGGTTTCTTTTCATTCTTTTTAGCTCCTGGCAGAAATGGTCTTTTCTATACTTGTTTGAAATACACAAAGCACGTTTCTTGGTGAAAAGTGCCACTGGTGGCAGGGAGAGCAATATTGCCTGAGCCCAAAGAAAATGCTGTGCATGTGAAATTATTTAGTTAACTGTTTCACTGCTCGTGTCTCCTCTCTGTGGAGTACAGAGCGTGATCAAACAGCAGTCTATCTAACCTCTGGCCTTCATCAGAGACTATAGGCACAGCTAAAAATACTCTCTCCATCTCACTCAGGTGACATGAAACACCAACTACTCTAGCATTTTGAACTCTACAAGGCTCTGTCTCATTTTTTTCTCAAAAGCACATCTTTAAAGCAGCAATGGGTTGAAATCCACCAATCCAAAACAGTGGAAATATTCATGAGGAAAACCCGCTGGAGAAGACGCACCGCAGCACAACCAGAGGCTTTTTTCTCCAGGTTCTCAGGGCAAATCTGTTCCTGTGCTTCTTCTTCTTCTTCGATCTGACGCTTGTCTAAAAAGCACATAAAGACAAAGACAGGAAGTGTGATTAGCCACGGAGAATAGTAGTGCAGCGCTCCCTCCAGGATAAGTCTTGAGGTGGGACTGATCAAAGCAATGCCCAGAGACAGAGGGAGTCTGAAGCAGCACTTTTCACTGGCGATCTCTGCCTTAAGACAAGGGAGTGTTGGGGGGGGGGTGTTCTATACATATTTCCCTTTTAACGCTTCAGCTGGAAAGTTACAGAACAATAGGTTCAATAACACGAAAAGGCTCAAAGTACATCTTATTTTCAGTGTGGACACATCATCTCCTTGAAAAAAGGATGAGCTGATTGGCCCATTAAATGTTCAATCCATAACATCCTTGTTTTTTACATTGTCATGAGCTCAGAAGTCACTTTCACGGAGGAGCAAAAGAAAAGAGCATTTTGACTTTTTTAATTACTCAGACTTATTTTAGAAGAGTTTGAGTCACTTTCCTTTAACAGTTCATCTTCCCTGTTGGACAATTAACTATAAGTGTCAGCGTTACAGTCTACGGTAACCCATAAACCAGATGATGGTTTAAAAAAGGCATCAATCACGATTTAGAGATTCTTTTAGTGGATCTGAATGATTGATAGAATTTCTAGGGTCTGTGTTTTTGAGCTGTGGATTATTTGTGCTTTTTTTTCTTTTACAATATATAAATCCTGGAGAGTTTCCCATCATTGTAATTGTCTGCAGGTTACCCAGTTGATTTTATTGTCTCTCTCTTCATCATTGTCTGTTTTATTTCAATGGTTCAGTCCACAGACTTTTACGATTCCAGCATCCCCGGCTGTTAGTTACGCCTGCTTTAATATACAGACTAAGAAATGTCACATGTGCCAACTTTACTGGCTGCTTGTCCTTTCAAGTGCGGCGTCCCAGTGTCTTTTAGTCAAGGAGAAAAAGGAATGCAGGTGTATGCAGTTGGCCTCGGGGTTTGTGAGTGGAAGTGGAAGGGCCTGGGCTGATAATTGAGATGAACAGAGTGTGATGAGATGAGATCATTACAGATCTGTTTCAAGCAAAGCAGACCTCGGTGAGACTGATAAAATCAAAAGAACTGCTTTGATTTCAGGGCCTCAATCAGTCAGAGGTGTTATAATGACAGCTGCTCGCTTTGGGTTTCATTGTTTTCTTATGTTGGAAGTTTCTCCACTTGAATCATCAATATTTGAGTTAGAAACGTGCACTCTTTGACCTGACTGTGTTATATTATACACAGATATAATTTTCATTAGTATGATATTATTTTCTGTACTCAAAACATATTTTTTAATTATTTTTTGGGGCTAATTTAAAAACTTAGTGTTCTTCTAGCACCACTGTGGAGCAAAGTGTTCATGCTGTTTATTAATATATTGTTAATATTTTTGCAATAGCCAGACAAGCATCACTATGCTTATTCATAAAAGGATGAATTTAAATTTTTGCCTCGGCCTGTAAGCCTCTAAACCAGGAGACTAAATATATACTTACATTTTATTTCAAAGAGAAAAAATCCTCTCTGGCAAAAAAGGCTGGCTATGAAGAACTTTACTCAAGGATAGGAAGCACATCATTAAAATGGGGCAGAAATATTAAAAAGGAGGAATATGAAAGCGTGAAGATCTACTCGCCTTTGGCTACTCCGACTCGCTTCAAAAACGTCTTGAGATCTTTCCCTCCCTCAGACCTGCACTCTCCCTTGTTATTTGACTTTATTTGCTGGCTTCACTCTGATTTGAGCTGCACTTTTCCTCTAAATAATCAATCACATGAGCTTCCACAAAGGCAAAAGATCCCTATGAAGAGGCTGTTTTTTTTTACTGCATGCAACATAAACAGGACTGAGGTCCCTTCATGTCAACTTGACACCTCAGATTTCATCAAAGTCCTTAAGTCTGTGTGTCCTCAAACACATTTCAAATCCTTGGCATTGTTGGCCTAATTATAACACACAGAAATCTGGAGACTGAGAGGGAGTGTAGGTATGAAGTAATTACCTGTTTTTGCTGCCCTCTGCCTGCCTTTTTGTCTCTCATCATCATGACATGTAGGTCTGCTCTGCTGTCACCTCAGACCAAAAGAGTGAGGGACATTAACACATTACTCCAGCTCCCTCATGGATAATGGAACATGGTTTTCATTTGAATGATAAACAAAATGACTTGGAGACAGTGTGAAGATCACTGGCACCTGCCCCTCCCTCCTGCTGCTGCCTCTTCCATGCAAAGCTTGAATATTATGCAAAACAAGAAGCAAGGTTCTTTCTTTTTGGCATCCTGTGAACTCATCGGTGTATCTCCCAGGCATGTTGGACAATTATGAGTCCGTAGAAGTATCCCCACCTTGCTAATGGTATGCAGTGTTGTGTTCACTGCCCTTTTATCAGAGCACAGCGACTTTCATCTGCAAAGTTCCTCTGCACACCCTGTGTTCTTCGCATTAGCATAGAAACTGAAGGCCTTAATCAGAAACAACAAAGCATGATGGCCTCCGTGTGTCCAGACTGATAAATAATTCTGCACTTTATCAAAACAATCAAATCAAATAAGAGAAAATTAAATATTGACGCACCCAAAATACACAAAGTAAATATATATTCATTTGGAGGGGAAGAAGTTTACCGCGGCACATAGCTGCAGTGCTGTTTATTTTCATTTATGAAGACTTTCAAATCAAAAACAAACTGAAGTTATTTTAGTTTATTTTGTTGCCAATAAACAGCTGCGGGGAATGTTGTTCTGCAGTGACGCTCTGACTTTTAAAAAAGGTATTTCAAGTCTACTGAAATGTACGGCAGTGCTGCTCGCACAGCGCTGCCATGCTTGAAGAGTGACTCTTCAGAACTGTGTCTAAAAAGGGAGCATTGAATATATATTGGTTAACATCCTTTAAAAGCAGCTACAATTAATGTGTGAAGCTGTGCTTGAATCCCACTTTGTGCCATACACCTGCCAATCACCGTGTTTGTAGAACTAGATCACAGAGTTGTTTTCCGGCTGAATGCAGCTATGTACTTACTTCCACTTGTGTAGAAGAGATTGTATTTACTGCTCTTTTGAAGATGAGGCGGAGCTGCACACGCTGTGCAAAGACTCGCAAATTGCAAAAAGGAAAAAGGAAGAGGAGAAAGGGACTGTGGGGTTGGAAAAGCAAACTGTGTCGTCAGTGTTGTGTGAGCGTGTGCTGAAAGTCAGGCAAAGTATTCCCGCTTTCCTGTTGCAAACGTTTGGTTTTTGTGTGCTGGCTGCATTTTCTTGTTGGTGCTTACCTGACAGTAATCTTTATTTACAGATTCTGAATAAAAATGCAGGATGTGTAGGTGTAGGAGCGTTCTGGATTCTGTTTGTTGTCTGAGGAGTATCACCCACTAATGTTTCTGTACACAGACACATTAACATTTCTACCAAAAAATTGTTTACAATCCTGGAGAAGCTTGGTGTCATCTGGGTGTCGACTCTAACACATTGCCATTTCAAGATGGGATATTTGCAGCCCATTACATCTCGTCAGCAATGTGTAACCCAGTAAGACGTGTTGGTGGGACAAAGTTGTCTGATCCCCCATGATAAGTCCTCTGGGTAGCAATGTAATTTCCTCCTTTTACAATACTTCTTGTGTCACCGCCTACACTGATTCTACAGCCTTGTATTCTTTCTCCTCTGATTTCTCCTCTCTTTTATTCTGAACCATATTTACGGTATGATCAACTACTGCTCATCACTCATCAGCTCCGACTAGGAACTTGCAATACGGAAAGTATCAAAAAATGAACCTCCAACTAGTATTTGAGTGGAGTGCTGCAGAGTGACAAAGACAGTCTATTGTCCAAGCACATAGTTCTAACAACGGTCTAAGTATCAATTAGGCTTCAGGCACTGTGTCCTGACACAAACCCCACTCTTGGGCTACCCTACTAGCGTTAGCAAAACATGGAAAAGTTGACTATTGCCAACAAAGCAACAAGATGTCAGATGATAGGTGATGGGTTCTTTGAGTTATCTTGACAGGAAAGGATACAAAAGCCTGGTACTGTCTTGGTTTTAACGTCGAAAATCACAAAAAAAACTTGGGACACTGGATAAAATATAAATTTAAACAAAATACTCTACATTCTTTTTGCTACATATCAGGCTTAGCACTATAGTTGCATTTTCAACAAGATTTTACGCTTTTGCACTTTTTCTTATTACATTTCAGGTCGTTGTCGCATTTTAGGTCAAGTTACCTATTGAGCTCTCACATGCCTTCTAAGAGGAATTTTTTTATGTATGGGAATTTGAGCATTTAAAACTGGGTTTTTGCATTTTAAACATTATTCTGTAATTGCATCTTCATATAATTGCCCTTCACTAAAATCATACTATTTTGGAAATGATTTGATGGCCCACTTGCAATACCTTTGCCGCCCACAGGTTGGGGATCCCTGTTCTATTGGCAATAAAATATAAGTTTATCAGATTTGCAGATCATTGCATTTTGTCTCATTTACATTATTTGACCTAAAAGTCAAATAATTAGTGTTTTAACTGGTTTTCAGCATCCATTTCCCCCAAACGTCAGAAGCAGCCTTCGGTGTGCTTTTCATTCTGCTGGGATTCTCCGCAGTTCAGGCTTCACAGCTCTCCAGTGGCTTTGGCAGTGTATTCAGAGAGGTGCCAATCCAGACATCTCAGCAACCTTTCTAAGGCTGAGCCTAAGAGGCAGACACAAGTCCCTGGTTAGGACATGCTGCTGTCTTTTATCAATGTTGACCAGACAGACTCCTCGTGGCTCCTGCACGGCTGCATCAGGGAGTGCCTCGATTCCCTCTTCTTTGTCATCTCAGGTCAGCAGATGCACCACATTTCCACCCTGAGAATTATGACAAAGGAAATACTCTGAAGGTATGTAAAGAGGAAGAAAAAGTGTGATTTTTGTTCCGTCAAGGAGTTCAAACTTTGGTTCTCCTGAGATGCATCGTGATAAAGCAGAGAGTCCAAGTCCAATTTGTCAAAACCATCCTGTCTCCATGTAATGTGAGTTGACATAATTTCAATTATTTCCAGCTGGCATCAGGGGGTTGCGGATTAAAAAGATAACACATAGGCTTTTATGTATAGGCCACTCAGCTAATTAGATGGATTAAAATGTGCTCTGCAAAGGGAAATAATTTGCAAGTGAATGGCAGTTAGCAGGCAAACGTGTATAACAGATGACACAAACCCCTGAGGGTATTCCATGGTTAGTTTGGTACAATTTAGAAATTACACAAGTCGTTTACTAAATAACAGCCTCATTTCTCCCTCAACTGCATTCTTCAGTGGCTCACTGTCAGATGTGTTGAAAATAGGTTAGTCTATTCCAACGAACCAAGCCTCCTGGTAGCACCGCTCGCTGCAGTAATAGATCGCCATTTATAATTCATGAGGTGGCTAGTCCCCCAAGTTAATTTTGCCCAAGGCTCTGTTTACTTCTGCTTTGTACTTTGTTTAAAGTCAGTTGTTGACAACTCTTGTACATGTCAAACTATCACCGCTAATAATTGCTTAAGGAGATAGAACTTTTGCAAATGTTGGTTCCACCAGAGGTACATTCGCCTCGCCCTATGCAGAACTTCTTCAGATGAATTTTTGATTCATCTTCCTCCTCGCTCTTGACAAAAAAGTCCTCTGTAATTCAAAGCAATAGCTGTAAGAGAAATTATAAAAAAGAATAATGTAGTATGCTCTCCATAACATCCTAGTTTTCATGTGGAAGAGGAAACGTCTATCTTCCTCTCTCACCACCCCCTCTTTCTATTGCTCTGTCTTTATCTCTGACTTTCTTCCTTTTTTTTGCATATTGACCAAAGAGAGTGTGCTGGTGGATGATGACTGTCTGTCACACGCTGAGGATTGACGGGATCTATTGTAGGAGAGTTAAGGCCTTGGGCTGTACCTCTGTGGGTCAACCCTACACCTCTCTGTGTAGAAAGCGACTTTTTCTCAAGACAAGCATTCACTTGATTAGTGCCAATTATCCAGGCTGTCACTTTCCCTGGTGAGGGTGGCCCAGGATGCGCCCCGTCCCCCACACTTCCCGTCTGGAGCGGACGTGCACTAAAAGTCTGCGCTCATAGCTGTAGGGCTACGGGAATGATTTTGAATGCAGAGATGGGGGGGGGGGGAATAAAAAGAAACACGGGGAAGCAAGTTCTGAGTTTGACAGTGTGATAGCATTGACTTCCGAGACAGTTACAAGGGGAGTGTCATCTCTCACCACAAAGACGTCTCCCCAGGGCTGCACACACTTCCATCAGTCAGTCAGTCAGCAGCTGAATATTCAGCTATGCACGGTCTACAGGACCCAACTGGGTTACATTCACTAAGGTATATAGAATTCACTCGCAAAGTCTGTTGGTTTTCATGTAAAACAGCCACCAACTCTACTATGAATGCGCAAATGTGACACAAGTATTAACAACAAAAGAAGTGTACAATATAACTTATGTGCTCTGGAAAAAAAAGGCAATATTTGGTGTCCTGGAGCAGGGGACCAAATCTAAACCAAATGTGTCCATAGAAGGTAGCAGAACTCAGCAGACGAGGCACGTTTACGGCAAACAAGTTGAAAAATGTGACTCCCCAGTGTGAGCTTAGGTTTTACGTGCGATTTATCGAACAATCCTGATATTTCTGAAAACCTTCTGTGCAAAAAGCTTCTTTATTTACTACAAAAAGTCAAGGTAATCTCATCACCTTCTCACCTGGAATCAGGTACTAGACCCCCCCCCTCTCTCTGCAGTCATTACTTCTCTGCTACACTGCACTATTTTTCCTGGTTCCAAAAAACACAATCACAGTGTTTTCAAGCCTTTCTTTAAACAGCTCTGCTTGTGTATTTACTGATCTATTTCCTGCCGCTTTCATGTTGTTACTGTGTCTCTTGTAAGTGTTCAGCATTCAGTGGCAGAACCATGAGACGCAGAGCTCTTCTAAACAGCAGAGGTTATCCTCAGTGTGGATGTCTGCAGGGGAGTAAACACCACTGGAGCGCAAGTGAATATTTTGTATGAGAGAAAGAGAGGGCTATTAATTATTCATGCCTACTTCATTGTGTATGATGATGTGTCAGGATGTTTGCCGATAAACAACAATATTCCTTGTAGGATTGATCCCTTATAAAGAGTTGTTGAGCTAGTTCCTCTCGGTCTGACAAATGCAGAAAGTGGGAGAGCCAGTGCAGGTACTTATTTATGGAAATATCAATATTGTATCATAAAACCAAATCCTCTCCTCTTAGTATAAACAACATAATCAAAGGGACACTTTAAAGCTGGACTGTGAGAGTGGAAATAACATGAGGATTAAGGAAAACCGCTGCACACAAAGCTGTGCAATCAAATTGATTTGAAGCGAGCGGGTAAACTGGGTCAGTGTGGTGCTGGGATTGGCAGAAAAATACTAATAAAGGAAAACATGAAAACATCTAGCACCTTGTTTTCAAGTTTTTGGTTGGCTCGAACGTAAGCACTACTTAAACACGGCACGCCCTAGTGATCCAGCTCATCATTGGCTCTTATTGCACAGTGATAAAGCCTTGTGTGTCTGCAGGGGGAGATTTCTGCTCTCTTTCATGGTAGCAATGCCCCCCGCCACCATCTCTCTGCTCCACCCCCGGGGGGATACATCACCACACAGGCAGGACAGCAGGCCGGCACGGTCGCTATAATTGCCACCTCCTCCTTGTGCGCAGTATGCACTTTCAAGCACAGTGATTAAATCAAAAACTCCTCAGCATCCCTGCTCTTTACCTCGCAGGCAAAAAAGAAAGCACGCTCCTCTGGGATGGGGTCATCACAGCCCCCCCACCCCCCCTATAGTCTGTGATCGCTGCAAAAAGGGAGGGGGTGCAGGCTGTTCACTATTATGTACTACTATTAAAGATAAATCGTGAAAAACTTAATAGCTGTTAGATTCAAGATTCCTCTTTGTATTCTAATGAACCACAGGCACCGTTTCATGTTACATAAGTATTTCAACTGCAAAATAACTTAGAGCTAACATCTACTTTTTTCAGCATCACTATACTTATTGTCTTTTATTTGTTTCTTTATTTATTTATTTATTTTATTAAAATCCCCTTTGCATTCATTACTTAATAGCCACTTGTTTTCTTTTCATCATCCATTTAATTCATCTCGGGCTTAGTGTGTGAAGCTTTTTTTCTAGCAAGGAGTCCCCCTGCTAAATTTCAGATTGAAGGTCATAAATGTGAAGTTTACCATAATTATTATGAATAAACAGCTTCTGAATTACTTACAAACCGTAAAGCCATGGTATGGTAAAAATCTGAACTGTAGCAGTTCTCAAAATAGATCAGGATATTCAAAAAAAAGGTTACAATAGCTATTCTTAGCTAAGCAAGAAATCAAATTCCATTTCCTGTTTCTTAAATTTTAAGTCCTATTATGATTTGGCAAATTTGAAAATAGAAGTTGAATTTAAGCTTATGTCAAAAATGGGATTACTCTGTGCTTATGGTCATATACAAAAACTTAAGCTAGTTGAAGCTAGCATTACATTAGCAAGCTCCTGTTTACATGCTTACACCCTCCATCCTGTGAGTGTGGCAAGGAGATTTTGATTCCTTGTCCTCTTCTTAAATGTCAACACAGTTCAAAATTACAGCTCCTTCCTTGCTAACAGTAATTTTAGCTAAGAAGTGGCTTGATGCTAATGCTAGCTTCCTGAAATGAAAGAGTTAATGAGTGCATGTTTAGCTTTGAAAATGTTGATTTTTTATTGTTTTGCTTGTGTTTATCCATCTGGACACAATGAAATGATAATTTCAGTAACATAGGAACTGAAAATACATTTTTATTGTGAAGTCTGAAACTGTGTTTGGACAGTTTGAAAAGTAGAACAACGTGGTGAGTCGCTACAGTAAGGCTTTGGCTAACATTATGATAGCTGGAAGGTTAAGTTATTCCTATTCTTTATGGCACCAGCAGGTATTAACACTTTTCCTGCTGTGTCAATGAACACCTCCATTTTTTAAGTTTTTAAGTTTCCAGATGCTTCTTCACTAACAGCAGTGTGGGGTACAAAATATTTCAAGGCTAACATGACATGACAAAATGGTTACCAATTGTCCTGTTTATCCCAAAATATGGGGATATTTTCCTCTGGATTTTTTGTTTTCTTTTTAAGTTTTAAAACAAGAAAAAGTGGTCAGATACTCAAGATGTATACGACTAATTACCTGAAACAAAGAAGTAAAACATTGCTTGTTCTCGAGCTTTCCCCCCTTCATCATCAAAACAGCAAATGACTGCAGTTTAAATGTAGTCAGTTGGTGTCTTGATTTAAATATCTCTGTGATCATTAAAATGAAGATAACTTACCTGCAGCCATAAAGGAAATTAAAGTCAGGTTTTAAACCATGTTATTGTCCTCAGATAACCTGCACACACACATCAAACGGACCATTATCACTTGGGTTAATGGCTTTGTTAATTTGAAGACATTAACAACTGCTCGCCTGTCCCCAATGAATGTGTCATACATAGTGGGCCTTGTATTGTTAAATGGCTTGCCAAGTAGATTGATTCCTTTGCTGCAAAGCACAGCAGTGATGTAGGCAAACAGGTTAATTAAACATTTACACACAAACACCCAACAATCCATTGTGTCCTTCTAATTTATGACATCAGTGTGCACTTTCATCAGGATTTATCCAGCAGACGCATATGTTTGCTTGCTCTATTCTCATTGGCACCATGACGGTTTTGCTGTGCTGCTGTTTTTGAGGGGTGACGAGGACTATTGTAACTGCTGTACTCACCCATCACAGGGACATAGAAGTCCCTTCACGGTGCAGGGAGACACCAAGACACCCACACCTCCACCTTCACTGCCTTTCATCTCCAACTTTAAAAAAAAAGAAAGAAAAGGAGCTACAAAACACTGAGTCCTAATCATCTCATTTTTTCCCACTGCCTCACAGATCTCTGCAGCACACACAAAAATATAAGATTACACATTTTAACATGAGGGTGCACATGCACAGTCCACCACAGGGACTTCACCACACCTCTTCCAAAAAAGAACATTTCTCCTTCTCCTTCTGAAAACTCTTGGGGTCACCGGAATAGGGAAAGTTCTTCCTTTTGTGTTATTTTTAAAGAATTTCTACATTTGTGAGAGCAAAGTGGGATTTGGGCCAGAGGCGTTGATGGTTTTCATCTTTTCATGTATCCTCCACTGGCAGTGAGCAAGCTGACAGGAAGGCAACAAGGGAACGATCAATCACCTTTCTTTTCAACTTTCCCTTTTGGCCCACATACGTGTCAGTTAATTTGTTATCACTGGGGTAAAACAGGAGCTTTTTAACGTGTCTGTAGTGATAGTGTGTAACACTCTTGCACTGCAGCAACAGTGATGAATTCCAGTCATCACTCCAGATGCCAGGCCTCATTAGCTGCTGCTCACAGGTTTGCCTAAATACCTCAAGAACTAGATGCATGTTGTTTTTCTCTCCCCTTTTAAGTTTGCTTCCTCACTCACACACATACACACACACATCTACGTACACACTCACTGGAGAAGTCTTTAATATGCTTGCCAACCACGGGCCCTTGGTAAGATTCCTTGAGGGCGATGTGTATCCACAACAGTGTCTCTCCCTCAGACATGTGGCATGGGTAAACAACACAGTTAAGCCTAAAACAATGTGTGTCCCTGATGACTGCAATTATTTATGAAATCAAACACAATTCAGCATTTCGCCAAGTGGGACAGCTCTCTAGATCACTCAACAAATCTCCACTATTTAGTGCTCATAATAATCTTATAGTAAAATGCCAGAAAGAATCACATTCCCATCACATCAAAGCCAACAATCACTCCTTCAATCTCCCACTCAAGTTGGACATAGCATTTCTTTATTTACAGCATCCAAACCACATGAAACACATGTCAACTATGCATCCTGGAGGCTACGCCTGCTCAGGCTGTCTTTGTGGTTGATCGCCAGCTAAATTATTCAACCTGAGGTGCTATTGCTTCTGACTGGAGCAGCAGCAGCACTGCGGAGTGAGAAATGCCAGTGTCAGGACAGCATGTGTGCTCTCGGGGCATTAGCCTCCGGAAAGCAGCTGCTGCAGATGGTATGCTCACTTTGTCATCCACTTTCTTCAACACTGTTCGTGAAGAGCAATTAACAACCAGAGAAGACACACAGACAAGCTTGCTTCGTTTCCACAAGGAAAATTAGAAAGGTGGGCTGGGGGGACGAGGCCATCCATCACACGGACACCTCTTCATCTCACACTTTCTGGACTTTAAAGAGTTGCAGGACTTTCATCAAACAGTCAGCGCTCTGCACTTTTAACACAGCCACTCAGACACACACAGGTGCCGACAGGCTGCTGTCACTCAGGAACTTTCCTCTGTGTTAAGGTCGCTGACCTAGCTCCTATCAGCGTATCACTCTCAATAATTGGAGACTGTGTTTGCACCTTCCTTATACTTGTAGGTAGAATGGGTCCAGCTCATACCTCACCTTCGACTCTGAAACCCACCCTGAATGATTTTAGTTTGTTATAGGAACAGCTAAATTAACCAGTGAGGTGCCAACTGCTACTTTTTGTGGGAATAATACAAATCACATGTTTTGAATGCGTGTTTAACACTTAATCATTTTAGATCAGCTCACGCTTTTTAGCATTGTAAAGCCTTACTTCAGTATCAATTAATACTTAATTAAAACATAGTCTGTAGAGTATTGGTCATATATTAAAACTTATCTGTATATTATGAACAAACAGCTATAAATGTTTTCATATTAATTAATATGACCCTCTATAATGTGTTAACCCTTGTTCATACTTCATAAATGATGGATTCACCAATTAGAAATTAGCTATTGCGTTCACTATAAACCAGTTATTAACCATTTATAAACTGTCTGTTCATTGGTTTTATAAACTCAGTGCTTAAATGTAACATATTTTTAAACAATTGATATCTAATATTTTCTTTGAGTTTTGCCACAATAAACACTTTAAGTTTGAGACTTATTTTATTCAGTTGCAGAGTTTTTAAAGTTCACACGACAAGGTTTTTTTTTTTTTGACAAGCATGGTTTTGAAACAGAGGTTGTTTCCTTTTAATAAATAGTTCAAGTACATAACTTACATCTTTTTCCCTATTCTACTGAATCAAAGTGTGACTTGACTAATGTGTGACTGACTTGTGTGTTTAGGCTGCTGCCGGTCTGAAATCTTATTAATAAATGCTTTGAAAAGCATTAAAGGTCCTCACTTTAGATCTGCTCACAAACCAATGAACAAACAGCTTGTAAGTGGGTATATGTGATGACCTTAATTAAACATAATTTGCTCTCTGATTAGGTGTTCACTAACTCTTACTTTATGTTAGAATCACAACATATAAATGGTTAATAACTAATTTATAATGACCATAATAGCTTATTTGTAATTGGTGAATCTAGTGTCCATAAAGTGTGAACAAAGGTTTAGTTAACACATTATAGAGGGCTATATTCATCTATAATAAAACATTTATAACTGTGTTTGTACATGGTATACAAATGAGTATTAATGTATGAACAGATAATGAGTTTGGTATTAATTAATACCAAACTAATGCTTTACTAATGCTTAAAAGCGTGATGTAAGGAGATTAAAATGAATAGTAGAAATATGAGTAGAAAAATCAAAATAACAGAGGAGCAAATATGAAATGTTCAAAGCAGAAACTCACCATGACAATGTGTTACATGTCTGAAGGTACATAAGTAATTTGTATTCTGTGCTTTTCATCCAAATTTCCTATTCTCCCACCAGAAGCAAAATAAATACCAAAAAATGATTTTAATAGATAGTAAACAATAATTATGATGAGCATTAATAATTCAGCAAACAATTGATCCAAGACAGAAGGAGCTGATTGTGCAGCAAAGTACAAAAATCTGCAGAGCAACACTATTTAGACATACCCTATATTTCCAGCAAATGGATTCTAACCCCATAAATCACAAGCACAAGATAAATATAGGAGGGCGACTAAATTAAATGGTACTTAGCCTTGTGAAGTGCACTGTAATAGATCTAAGGAGGAGGTTAAGAGAAACAAGGAGATGTGTGTCCTCCCTTTCTCCAGCCAGACATTGTAACCCTCAGTGATCCCTCATAACACACAGGAAATCAAAGATCATAACAAGACCTACAGTGGTGTAAAAGTATCTCATTAGCTGCCTGCATAGCTCTCCCATCATCTCACAGTGCCCTCCCTGGGAATACGGAAAGAGGGCTTTGTCTGCTCAGTCCCTGAGCTCTTGTCAAAATCTCCTTAATTATGATTAATTACAATCCCTGCAAAGATTTCCTTTACCAAGTATACAAATAATAGAATGCTTTCACTAAATATTATATTACATTAATTACAGAGCTGTTTGCTGCTAAATAAAATTTCTACAGAGGATGTATTGCTTGTCAAAAGAGCAATGTTTTTTCTGTTTTCACAGCGATTTGAAAAACATTTATTTCTTAGCAAAGTGTGCCCTAGCTCCAGGCTGCTCTGCATACTGGAGCTGTTCCCTCTGTGGGCTCGATTGTTATGGATGCTGTTTATGGTTCTGCTATGACAAGTGTGAAGGGCAGGCATGGTGAAAGATGTATCGCTCGCTTATCTGCTCCATGTCTGAATATGTTATGGGATTGTAAATGACCCCTTATCATGACAGATCCTCACAACAACAAGCAAACCTACTTTATTTCCATTTTATTCTCCATGATAACTTTTAGACACTAAGTGACAAACACTGCTCTGGAGCCTAAATATCTGTAAACTCATTGAATTTGTGTGAGTTGCGTTGTGAGGGAGGTTGTTGAAAAGCACTTCTTATGAGATCAAATTGTGTTTTTGTTGTGCCAAAATTCCCTCTGATGATGGAAGTTTTCATAAGTTTGCAGAAAGTCGTAGAGCAAAAACAGCTAACTGCGAGTAAAGTAGCAAGATTGAGTGACATGAGGCAGACTAATGATAAGGTTTATAAGTTTTGATAGTTTTTTACGGCCTTCTCATGCAGCTGAGGCACATCACTGAGATGTGCTCTTGAGCAGCTCGGAGAACAATACGCCTTTGAGACACAGTCGCTGCACTGAAGCTGCCACGTCCTTCCGCCTTCTTGCTGCATATGCTTTATAGCCGACAATAAACCATTTTAGTGCAAAATAAATTGGGATCGTATTGAAATGCTGGCGCTATATATGTCATCGAAGACATACAGTTATTTTTTAGCAAAGCTGGAGCGCAGTTTATCATCTTGTGAGTGCTGGGATGGGTCTGTTCCACATCATTGGCCTCTTTTGGTTAGTTAGATTGTGAAGGTCAGAGTTCTCAAGCCTTTTATGGCTGTTTAACTTAAGAGAATTATCACACAGGCAGCACTTGGCTGATATATGCCACAAAGCTCTTCCTTGGGATAGTCTTATATACCTCCTACACTTTAAGGTAAAGCATCAAAAAACATTATTTGGAAGCTGCAAAAATAAGACACATAGCACAGACCTCACAATGAAATATTTGCACTGTTACCTTTAAAACCTGAATAGCATTGATCTTTAGTTCATCGTTTTAAAGTCAGGGTGTCCATCAACACCTATCTATATGGTAAAATCAGCATAAAAAAATTATGGTCAAGGACCAAAAAGAATTGAAAACAAATTGCAAGGTAGTAAATGCAAATACCAACATTTACAGGCAACCTCAATCTGCAGTCTGTCTTAACCAGCATATGGGTTATGTTAAAATAATATCAGCCTACTTTCCACACACAAAACTTAAATTGATATCAGCTCTGTCTGTTTGACATTTTCTGCCACAACTGTTTGCCTCTAATTTCTCTGTTGAGTTTTAAAACTTTGCAAACATAATTAACACCCTCTGCAAATGGAAATAATATCAGCCCACAAGGCAGCATAAGTAGAAAAAAATAACCATCAGAAGGAATTTTTAAGTTTTCCAAATGAAAGCTTTAGGGGAGGATCTTTCTCTCTTTAAAAAGGCAAAGTGACATTTTATATTTTATTTTAACTGTTAGTTGATGTTCTGCTGATTAAAGCACATTTTATGCTAGAACCAGGGGGCTCTATTTCTGTAAGCTATCAGTTTGCAGGCATGGATTGCAGCGAAGTTACAAGGCTGGGGTAAATCTATTTGAGGGTGGGGGTGATTGCATCAGATATCCAGTTTCTTGAGGGGAATCTTCAGAAAAAGGCACACAATTAAAGAAGAGAGAGAAGAATAATCTGCATTGAAACATGATTTATGTATCATGTGAAAGTCTGAAAACTTATACTTTAACTTCTTGTGAAAGTACAGCAGTTTCATCACTTTTGTAAACATTTTGTGTTGTGGAACTAATAGCACTGTGTATTGTGGTGTATTATTATTGTCTACAAGCTTTTGTATTGTAAAATTGATGATACAAGTTCACTTATAAACAAGCCACATCATTATTCAGCACACATTATTTGTTAGAGCAAAGCAGACTAATAATTCAAATGCACAGCATAACTTATTTATGGAAGTGTACAATTGATAAAATGCCAGGAAGGAGTAATCTTTTAAAGCACCTCTTACAAAAACCTCTTTGTCAGAATAATCAACACAATCTGCATAATTTACATTACTTACTTAGATGCATGTACAGCCCGGGCTTAAAGTAAAGAAGTTTGTTTTCTCGTGTTTGTGCCTATTAGCCACAAATTAATTAATCTACCATCCAAAACTCAATTAAGCCACAAGCTATATTAATACATGGCCCGTTTCCCAGATTGCAGAGGAAGTAGTGCGGAAGAAGCACTATTATTTTCACAAACATAATCACATTTTGTTGCAACAGTCGCACCCACGAAAAACGCCTGAGTGTAATGTATTCAGAAAGCGTCTGAGCCGTGTGTGCAGAGGAGTGAGACCTGAGCAGAGAGATGTGTTTAGGTTCATGAGGGCTGATTTATTTTCCTCCACTAGGGGGAGAGGTGCACCTCCCAGATCTGCAGAGCAATAATATGCAGCTATAAAGTACTGATGAGGCGGCTCAGTGAATACTTATGGAGAGTCTTGCATTAGATTCTCTCTCACAACCTTGGTCATCTCATTGAAAATTATCCCAGTCAGGTTTACGGCCTGTGTATAACGACACATCCCGAGCACCAATCATATCATTACCATCGTCCCAAACTTGAGTGTTCATTCAGCTCCCTTTCACATACCTCGATCCATCAATGATGTGAAAAACTTCAGCTCCTCCATTTAATATTGTTTGTTTTGTTGTTTGTCAACACAACGGAGGAGATGTGCTTTTCTAAAGCTCAGTGTTAAAGAGGCACCCCCGAAGAAGAATACACACAGCGTTGCCATGGTCCCCCATTGATGTGCAAATGGTTTCATTTAAATATTTTTAAGAGGATCAGCTCAGATTACGCCAAAGTTTGACAGAGATAATTCGATGGCTTGTGTAGCAGCTTTGTTTGTGGAGACCATCATTCAGGGCACGTCAGACCACCTTCACAAGCCACATAGGCTTTTTAATGAAGTTTACTTTGAGAAATAGGCCCAAGCAAGTAGCTTTTCTCATGCTACGGCAATCTTTTGGACCCCTCTCATGATAGCAGTGTAGACTTCCAGTTCTGCAATGAGAAGTTTTACACAGCTTTGAAACACTGTAAAGCCAAAGAAAACTTTTACTTAATACACCCTCTCAGTCTGTTTTTACAAAAAGGCAGCTAAAGTAGCATCTAGCGGATATATTTGCTCTTTTCCTGCATTATAGATAAATGCACCATGGAGACCCCCCAGTATTTGGGACAAGGGAGAAGAGCTTAAATATTTATGCCTAAGCCTCTGGAGGCCCGCTATTAGTAGTAAAATGTTTTACTTTCTGGGGCTGTCACTCTGCTCCAGCTCCCATTAACAACATGGCTGACAGGGACCTCTGGGTCAAACACTTTGAGGCAACAAAAGGCCCCGATGAAATCACTCAGTGAGACCCAAATTACTTCTGTGTCATTGCTGAACAATATTTTCTCCCCAAAGCATTCCTCCTTCTGTTAACGCCGTGACCCTGTCCGCTGCATATGGGAAGGATTGTTTGTGTATAACACTGGGGGATGGAGATGAGGAGAAGTTCATGGACAATGTTCCCTGACTGTGCCCCCCCTCATCCTTCTCACAAGCAACCATGCTGCCCTCCCTCTGTTTTGTTGTGCTTTGTGAGAAAAGTTGATAAAAACAGGTTGTAAATGGAGATGGTCAGTTGGAGATGAACACGTTGGGGTGGAGCAGTGAAGCGGGAAATCCAAATATACAAGCCCCCAAAGAAAAAAAAAAACTAGCAAAAGCAGAGAGAGACAGAAGCCTAGGGATGTTTCGGATAAAGCGTTGGAATTTAGAATTCAGAGTAAATGGTCAAAAAAGGGAATGTAGTTTAACTCTTACCTTATTCTTAAATCTATAAAACCCTTTTTACTTTTAATATATACTCTTTTTGAGGTGTCTCTGAACCATAGCTTTTCTTATATTTATCCTAAAGAAAAACACTCATTCCGAAATATATATATATATACAAAGTGCCAAGGCAGTACCAAAGGAGTGGGAATCGCCACCAAAATTAAAATGAATTAAGCATCCAATCTTGTGTCAATATTGGAATAGCCTCTGTTTGTTGTGAACTTCATATTAACCAGATTTAATAAAGTATATTCAGTGTCTTCAGGAGATCCTTTAAGAAGCAGACAAATCTCTATAAAAAGAAAGACTGACAGTTGCAGCTTGCTCTCTGAGAGCCAACACTACGAGTGGCACAATCGGATGAGCTGCAAACAGTATCAGAAAGGCCTGCAAAGGAATGAGCAGGCAGGGAAGCTTCAAATCCCCTCTCAGCCCTAAGTGGGTGGTCCTTTCACTGTGGGTAACCGTGCAGTCGCCAGGCATTCGTACGATGGGGTTTTTTTTCAGGAGGAGGACCGGCTCTCAAGACGTAACATTGAGCGTCCCAAGCCCATACATCCACAGAATTAGATTCATGCTACACTGACTTTATTTAAGCTAAGAGTCCTGGCAGTGGCAGCATTAAATGACAGCCAGCCAGTTTTTTTTTTTCCTCTTCTTTTTTTAAACTCAGAGCCTTTTTCTCCTGGATTAAAGGATGATTCAGGGAAGGAAGGCAGAATGGCTAAAGAAAGAATTCAGTGAGGGAGAAAGAAGTCCATAGTTTATCTGAGAAAAGTAACTGAGACCTGTAGAAGCTGCCAGATTGTGTTGAGCACTGCAGACGTGTGGAGATTGACAGAAATATTTTGTGGTACTAACACACACAAAAACCTGACACACAAAGACATATCCGGTGTAAACTGGAAAGAAGCTCAGGTGTTAAAACATGTTTCAAAAGAGAAAAATAAGTTACCTTCCAAATCATACAAAAGTGCTTTTTTTTAATCACACCTTACTTTACCGTCTTCGTTTTTCTTAGTCATGGTAGAAAAAAAAATATGCTAGTCAATGTCAGTTTAAGCTCATCTTTTCAAATGATATAAGACCTTCCTCTCGTTTGCTGTTCATTTTACTTCTAACAAACTGAATTTTTTCTTGCAAAAATCAAAATTGAACGTTTCTTATTATGGTGTGCAATTCATTCTATTTAAATTTAATCATTTTTTATTTATCGCTAATATCTGAAATAGGCCTGCGATCAAAAAAAATTAGGACAGGGAAAAAGGCATCAAACACACCATCTGGAAGTTAAACTATCAGATTGTCAAGACTCTTCCTTCAGACATGTCCCTAACTTGTAAGAAACACAAAATATAAATATCCAACATTGTGTTTGGATCATATCTGGAGCCCTTTCCCTCCAATGGTCAATATTTGAGTGCCACCCAAGCATGGGAACAAAAGCCAGAGATCCTCTACGCCAAGCACGAGAACTGTTTAAGTTGGCCCCACAAGTCATACATCTGAATGATTTCAAAGAGAGCCCCAATTAAAAGCTACAAACATGCCTTTGGAATGCGAACTAACACAATTAAAAGTGCTTCGTGAGTGTATTAGAGGAATAAGTTGTGAATTAGCACTTTGAATACACAAGGCTGTTTTTATTCCTCGACCCTTTCACTCATTCAAGCAGCAGAGGGAGAAGGGGTCTGTTTGAAGTCAGCCGGTCCTCTTTCTTTCCCTCTCTCTCCCCGAGCAAAAGGAGATTGAGTCAGCCTAATCTGCTCCTTGTACATTTGAATGTCTTCTGCAAAGAGCTCATCCTGGCCGCTTGATAAAGGCCCAGGTGCAAAGACAGTGGCCATGCCTAACTTCGTCTCAGTGGGGGCTGTAAATCACAGGAGGAGAGGAGAAGGGAATGGGGGGGGGGGGGGGGGGGGGGGGGGGGGGGGGGGGGGGGGGGGGGGGGGGGGGGGGGGGGGCACCCTTTGAAGATACAAGCTTGCTTTCCTGGCTGATATGTGGTCAGAAGGGCAAGCCCTCTTCTCCAGCCTTTCAAGGCTCTCTGGCCACACCAGTCAGAGGAAGGTGGACACATAACTCGACGTTATGCTTGAGGACTCTTAATCAGGCTGCACAACACACACACTCCATGCAAGAAGCGGGGATCGTCGCTGTCAAAGGTCAAGTGGAAGGAGACTGCAGAGACATGGATTCATTCACAATTGGAAAATCTTGCGCAAACAAAAATGTTTACCTTCCTTTTGAAGGGAAAATCTGATGTGACTGTTTGGACAGTAATAAAATCTAGAGTTAGAATAGAATAGAATAGAATAGAATGCCTTTATTGTCATTACACATTTCTAAAGCTTCCCTTTAAGTGCAACAACAAAAACAACAAAAAAAGAACTTTGCATGAAATAATACATGTGTAGTGTGAAGTTGTGTGGAAATATTTTGTTATAATTATATTTTACTGATAAGACCTTGTAAGAGCTCCGAGGTACGACTTTTTACTGACGAGAACATGATACATAACAGTGAATGTATCACGGCTTTTGCATTATGTCCTAACTTAAGGCAGTTACATGCAAATCGAGAATCAAGTTTGTAATCAGTGCATCGTGGCAGGACACATAACTCTGCAGTGAAACAAATTGCATAAGTTGTTATGGGCCAATGACGTGACCACTTTTTCTGTCCATCTGAATTTTTCTTTGGAAAAAAACCTCAAACTACATAAAAATACAATATGTATATCTTACACCTTAACTTCTCCAACCATCTTAGTTATTGGTCATTTTTCTGCTAACTCAAGTGTCAAAACATCAAGTGAGGCAACCGTCCAGCCACAACTTCTATTTAGACAACAGGTTTAAAATCACTTCCAATAAATTTAAATATATTGATTGCCCTATTTTGCATGATTTCTAACATATTTTGCATACAAGGACAAAATCATGAAACATTTTCTCTTTTATTTCCATCATAACACACAAATGAATGTTGTTTGAATATGTAATTATCACCTTGGGCAACTATCAAGACAACACAATTTTAGGACTTTAATTTTGAAACCAGCTCAAGGACAGGGTTATTTACCAACCAAACACATGTGGAGAACCTAGTGAAATACCTGGAAGGTTGTTTAGTCTTTTTCATATGTGCAAGTAAACCAATTTTTTAACTACCGTAATGTACCAGCTTCTTTTGGGTATCATGCGGGGTGACCACTCCAAAACTGTGAATAATCAGTTTTATCTGCAAATCTATAAGCCTGTCCTTCTCAAACTGTTTATGTAACTACTGATACTTGTTGAGCTATTGGCAATGTCAAAGAAAAATATCTGTTTTGAGACAAATTTACATCTTTTTTTTTTTTTGGTGTTTTAAAAATGGCCTATTCAAAAGTCTCATCTGTCAATGACCCTAAAGAACACGAGATCAAACTGCATAGATTCGATCTGTTTTGATGGTCTGAATTGTTGTGATCTCCATTGAATTTAAAGCCAAATGTATCAGGTACACCATGATACTCTCTGAAATTCTTGATTTGTTTTCCAAATCTCTTCTCTAGTCTTTGGTCATACCAAGCAGGCCAAAGTCCCTATCATATCACACACACTGGCTCTGCTTTGCCACTTAATGATGCCGAAAGGAGAAAGAAGCACACTGTTGTGCACTTCTGACCACGTCATTATGAGGTAAATCTGAGCCCTGTGAAGCTCACTGTGACACACACAGAAAAGTGTCCCCTTGTTTGTCACTAAGATCCTCATTTAATCATGAAGAAGCTTGTGAGTCAGACCCTTTCACTCCACACATTTGGATTTCTCTGTCAATGTTTGATTTCAAATCTCACAAACTACTCTAAAACCAGAGGTCAGTGGCACATTAAGTTACAGATCAACTTCTAAGATGAACCAGCTCATAAGGGTGCCATTCTTGTCCCTGCTCTACTTAACAGTTTGCAGGAAAAGAAGCGAGTGATGCTTTGTTTGTGGTTCTTAAAGTGCTGCCCTGGCGCTTTCATCATATTTCATCATTCTGCGCTTTGGTTAATGAATTTAATGAGCTAGAACAGTACAAAAAATGAGAAGAACACCACTTTTCTAATGCATCATCAGAAAAACAGGGACTTTTATGCAAACAGTTTTTGGAACTTGTGAAAGAAATCAATTCTTCTGCCAGAGTTAGATCAACGTCCTGCAGATCTGAGGGACAGCCTTGAAAAAATAGCAATAAGAGGTGAAATAATTGTTGCCAGAGGAGTCACGGCACCTTGAAAGC
Organism: Thalassoma bifasciatum; assembly: GCA_008086565.1. Classification (NCBI taxonomy): domain Eukaryota; kingdom Metazoa; phylum Chordata; class Actinopteri; order Labriformes; family Labridae; genus Thalassoma; species Thalassoma bifasciatum. Next base: position 560,935 of record RPOG01000206.1, read on the forward strand.
CTCTTTAATGACCATGTATTACATCATTCACAAAGAACTGTTTCCCAATTGTATTGGTGGCTCTTATCATCACCACAGCTCAGATTAATGAAGCGTGAGGACAGCACACAAAATTCACAGTTTAAAATCTGTTATCTGAGCCTCGTATGGGTGTGTGCGCCCATTGTGACCTTTTTTGTGTTGCCACTTCCTGAGAAGACAAGCAGTGTGTTTTGGCGGTATCAGCAGCTGTGTGCTAGCGACGTGCTCCTCTGATCCAGGCGGCCATTGACTTCCTGAGATTTGAATTAATTACTTGCTTCACAAGAGAAACTGGATTGTGATGGAACCCCCTCCTAAGAAGTCCACTCATTCTTCGGAAACTGCCCCATGGACTTGCAGATGGTTTCACTGAGATGTGCTTTCCCATAGAGAACAATTATACAGGGGATTGTGGTGTGCTGGCATAAACCTGGAGCACACAGTCTCCATTCTGAACGTTTCAAAACAGCCATAGGGGAGGTTTGTGACTTAACATAAATTAGACCACCAGGGAATGGGAGCTCTGAAGTGGCAGAAGGGGCAATATTGCAGATAAATGTGGTGTGCAGGGAGCTTGTGCAACACAGAGGAAACAGAAAAATGCACTGTGACACCTTGGAATCAGATTATGACCAGATTAAAGCCATTTTATGTTTGGCAAACCTGAAAACTGCAACCTGTCCTGCAAACACATCCCAGTGCTGTGTGTTTTCAGCATGAGAAAGGCAACAATGATGAGAGCAATTAAAGACGTGAAGAAACAATCATACTCGTGTTAGTCTGAAAGGGATTAAGATGTCCCCGCGTTTGTATTCTGCTAACTCTCAACTGGCTCCAGGCCTTTCTGTTTGGTCTAGCTACTGCCAGCAAACCTCAGTGATGAGTACTCTTCAGCTGTGATGAAGGATCCAGGAACGCAGAGGTTACCAGTGGCTGCTAATTAACCTCACATTGTGTCTGCTAACAAAGAAACAAAGGAACAAAGTGGAATTTCAATGCAGCAGCTTATAACAATCACAATGAGCGCAGTGCCGGATCATGCACTTGATAGGGATTTTCACACCAGCCGCGACAACATGAGATCAGATCAAAGACACAGATGAAGTTACATTAACAGAACAATGTAGGGTTTTTGTGATGTAGTAACAAGAAGCCACCTGGGCCTACTCGCAGAGAGGAAAAGGCTACAAGTGTGCAGCTAGACCGGTATGCTGTGTCCTCTTTTCTGCAACTTCTGCAAGATTGTATTTGTGAGAAGTTTATTGCAGCTTTGTTCTGTCCGTGAGGAGGTAGCATCCTTCCTCAAACACATCCAGACAAAGAGGAAACGGGGCTGTGTGCTCTTTCACTGGTTATTGTTGCCTCTTGTTTCTGTCCTACTGACTGAATGGCAATTACTGCAGACTTCCTATCCAGCGAGGAGCCCCGGCCCCACTGAGGGTGCCCTGACCCTGCGGTATCCAGAGGGGTGAGAGACAGAAGCTGTCAAAACTCACACCTCTCTTGGGAGTGCTCCTCCAGCTGCTGCCCCACAGGGCTCTCGCTGCATGATCCTGCTAATCAGCTCCATCTCATCTCTCTGGAAGGAGCTGGCCCCCGAGTGGATGCAGGCCCTCCCTGTTCTCACCTCTGCTATCTGGTGCACCTTTGAAGTTCCATGTAAGTGTTAGTTTATGGCTGGAGAGGGGACGATAAGATCCAGAGAAGGGGTGATAAATGAGCTTTTCGTCCCACATTTGAAAGGGGAAGTAGCAGGCTGCTAAAACCCACAGATTCTGTTACAGTTGTAGCACCTAAGAGCTAATGCACTTGAGAACAGAAAACATTGCAGTGTCAAATCTGTTAAGTACCTTCATTAAAGCTGCTTGTTGGTATTTAGCAGGCTTCCCACAATGAGATTTGACATTTGGCTGCACTGGTGCTGTAGAATTAAATGAAAGTTTTCTGTAAGAAACTCCTTCCAAAATTCAGTAGTCACACAGATTTCCAAGACTAGATGGGACAAGCAGAGAACACGCCCCTCACAGACATGCGAAATTAAACACAGAGGAATCATCTGCAAATCACACAAAAGACTACTCTTCAAACCAAACCTTTCCAGATAAGTCCACTTTGACAACAGACGTAAGAAAAAGAAGTTAGGGGTCAGATTTTAGCCCTCATCGCTGCAGGTTGAGTTTGACAGGTCTGGAGTCTGCAGTTTGATGAATCTGTTGCTTATCTGACTTTCCTTGTTTCAACCCGCCCTACACGCACACCAAGAGACTCATTTGAGAGGCGCCATATAGGGTTACATCACATGTTGTTAACTGAAAATTGACGATGATGTAAAACCAGGGTCAGATTCCCTGTGAAAATCATATCACATGAGTTCGAATCAAAGTGACAATCACAGAAGGGCTTCAACAAAAGTAACCCTCTCCCACAAACACTCATACAGTTCACCACAGGAACTGCTCAAAATTAGAGAAAAGACTAAAAAAGCACAGAGGTGGGTTTTCTATTTGTATATCTGCTTTCATTTCATCAGAAAATATTTCTGGATGTGATTTTCTTATTTATGAGAATCTTGTTTTGCTGCTGAAATGTCAGAGCAGCTCTCATTTGCACCTCACTCACACCCTGTCTGTGACAATATGCATCCTTATCTTGAATAACAATTATCACCCCATTTCCTGGAACCATCAGATCTTTTGACAACTCCTCCCATTGGAGTGCTTAAATCTCACAGCTCAGGATCACTCTGAACACATAACCCTAGACGATATAATTTCACTCACTTCACGTGTATCACCTGTGAATCTTTGAATCCCTTTTGCCCCCAAAAAGTTTCCCCACACTATCTGAAACAGGATGGATGGCCTGCTGTAACTTCCCCACCGCCACTGTCTGCTGCAGTTCACTGGAATTTGCGCCACTGCCACCCGCTGACATAATTTGTTTCACAGTCACCACCCAGCAGCATGAATCAGATGTTGACACTCTAATTTCATGCACACATGGGTGTTTGGCTGAGCCAGCCTTGAATGCTGCTGCTGCATTCCCCTGCCTGTCCCTGCAGCTGCCCACTATACCTGACCTTTGACCCCCCCGACACGGTCATGTAATGTATTTAACCCGAGAGTCACAGATTATGACTGATGAGTTAACCACATAATGTAATAACAATGATATGTGGTATTACTTCTGGTGTGTTCCATTTTTTTTAGGGGGTCACATTACATCGAGGGGGGATTTCTTTTTAGATTTTCACATGTTCTGTTTTATAAAGGAAAGAAATGTTTGATTAGTTAAACATGTTTGAAGATGTCTAAAAATGAGTTGTTTTTACTCGGCAGCTCCTTTCCTCGCCTTGAGGACAACATCATTTTCTGTCTATTTAGCACTAAAATAAATCTGTTTACCATGGCCCATAGCTCCGTCTAAAAATATTTGTTTAACTTTGTTGTTTTTCTTAAAAAAAAAAAAGACTACATGTACAAGCAGGAAGTAATCAAATATAGCCACTGGCCATGTTTCAAAATGTCAGGGGCTTGTCAGGGATTGACACATATGCAGAGTATAATTAATGCAGGTTTTGTCTATTGCTGATTATTTGGCTTCTTCTTCTTCTTCTTCCTCTAAAAGTCAGGGCTGACAGTCTGCCACCTTTCGCTGTGTCCTCATTCTGTCAATTTAAAGAGCCGGCAGAAACTATTTTCAACACCAGTGACCAGCTGCATAACTGTAAACACACATAAAAAATGTGCTCTAAATCAAGTTATGAATAATAATAAGGGAGTGAGGATGATTCCAGACATCTCTCCCTCATCACAAACCCTGACAGCTCCTCTTCAGAGTGGGCATAAATCCACAAGATAAACTCATAAACAAATAAGTTGTTTGTGTGTAGTGGAGGCCAGATAACAGCTATTTGTTTATTTATTTGTTTATCTATCTATTTATTTAATTAATGAAACACTTGCTTCCTCTTGACAAATATCCCAACAATGAACACACAGTAAATAACAGCAGCCTGTCCATATCACTTTCCTACTCGAGGTTAAGTTGAGTTTATTGCGGAGGCCACTGCCTGCATGCATTAAGCAAATCATAAATTATACATGCTAATTACCCAGGGCCTCCACTTTAATGAATTATTTTAATTAAACTACAACATTGAGGGTTTGCATGTGGTCTATATTTCATCCCCTGCCTGAGATGACCTTCTTCTTTGTCTTAATGTAACATAGTGGAGAGTACAAGGACGGAGCAGACGTGGATCATACCACTGAGTTCATATTGACACTTCTGAAGCAAGGGAAACAATGTCTGTGTAATAAACCCAAGAAGCAACAAAAGGTTATCAACTTTGTTAAACTCTGTTTATTACAGGAGGAAGACAATCTCTATGACTGAAAATCATAAATCTTAGACTTTATGTGCTTTTTGAAAATTAGGGGGAAAAAAAGTTTTTAAGTTGGAATAGAATTTGTTTTTTGGATTTTCTTCAAAGTCATGAGAGTCAGAAATATTTCAAAGTCAATATTTGGTTGGGGTTTTAATCTTGTGCCCACCTGTTACATGTTTCTTATGCTGGAGTCACTAGAATAAATAGTAGAAAATGTATCTTCTCTTTCTTCTTCTTAAAAACAAAAAAAGAGTTCCTTGTCCTACAATTTTAATCGCATTTGTGTTGGAGCTAAGCAACCTGCAAAAAAATACCTCTGTTACATTTTCTGAGCTGATTTCATTACATTGCTCCCCAATTTTTTTCAACTTTCTGGCCAAATTAACCACAATAACTGTGTGAGAGGATGCTGCTTGCACAAGCAAAATCAATTTAAATGATGTATTCATGCTTGGACAAACAAACAAACATATACATCAATTTAAACCTTCAGGTGACTTTTTTATATATATAACATTCCAGGGTGACTTTATGAGGAACAACTTCTTTTACAAAATATTAGTATGGTTAAGTGGGTATTACATGGCCACACAAACCAGAGAAGTATATACCAGACAATGAAAAAGTAAGGCTCACTGAAATTCTAGTTTACAGTTTTATTAGAATGGGGAAACATTTAAATGAATTGTCCATAAATTTACATTTAATATCTAATAGCCTATTTTATGTGAAAGAGGTTAATTTCATCCACTCATGTGAAAGGAAAAATATAATCTGTGATTCTTTAAAAACTTGGGTAGTAAATGTAAGAACCAGCCAACATAAAAAACACAATGTGTCTTTAAATATAAAAGCTGTTACTGTGGCCTAGCCATATCAATGCATTGAATCTTACACTCTTGCAGAATTAATGTAACACACAAACACACACACAGACACAGACACACACAGACATATATACACACACAAACGCCACGAAGTGGGGAGGTAAGAAAAAAAACTAACACTGTTGTCCAAACACTCCGTGGGGGAGGGGTGGATTTAAATTCCAAAAGGGTCTTGCAGCTCGTTTCCTAGTTCCCCAGTCAGCAATGTGTTTGTGAAAAATCAGTCTTTTTGTCTCCCTGAAAAAAGGCTAAATCTACATTGGTGGCCCAGTCTAACTTTGCTATTCTTTGCACTTTCAATCCAGCTGAATGAGGGAGAATGAAGTGGCCCGAGAGCCTTTATTTGATCTACTCGATTGCATAAAGTGACGGAATCCTAATGTATTTGTTTAATACCCCGAGATGGACCAGTGCTTTCTAAGGAGAGGCGAAAACGGGGAAGATTGGACTTTGAGGCGTTTGGAGCCAGATCGAATCAAATAAAGTAATATATTTTGCACCTTTTTTGCTGCAGCTCATCCGCGTTTATTTACAAACCTGTTGCACTGAGTCCCTTCGCAAATAAAATCTGGTTACAGTCACGACTAGGGAAAAGCGCACATCTTAAGCTGTCGGAGTATCCTCAAAAACGCAACAAAATAAATAAGTGTGTTTTCTTTTTTAATGTTTATTGTTTGGATTAATTTGTATAGGCAACAGCTAGATGAATGAGCTCAGTTGTCTGCGCTGTGAGCATGGCATCGCAGCTTCATGCATCCTAATGCACTGCACGATCATTTCTCTGCACACACACTGCAGGCTCTGCAAACAAGAGCTCTGATGTCAAACAAGACAAAAAATATAAGTAATATAAAAATATTACTGATATTATTATAATTAGCATTAAATGTATTTATTATATCATTTATTATTATATCACATAATGTGGCATTATCAATTATTTTTTAATGTTAGGCTATTCAAAAACACTGTTGAGTGATGCCTGGAACATTTCTTCCTCTTGAAAAAAAATAAAAAATGCTTAATTTCTATAAATACTGACGCAAAAAAACATTTACATCAGGAGTCACGCTTTTGTATGACTTAAAGTCAATCTCCAGAAACAGGTTGATTGTTTACTTCACTTTTAATGAGAAAATAATTCGATGACCAGCTTATTATTCCAGACTGTTTGCACACCTTTCCAAAGCACGCATGCTTGCTAAAAAAGGAAAACAAACAGAAACAAACCGACAACAATAACAGCAACAGTAACAACACAAATTGTTTTGTAGAATGCATGCTTTTATATCTAAAAAAAAAAAAAAAGTACAAATTTACAGCATCTGATACACATGGTCACCACAGCCTTTTAAATTAAACGCTTCACAGAACATTTTCTGGAAAATAGATATCTAAAACATAAAACTAAAAAGTGCATTTTACAACATTTCAGTATCACTTATTTGCATTATTCACATCTTGCATTTTGAGGACGTCTCACAATACCTTTATCCATTTAGAAAAGATTTCAGTTTGCTCCCTTATTTTTTTTGTACAGAGATATAAGAACAAATCTAAATCAGATTCCTATTTGGTTTTTCCTCCTTTATGGTTCCAGTATTAAAAAGCAAACAAAAACACAGAGCCACCGCTTCGTTATTTCACAGTGGTCTCATAGAAACGGTGCAAAGATTTGATTTTTGACCAAACTGAGAAAAGAGAAAATCTGTCACGAGAAATGAAGAGAATCAGAGTGGAAGTTGTGCCAAAACAAACTTCTCCCACAGAGGCCCCACTTCCACTCTCCTCACATGTCACAATAAACTGAAAATATCAAATAATTTATATTTTTCAAGAGCATTACTTCTCTGTGCGATTCTGTGCTGGACTTCAATGACACGTTTTTTTTTTTTAAAGCGACACATTCAACACACACACAAATAAACCGATATGCAACTGCAACTCGCCTTGATAGTTTCTGACGACAGAAAATATAAACTTTGGGATCGATAAAGGGGGCCTGGGAGCCAGCCAGTAGGTCTGTATTCTATTGTATTTTTCTTTTCTTTTTTTATTTATGCAGAATGGCACAGTTAATGTGGTCAGTGCACAGCCACAGACTGCAGCGTAGACGGGCTTGTCAAAGTCTCGCTTGGGGTCGCGGGGCTGCTTTGGCTGGTCGCTGTCTGAGGGGACGTCGGGCTCAGAGACTGTGGAGAGTTTGATAGAAACGCGGGGATGTGAGGGGGTAACGCCGAGAAGCCTGCCATGGAGGTCGGGGTGGGCTTGATGGGCACCGGGATGGCGGGTAAAGACTGTCCGCCGTGGCACAGGGACTTGATGGGCATGCCGTACGCACTGTAGTCGCTGTTCGCCATAGTGATTGGAGCTGCCGTGTCAATCACGCTGGTGTTGTACATGTGGGGCCATGCTGTGGTCAGCTGGTTGTGCAGCGGGTACCCGGCAGACATGGACTGCATGGTGGAGAAGGCCAGGCTCCCCGGGACCTTGTACTCTCTGGCGATTATGTTCTCGATGGCAAAGGGATGCTTGAAAGTTGACGTCTGAGTCACTCCGAGGTTGTAGGTTGACATCTGGGGCAGGTGCGTACCGGTGGCTGCCAGGGCGCTCAGTCTCAGCTTGGCTTGCTGCTGGAGGTAATGAGCAGCTTCCGACTGTTTACTGGGAGCCAGGTGGTCGGACGAAGTCAACACTTTGAACCTTTTGCGGCGTCTGAGGAAGCTTCCATTCTCAAACATGTCCCCACAGCTGGGGTGCAAAGCCCAGAAGCTGCCCTTACCTGGCTGATCCGGCCGCCGCGGGATTTTAATGAAACAGTCATTGAAGGAGAGGTTGTGGCGCAGGGAGTTCTGCCACCGCTGAGTGTTTTCTCTGTAGTATGGGAATCTATCCATGATGAACTTGTAAATTTCACTGAGAGGCAGCATCTTTTCCGGGCAGCTCTGAATCGCCATGGCAGTGAGGGAGATGTAGGAATAAGGAGGCTTCTGGTCGCTGTACGTGTTTCTCCCCGGACGAGGCATCCTCGATACTTTGGGAAAATCAATAAAAAGTAGTTCCTTGTTAATTCCTAGGCGAAAGCTTCTCGCTCTTCATGAAAACAACAGCTGAGGAAAGTTTGAAGGCACGCAAAGCTGGAGTTGCGGCGTGCGTAAAGGAGTCAGGTTGTGCGTCTTTGTGAGCTGTGCAGGCGGGCGGGCGGTGCACATTTATGTAGAGATGGCTGCTGTAAGTCTCTCGCAGAGTAAGTCAGCTTGTCCCGCTAGCGAAACTGAATAGACTTCATTGGGAGTCCTCAGTAAGACGAGCTAAGTGGCTGCCTCCATGGCCTTCCTCTAACCATCTGATAGTTTTATGTAGTGACATGAGCAGAAAAGACCCCTGTAGAGGCGCTCCATTAATGTGCCACCTCTTTGCTATCACATGACAATCGCCATGGGAGGAGGAGGGGGCGAGGGGGCTGGGAGGAAGGCATAATCTAGTTTCATTTACACCTATTTACATGGACACCTTGGGCCAATGGAAATCATTTCCATTTGAAGACAGAAAAAGGGTTGAAAAGGCTCGACAACCGGAATTGAACTGCGATGGCACTCAGTGTGTGAAGGTATGCGCTAATGCTTCTTCAGCGGATTTTACGGTAACGATTCACTACTAGATGCGGACATAAACGGCATTAAAGTTATTTGTTATTTTATATCTGTCGTAAAACTGTACAGTGAATGTGTGCGATTCTACAAAGTATTTTATGTCTTGAAATGAAATAGGTAAAGCTATTATTTTTGCAATGATATGTTGACAACAGTTTTCCAAATGCGTTTTGCATGTTTGCACTTATTTTATTTACCATGAAAGTCTGTGGATAATAATAACAAAAAATGCTTAGTATGCAGGTGAGGGGAAAAAAGCAGTTTCGGAGTACGGTTTCATTTTGATTAGAAATTGTTCTGCAAGAATAATTCTTCATAAGTAAAGTTGTTTCAGGTTTGGCCCTTGAGCAGTGCAGAGGAAGTAATGATATGAAACCGTCGACACAATGCAAACACCGTTATCCAAACTGAAACTTCATGAGACTACAAGTCCATTGTGTTTATGTAAAGAAGATTCCAGAGTACTTCACAAATGCAAATAAACCCTTGAAGATGGTGTTTTGAAAACTGTATAAAATATCCATAAGTCAATTATATGAATGTGAAAACCAAATGGGAAGCCTATTTTGAGCTATTGCTATTCAAGCTTTTGGCCAGGGCCACCTTTCCGCTTGGAGGGTTTGCAATGCCAGGGACCACACACACGCACACGCAGATTTGCTCATAATTTATGCTAATTTCCCTCCATAAATCCACAATGCACCCCATCACCAGTCTGACGGATTACGAAAGGAATCGCATTGCGGGGGGGACATCGAGCTATTTTCACCCTGAAACCAGGAGCAGAGGGGAGACATTAATGCTGCGTGAAAACTGTTTAACAAAATCCACCGCGGAAAAAATAATTATCCTGAATGCGTAAAATAAAGTTCAAATTAATGTGAATTTGCAACTCTGGAAGAAGTCTATATATAAAAATATATTTAGATCAAGAGTCGAAAAACTTGCAGTGTGCAGTGTCACTTTTTTCAGTGTAGAGTGCCTTTTAACACCTGTCATCACACGTTAATGTTCAGCGCAAGGCTTAGTCCAAAAGGAAGTGGCCTCATCGAGCCATCTCTCTCTCTTTTACACACACACACACACACACACACACACACACACTGCGGATAATGACAACACACTGCCAAGTGCCAAACGTCTTCTGACATCCACCCTTTTCATCCATCCATCCGTTCATTGAAAACTTTTTCTATGATTTCCTCTCACCCACATTAATCCAAACAGGCAGAATCAGTCTGAGTTTGCAGCTGACACAATTTCTTATGTTAATTGTAATTATAATTGTAAAATCTGAGAAGTTTAAGCGGTTGGGATGGCACGTTAAAAGCACAATTTTGCGCAAAAGTAGCATTTTCCTCTGAGGAAATTAAAGTCTGATGTTTTGGGTTTCTTACACGCAACTTTATTTTGGCACCAAGTTTGCATATAGCAAGTTAACCTGCACATGCTTTAACCAACCTGAGAGCAGCAGTGAGAGCCTTTTTTTCTCTCCTCACTCACAGACGGTGTGGCTTTTTGAGCTGCAGGGTTATGGGATATTGGTAGGCCCTTTTGTCCCTGTCCAATGCACACAGTGAAAATACCACCATGACTCTGAATCTGAATAGGGGTTTTTAGCTGCTCCCAAACTCCGGAGTTCAAGCAGCAGTAGATCAAGTCTGCACTATGTTTGGTCATTTGTAGAAGCGCGAACAAAGGTTGGGATAAGCCAAATTGCATTGCACTTGTGAACCGTGCCTCAGCCTGAAGTATCCTTTATAACACGAGGGGGGACCAAGAACAATTTTGTGTGAGCTTTAAAAAAAGAAGAGGGGAGAAAACAAAGGGCACTTTCTGAAACATCTTAAAGTAGAGTAGTGAGGCGTGACATTCCCAGGGTGACGAGACACAAAAGCTGAGGTCATGGGGATGAAAAAGAGAATCAAACAGCCACTTTCACACGTCTGCCCTCCACTGCTGCGCCCCCACGACACAATAGGAAACAAATGTTGTTAAAAGAGGATCGATGCCATTCAGCTTAAAGCAGCGAATGATAGCCAAACAATATTGTCACAGTGAATCGAGTTGAGATCTGCTGCCACCCAGACCTGCGGAGGGAGAGAAAAAAAATCTGCCTTTCAGGGAGATTTAAGAGAAAGTTAAAGCGTAGGTTGATGCCTATTATCACGCAAGAAAATTTATAGTCTAAAGGAGAAGTCATAGTAAAGTGTGGATTAATAACAGTGTAACATGAGTGGTGGAAAATAATACAGGCCATTCCACTATTCCACTATTTTTCTGGTGACTTTAGAATATAAACATTTATTTTTTTCAAATTTAGTACCATTACATTTGTGAAGTTTTCATATATGTTTATTCCTCTCCAGGCAGCGCACGTCTGCAGCTAATCATAATTTGCACATCGACAATCCATTGCAAGAGGTGCGTAAATCCAGATTTTTTAGGAAAAACAATTATGATCATGGTGAATTATTGGTAAAATTTATCACAATATTCTATAAATTATTTTGATTCTCGTCACATCAATTACCTCCCTGTTTCGAAAGGATCAACCTGGCCTCCTTGCGTGTTAAACACAGCAGGTATAATGTGTGGTTTGTTGTCTGCTGTAGACTCTAAAAGGAGCCAGTAGACCGGCGTGCGCGCTGCTAATGAAGTCCGCAGTGATTTCAGCCCCCAGAGATGCTTTACGGTGCAATTAAGGACGCGCTGATGAGAAAGTATGAATATTCAGCAGAGTGACAATTAATTAGCAGACAGAGGGCTCTCACCGCAGCCTCCTCAATGGCAAATTTAGCCGATATCACGAGATAACCACACTGCTTAAACCCAACTTCACTCAAACCCCCCTCATAAAAAGGTGTTTTTTAAACGAAAAAAGAATAAAGCATCAAATGCAACCATATCAAAGATGGGGGAAACTGTGATATGAAGACATTATTATTTATCTTATCAAAGCTGGATTATAGTCCTCTCATCAGCCCCCTCCATTAGCTGTGTCTGGTGACATCAGAGGGGGTACCTGCAAGAAGACCTCAGGGCATACACAACATATGCTCGGATTATGCTTAATGGTCTAATTACATAAATTAGGCATTCATTATACGGCACATCATCTGTAACAGATATCTCAATTATACAAGAGGCGAGAACTTGTAATTCAATTTGTCTGTGAACCCTTTCATCCAATTAAACATCAAAGATCATGAAAAAAAAACGAATATTAGTGTTATTCTTGGGAGATTTTGCTATTTGTCTTCTTTTTTAGTTTGATTTGGTAAAATGTATCTTATTTTTGAGTTTTTTTCCCCTCAGTAGTAGTTTCACTTTGTGACCATGAGATGGGGACAGGTTCAAGAGCCTTAATAATATCTAATTATCAGTGTACTTTAACAGACTTTTATTTTGAAGGGCCAAATTTGAGGGGGAAAATGGGCAAAGAAAATGGAATGATTTTTTAAAAATATGAGTCCATCCATCTATCTAATCTATGATTTTAAAGGTAAAGCAGTAAAATTCTGGTTATTATTTTGAATGATCTCTATATGGAAAACTTGCAGATAAAAACAAACATTTCTCCATCATTCTACTGTGATGAATATTTGTCTGTAGGCACACATGTATGTCTGCATCAAAATGTGTGTGTTCATGTGTGTGTGTGTGTGTGTGTGTGTGTGTGTGAGAGAGAGAGAGAGAGAGAGAGAGAGAGAGAGATAGAGAGAGAGAGAGAGAGTGTAGGAGGGTGTCCCAGTTCATTGACTCCATATGGTGGGAAACAGCAGGACTGATGAGAGCACTACCTGAGGTCCGTGTTTGTGCTGTGGACTGTAACCACAACAGAGGCCCCTGACCTGCTGCATAATTCATTATAGACAAGACAGTGCCGCTCACACTCTCATTTCATCATTTAGCTTTTGGTGACAGATGACTTGGTGACGACGAATCATCCTGTTAAACTACGCACGGTGCATATAGCTGGCTGACAGATACAAAGAGGAAGGGGCAAAGAGCGAGGAGAAAGTAGCTACAAAGGATGGTGGAAGATGACAGTGAAGGAGATAACAATACCAATTCAATATTGAAATGAAAATGCAAAAGTACTCACCGCTGGGGTACTACTACACTATATATGACAGAATAATGAGCTAGTTTCATATGAACAATAATTATGGAAATTAAATGAGAGAATAATGCAACATACCACAATATGAGATCATAATATATTAACAAAAAACTCTCATCTTTATGAGGAGAGATCAAATGCAAATGCAGATCTTATGCAAAAGGTATGAATTAACATGGTTCTATCATTGTCAAAGAGTTACCTTTCACAGAGAATAAAAAGGAGGAAGAAAGCTTTGAGATGCACAAATCAGTGCAGATTTACAATGAGAGTGAGATCACATGGAATCATATTAGACAGAGAGAATTTTAAAGCTCTGGAAATGTGCTATGACACGTGATCCATTAACTGAAGAGTGGATCAATACATGGGGTCACTTATAATGAAATTACATCGAGAGGTCAGTTTTGTTGGTTTGACCTTAAACCCCTGTCCTGAGGTGATTTTTCTACTATATTTCCTCTTTAGATGCCCATTAACACCAATAGAAAATAGTTAATTTTCAATTAACTGTTCCCCAAATTCATTAACTAAGTCTGTGATGCAGAAGAAAGCAGAAAATAAAAAGCTTTGAACTCCAGGATCAATTCACAGAAAGTTGACATTGGTGTTTGTTAGAAACGTCCCCGGCAACACCACCATCACGTCGCTCCTCTGGGGGTTAGGGTGCAACACGTCTAACAGAGGCAAATTATTTTTTATTGTGTGTGTGTGTGTGTGTGTGTGTGTGTGTGTGTGTGTGTCTCACGTTCATTCAGACCTTGGCAGTGATCAGAACACATTTACCCAACTGGGACCAAAGGAGGGGCTTTTTTGTTCTGTCTTTTCATCTTATACATCAGGGGAATAAATGCTCCAGTCTCCAAGGATGGCAAATAGAGCCAAAGACCAGAGCAACACAATACACAATAACAATACAGAAGTGTTTACTACATACACATACACATACAAACAAAAATACAGGGCGGATGCCGGTGACACCCATGGGGAAGGTAACAGAATTAAAAGGACTAAAAAGTTTGCAAACGCGTTCCACGGACATCAAGTTACTTTGGTGTCACTTGATGTTTGTATCAGAGCTGCATAATTATGCACTTTGCTGATATGTAGTAATGCAATATTTGCCACACATTTTGGCCTATAAATATATTTGCTTAGATTCTCTTTTTGCACCTACTTGTAGAGAAAACCAAGTCTTGCCTACTTTGCTTATTAATTTGCACATAGTGAAACAATAGAACAAAATAAAATACAACACTTTTCAAAATATTTGCATTTAAGAGCAAATGAAGAAACTCACTCAAAACTGAAGCAAAGTTCTATCTCCTGTAGAGAAATTACAGGTTGTGTTGATTTTGTGGCCCCTATGTGCGCAAAGTGTTTTTTTTGTTTTTGTTTTTTTAAATAAGGTATTCTGTCGTTGAACAATGTCCTTTTTTTCTTATAAATAATCTAAATCTCTATTTGTAGGTTTACGGTGGAATTAATTCTGAATTTATGGTATTGGATCTCTTGAAAAAGGTTGTTATGGCAGCATACTGTTAACTGTTCTCTTTGACCTACTCCATGGCAAGGGTGCAGAAATAAAAATAACTTTCTCGCAACTGTTTCTCTTGTCTCTGATGGTTGTTTATTTATTTATTTTTTACATCATATAGAGGCATCAGTATAAGTTAGTTTCATTACTGGCTGAGATATCTCACAGGAGCTTTAAATAGCCATATTATTGGCCTGTAACATTGGGAGGTTATTTCAAAGTGTTCATCAGCTGATTCTGACCACATGCTGATATCATCTCTAATTTGCATTTTACACAACAGGGCTGCAACAAACCAAGGCTGTGTTCAGTCCTTTGCTCATGGGTGACTAACACAATGACCAATCACCAAGTGCCACCTCTACTGATATATATTAATTGGTGTGTGATATATGCTGCTGCAAGAAGAAGAATTTGCATTGCTAAGCATAAACAGGCCACCCATTAAATCACAGAGAGCTTTAAAGAGAAAAACGCAAACAAGCACTGTGGCACTGCTCCTTTATGGTTGACCAGCTCAATGTGCCTCCTGCTGAAAGGTAATATGCATGACACATTTCCAGGCACTGATTCATTTGTTTAGTAATAGGGGAGCTAACCTGTGCTGAAAACACGAGTGCAGTGCGGAAAACATAAAGGTCCTGTTAATCCACGGCTAATCAAAAGGGCACAGGAAACAACCCTGCAGAGGGATATTTTCATTTTAATTAGGGCGAGGCTCAGATACTTGTGTGTCTATAAAAGCACGCTCAAAAGGCAGGGCAACCGCAGCACCAACTCAACACCACTATTTCTCCTGACTGCTTTGACTTTGTCAGTGTGAGGATGCAACCCTGAGCCGGCAGCCAAGGACCCTGGAAAGCGTGGATAATATCTGGAGAAAAATATGTATTTACGTGTCTGAATTCCTGTCAATTAAGGGTTCTTGAAGAAACATTGAAACTGATGTATGTGACGATTTAGTTTTGAAGTATAGTAGTAATAGCACTGATGAACTGTAATGTTGATTACTAGATCCTCAAGAGTCTGCACTTGGAAATAATGTTGTTGACTGACCTGCTCAGGAGCAAGTACTCCAGCTGTGACAAAGCATTTGATTTAAATATAGGGAATACACAAAGATAGCATGCACTCAGGAGAATAAAATTACATTTCTATCAAACAAATTTAATTTGGTGGTTTACGCTTTTACAGTGCACTGATGGAAAAGCACAGGAAAAATCCTATGAAATGTCAAGTACCGAGGCATGCAAGGGAAAAGCTAAGTATGGACTGTCTTATCAGCATGAGAAAAGCTCAGTTCTCCTGTCTAAACCAAAGCTATTACAATCCCAAATAATTAACTTTCAGTGGAGTATCTGTCTGTCATGATGGTAAGAAGAAAGATGTATTCGTAGAGAACAATTCTGATAAAAAGAAAAAAATTAAGACTAAAAGCTGCTGCAGAGCTTGATAGTCTTTCAGTCAATTCATAGACATCATGGCAATGAAACAGTTCAGTGTGACACTCTGATCAGTTTTTGGTAAAATTCAGAGATTTGTGAAAAATTAAAAACCTTCTCTATGAGAAGTTATTTTCACTGAAACATAGCCTTTGCAGTTCCTTCCATTAGCCTGTTCATAGATTTCTTTTTTTCATGTGAGGGGATCTCTTCTCCCTCCAATTACATGATGGAGGTACAGATTCAAGAATTCTGTAAAACAATGATAATAATAAAAACAGTACTACTACTACGACTGTTACTACTACTACTACTACTACTACTACTTCTACTGCTAATAATAATAATAATAATAATAATAATAATAATAATAATAATAATTCACTTACAAATGCTGGTGTTGTAATAAAGAATGTACGGTGCTACTGACTGCAATGATTCACAAATTTGTTTATTTTTATATAAAGTAGTTTGAGCAGACAATAGTCAGCTGGTAAACAGGTAAGAGAAACCAACTCAATTTAAAAAATCTAAAACTAAAAAAATCAAACCTGTTCCCAAGGCAAAAAGGTGGGTAAAGTATGTTAATAGTCTGCACAATTGGTTTTAAAAATGTATTTCTTGAGTCAGCTTCAGTTTCAAACTGCCCTCAAATCTTCTTAGTTATTCAATCATTACACTGTTTATGTCCTCATCTCACTGACAGACTTCAACAGGCGTTAAACCAACTTAGGTAATACAACCTAATAAATCTGGACCAATAAAAAGCATTTAATCGCAAGTGTCAACATGATTAATTGTGCACTAAAATCCACATGAGACCTTCAAGTCATGGGGCCAGTGAAAAGGCATTTTGCATTTCAGCATAACTGGCACCAGGACAGGCAGTTATGTGAGTCTGTTCATGGAAACGGTATGAATATCAAATTAATAATTAGTCATGTAATTTCTCCTCAGGAATTACTACGCCTCAAACTGGTTGGTGAATTTAATTATTAGCAGCCTTTTTGTTTCCATGTCCCTCTCATTACTGTCAGGATTGATGTAACATAAACTTCATTAAAAATTAAAGCTAGAGTCTTAATTATGAGGCTACACTGACTGAAGTTAGAATTAGCCAACTCAGTGATGTGCAAATGAGAGCATTATTTAAGAAACATGCTGGAAGTAGTTATGCTAATTTCAAGAGTTCACAGTAGCAGACCTTTTCACTTGCAGTTGCATATTCATTCAACACACTATGCAAATTTAATGTAGCAGTCTTAGTAATGCCTTGTTAATTTATTCAGATTTATTGAGTACGACTTGTAAAAAGTACCAATTTAATTACCCAATCTCCTTGGAAGGTAAGGGATGTGGCCAAGGTTTTAAACTGTGTAAATCAGGATTAGTGTGGATTGATGGGGAAAAGGGGAATGAAAGGACGCTGCTGTTAATGGCTTGATAGTCATATTGATTTACTCAAGACACGATCAAGTGAAACATCTACAGCACACTAAGGTATTCAAAAAAGTAAAGATGGGAGCATATGTTGTGTTATAGCTAAAGGGAATTCATCAAGTCTAGTCTTAATGTCAATATTCTTTAGCATAAGCTGCCTGTTCACATGCTGCTGTTTGTGTTGAATATAAATGTATAACATGACATCTTCCTTGGGACAGACTCACAAAGGATTTGAACACATGTGTTAAAGTGATGTAAGATAAAACCATCTGGAATTCATCTCTGTTAAATTGTGGATGCATTAAATGAAGTATTGAAATCAATTTCTCAAGCTTTAGAAGAATCAGGACCACGGTGGAAAAAAAGATAAAGATGTAAAGTCACAACAATAAAGTTGTAATATACAAGTGTAATCTCGAAGTATTACAAGAAAAGTGTCCTCAAGTTACAAGAAATTAGATTATATGTCACACAATAAAGTTGAAAAGTTATAGGATCAAAAATGATATGCACAAAACAGCATACTTTAACACTATGGTTAGCCTGTCTGCTGTGCTTTTAAGGACAGATCTGAAGAGCAGCCTGCAGCAACCAATACCTAAATGAGTAACAAGGATCTTATAGTTATATTTGAATATAAATTGAAACTGTTGTTCATCCCCAGCTGTTAAATATATGTTCACGAGATTATCCATGCCCCTCATTTTGGAGCAGGGGTCGGGATTATGTTTTGATATTTTCCTATATGATATTTCAGCATTCATACAGATTAGCCATGACCTAAAACCAGCATACCTAAGACCTTCATTCTCTAAACATTACTACCTTAACTGTGTAAAAACTACTACAATATTCTTAAAACCATCATCACTACTGTCACAGTCGTGGTTATCCTCATAAACAATCAAAAATGACCCCAACACAAGCAAAAGTGCATCTGCTTGTGTATAGTATGGACATTTTTTCAACACCATAAACTTGATGTATCTTAACTGAGTCAGATTTAGGGTTGCTGTTGGTTAAGTGGTCCAAGCACACACCCAATAAACAGAGGCTGTTTCCCTCATCACATCAATCACTGGTTTGACTGTGGTTCAACATTTAAAGGTAAAAAGAATAAAGAAGAATCAACAAAAACCTTCAAAAATGTTTTGTTTTTCAGTTATACTTCAAGTTTCCTTTATCATATAGAACAATTTGTCAAAAAAAGAAAAAATAGAGAAATTGATTTACTTCTCTGCTACTGAGCTTTAGATGGTAGCTCTGCTTCGAAGTGACTACAAGACAAGTAAGCCACTTCGGACCCAGGCTCCTTCTTTCCTCCTACTTCCCCTTCACCAAATCAGCAAAGTGTCGTTTTTTCACTGGTCCTAAATGGATACCCAGCTGATTTGTCCTGCACTGTCAGGTATCAGGAGTGATTTTAGCAACTTGGGTCTATCTGGCCCCACATAAATATCAAACAGTTACATATATCTCCGATACCTATGATCCAAAACGCTATTGTGAGGGGGTGTTGGTGGTAATGTTTGTTCAATAAAAAGTTGAATGTGGAGAGAAATGACAAGAGATTTCCACTTTTGACGTTCAGGACTCTGTGACGTTATTGTTGCTCTTCACACACTAAAAGAATCAAAAGATTCAGTCGATTTTTATTTGTTGTCATCTTTTGTGTCTAAAACTTTCAGCATTTGCGAAGATTTTAAAAATCCGCTAACATGTGACAGTCCATAGGGAACTGAAATGTCTGGTTTCCAGAAAAAAAAAACACTGTAGCTTGAATCAGAAACATATAAGGTACATTTTAAGATTCTGAGCACAGGGCTGTTGCCTTAACTCAGACTTTATTGTTGGGAAACATATATAACTTAGTTTGGTGTAAAAAGTGTTCTCAACTTACCTGTGTCACGACTGTCTAAACGCAGTTTGTGCCCCCACTACTGGGTGAACAACCCAGTGAACAACATTGAAGGATTTCTGGTCTATTCAAGTCAGCAGAATAACTTGGATAAATAAAGATAATACCTCAGTACAAGTTGTTCAGATTTAATCAAAACTTACAATGTCTGGTGTCAACTGATCCTGGTGATGTTGCCATAAACTTTGCCACTAAAAAAGAAGAGGAGGACATAAGATAAAGGTTGAGTGAAGTTTTGCTTTATGTTTAATTTCCTGTATAAAAAGTTAAAATATTCCAAGTTTGCAATCTTCAACTGTTGAGCTCAAGCCTGTAAAACGCTGGTTCAACAAAAGGTGACTATTACAAATAACATAGCAATAAACATTTGCATCTGAGTGCATGTTTACAGGGTTGGATCTAGTCCAAATATGGAGAATTACAACACAAAGAAAGGGGTGTTAATTAAGATGCACTTCTAATTCAATATATAAACCCATGACAAAGAAAATAAACATGTCTGATGCAGATATTTAGGCATGGCCTGGATTATCATAATAAACCCTAACAAATTTTATTGTAACATATTGTTAATGAGCAGGTTTGAATCTATTCTAAGAATAGGGAAATGCCTCATCAGGCAACAGAAATTTCAAAATGAGGAATAAAAGCCTGAACTGTGTGCAACCAAATAATCTTGTTAGTTTGAAGTGATATGGTCAGTAGCTGGTGACTTGAAGTTAGTCCTCAGGGACCAAGTTGAAAGGCTGAACTGGAGAAAAACATCCTTGGGGCTTTAAGGGAAAGAGGCCCAATCATCGTGGTGGTAAAAACAACCTGCAGACAGGCACTGAGGGCAACAGAGCCCTGACCGCATGGAGCAGAGCTCACTGACTGCATACAGCACTGCAGGAGATAATTACACAGGCTGGGTGTCTGCAGCTTGTGTCTGTTCATCGCACTCTGTTGTCCCCCACAGTTCCCTAGGGCTGTGTATGCAGGACTGTGTGTGCATGTGCATGTGTGTGTGTGTGTGTGTGTGTGTGTGTGTGTGTATGCAAAAGTGTACTTGGGGGGACCTGCAAGCCGACAGTCCAACAGTGTAATCACCTCGTCCTGCTTAACTGAACAGAAATGAGCTGCTCATGTGTTTGACACAGTCATCTAAACAAAAATAAAATAAAGACACAAGCCCTGGTCAAACATTAAAACACACTGTTTGTAATTAAGCAGCTTAGGGTTATATTTATTTGGAACTGAAAGAGTAAAGCCTGATCTGTTATTTTTAATGGCCACAACAGTCACCATTAAGTCTGGAGTGGCTGGAAAACAGTATGAGCCACTGATGTGTGTGGGGGGTTACAACAACATTGTACGCCTGAGTGAGTCCATTACATTAAAAATGCAGGAAAAAAATTATGAAGCTTGATTTAAAAAAAAAATTGCACATAGAATTACAGGGTTCTTTAAAGAAAATCCTTGGAGCAGGCGAAAGATGTATGGAAATAGATGGCATCACTCTGGTCTGTCTTTATACATATCCATTTCAAAGACAATGCAAGGACTCATCAGGCCCAAATTGTGAACGAGTGGTTCAGGGAGCAGGCGACATGGATTGGCCACCACCAAGTCCAGACCTCAACCCCATTGAGAATCTTTGGGATGTGCTGGAGAAGGCTTTGTGCAGTGATTAAACTCTCCCATCATCAATACAAGATATTGGTAAAAAATTAATGCAACACTGGATGGAAATAAATCTTGTGGCATTGTAGAAGCTTATCGAAACAATGCCACAGCGAAAGTATTGCAATCAAAGCTAAAAGGGGTCCAACAAATTATTAGAGTCCAGACCTTTTTTTTTTTTGGCCATGCAGCCTATATACTTAACATGGCAGGATCAGCTTTGATGAATTTACTACTTAGTTGAAAACAGCATCTCACACACACATATATATATATATATACAGTATGTTGTGATGTAAATACGCAGAATACATTGGCTTAACTTGTTATCTTTGCATGTTATGACCTCAAGAGTTAATGACTAGGTTTAAATGTCTAGTCTTTATACAATTTGACTGAAGATTCCTACTAAAACATCTTCTTGATTGATTGATTCTTGATGAGAATCTATGTGCATCTGTCATTTAATTTGGTGCGTAGAGACATGTTGCTACAATGTTCCTCAACTCTTCAATGCATCATAGATTACACCCTTTATTTTACTAATTAATTTAGTTAGTAATCCAGCAAGTCAGTCTGTTAGCTAGTTGGTTGGTAAAAAAAAAAAAAGAAAAGGGTGTTTACAAAGAGCATTTTTTACACTGGTCAGAATTTTAGTCTGATTCTAAGTGGCTTGTGTCGGGTTTTAAGTTTTCTGGAATAATGGCTCATCTCTGTACATTTGTTTAATCCTGCTGCCATTTTCCCCACATTATTCTGGCATTCTACGGCTGATGTCTGCAGATTAACATGGTGAATGTACTCATTCCTACTAAGGAGCCAACTAGCAGATGACTTAATATACGTGCTTTACCGTCTTGAGAGCAATCATTTCCATTTTCTCACTGAGAGTGACAGATGTGAACCATCCCATTGACCATAATTAATCTCTGCTAAAAACGAACGGGGCCACATGCTAGTGGAGGCATCGCCCAGGGTCTGAGGGCCCGTGTCACAGTGCTGTCTGACTGGCCTCGCGCTTCTTGGTGTAATTATCCCATTGTCATGAATAATGAGACAAGGGGGATGAGAGTGATGCCTTGATAGAGATGAGATTAGTTTAATCAAGTTCATTGCTTGGGCTGGGCCACCGAATCTCATCATCCTCCCTCTCAAATCACCAGACCCTCACCCCAGCCGCCAGAGCTCCCCTCTACACCTGCCATATTAGCCCTAAAAATTTATGACATCGTTAGTTTTAAGTGCTAGCCCTGTTAGGACAATGCACACTTAAAGTGGGGCCCTTTGTGACAAAAGGAGTCATATTAAAGAGGGTAAAAGAGGAGTCCTGAATGAATCTGTGGGCTGGCTGTTATGATATGGCAGTTTACACAACAACCATGTTATATTATTTTATATGACAGTTGTGCTGGGAAACTAAAGATAACAACAAAATTGGCAATAAAATGCACATCACAAATACCCAACAAATGATACACAATATAGCCTTCCTTAAATAAGTGAACCACTGGGTGCTACACTTGGATCATTCTAGAAAGAAAAATTGTTAGTTTTAAATAGTTAAGCCACCTCTCATTAGAAAGTCAAACAGAGGATTTATCATCGTAATATGTTGCCCCCTTGAGGCAGATTTTTATGTAGAACAGAAAGAACACTGCAAGGCAAAGTGGGTATTTGCAGACAACAACTCATGTTTGTCAAAACTGACAAACTCAGTGTGAGACAAAGGCCGTGGACTCCTATAGTGATAATAAACACATGTTCCCTGCAGCACACCATCACTCTGTAGCCTGACGTCAGAGGACAGGCCTTAAACTGTCCACAGAGGACAGCAACTTTGCAAACAAAGCCTCAAGTCCAGCCACTCAGAAGTCTTGACTTTGACTTTCTCCTCGCTCCATGTCAACACGCTGCTCTTGCAGCCCCCCCCTCTGCAAAAAAATACCACTATTACAGCACAATTTGGGAGTCATTCATCAAATAAGACATAGGATTAATTAAGCCTGAGGACTGAATTAGCCTCCCTCTTCTCTCATCAAGGTGTACCCTTGGCCTGGGGTTGGAGGGGTGGGGGCTGATGGTAAGCAGGGGTGGGGGGCGGGGATTTCATATCTGTACCGCATAAGGGCATAATTCACACTGGGACAAAAAAAAAAAATCCCTTTATCCCCAATTTACATATGATGTATGACAATAAAAAACTCCAGAGGGGGAAGCGACCACAGCGTTGTTCATCACATATTAGCTTTATGGCCATCTATTTACCAGGCTGAAGGCACTGCAGGAAAAAAAGTTTTGATGAAAAAACTTCTCTCTTCACACAAAAAAACAGATAGAGTCTATCAGTTTCACATGCTTCCTGCTGTTAAACCTGTAATATCATTACTTTAAATTTTGTTTTACCGGGTGTAATGTCATAAGCGAAAGCAGTCAATGGTATAATGCATGTGCTGTGTGTTGTGATGGCTTAAATAAGGATTTTCCCCTTATAAACAGAAACATGACACACATACATTCCTGCCATGCAATGGGTTCATTAGTCCATAGCATCCTGTCTCTCACCGGAGAGTGTCGTGCATTTGATGAATGGACTGTGTAGTTTGTAGCTTCAGGGTAGGATTCAGCACCTCAAGAGGGCGAGCGGATCCAACTCTGGCTAAAGCAAAGATAGAGAAGAAAGAAGGGAGGAAATAAAGGGATAGAGAGACAGGGAGAAGGGAGTGAGATGAATCTGGATTACCCAGGAGTTTTCTTTCCCCTGAGTCCTACATCCGAGAGACATTAGGAATCTAATGTGCTATTATTCTCCATCAGCCCCCTAGGCCTAAAACACCTGTCCTTGGGGTGTCTCTGGTAATAGACAAGGGCTTTCGGACCCTTCGCTAAGACAAGGTAGCAGCTTCTACAAGGGCCCTTGACGTCCTGCAGACTTAATCTGCAAGTACTTCCACAAAATTGACATTGCCTAGAGAGTAAAGCAATCAGCAGACATGATGTTAGAGAGCATTTATATTTCAGCCATGTTTCCACAGACAGGGAAACCTGACCTTTGAGAGGCCAGGCAAAAAATGTCTTCCATTAACTGTTTCAGATAACTTTTAAAAGATTGTTTTTGCTACTGGGTTTCTTCAAGGTTAAAAGTAGAGGAGTGAGGAAATATGTGTGTGTGTGTGTGTGTGTGGAGGTGTAACTTCAGGATATGACAGAGCTAAAGGCAAACAGACAGTTTGAAAGTTGCTGAATTAACAATTTTTAAAAGGGATTCATCTGCAAAGGAAGACAACTTGTCAATCTTAGTATTAAATATAGCCAACAAAAGATTCATGTGATGTGTCATTATTACTTTGTTCTACTAGAAAAATGGCATAAAATACAGTTATATGCTACTATCAATACTGTACTATTCAGTTTAAAAGCTCTACCTGTACAACATACCTTGATAAATCCTTGTGCACTGGGATGACTAGCACTGTTCATATAGATCACTTGTTTTGAGGCAAGGGATACTGATGTTTTGTTAATGACGCATGAGTATCACATCCTCAACTTCACTCATCAGCCCTTGAGTTACTAGTAAGTTACGCAATTTATTATTTTGTCTTATCGTGGGCCTTAACGTGATTCGAGGGATCAGCTCTCCACCGCTAGCTGGGGCTGTAGCTCTGGGTAGAGGGTATTGACATAAAGCTATAAGGCTCAACTACCCTGATGTGAACAAGCAAAGATGGCAGATGGCATCATAGGGTGGTATGCTTGCGCAGTATTATGATTTAGAAAAGGGAGATTCAATAGTCTACATTGACTAATAGGATAATCCCTCCCTGCACACATAAGGAGAAAAAGATCCATTTAACTACTGTGCACATAGTTTTAGGCTAGTTAGATATGAGATATGACTCAATATAATCTACATTTGTATTCTAGTTCTACCCAGCAAAGTTTGCTGTTCTCCAATTTTTTTTAGAAGTCCCTCCCAGAACTCTTTGGCATTGAAGGAGTCCCTTAACTCTTGTTTATTTAATTATTTTTTTCCAGTTATGAACATCAAAGTGTCACACCTGTTCTACCAACAACTGACACTTGCGCTTTCCCAAGGCTGAGGAATAGTTTCATATTATTAGAAAGGTTATCTTTTTATTTAGTGGCAAAAAGCTTCCAGACACCCCTGAACCACCTCATGGTGGTCATATCGCAATGATATAACAGTCACATAACTATTAACAATTTCTTTTTATTCAAGTTTTTTTTCAATGTTGGACCTGGTGGTTCTAGCTTTGCTTATGTTGGCCACACTCAACAAACCTGCAGATTCTGTTATCACATGTTAATTAATCTCTGCTTATTCTTGAAAATTTTCACAGTGTTTTCATATCTTTGGACTTGTTTGTTCAACAGAGTTGCAATTTCTGTTTAATTCAAGTAATCTACCAATTTCAGTCACCCCCATTTGAAGCCATGCAGTATTAACAGCAATTACAATACACAGTATGAAACATGGACAAAGTCTCAGTAACATAATCCACTACTTTCTTAATAGGTGTGTACCATGCTGTAAACATGTATGTACAAACAGACCTTTTAATACGGCTCTAACAGGGGTTACTTTATCATCTTTCAAAGCTGGAGGTTGCTACTGTAATTTAATAGAACACAAAAAAATCAACAACTAAGACTTTTTATGTGTTTGAAACATTTCCTAAACATAAACAGAACCATTCATCTTAGTTACAGGATGTCTTAAAAAAAAAAGACAAAGTTAATTATTAGGAATCTATTTTCACATGAGATTTTTCATTTGCATTGCATGGAGCACATAAACGAGGGCCTCAGTCCACAAGGGAAGAAGTCAGAAATAACCGAACAAATGCTAATTTAGTCTTTTTGGAGATAAGACAACTATTATTGACAACAACAAATATATATATACTTTCAAAACTAATTATGAGAAATCATAATGTCATGTGTACTATTTTCTGTGAGCTGCCTTTAGTGAAATATAAAGATCTTATATATTTTATATTCATTTGAATGAGTCCTACAAATAAAAATTCAGTATAGCCTTTGATTATAGAACATTGCAGTTAAAGCCTGTCAAATTTTATTCATAAGAGCCAGAACACCACCAGGAAATACTCAAACAGTATTTTGTATCTTTACTACGCAAGAGAATAATTTTAATATAACTACAAATGCAAAATTCATGACACTCATTTTTAACATGAAAGATCTGTTAATGGAGGCATAGTATTTGATGTTGTACTTCTGCTAATTAAATTAAACCCAATCAAAGAGCAAAAATATTTGTCTTTAAGGCTTTCAGCCCCCCAAGCTATGATTACAAATGCACTCCATTAAATGAAAGGAATATATCTTGATTCATCAATTATTGATGAGGGGGAGAAAGGAGCAGAAATACAATGGATTCTCGTTAATTTAAGAGAAATAATGTCTTGTAGTTATGTAGGATGGCAAACCTGTTAGGAAAACGCCGTAGTCCCAGTAGATCCAACAGACAGGACGGTAGAAAAAAATACAACCTGTCTTAAAGAAGTTTCTTTGCTAAAGAGACAGTGTGGGCTGAGCAGATGGCCAAACCTGTGCTTTTCACTCCTGTTCCTGTTGAGCAATTAAAAGTTTCTGGCTGTTTTTCTCCCTTCCCCCCAAAGTACAGATTGCAAACATGACAAGAGGTCAAATAACTGCAAGGGAAAAAGGAGCGGAACAACTGTTCCGCCGAGCTGCTCTGGCCTCAGCTGGTGTACAAGCGGACGAGTATTCACCTGAACGAGGACTGGTAATCACCCCACACCGAAGTGAATAATTAGTGTAATAATTACCAGGCTTGAAATGAATCTGCGAGCTGCCCTCTCTCACACTGCCATCAAGAATAACAGGTGTTGAAAGTGCCTTGAAGGGACAGAGATTAAAGATTATTTCGTTATCCTGGGTCTCCTTCAGGCACAACTGTCTTGTGTTTTATCCTGTCATCCACTGTGAGGGTCGTGTGGGGGCTCATTTTCCTCTGGCTTGGCAGTTTTGGGAGCTGGGCTTTTGACAAAGAGTGAATGTTGTTTAATCTGGGAGTTTGCGCCGTCCTTGAGCTTCCTGGACACTCCATGTCCACATAACCCCCAGCTACATGGAGTAAGGTTGTACTAATGGTTATTATTTGCTGCCACACTAGCTTTTCCTAGTGATTTAAAAAAAAAAGAAAGAAAGAAAGAAAGAAAAAAAGCTCAGCATACATTGAAATATAATTTTCAGTGTTTAATCATTCAATGCCAACGTTATTGTAAAGTAAATAGCAGGATTACAATCAAAGAATAAAGCATAATCATCATATAAACTGTTATGTTGTGGTTCTTCTACACACAGTAAATATTAACAGTGTCTGATTCCAACAAAATTTAACCTTCGTTTTTCTCAGTGATGATAACATTTTATAATCTTAATTTGTTATTGAAAGACTTGGCACTTTTTAATCTAATTTCAGCTAAGCTGCAGTACATGCTCTGTTTAGACTTAAGCAATGAAGCAAGCGAGCCTTGGGGTGTTTGTTCTTGTAAGAATTACTTAAAGACTTGTCAAGATGCCACAGCTCGTGCTTTGGTTTCCAGGCTCTCTCTGTGTTTGTTATACAGACTTCCTGTGTGTTTTTTTAAATTGCTACAGCAGGTGAAACAGATCTTGGACAAAACGAATTAAATATTTGTTTCCAGTGCTTTACACAGTGTAATTACAATAGACCTGTAATGATCCCAATAGTATTGAGACTATAAATAGTAACTTTATCCCTTGCATCACCAAATTACAGCCAAGGACCATAATGTTTTGTTTTTACCAAACAAAAGAAACACAAAGGGATTCTTCAGTGTTTCTATTCAGTAATCACAGAATGTCTATGTAAAATCAAGACAAATGTGTGGTTGAAAGAGACATTGGATGATTATTTTATAAGCATGACATCCTGCACTTTATCTTGTACTGTGCCCTGTTGTCTTATAATGTCACATCATTAGTTTCCCTGACAATGATTTAGCATTCAACCACGTACCCCACTGACCTGTGCTGTGTTTAAATCTAACCTTCTCTTAGCCCTGGCCATCATTTGTCTCCTCCGAGCTGTCAAATTCATACAAATTGGACACAACCTGCCATGGCCGACGACAGGGAAACACAGAGGGGCTGCAAAACAGAGGCAAGGCAATCAAGTGCATCTATTACATTTACATGGTCTGGGAAGGTTAGCGGGTTGTTCCTGAAAGATTACCACCTCTAATTTCTTTGGGGAGGATGGGACCTTGGTTCTGCTGCCAAGCCTGTTTTTCAGGTCAGGGCCCCCTGAATGTTAACTAAGACCCAGGAGCAGGTCAGCAGGTAGGCCATGGGACCAGAGGAGAGCCTGGGCTCTGCCTGTACATGGGTGGGCCAGCAAGTCGTGCAGAAAGTTGCCATCCATCTCTGGCACGATGCTAATGATCCTTTCTGGGAGAGGTCTATGGTTAGGAAAGCTATCCAGGTAGTTGCTCACTAGGTACCTTTGCTGCTGAAAACAACACTGTGTCTGATCTTTGCCAGTATAAAGACAAGCTGAGCTACCAATAATGTCCTTCCATTTTTAATGGATAAGGACCTGCTTGATGTTCTCACAACTACTTGTCAAAGCAATGATTTGCTTCTTCGAGCTAAGGAAAAACTTTATTTTTATTGTGGGATAAATCTGTCATGGACAAAGTTCAGTGCAACTCACAATCAATACATTCCATACAGTCATCATACCAATCACACAAAAATATCCCCACTGTCAAAATATAAAAAAGACTATGTCACTGTTGCATCCCCAATGTAGCAATAGATACAACAAAATACCAATGTGGGTCATATTAAAGTTAATGTAGGAGTAAAACAACCATTGACTCGCACTGAAACATTATGTTAATGCAGGTTATTTGCTAAGTAATGTGATGGGAGTAGTGAGCTACACTATGAAAGTGACAGAAATGTCAACTTCTGCTTTTGCAAATCAGACTTTGGAATAGATTTATCCAACAGTCTGAGGATGATATCAAACTGTGACAAGCAAATCTAAAAGAAAGCTACATTGAATCAAAATAGTGAAGACAATTAAAATTTCCCCAAGTTTAATCAACACAGATACTGAGAAATGCCTTTAAAATATTCTGTCCTACTACAGACACAAAAATGATGTCATAACTCAAATCTAAAATGTTGTACATCACAATTAGCATATTTGCTTTTACTACAGTTACTTCAATCTGTGATATTTCTGACAAGTGGGTCACACTAGACCTTATAGT
Organism: Thalassoma bifasciatum; assembly: GCA_008086565.1. Lineage (NCBI taxonomy): Eukaryota > Metazoa > Chordata > Actinopteri > Labriformes > Labridae > Thalassoma > Thalassoma bifasciatum. The sequence goes on from RPOG01000206.1 coordinate 590,332, forward strand.
ACATGTGTTAGGTATATTAGAAAGAGTTATAGTGACCAAAGGCAACAAATACTTGAAAAAGAAAAAACAGTTTATGCGGTAGACTAAAACACAAGCACAGTTCACATTCATCAGTCAACATTAAAGTAAATGTTTATTTATAGTTTCGTTTATAGTTTACAGTAATATATATTTACTAAATGTTACATTTAGAAAAATGCTGCTGAGTTTTTGTGGCGATGCCTATGGGATATAAGTAATACCTGCTGTATTTAGTTCATGTAACATAAAACTGTAATACCTGCTATTTGATTTTCATCACATATATGTGTAATTATATATTTATAGTGTTCATGCTTTACAGTCAGTTACACACACATCACAATATATTTTCACTGGAAATACAGTATATGGTTGTAAATCTTCATGAGAATATAGCATTTAGTCTTAATCTATATGTTTTCTGATGATGTGCCAAACTGATCTCACTTTTGCCCTTACCCATCTCCATTAAGTTGTGCAGTGAAGCCCTGTTTTTGTGTCTTTCTGAGTTAAATGATGCTTGAACAGCAGAGAGATCACTCACTGTTAACCATATGGTTTCATGCAAAAAGGTCACTAGTTTTTTCAAGGGTTAATACCAAATGACAGGAATGTCCATTGCATATTAATGAGACTCTTTTTTCCCTTGTGCAAAGACAGCCAGGTAGATGAAAATCCATTGTTTATCTTCTAAGAAAACACAAAAATTTCAGTACAATTGAAGCACGCAATATGAAGAAAAGTCATTGCACTGAGTTATTTTCTTTAAACTATTACTACTATAGTTTTTGCCGCAATCAACAATACAACTATCATTTCACATAGTAGACTGAACCAGACCAAACTCATAAAGTTTAAATATATAAACTTCTCAGAGGGTTACATTAATAAGTGATTTCTCCCCTAGGTATGATTTTTCTACTTTCCTTTGTCGACATTTCTCTTTACATTGACAGTAAGTGGGATCAGTCTCCCCTCAGCAATGATACGAAATATTGGCTTTTAACAGCCACTTGAAAGCTTATGAATGCTCAAGGCCATCCCAACATTGTGTAAAAAGCCTGAAGGGAGCGCCAGCCCTCCACAAATCTGCAGTGCACACCAAAACAACTACCACTTTTTATGTGAGAATTAGCAAATAGTGAACATTTCTGTGACATAAAAGGGTCCTTACCAACAAACAGTGAAATAATAAAATATTGAATGGTCTATAAAACTTAAATGTGCATTCTTGCTTCATCTGTCTCTTGCTAATTGAGTTGCTACCAAGAATGTTAGCACTCTGGAGAATAATTTGTCAGAGCAAAACATCGAATGGACCAATTTATTGGTTGCTGCAGGCTGTGGAGTTCCAACAGTCTTTGATCAACCTTTTTAGGTCAGTATCTCTCGAAATGCAGAGATGAGAATTACATAGTAGAGAAAATATTTCGTCTCTTTAAAAGACAAGGAAAAGTTCTTTTGTAGTTACACTGTTTGGCTGTAATGGTGAATAAATTCTTTAGAGCGTCTCAAGTAATGGTGGGAAAATAGAAGCTTTGTACATGTAGTTATTGTTTTGTGTGGATGGTAACTTAAACATTTATCATCAAAAAGTGACAGAAAGAGTAATTATAAGTTTTGCTTTTTCTCATCACTCATTGGAGGTAAGCTGCATGTACTGACAGATACTGGTAGGCTTCTCATGACAGTAAATTAAAAAGGTACTTCAAAGACCTTTCACCTTGGCTGAGGGATTGATCAATCTTTAACTCTAAAAGAGTCTTGGCATTTTGACAATGAATGTGGCAGATGTTGTTTGAGAGCTCAGGGAAGTGTCAAAATTCAGTTTTGTGTGAATAATATAACTGTTTTTTGAGTAATGAGCAGTGTACAGGTCTTCAGAATGAGTGTCCTCAGTGAACCTGCCGTTATCTTGTTGAAACTGCTGTAACAAAGGCTGTAGTTCAGTTTTGAAAAGCACAAGTTTCATTCAAAATGGTCTTCTTTTAAAAAAAAAATTAAATGGTCACTCTTACCACAATCTTTTTCAACTGCTCTAAATAACAGTTTTACTATAAATGAAAATGCTTTCAATTTGAATTTGTGTAAAAAAAACCCACTGTGCTCAAAAGACAAGATGATGCAGAAAATGTTACTTTTAATTTATTGTTTTGCTCATACTTAACGACAGATGCAACAAAACACTTGGACTTAATTATTTGAACTTGACAAAAGCAATGTTTTAATTGTAATCACTTTAAGGAACCACAAGGTCATTCTCTGTTGGTGATATAGATGTCGAAACCATCCCTCTCTTTGCTCTCTCTCTGGATAAGCTTTCACTCACACATTCCTTTATTTGTCTTATTTGTTAGTGATTGAAACACCATCTTTGACCACCCAAGAATCTGGGCTGTTTCTCCCTGACAACCTTTGCTCTTGAGTGTGTTTACAGTCTGTGTTTACTATTTGTAAAGACTCAACTTCAGCTCCAGGCTGGCAGCCATGGGCCTTTGTTGTCACAGAAACAGACAACAAATCCTGTTGTAACTTCTTAATGCCATTATCTCTTTTAATGAGTTAGCTACATCTATTCTACATGGATAGATGACTGTCTGCACCTACTCAATTTTAACGTCATATCTTCACCCTTCCACCATGATGCATTATTTGAAAGGGGGCTCAAAGTCAATTGCTAAAGCTCATGTGAGGGATTTTATTTATTTATTGGAATGATTCTGTTGTTTAGAGCTCTTGAGTGTAATTTGCCAAAACAGCCATTTTAAAATTATTATTATTATTACTATTACTATTATTATTATTTTACATCTTCAGAAGTAAATATTCATTGTAAGTTTTGTTTTAAATGCTTTATTAAAAAAGTAAAGATTTTCTATAGAGAAACAAAGTTAGGAAACTCCCTTTTTGTGACACTTACTCATGCTAGTGACATAATTTGCAAAGAAAAAGTTGGCATCACTTTGCCTGATAAAGGGATGAATTAGACCAAAGCTAAGACTTTCTCTTGGGGGCCTTTACGCAAAAATCATAAACTCCAAAAACAATCCACACAGTCTTATTGACATCAACCGTTGGTTTCAAAAAAGGGAGTTTAGAGAGCCAAGATATCAAGGTTGCCATTTTTGAAATGTTCACCAAGCATAACTTTTGGTAACTTGGAAACAGACAGAGGTGGCGCTGAGGCAGGCTTTAAGCCTCCCAGCAAAAAGCTGCATCCTGTCTACCTGCCAGCCACAACACTTACACTGTTGTTAAAAAAATGTGCATAACTCTTTATCTTAATTATTTTGAAATATATCAATCCTGATATTTTGGCCTGTACAAAACGAAAAACTGTACTGGACAGTGCAGGAGTTCAAGTTTGCTGTTTATAGATATATGAACATAGATGTCAACAGGGGTTTTGGTGCTTCTGGGGCCAGCTGTAAGCGGGCACTTGAGAAACTGAAGATTTGTGGACAGGCTACCCTGCTGCCACAAGTATGGTGACACTGGGGAATACCTAGCATGCCAACAGTGTTGAATTGAAAATGAATTTCAAAACAAGCATACTTCAGTAAAACATTTGAGTACAAACTACTGGACACATTGTCAGCACACTCTCACACACACTGGTGGGGAAAAAACAGCGCAACAGTACAAGAAAATGGTTGAAAATGGAAATAGTTCAAGATTCAAGATTCATTTATTCACTGACCATTGCACACGTTTCAGTACAAAAGATTTTGCCTTTCAGTGACATCCCATCCAAGAAGCATAAAAAAGACAGAGACATATAACATATAACATAGTTGTAATGTTAACATAAAACGCTTTGAAGTTGATTTGAAAAGTTCATGATTAAGCTATCATTTAAAAACTCTTCATTGTTTGATAACAAAGAACCACTAGCTTATCTGTAATTAAGCTATAGCTGTAGAAGAAAAGAGAGTCTATGATTAATTCAAACCTTATCTCATTCATTATACTTAAGAATGGTCCCTTGATCACATGACTAGAAACTACACCTCTGCCAGCAGCAAAAATAAAATTGAGTTATACGTTGAAAAATGCTGAATTGTCTTAATTAATTTGGAAATATAGTAGATTTAGCTATAGTGGAAGAATATCCTCTTGTGCTTTAAGAAATGCTGTCTCATCACCAGGCTTTGCGGCTTCACAATTCCTTTTGGATCCAACTGTATTAAGGTGAATATTAATAGTTGCAGTTGAGGCTTGGTAGTGATCAAAGTCTCATAAACATTTCTGCTGCCACGCTTAAACACATACACTTTGTATTTCAACCTCTATGACAGTATATTCAAAATGCAAATCTGCTTAGTGTATTGTATGTAACACAACCACGTCACAAAATGAAAAGCACTGAATCTATAACACAGTGTTAAGAAGAGACACAATAAACTAAATATGTATGCTTGAAATATATCCACACTTGATAATAGTGAGGTCATACTATTCATTTCTGCTCAAAACATTTCAACAAGGCCCTCAAGAGAAGAAGATACGAGGTTGCACAGCACACTACATCATTAGCTCACACATGTACGGTGTCTCAGTGGACCTTTAATTTGAGTAGGAAAAGTCTGTTCTCAGCGCTGTGAGGTTAAAGAGTGGGTGACAAGTGAGGAAAATCACAGCGGAATGCATTAATTAGATAGACCTAAAAGCATATTTATCAAAGGCTAATCCGTATGGGAATTATCTCAGAAAGGATCTAATAAAGACAGGACAGGTTAATAGAATAAAAGGCCTTGAATAGAATGTGTGCTTATACATAAAATATTAACCTGATCTCACATGTAAACGAATCATTAGGATGTAACCATAGTGGAAATGTTACGGCGAATAGATCCTTAACAAGTTGAATGACCTTCATGTGGTTTGACGGGGACAATTGGCTTCTTATGTTCCCTCTGATTAAAATGTCAAAGACTCCAACTTAACTCATCTTGGCGTTTGAAAGATTCCACATGAAATGGACCAATATTTACACAAGGAGGTTAAGACTGATTGTTGAATATGGTGATAGGAAGAATAAATATTTCATGAAGTCCCTTAATAAGAAAACATTAAATTTGCAGAGGAAATAAACAGCCCAGTGAGTCTGACTGAATCATCTAAATGGTGTCAATCACATGTGAATACAGAGGGCCCCCCCTTGCCCCGTGCGTCTGGCTCTTGTGATGACTGATGGCCCTTCAATGGTGATGGAGACAGAGGGAGCTGATTGAGAGAGCTCATCTTCATGGTGGAGCCATGGCATTGTTAACAGGATGTGATGGCTTGCGTGCGCCCAGTTGAGCTGGGAAATAAAGCTGTTGGACTCGGGCTACCTCACCATCATTCACAGAGGTAATGATCTCTGTCTGGCTCTGGAAGAAGTAATAGTCTGCCTGTGGGTTTGAGGGAGTATGACACAGCACCAACGACAAAGTTCAACTCGGACGGACAAACTCAGTTACATTTTTGATACCTGCCAATACCTGCCTATTGCAGCCAATGTAGAAGTATATAGTACATTATATAACTTTTTGGTTGGTGACAGTTTCAACATTGTTTGTTCCAATGCACCAATATTTACATCTACCGGGTATTAGCATTAGAGGATACGTCCCTATTGACTAACAGTGCAATGACAGCAAGCCAGTAAGCCCCAGTGTTTAGGCTTGCTGAAATGATTTTGCTTTTTAAAACAAATATTGAGAAAAAATACAGTAGTTAAATGATAGCTTTTTTCATGTTTGCAATAATTCATTTTTAAAGCTCCTGTGTGGCGCCTTCCTGTAGACATATCTGTATCTCATCTCCTTGCTGATTTTTCAGTTTGCAAGATTTCCATTATGTTAGTCTAATACTAAAATGTTAGAAATATTTGCCTGGGAAAAAGTTGAAAAAGTGTTGCACCAGAATGCAGTTATTCAAACAGACACCTAGGAGTGTCCAGCCAATGGTGTAAGACAAAATAAATAATTGCATATAAACAATCCGTCTTATCGTTGTGGCAGTTTGTTTTTGTAGGTCATGGAAAAAACATTATTTTTATTTCAGTCAGCTTCTTTAGCAGATAAAACTTTCTTCTTGGAGCTTTTAAGTTGTGTTGAATATGGTCAAATAAATGTATATGACAAAATATAATGATCTATTTGATGTTCTTTAAGAGACATGACAACAAATCGAGAATTGTTACCTTTTAAAACATACAACTGAAGTATTTTTGAAGCATTCTTGATCATTTTTTGTGACACCAACATCACTACAATAGTTTCAGACTTTGAAAGTAACTAGAAAGAACAAAGCATTCCCAATACTGATGGTCTTGATTGCTTCGGCGGGTCAGAAAGAGTTTTCAGTCACTTTTATAAAATTCTGGGTCCTATCAAAAGCTCTTAACAGGAGCTTAAAATCTTATATTACATTATTTTTTTTATATATCACTGCAATTCAAACTGTATCAATGATTTGAGCATTGTGTTTGTTACTGTAGGACACTTAAAAGACCTCTGAAGCAGCTAAAAAAATTGAATGTCAGTTAAGGTTGAATCAAAGGTTGCTTTGTAGATGAAAACATTTGTGAAGGAGGTATTAATGACTTAAATAATTTTTAATGGTGTTTCCATTGTAAAGATTGATTTGGTGGTGGTGGTGGGGCTGGGAGATTATAATCATAACAATCCATTAAAACCTTTTTATTGACAAATTTACTTTTGAAGGACAGGAATAAATATTGGCCATATTTTTCTGAAACCATGCATCCCCAGAGTTAAAGTAAAGAGAAAAAATCTTGCCATAATGCATGATACAAAAAGGCAGGTTTTATTTTACATCTTTGAACAAGCGGCTGAAAAATGCTTTGCAGAAGAACAACCACATAAAAAAAAAAAAAAAGAAAAATCAAAGCAACATTTGAAGGGTCCACTCTGACATGGACATGATGGTGGACATGCTACTCCTCATGAGATCAAAAATGAAGCCTGCTTGTTGAGAGGAAACAGTCAAAGATCTAACTCAATTATCTTAAGCAGGCTAATTAATCAATTCACCATGCACGTCCCAGTCTCAGAGGCGTCTTTGGGATAATTGTTCTCATTGACTTGAATAATTATTTGTTTGCTGATTTAATTATTTCTGCATTTGGAAAACAAATGAACTGTGCCGGAACATACTCCAGATTGTTTTTTCTTTTGTTGTCAGCCAATGGAAAATGTACTGTGAAGTTTATCAGACGAATGTTACATAGGAAACTCTAATAACATAAAGTGTTTCTTGAGAAATGAACTCCAGCTATGCTCAGAATTTATGTCTTTGCATGCGTTTATCCTTAAAACCCTAACCTTAACTTGAAGCAGGTCTTTCAAACATAAATTGTTTCTGCCTCATGGCATCAATACAAACTAGTGCAAATCAAACGCTAATATTTCTCAGCTCTGAGGTCAGCCCTGGGTTACAGACACAGTGCCCTCATAATGACTGACATGCTGAAAAACAACTGTTTCTAGTTTGTTTCACATCATAAACGAGTATGAGCGAGACCTTATGGCTGCTGCGGCAAACAGCACAAACCAGGAGGGTCATTTTAATGGCACTAACGACTATTTATCATGCCGTTTTAAATGTTTTGCTCATTTGTTTCCATTAAATATTTCATCTCCACTTAAATATTCATTTAACTTCCTCTTTAAATTTTTTACCAGTCTCTTTGCAGTTGCTATCTTTTTGCCTCCCTTTTAGGCTTTGCAATCATAAATAATTATTCATCTACACCCAGAAAGAGATTGCATAAAACATGCACATGAATCCTTTTTGTCTTTTCTCATTAGTGATATACTTCGAGTAGCCTAAATACTTCCCACTACCCCACTTATGGAAATTGGTTGGAGAACCTTCAGTAATGATTCTGCTTCACAAATAGGCTACAGCTTCGGTCTGTGATCCCAACGTTCATGCCTTCTTTCATGATGAAAGGAGGGGTCTGTGATAGAAACTCTGTTCAGAGTCTGAGTTCTTGAATTAATTTGTGAGGTGAAATAAAGAAATCATATATACCCTGCATCGTACAACTCTGCCTTCCATTGTTTGAACCATAGACTGTACAGAAACTTTTATTATGATGGTTAATAATTTATCAATACACGGAAGGTTTGAACCAAGTGCTACAATGAAGCCCTGTGAACAACAACTGCTTCTCGCTCACTCTCATACACACACATACACACACACTCTTACACAAACTCATACACAGAGAGGAGAGAATTTGGCTGTCCTAAATATTGCAAACAAAAAACTTAAAATTTGCTTTTTATGAACCTTTTCTTTCTTCTTGATCTGAAAGGGGAAAAAAATTCTAGTCATCTTTTATCATATTTATTTCTTTTACTTGCATCCCTCTGTGTTCTTTTAAAATTTTAATTAAAAATTAAGCAAAAATAATATCAAAGTCAGAATTGATCAAATGATACTGGCGCTTTTATATCTTCTGTATTTTATTTTCATATTTCGTAAATATGAAATCTGAATAAATAATTCAGAAAAAGTGTTCTATCTGAGAAATATTTTTTTGCAAAGGCCTGGCTGAATAGATTTATCTTGGCTAAACAGGAAACATTTGTCTTAATTTACCAGATAATTGCTACATGACTCATTAGCAAACAGCACCATGGTGGATCTTAGAAGGGAAGCATAAACTCTCAATTTGACTGGATTATCCTTTTGTGATGAGGCCTAATGATCCAACAGAGTAAATAGCAACGTGTTAATTAGAAACAGTGAATGATCCGCTGCACACAGAGGAGGAATTAACCAGGCAGTATGTTAAATCCATGGCCTGCTTTCTTTTCTTTTTTTAACCCATCAGGTGAAAGATCGTGTTATTATTGTTAATAACGTTAGGAGTTTCCTTTTTAGTTTCAGAAAAGAAGAGAAACGACAAACTTTCGTTTGGTTTATCTGACCGTATAAGAAAACCTTTTTATAAGAAACAATTCAAGAGCCGACCATGGGCAACTCTTAAATTGAAATACAATTTCACTGAAGACATTTCCGAATTTAGACTGCTCTTGAGCCCTTTTGTATTTAATTATTGAATCAGACTGAAGTTATTAACATTAGAGTTTGCATTAACTCCACATTCTGAAAAGAATTCAAATCAAGCCACATTTCATACATCGCTCAGCTTGTACTGTAAAAAGTTGGAGCATGCCTCCATCTAGTGGCAAAGATTGGTCACTGTGGGTAAAAAATGCNCTTTCTAGCACAATAATAACAATTATTGCAATCCTCAAAGGAAAAATCAAAGTCTTTTCTTCTCTTTGCTGTTTGAAAGCAAACCAAATAGACTGGCATATTCTTTTGGAAAAATATTCTTTGTTAAGTTCTCGGCTGGTACGGCAACTCTTAAATTGAAATACAATTTCACTGAAGACATTTCCGAATTTAGACTGCTCTTGAGCCCTTTTGTATTTAATTATTGAATCAGACTGAAGTTATTAACATTAGAGTTTGCATTAACTCCACATTCTGAAAAGAATTCAAATCAAGCCACATTTCATACATCGCTCAGCTTGTACTGTAAAAAGTTGGAGCATGCCTCCATCTAGTGGCAAAGATTGGTCACTGTGGGTAAAAAAATGCAGGAACCACTGAAATAACTCTCATGACAGGATATAATGCCTGTTCCTGAAGAAATACGATCGATACATTGATAAAAAGAAATTCATGAGACACTTTTTTTGGAATGTAATGATGTTCTTCGTACTGCCAGAGAATTGTATGTCATTAAGATCAGTCTTGGAGAGAAGAATAATTGAAGATGACCTTTTCACTGTTAGCAGGAGAAGTGAAGAACAAAAACATATATAGTCAGTTACCACAAGAACTTATGACTTCTACTTTTTGATGCACATTTTTTATTTCTTGGTATCAAAAGAGGCCTAATGATCCAACAGAGTAAATAGCAACGTGTTAATTAGAAACAGTGAATGATCCGCTGCACACAGAGGAGGAATTAACCAGGCAGTATGTTAAATCCATGGCCTGCTTTCTTTTCTTTTTTTTAACCCATCAGGCCTTTCTAGCACAATAATAACAATTATTGCAATCCTCAAAGGAAAAATCAAAGTCTTTTCTTCTCTTTGCTGTTTGAAAGCAAACCAAATAGACTGGCATATTCTTTTGGAAAAATATTCTTTGTTAAGTTCTCGGCTGGTACGGCAACTCTTAAATTGAAATACAATTTCACTGAAGACATTTCCGAATTTAGACTGCTCTTGAGCCCTTTTGTATTTAATTATTGAATCAGACTGAAGTTATTAACATTAGAGTTTGCATTAACTCCACATTCTGAAAAGAATTCAAATCAAGCCACATTTCATACATCGCTCAGCTTGTACTGTAAAAAGTTGGAGCATGCCTCCATCTAGTGGCAAAGATTGGTCACTGTGGGTAAAAAATGCAGGAACCACTGAAATAACTCTCATGANAATAGGCTTACTGCCATAATAGGCAAAACTGAGGACTTTTGATAAGCTACATTTAGCAATTCTAGTATAAGAAGTTCTTCTTATGAGAACTCTCACAAGTCCCTGATTCATAAATGCATTTCAAAATAATTTGAGTATAAGTATTTGTACAAGCAATATGCTTGTGAAAGGTATCGAAAGTTAAAGTATTTGTTATTGGCATAATTCAGCATTTCTTAATCTAAGCATTATGACTGTACATTTCACAGGCTAACTTAACTATTGTTTTTTGTTTGTTCTCAGTGAAATTAGCTTGTCAACATCACAACGTCAACCTCTTCTTTCTCTGATGTTTGTGCTGCAGTAATAATATTTTCAAAACCAGTTGGCTTTTTAAATCATAAAGTGAAACTTCTTACTTAAGACATGGAGTTACAGTATAAACTGCTTCACTTAAAAAAGCCAACATGGAACAACACAGGTTGGAACTATAAATGACATGTACACCTGGAAATGTATTGTTTTGAGCTGTTGTAGCTGTTTTCTACTGATAATCATGATACTCCTAATAAATATGTGGAATACAATGTTGCAAAAGTTTCTAAACTAAATGAATACAAAAGGATGAAAACTATGCCATGTTTTCTAATGTTCCGATGAAGCAAGATACATGACACACCATTGACCCATACGAAAGCATCAAACTCTAGCTTTAGAGCTCGCAAGATTGTCTTCCTTTCTGTTTTGTTGCCAATTTCATTGTGCATAGCCACAGGGGCCTAGCACCAGATTCTGGGCCCTGTACACTCTCAATGTCAGTGGGCCCCTATCCATGCCAGTGCACAATGCACATCAGCAAAAAAAAAAAAAAAAAAAAAAAAGAAAAAAAAGGGGTATTTATTCATTTATTGTATTTATTTAAGATGTAATTTACATCCCAGTGAATGCCCACTGACGGGTCTTTTTGTTTGCAAAGTCACTAATAAGATCTGTAAAGTCCAATTGTTTGGCTAATTGGCTTTCAATGGACAGAATGGCGAGGCTGTTCAGTCTATCCTGGCCCATTGTTGATCTCAGGTAGTTCTTAACCAGCTTCAACTTGCTGAAAGCTCATTCACCCCCTGCAACTGTGACAGGAAGTGTGCAGAAAATTCTCAAAGCAATACAAAGTTCTCCAAAAATGCTCTGTAGCTGCATCTTCCAGATGGCATTAAGGAGCTCAAGAGAGGACAGATTTTTCGGAAATGTAGCATCGTATATGGTGCGGAAGTGTAGCACTTCATTTTCAAATTCTTGTGAGAGATCCGTGTGATATATTTTTGCCAATGCCCGGCATGTTGTTTTTATCTGCGCTTCAGTCATACCAGTCAGCTTCAGAATAGGAGCAAATGTTTCACATTTGTTTGCTGTGGTCTGGAACCTTGCACTCAAGGCACTGATGATGCTATCCATTGCAACAAAAAATAAGTTGTTCCTGAATGCATTTTCGGCATTGTCTTCATTAGTTGCATCTTCTTGTGTCATCTCATCAGGCATGCGTTTCCTTTTCCGCTTTCATCTCTCTTCACTCCAAAAATTATCAGGGATGCCCATTGCTTATGCTACTAGGGAAGCCTCTGCAAGCAGTGAGTCCCATCTGTTACGAAAAGCCTCCATTTCCTCTTGAAGTGCCTTGATGTTTGCAGCCTCAACATCCAGAGAAATATCTCCTGCCTGAAGAATCACATTTTGGTTTTCAATGCACTGCAAAATCTTTACCCACACAGTAAGAAGGACGATGGCATCAAAGGTCTTGAAATAACTAATCAAACCATTTGCCTCAGACTTGGCCTCACTTGTCAGACTGCAGGTGGCTAAGACACATTCTAGTGCCTCAAGGATGGAGGGCAAGTGAGCTGCCACAACTCGTACTGCAGCAATGCGGGCACTCCATCGAGTGTCAGAGAGATGATGAAGAGAGCATCCCGTCTTTTCTTTCAAGATTGCCCATCGCTCTGGGCTAGCACTGAAGAGATTATAGAGACGATTTACAGAGCCAAAAAATGTTGCGACCTCTGGACATGACTCAGCCGCATGGACACCGACCAGATTGAGGGTGTGGGAAGCACAGGGGGAGAATGTAGCAAGTGGATTGAATTTTAAAATCTGAGCTTGTACTCCTTTCACCCTCCCAGACATGTTGGCTCCATTATCATATCCTTGTCCTCTACAGTCTTGTAAAGGTATGCCATCGGACTGCAACGCTTCTAGAATCATTTCGGAAATTTCCTGGCCTGTCTTTTTGTGAAAATCTTTGAATTCGATAAACCTCTCAACTATCTTCCAAACACCACTGTCTTCTTTGTCGTGATGTACATATCTTACCAATAGCACATTCTGTTCTGTATGAGATATGTCTGGTGTTGAGTCACATATGACAGAGTAATATATTGCATCTTCTCTTTCTTTCAGGATAGTGTTGAGCACTCTCTTGCCACAGAGCTCAATGAACTCGTCTGGACTTAGGTAGTGAGTTAAACGTGACCCTTTCTTCTTTTGTCTTACTTTTTCTAAGTGCTCATGTAAGAGGAGATCATAATGGGACAACAACTCAAGAGTTCCAAGAAAATTGCCATTATGGACATCATCCAGATTTGAGGTTTTGCCTCTGAATGCAAGATTTCTTGAAGCCAAATGAAGAGTTACATCCAAAAGCCTCTCTAAGATCCTGGTATGCTTCTCTGCTTCTGTCTGGAACTGTTTTTGAAGGTGCTCATCAACTCCTGTGGCTACCAATAATGAGTGCTGAAGGCTTTTCCATTTTACATGGCACTGCTTATGGGGAGTGTGTGTCTCATGTTCTGGGAACTTTCTATCCATTTTTTGCCACTTGATGTCTGATAACTTAAGTCCATCCTTGCTGTTCAGTCCACTTTAAGATGGCCTTGTCTGCTCATGTGAGAATAGAAGGCATGGGATACAGAACAGAGCCTTTGCACTGTGAATCAACCAGTCCCTCTTAATCTTCTCACGCCCATTAGCCGACTTAACATGTTGAAGATAGTTAGGGAATGCTTTGCCTTCCTTGTCTTAGGGTTCCACTTCGGTCAAGTCTACACTTTCACGAGCCAGTCTGCAAACTAGAGTCTCTCTCTGCTGAGCAGTTAGCTTGTCTGGCCACAGTCCTGGGTCCTCTGACAACAACTCCTCTGCATTTCCCTCACTTGGCCCTTTCTTTTCTCTCTCCCCAGCTTCCTCACTGCTCTCAAACACATCTACAAGAATGAAACACACATGAATCACGTTAGCCTCAACCTGATTAATAGTCTCACATGTAATGATGCATCCTACTTGATGACACTGGTGATGATGGCACTGGCTACTGCTCGTTACAGTTGAAACTGCTCGTACACATGATTGCTGGTAATAACTTCAAGTTGCCTCTATGAGCTCACCTTGTCTCAAATCCTCAGACTCACACCCTTCCTTGCCTTCAGCATCTGATGTAGAGCTCTCTACTTCTACAAGAACAAAGAATTGGTATTAGCCTCTTAACATACAAATAACCCAACCTACTTTTTAAAGCAAGCTCACTTTAAATTTCTACAGCCATTTCAGTGCAAAATAAACTGTTAAAAATACTGAAACATATGGCCAAGCATCGCTCATTATGTTGACAGATTGTCTTTTAAATGGGGCTCATTTTTGTGTTGCTATGGGCTGAGCTCTAAGGCTGTCAACCAACCAGTCATAACTGGGAAGTATCCACAAGAGGGCATTTGACAGCGCTTGACATATACCATTTAAACAAGTACAAAGATAATGTGAAAGGTTGCAAATATGTTCATTGAAAATCAAACGTGAAGAAAACATTAGATATGCTTTCCTACAATGGATGCTTAGACGAGCCTAATTATTTGCTACAACACACAGTATTCATCATGGTCAGCAAGTTGCAGAGGTAAAAATGTTGTAAGCCATTTTTCAGCCAGATTGAGAGGAGTAGCTAATTGTTTTACTATGTTCTCACCACCCACCTCTCTCTCTCTCTCTCTCTCTCTCTCTCTCTCTCTATGGCAAAAATGTATGGCAAAAATCATAATCACAATTATTTTTGATTGATATTGAGATCAGATTTAATTAACATGATTATTCATTGGCTTTGGTAACATCATGAATTTATTGAGCATTGACAATAGCTTTTAAGCACTGCAATGCAATGCAAAGGCTTTTTACCAGACAAAAATAATAAATTGCTTTATCGCTCAATTAATATATTTCTAGTGTGCACTTGAGCCTACAGTGATATTGGTAGGCTATATACATGTTGATATATGCAGCAGAAATATTGCTAGGTGGATCATTTATTAAGTCTCAGCACGGAGTTTCACTTTCAGCTATGTTAGTATAGGCCATAGCACTGAACCAAAACTTAACTCACATTTAGGCAGCGATCTACCAGTCAGCAGCTC